>OX387190.1:34487391-35139891 GCA_947561395.2 Buxus sempervirens
ATTCTAATCGAGATTTTCTTGATTAATCGAAAAAATAGTGTTTAATCGGGAATTAGATAGGATTAATCGGTCATCATTGAATGCAATGCGCCCAGTAGTTCATCGGCAAGGTTCGATTAATCGAAGTTTAGCGTTCAATTGCCGATTAACCAACAAATCACTAATTTTATCATTAATCGAGTTACTTCCAATCAACGAATAGTTAAACAACCTAACTTTGATAATCGCCAAATATACGATTAATCAATATGTTGTCGATCATTGAAATTTCAAACAACCCATGTTTTATTCGCGGGATACAATTACATACTTCAAGGGATACTTATTTTATATCATTGCCAATTAATCGTATCTATTTCCCGATTAATCACTATTTTTAAGGTGCGTCGATAATTTGTCGATTAGAGTTACAGTTGGTTGTTTTTCTGAAGTTCATTGCAGGATTAACACTCGACTAATCGAAATGTGCCGATTAACCACTTCGGCCATTGCATAAAATTACTACTAGATAATCATAACAACACCTCGATTAACCAATATTTTTATGATTAATCTATTAATTCACGATTCAAAATTCTGAGTTCATATCATCAGAGGCCTATGTGTTATTGACACATCATTAATCGAAACATGAGAAATAACCGTTTTAGACAAATTGCATGCAATCGATTTCAGACAAATTTTAGACAACTGAGTAATCGCTTATGTCATTTCAATTGTTGCAAAAAATTTTATTTATATTCAAAGAACATCTACAATTTGTGAAAAAACCACAACTGTCATACAAAAAACTGACAATCCACCACATTTGAGGTAATCACCATACAAAAATCCCAAATACATATGCTCCATTAATTACATAAATGAATACATGGAAACATGTAGCTGAAAGTCGCAATCATAAAGCTCTGCTCCACATCCGATATATTCCATCGCAACTCTTTACGTACCTGCAATTCAAATGAATTCATCTTGGTCACTAGCAAGCGCATATAATCAATCCAAAAAAAAATTCCAACCACGTAATAACATCTCAGTCACCTATACCTTTATCAGCTCTAGTATTGCAACCTCCATATGCGTCTCTTATAACAGTGATGGATCTCCGATATGCATCACTCATTATTTGTAACTCTTTCTGCATGTGCTCTAGCCGACCAGCCACCTCCTGACAATCGAAGAATGTACCAGTAAGTGGAAGTAATGCACTCTTATTGTACATAAAGGAGTACTTCATAAACAAACCCACTGGAGATATTTCAAATAAATTACAGGCATCGCTTACAAATTGATCGTACTATGTATTACCACTTATATTGAATCCATCTAAACGACTTCCCCCCCCCCCCCCCCCCCCCTCCCATGTATGATACAGACTTTTCTTGCTCTATAACTGTTTCTCCATCTATATGAAAGTAGCAAAACAACGAATTCTCCGGGGTGGTTGTGGCATATTGCACTCCATATTACATGTTAACAAGGTGAGCAAATGCATGATTAATATAAACTACTCGAAATAACAACTTAGGCTATCAATTATCTACCCACACAAACCTATACCATGAGCACCTTAATCAACTTGGTCAAAATCAAACATATGAACTGAATAGTAAAGAGAGGAAAATACGTTAATAAAAATATAGAATAATATGAATTTTATCTTAGATATGACAAAAGATATGGGTCCCATGTTTGTGCAAGCATATTTCACAAAAGAAACATCCTTTATACTCAAAGACCGACCTATATAAGGGAACTTGCGAGGACCATAGATGTTCTCAACATTGCACAAGGCACAGTTTTAACGACACCCGTTGCTTCATACCTCGTTGGCGTCTTGTAAGAATAAAGTAAGGATACATCAATCTTGCTTTATGTTAAATCTAACTTATCTATTATTGTAAGCATTTTCCTTCTTGTTTAATTTATCTACGTTGTTTCAATAGTAGTATAAATAAAGTAAATTAAGATAGAACTTGTATGTGATTCGTAGAAAATTCCAAATAAGTGGTTCTTGAATGTATAAGAAAACAAAGGAGAGGATTGAGGAATTTCTTCCAAAGACACTAGAAGTCAGTTGTAGAAGAACCTAAAACTATTCCCCAAAAATCAAGTGAAACGGAACACACTTCACTGTTTAACCATATTTACATATAAATCCAAGAAAATGTTGAAGCTTACATCAAGGAGAAAAGCACCAAAAACACAAATAATCGAAGCGAGCTCCCAATCTCTCAATCAGCCCAAAAAGCTCACCACCACCAAAAGTACAAGACAAACAAGGCATACAAGAGCAAAGGAATATAGGGGAAGAAGTTTTATGCTTCCAACGCTCATGAATGCCTTGGCGCACAGGTAATCGATAATAGAGACTAATCACAGAGCAAACCAAGAGCTTCTAAGCAGCCTCAACCTAACATAACCAAGCAGATCCACTCAAAACAAGCCGGACCATGAGTTTTATGCTTCCAAATGAATGCCCTGATGCACAGGTAAACGATAATAGAGACTAATCATAGAGCAAACTAAGAGCATCTAAACAGCCTCAACCTAACATAACCAAGCAGATCCACTCAAAACAAGCCGGACCATGCATAATACAAAACAAATCAAAATAAAACACCAAGCCAAATAATTAATGCATACAATCACACCATTGAATAATCCAATATAATATGCTTAAAATAAATTGAAACTCAATCTTGCACAGAAAGCCAAGCTAATTCACAACAGTTATCATGGCAAGAAATAAAGCACAGTAAAACAGCACATAAAATGCCACAAAAATTAGACAACTCAAATAAAACAATCAAGATGAACCACAACAAATAACAAAATATGGGAAATTAGGAAAGCCACATTAATAAGTAAGATGCTGCAAATCCAGGATGTTACATATCTTCCCATACCATTAATAGCATCCTTGCAATCACAAAGAAAATAATACAGATAAAATGGGTGTGTCGAATCAACCATTCAAATGAACTTTTTTATTAAAAAATGGGCATTACGAACACCATATCCAAAATTACATGGTGTTCACGTTCCGATTCATTCGAGAATTTCTTCGAGCATTTGAAATGCATCGATTCAGAGACTAAGGTTAGATTATCCATAACTAAACGAAATGTACCACATCATGGATGGAAACCTAACAAAAATGTAGACCAAAAAATTTTCATTCTAAAAAGCAAACAGATTAGGGACAATCGGTTCTTACCTTGAGGAGATTTGCTCACAACCTCTAACAAGAGAAATTTCTGGCTGAAGTGCTTCGTGAAGGCTCTCTACTGCCGTTTTCTTTTCCGACAGACAGAAGAAAATGGCACACTATAACTGCTTCCACCAGATCTCAAGCGCCGGTGACCTCCTACAAACGAGAGACGAAAGAGATGACAATGTTGGTCAACCCCCCTCAATCGGAAGCGCCAATGATGACAGCGGTTGTCGCCCAACGCCGGGAACAAGCCTCGCCGTCGCTCTGGGTTCGTTGTATCGCTCATGGTTTCGCACCTAATCGCTTTGCAAAAATGAGAAGATGAACCGATGGGTGTTTCAGTCGAACGAAGAGGGAAGGGCAAAATGGGGTCTTCAAAATATGCTACAGTGTTTTCGGACCACTTGGTAAATAGTTTTGAAAAGTTGCATGTTTCGGTAGGGAAGACTTTTCAACGTCTGTTTTTGTATTTACTTTTCAAAAGACGGTCACATTTGAAATTTTCCCTAAATTTTTTTCTCTTTTTTTTTTCTTTAGTAAGGAAACCTAAACACCTTAATTTATTACTGTTTGAATGTTCTTACAAAAGATGTTAGACTGTGAATCCAAGTGTTAGACCCTTGGTTATGAATTGGGATATACAAATCAATATGGAAAATGGGGAGAGGCTTTTTTTGGGGGCAAATTTCTATTGAGAATCTGCCTGATTCCTGTATATATAATAGTATAGGTATCATCATTTATCCCTTCTAGGAATAGATGTGGACATTAGATGTGTTTAACTGTTTCGGAAATTTCCTTGCTGCTTATCTTTGCACAATCACCATACTTGGCTTGGATTTCATTTTTGTAAAATATGTCAAAAAATAAAAATAAAGAATTACGTAGCCATTTTGGTATGTTTTTCGGTGCTTAAAGACCCATACTGAATTCAGATGTAGAATCATGGTAAATTTGAATTTGAGTTGATCCTATTGAAAAAAATCCGGATATTTAATTAAGTTAGATCCAATTAAGATAAGGAATGTTAGTATTGAGATTGTGCTTGAATTTTGCTATTATGTGTCAACAAGCCGTTTGGACAAACAGTTACAGACTTGTTAGATTTGATTTCCTGGCCGGAAAAGTTACACTAGTTGTGGAGGTGCTCTAAAACACTTGAGGCCTCAACATTGGTTCAATAGCTAAAAATCAAGAGGCCATCAACGTACATGAGGTGATTATAAATTTCTCCCTTTTGGTTTCTGATAATTATAAATACTTCCCCTAGGGTTTCTGAAATGACACTAACGTCCCTTGTTAGCCTTGTAAAATAATTAAAGTAATAATTATGCCATTTTATCCCTTATAGATTTTTATTTAAAATAATAAAATTTAAATGATTAAATTACTCATGGTTTTAAAATTTCTTATTACTATGTTTAAACTTGAAGAAGTTAGTTTTTTTTTTAATTAAAAATCTTATACATTTTGTACCTAAAGTCTGAAGAAGGGTAAATTCGTCAAGGAAAGGGAGGGACATCACAATATACAAAAAAACCAGAAGGAAGGTTGGTGTCATTTTAACCCATTAAGTACAAATTTTTAGGAGAGGATGACCCCAAAAAATAAAGAAAAGAAAAGAAAAACAACACTTAGAGACGTTATGTAAACTAATTCTAGTTTGAAGACAAGACGGTTAATATTGAAGGATAAAATGTAATTTTTACCTAAAGTGTAATTAAGACAGTTTAATTTAAAAGAGAATAAAAAATTGCCCTTTCTTATATTAATTTGAATATTCTGATTACATTTTACTATTATAATATTGCTGTCACCCACGTATCACTCACACAAACCCACGTGACACTTACATCCAAACCCACGTGACACTTAGATGTGTATCCCCCCAATCAACATATTCAAGGTAATGGTCACAAATGGTCGTGACCCCTCTTCATTGTCTCTGTTTCTGGTATCTCATGTTTTTTAATTCTTGTAGAGCAATTTCTCTCGGATCTTCCATTCTCTTTTTGTCTCCAAGGAGATTTCCTTTGCATTTTAAATTTCTAAACCAATTGAAGGACGCGTGTATGTGTATCAATCTCATTGGAGACTGATACAATATAACTTGTGGAGTTCACACCAACAAACTTCAAAGTTCAAAAGAGCAGTAACCATGATTACAAGGGGTGTCCATCTTCGTAATTGGTTAAGATTTGGTTCAAATCCTTCAAAGGTTTGTTTGGTTTTTTCAAAGGGTTTTCTTTCCTATTTCTAATTCTGATTTTCAAGAGAACTCTGAATGGTTTAGGGGGAGTAATCAACAATGACTTTCTCTTTAACGCTGTTGTGATAGGAATTGCTGCTGAGATGTCAAATACAACAAGAGAAGCTTTAAAATTTTATACGAGAAAACATCTAACGGATGAATCCCAAAAATAAAATTGAAGAGTTTGCTGCAATGATTTTATTTTTGATTTTCGAAATTTTACAAGTACTGTTGTTCTGATGTTTACATTTCCAAACTAAGAGGACTTTTGAATAAAATGACATTTTTTAACAGTCAATGTTTACTGTGGTCCTTAATCCACATTTCTTACCATTAATCATTTCTTCTAACGGACACAAAAACTATGGGCTCTTCTGCTTGAATCAATACTTGCCTTTGATTTTCCAATTTTTTTTTTATGGGTAATGAAAACATTCATTAATATCAAGAAGGTAAACAGCAGATACAGAGATAGAGATGGACAGGAAACAGGAAGAGTAAAGCCCCCTGTATCTAACCTGATGCATCTGACTTAGCAAGGAAAACAAAAACTAATCCTAAAACCCCCATTGTCCCCCTTTCAAATTAGCCAATGCATCTGACTTTGATTTCTCCATGGTTTTTTTTTTGTTGCTTTTTTTATAAATCTAAATGAAGGATACACATTTAGAAAATGCTTATTGACTGATCCTTTCCGTGCATCTTTGCAGATTAAACCTTTCTGTTTTTTCACATCTCAGGCTGCAAATTCACAACAAATATCTGAAACAGCTGCTTACAGGTGACTATTATACAAGGATAAAAACTCTTGCCATGGAACTCCAAGTCACACCACATGCAGTTTGAGATTGAGATTAGATATTTTCTTTCTTGATTATTCGTGGTGTTCGTGAAAGCATTTACTTACACAAGATCAACTGATCTTTGTGAATCTTGTTGGTTTCTGCTATTCTATCTATATTGCTTTATTTTCTTTTTAATTTCCTCCATGTCCATTCTCCTGAAGATGTTTTTTTTTTCTCTTTTGCTGATGATCATACTAGTTCCTATGAATCCTTCAATTTGTTGTTTTAGATGTTAAAAATGATACAAAGGGAACTAATTGATTCTGCTGACTGGAAATTTGAACTAATAGCAGTGATGATGCGTATGCAAATTTGAAGTGGGATAAACTTGGATTTCAAATTGTACCAACTGATTACATGTATGTCATGAAATGTGCTGAAGGAGAAAATTTTTCCAGAGGAGAACTTCATTGTTATGGCAACATCGAGTTAAGCCCATCAGCTGGAGTTCTAAATTATGGCCAGGTTTGCAGCTATTGGACTTTCCTTCCATATAGAGATGAAAGTGAGTTGTTGAATGACATCTCGAGTGATGAATTTTCTCATTTAGAGTGTTTCTCTCAACTGTTTTAAAATCAATCCTGTCTTGCCAGTAATCCTTGTAGACTACTACTCCCAGATTGAGCACCACCACAAGGACAAACTAACACCTGAATTTTTGTTGAATTAAAAGGGTGTGCTTGAAGGTCTAAAAGCATACATGAAAAATGATGGCCGCCTTCTGCTCTTCCGTCCGGAAGAGAATGCTATGCGTATGAAGACTGGAGCCGAGAGACTGGGCATGCCTTCACCTTCCATTGAGCAGTTTGTTACCGCTGTAAAGCAAACTGTTTTGTCAAACAGGCGATGGGTAGCACTTTCTATTTTCCTCTTCTAAATTCTTTCTAGCAAAGCAGCAATCTTTCTCTGAGTTGAGCTCTATCCAAATTCTTTTAATTTTCAATTTATTGTTTCAATTGGACTTATCAGGTTCCACCTCAAGGGAAAGGATCTCTGTATTTGAGGCCCCTGCTCATAGGGAGTGGGCCTGTTCTGGGTTTCGCCCCTGCACCTGATTACACTTTCCTCGTTTATGCTTCACCTGTTGGCAACTATTTCAAGGTTCACTTTTATGTTTGTTTAACTACAATTCCACCTTCAGGTTAAACTGAAAATGATGTTTGTCATAGTTATTCTTCTCTGTATAGATGGAAGGAGGCCTGAACTTAGTTGTGGAGGATGAGTTCCATCGTGCTGTGCCTGGTGGAACTGGAAATGTCAAGGCTATAGCCAATTATGCACCGGTAAGCATATCTTGTTACGGCTTGCAATTTGTAGAAATTATCATATATATTCATGTTGTATGACCTTATTGCACATGTGTAGATATTGAAGGCCTTATTTAAAGCGAAAGACAACGGATTCTCTGACGTCTTATACCTTGATTCCGTGAATAAGAAAAATATTGAGGAAGTCTCTGCTTGTAACATTTTCATTGTCAAGGTATTTTTGTAGTTTGATTTTATTTCAGTTACTTGGTTTTCTTGTCCAATATCCTATCACAGTAGTGTTTAATGGAGAAGCTCCAAATATCTTGGACACAGTTCCAAGATTATTAAAGAAAGAAAAACGAAGAAAGATACTGAATACTAATTCTTTCAATTTACAGGATAATATCATCTCAACTCCAGCTACTCATGGAACTATTTTGGGTGGAATCACACGAAAAAGCATATTTGAGATTGCTCACTGGCTTGGTTACCAGGTGATTACTCTTGCTTCAGTTAAGAATTATAACTCTTCTCTGGGAAATGGACCCTCTGAGAAATTTTATTAATCGTCATCAGGTTGAGGAACGCCCCATTCCTGTGGAGGAACTGTTTGATGCTGATGAAGTATTTTGCACTGGAACTGCAGTGGTTATAACTCCAGTAGACAGCATAACATATCAGGGCAACAGGTAAGAAGCTCTAGTACTAGTTCTCCTTTCTTCCCAATTGAAGCATCCAGTTAAACATTTATCTGGGTTTCTAACTGATAATCAGTAACTTCAAATTGCATCTACCTCAAGAGATATATAAAATTGAAAATAATGAGTTGTCCCTCTATGAGACCTCAATTCAAAAGGGACTTGATAATGAGTTGTCCCTTTTGGCCATGAGGGGAGCATAAGGGACTTGATAATATGCTAGACTGTGAATAAAATTACCCCTTTTAGGACAGTTGATGCTTATATCTGCATCGTGCTGCCAAATAAAAGAATGAGTGCCATAAGATTGAGTTTGTGAAATCTAACAGTAGATTCAGGACACATGAATATAATCATGCAGAAGCATGGCTCTTGTGTCCATGCAGCATGAGAAATGGATCTTTATTTAGCAGTAGAAATAGAACCGTGTCATCTCCCTGCATTGTTTACGTCTCTGCACAGGATTGACTACAACGTTGGAAATCGTGCTGCGTCTAGCAAACTCTACTCAACCCTCGTAGGAATTCAAACGGGTCTCATTGAGGACAAGATGGGCTGGACTGTTGAGATCCACTGAGACATTCCTTCAGCTTCAATTAAAAACCCGAAGAAAAAGAAAAGAAGGGTCCAGATGTGGAAATTAAGGAGGTGAAACTGGCTGTTTCACGTTGTTGACGAATGTAAATTTAGCTCTGTATTCCCTTCCCTGGCAGTTTCAAAATTGGGAATTTTTTATAGTGTTCTTTTGTTTGTGTTTAATGTCTTTGTTTAGTCCAAACTCCTAAATTAAAAAGATAGGCAAATTTTTGAGAATGGCTTAAAACGTATTTGCATGATTCCTTGAGAGTGTAAAGAGAACAGCATGGTCTATCTCGGGGGTGTTTTTAAATCACTCGGGTGTCTCCACGGCTTCCGTCAAGTCTGGTCTAAACTGACTGTCAAATTTGCCCTGAGGAACATGATAAATCCATTTACACGTTCTTGTTAGAATTCCAAAAGAGAGAGAAATATGAGAACATTTGGGTCTTTTTCTTCCATGGTCTGAATGATTAGGGTTCAGGTTTGCAGCGCTTATATCTCTTAGTTAGCATAGTTACCAGTAAATCACTTGCTTGATATTAGATCTCAACCTTGGATCTATTTCTTATAATTTATTGAATTGATTTGATGTATGCTCACAGAGTTATAAGGGAAACAAAACAATTGAAGAGCTTAATATAACTAATTGTTTTGGAAATCTAATGTTTAAAATTACTAGAGGCATCTTCTAGAAAATAAAAGCAAAAAAGACCAATTCACCCTCATCTATACTATATATTAAAGCAAACTGCTTTGGGCTGACGTGGCAACTTTGGGTGTCCGAACCTCTAATCATCCCTCTCGATCTCCCTCTCTCTCCATCTCACGAACAAAAATTTTAAAATCCCAAAATTTTTTTAAGGAATTTCTAATCGTTTTTTTTTCTCCGATTAGAAAATCCAATTTTTAGGGATTTTATCCTAAAACGGGAAAGTGGAATCATCAAAATTTTAAAATCCTTAAAACATTATCTCCTTAAATTTTTTAAGGAAACTCTAATTGTTTTTTCCTCCTAAAATGATTAGAAACTCGATTCATCTGATATATACAAAGTAGATGACCTATATTCCTAAAACATAAAGTGGATTAATCACCGAAGATAACACTGCTCCTTCCGGTGACACATCTGATTGAAAGCGGAATCATCGGAGCTTATAATATTATAATTAATTTATAATATAATTAAATTTCTATTCTAAAATTATTTATCTTTTACATATTAATTTATAATTATGTTAATAATTAATTATTCCACTAATCTTTTAAGAATTGTGCTACATTGCATAATGAATTCTATATGTGATGCCCGTGTGTGTCACACTGCCCACTAGTAGAAATGTATTATAAGTTAGCATTTTTTTTTGGTAATCAATATTATAAGTTAGCATTGTAACGTTGTTTTAGAAATATAAATATAAATTCTCTCTTTGTCATGTTACTACGTGCCATAGCTGTCGCTGAAAGTTACCTTAAGAAAATTAATTACCTATCATTTTATGTTCTACCAAAGTGGACTTGTCTAAGGTTGGGTATTTTGCTTTAAAAGTGGACTTGTCTAAAGCCTATGACAGACTCCGGTGGGATTTCATCCGGAAGGCGTTGAGGGATGCGGGTTCTCCCACCACTGGACCTACCTTATTATGAAATGCGTCACCTCGGTTTCCTACTCCATCCTTGTCAATGGCAACCCTTTGGGTCATATTGTTCCCTCTAGAGGCATCAGACAGGGGGATCCTCTATCCCCCTATCTCTTTATTTTGACCCAACATGTTCTTTTGAAAGCCCTTCTGGATGCTGAGCTCAATCTCTCGGTCCATGGTGTCAAAATAAGCTGTAGAAGCCCCCAAATCTCGCACCTGATGTTTGCCGACGACCTGCTCCTATTCGGTAAGGCCACCCAACGTGAAAGTTTGTTTATGCTCAAGGTTCTTCACTCCTTCTGTACTCTTGCAGGTCATGAGATTAACTATAGCAAAACCGAGCTTATTGTTAGCCCTTCAATCAAAGGCAAAAATCGTGGGATGCTTAGTAGGATTTTAGGCACCAGGGCTAAACTCAAGTTTCAGAAATACTTAGGCATCCCACTCGTGAATGGGAGAGTCACCAATGGGCTGTTTTCTGACATTACCTCAAAAATTAGTAACAGTTTGGCCTCTTGGAAGTCTCAGCTGCTATCCCAAGCTGGTAAAGCTACCCTCATCAATTCTATTATCATGGGTATGCCACTCCACATCCTGTCTTGCATGAAGATTCCGGGTAAGACCATCGACTTCATTGAGAAGGAATCAAGGACCTTTTTCTGGGCTCAACATAAAAAAGCTAAAACTCTCCACACCATTAGCTGGGACAAATTGTGTAAACCCTTTGATGCGGGAGGACTTAACTTAAAAAACTTGAGAGCATTCAACGCTGCTCTCTTGGCCAAGAAGGGCTGGGAACTTCTTGTGGACAATGGTAAGTATTGGACCAGGTTTTTAAAGACTAAATACTTTCATGACAGATCTTTTTTGAATAGTGCCACAAGAAATGCTGATTCCCAGATCTGGAAGCATATTAATTCCACAAGGGATCTCATATCTAGAGGCAAAGGATGGATCATCACCAATGGTGCATCCATCCCCATTGGGGATATAAGCTGGGTACTAGGGAGCATTAATCGTCCAAGACCAAGCAAGGAGCCCATTCAAACTGTGGCTGATCTTATCTCTCCTGGAACGAGGCAATGGAACTAGTTGAAGCTTTGGGAACTGTGGAACCAAGATGATTTAAATGTCATTAAGGCTATGCATATTAGCCATAACCAAGAGAAGGATGAACCTATTTGGAGAGCTGGCCAGAATGGCTTGTTCACGGTGGCTTCGGCTTATAATCTAGCCATCAACAGAGAGCTGCTGGTCACTAACAAATGGTGGAAGAAAATATGGAAAATTCCCGTTCCCCAGAAAATTCGGTTATTTGTTTGGAAAATAGTTCATGAAGGCATCACTACAAGTGACCTCCTTCACAAGAGACTGCATGCTCCTACCCATGACTGTGTATTGTGCGGTAAAACAGTTGAATCCGCTCTTCATCTCTTTACTGAATGTGATTTTACTCAAGCAGTCTTTTTTGCAGGTAGTGGTGGTCTTCTCGACTTGCTGCAATCACAGGACAACTGTATGCACTGGTGGTTTGAAAGGCTCAAGGACTGCAGCGGGGATCTTACCTTCATGGCTGATCTCGCCAATCTGTGCTGGAGTGTTTGGAGAGTTCGCAACCAGGTTATTTTTGAAGGGATTAAACCCAATATTCTGCTTACTGTGTCTTCTTTTATATCCTTGCAGGCTGACTCCAGAAGCATGCTGAAAGCTAAGAGCAATGAGAAGAGAAATAAGGACGTGCTTGTCTTGTGGGAAAGACCTTGATTGGGAAATGTCAAACTCAATGTGGATGGTGCCTCGAGGGGGAATCCAGGCAGGGCGGTGTGTGGCTCTATTATTAGAGGTGATGAAGGTCAATTCCTGGCAGCTATGGCCCTTGATCTTGGCTTCTCTTCAGCAAGTGTTGCAGAGGCGTTTGGCATACTGGAGGGGTTGAAATTAGCTTGTGCTACCGGGTGCAAAAGGGTTGAAGTTGAGAGTGACTCCCTCAACACGGTGAGATTCATGTCTGAGTTTGGTGAGGATCTCCCTTGGACTGTTGCAAGCATTATCCGTGAGGCAAAGCATCTGTGCCTTCACTTTGAATTCATCTCCTTCAAGCACATCTTCAGAGAAGCTAACAGCGTGGCGGATTCATTGGCCAATTTTGCGATGAACGACTTCTCTTGTTGCTGGATTAACAAGCCTCCTCTTTTTATTGGCTCCCTTCTTAATTCTGAGTGTATTAACTAGCCTTCATCAGTTCTCGCCAAAGTAAAATAGATAACTAGCGTTGATTAATATATCTCTTTATCATCGAACAGTTGACAAGAAGATTCCCACACGACACTCCTACCGCCTCACATATCCGGCCAAATATATCCTTTTTGTTAATTTACGGTGCCAAATGGTAGACCAAACGTTTCAGACACTCCCATTACATCTGAATCGTAAACCCCTTGAGCCGTTATCCGAGATTTGACGTGGAATGGTTTTCTTTTGATTGCGATCTTTTTCTTGGGATAAAATCTCTACAATTCGAGATTCTTACCTGCTTTTGTTTCAGCCGTCCGCATGAGATGTTGAAATATGGAGCATCTCAAGACCACTACTTTTTCATTAGTTCAAATGTGTCAGGTGACGTTCGCTTGAAGAAAAAAAAAAAAAAAAGAAAGAAAGAAAAGACCATGAAATACTCCACATAGCATTATCTTACACCCAATGCAAGAAAATATTGCTGAAGATTTCAACCCCCATTTCACAGCTGGACCCGAATCCTCTTCTACATTTTTTAATCACAAATCATTACATAAATCTATATCTTAAATAGTTAAACATATACATGGAAAAATATCAAACTTAATTAAAAGATTAAGAATATCTTCTAAGACATGATTAATTGAGTTTCAAACATTTGTTAAAAAAGTCATATTTTAGCTAATTAGTCTGAACCCAATGCAAACTCAACTGGGGGCTTGAAAAGAAACCCGGATCGAACCTGGCCACAAACCCAAACTAAATACTGAGTTATGGTTCTCATTTTGGTTTCAGCGGGCTTGGCGAGGATTAGATTGGGGATATCGATTTTTAGTGAATTTTTTGAAAATAATTCAGATTCAGTCAACTAATTCTTAGTAATTAAAAATTAGTTATTTTTTAAAATAAATACAAAAGATTTTTCTTAAAAACCTCTGATAAACTTATAAATAATTGGTTTGTTATCGTCTTTTAATATGGTCTTCTCATAAAATGAACTCGTTCTTAATTATTTTAAAAAAGTATGGTTAATTTTTTATCATCAAGACTTTAGTGAATGAATCTGAATTATATTTACAAAGTGTCACTAAAAATCAATTTTCTAGATTTACCGAACAGTTATCGCATTCACTTTGGCTGACGTCGTTTCCATCTGTTCTTATCGTTCCGTTGTTCCTCGTAAAACTCGCTTCCCATGTTTTGTATATTCTTATCCCTCATTTCGTCTGGTGTCTCCGGGTCCATCTTTTTTTCTTTTTCTTTTCTGGGGAAGGTACCGATGATCGTGACCGACAGGCCATTTTTTTCGTAACTTCTGTTTTTGTTGCTCTTTTCATGTTTTATATAATGCATAATGATTGAATCTGCTCTTGTATGTATAGAACTTGTCGAGTTCACCCCAACGGATTTCAAACAGCAGAAGAGCGGTAAGCATGATTAAAAGGAGTGTACAGCTTCGCAATTGGATGCCGTTTTTAAGATTCGGTTCATACCCTTCAAAGGTTTGTTCATGGAGTTTTTTTCTTTTCCTTATTTCTAATTCTATTTTCAATGAACTCTGTGTGGTTTAGGGAACGTTCAACAATGAGATTTCCTAATACCCTGTTCAGTTTTAGTTTCTGTTCACAAATTCTATACGTCGATGCTGATCCATCTTAACCAATATGAAGGGGCCGGAAAGTGATAGGAATTGCTGTCGAAACAGAGGAATCCGATAAATAAAATGAAAAGTTTTTTGCATATGATTTTATTTTAAGTTTTCGAAATTTTAAAAATATAGTTGTTCTGATGTTTACATTTGGTAGCAGAGTGTTCATTGCAAGTACAAGGATGTGAGTTTCACCCTTTCCGCAGCTTACAATCCAAAATGGAGGATGAAAATAAATAACATTTTTCAGCATTCAATGTTTACTATGGTTCAGTAATGTTATACATGGGTTTTTGCACCGGTTAGAACAAATGATTATTGGCAGGAAACATTGAACTAAGAAATAGGCTGTTCTGCTTGAATCAATACTTGTCTTTGACTGCTCCATGATGTTATTCAGTGGAGTTACATACCGTCCATACTGTCATAGATTTGAGAACTAGGTACAGGGTATAGTTTTAGAAAATGATTATCGACAGATCTCTTTTGTGCATCTGTGCAGATTGAACCTCTCCGTTTTTTCACATCTGAAGCTGCATCTTCGCAACAAATCTTTGAAACAACTGCCTACAGGTAACTACTACATAAGCGTACAAATTCATGATATCGAACTTCAAGTTACACCAAAATTTGAGAAAGAATATTTTCTTCTTGATTATTCATAGTATTTACTTACAACATACCTTATATTGCTGTTGTTTTGTTTTGTTTTTTTTTTTCAAATAAAATAATACGTCTCGACAGAAACTATTGATTCTGGCTTATGATTTCCTTTTTCCAGTGCCTCAATTTTCATTAAATGCTGCCTTCTTCATGATTTTTCATCTGATCTTTCTGAATCTTGTTAGCTTCTGCTATTCTATATTCCTTTTTTCTTTTTTTCCCTCGAGTCTGTTTTCCTGGACATGTTTTTTTCCAAATATTCTGTTGGACATGACCGAGTCATGATTATGTTAGTTCCCCTACAGTTACATTCAGGTGAATATTTACTTGCCTTGATTCCTTAGATTTTTTGTTTTAGATGTTAAAATTGATACATTGGGAACTAATTCTGCTGACGGGAAATAATGATAGCAGTGATGACCTGTATGCTAACGTGAGCTGGGATGAACTTGGATTTGGTATTGTGCCAACTGATTACATGTATGTCATGAAATGTGCTAAAGGAGAAAATTTTTCCCGAGGAGAACTTAGTCGTTATGGCAACATCGAGTTGAGCCCAGCAGCTGGAGTTCTAAACTATGGCCAGGTTTGCAGCTGTTGGACTTTCCTTCCGTATAATTCAAACATGCATACTTAAGCTGTTTCAATAGAGCTGAAATGTGAGTCGTTGAACATCTCGGGTGATGAATTTTCTCATTTAGAGCATTTCTCTCAATTGTTATGAAATTGATCCTGTCTTGCCAGTAATATTAATGTTACTAATAGATTACTAGGACCAGATTTAGCACCACTACAAGGACAAACTATTCTCTTTCTTAATCTTCAATGATGGCACCTAATTTTTTGTTGAATTCATAATCTTAACAGGGTGTGTATGAAGGTCTAAAAGCATACATGAAAAATGATGGCCACCTTCTGCTCTTCCGTCCAGAAGAGAATGCTATGCGTATGAAGACTGGAGCTGAGAGACTGTGCATGCCTTCACCTTCCATTGATCAGTTTGTTACTGCTGTAAAGCAAACTGTTTTATCAAACAGGCGCTGGGTAGCACTTTCTGTTTTCCTCTTCTATATTTCAACTTGGAATCTTTCTCGATCATAGGTTTTTTATGTTTCAGGAAGGATTTTTGGTTGGTATCTGAATTAGATCTATTCACATTCTTTTAATTTTTAATTTATTGTTTCAATTGGACTCAGGTTCCACCTCAAGGGAAAGGATCGCTTTATTTGAGGCCCCTGCTCATAGGGAGTGGGCCTCTTTTGGGTTTAGCCCCTGCACCTGATTACACATTCCTTGTTTATGCTTCGCCTGTCGGCAACTACTTCAAGGTTCACTTTTACGTTTGTTTAACTACAATTCACCTTTTGTTTAAACTGAAACTGATGTTTACCATAGCTATTCTTCTCTATATAGACTGAAGGAGGCCTGAACTTAGTTGTGGAGGATGAGTTCCATCGTGCTGTGCCTGGTGGAACTGGAAATGTCAAAACTATAGCTAACTATGCACCGGTAAGCAAATCTTTCTTTTGTTTACCATCTAGTTATATTTGGTATGGAAGAGCTTCATTCCATAAGACCTCTAATTTAGAAGTCAGCGTCTTATTTTTTTGAAATTGTTGATTCTATTAGTTGCTTTGTGATATTTAATCATTTTACATTTGTGAAAATATTTCACCTAACTCCCTCTCCTCCCCCAGCCCCTAATCCTGGTCTTAACGTATAGGAGCTGGAAATGCTTATTTGAGGATCATTTCTTCAGTGCTATTTTTAGCTAGTCATACCTGTTGTGATTCCCATTTAACTGGGCACTTTTGATCCTTTTCAGTAAGGGTGATAATCTAATCCATACTGCCTTTCTCTCTAGTTTGAGTCCTTTCCACACTCAACAATCTGGATGTTAGTTTGTTATCTTTTATCTATTGTAAATTTGTAAGGATCTGCAATTTGTTAGAAATTTTCATGCATGCTCTTGGTTTGATAAATGTTGATGTTGTATGACCCCATTGCACATGTGTAGGTTTTGAAGCCCCAAATTAAAGCAAAAGCCAAAGGATTCTCTGAAGTCTTGTACCTTGACGCAGTGAATAAGAAAAATATTGAAGAGGTCTCTTCATGTAACATTTTCATTGTCAAGGTATTTTTGTAGTTGAGTTGATTAATTTTATCCAGTATATTTGATTTTCTTATTATCAAAATTTTGCTGGAGAACCTCCAAATATCTTGTACACAGTTCCAAGATTATTAATACAAAGGAAAAGGGGGAAAGAAATAAAAAAGAAAAAAGAAAGAAAGAGAGAAAGATAATCAAAATTTGAATTGAATATGCTATCAGCTAATATTTATGCACATGTAAGGTACTTTAAAACCAAGTGATTTACACTTATAAATAGGTATGTTTCCAATTATAAAAGCTTCTTTTTCATGTAGTGAAATTAAACTTAGGTAATAAGGCAATTAAAATTATCTATTAGTACTCAACTGGCTCTTGCCTGACCAGTTGATTCTAAACATTTGGAGTGCCAAACTGAGATTTTATAATTACAGTATGAATTCTTCGTATTATTATATCAGTAATGCTTATCATTTATTATCAAAATAATAAAGGAGGCAGAGTGCGTGAAGTCTGACCAATAACTATATCATGAAGCAACATAGCATTTGCGGAATTCACCTACATGTCTGAGTCTATTCACCCATCCATCATAGGAATGTTATTGATGTTGAAGTGCCCTTATATAGGCTCTTGTAGTTCTACATAAAATTAGAGGCAGCATGTAAATGAAGATAGAGTTTAAGGAGAAGTGGAGCAATACTGAGTTCACTATATGGCCTTGACTGAATTTCCAAGTTATCATGTTGATTTTCAAATCTTCCCAAGTGTTCTGGTTTTTAATTGAGAAAATTCATTTGTGAAGGGGATTAAAATAGTAAAATGAAGGGGATATCTTCTAGAATGTTTTGTGAAGGATAAAGTCAGAATGAGGAGGAAGTACAGAAAACTAAGAATATAATTCTATGATATGCTTATAGCTGATATGAGCAAAGCAAAGATATTTCCCTTTTGATTTCCTCTATTAATACCACTTTGGATCTACTTCTTCCATTTTGTCATGTTTATTCACTCTTTATGGATTCATATTACTATAAATTTGAAGTCCTAAAACATATTTCAAATTCTTCTTACAATTTTTAACTGTTTGTGGTATATGTATACTTTTGCTGCCTTTTACAGGATGATATCATTTCAACTCCAGCTACTCATGGAACCATTTTGGATGGAATCACAAGAAAAAGCATAATTGAGATTGCTCGCTGTTTTAATTACCAGGTGACTACTCGTGTTTCAGTTCAGAATTATAACTTTTCTATTAACATTGTTTCCTTGTAGTTTGCAGTGCAATTTGGGTTCATCCTCTTGGTAAGGGTTTTACTGTAGATCCCTGAATGATATCATTCCCCAATAAACTTACCTCTGGGGATGTAATGGGGATTAGGCATGGACCTCTACTTTGAATCTAAATAAACAAAAGAAATATAGGCCTCATCAGGGAGACCTAAAGCCAAAACCTCTAAAAGGACCATACACCTGAACAACTTTAAATATGAAGGTGCAAGGAATGTTAAGCAAACCCCTGGTTAAGTTCAGTAACTTCTGTCAGAATATCTCCCTTGCTGTGGAAGACTTTTGAAATCCTTTAAACCACGTCACTAATTCGTGAGAGAATCTGATACTTCTCTGTATATACATTTTGCTTCTCTCTAGAATGAGCCTCCACCAGTGTCAAATGGTCCAAGGAGGTTTTGATCCTTCAAGAACCCCTCCACCAAGAATTTGCGGTGACCGAATGGAAAAGTATTGGTGCATTAAAATTTGATATTGTTAATTATTGATATATTAATTTATGTTGCTTTATGGAATTTGGATTTGTTCTTCAACTTTTCTTTTTCTTCCCCCTTTTTTCTAACATTTCTTTTTTCAGATTATCATGATTTGTAATGTTTTCTCATCAGTTATAAAAATATTTTGACCCTTCCATTTTTTTTAATGGCAAGATAATGTAGTCACTGGCAGTGTCATCATTTCTTGATTTATTTACTTTTTCTGCTTCTTTTTTATAGGGTGGATTTATCTGAAAAATAAATGGTACATACTGTGAGAAGCCTTTTTTTGTTTTTGTTTTAGTCCTCATAAAAATCCTCTCAGAAATTTTATTAATCTTCATCAGGTTGAGGAACGCACCCTTCCTGTCGAGGAACTGATTGATGCTGATGAAGTGTTTTGCACTGGAACTGCAGTGGTTGTGGCTCCCGTCAACAGTATAACATACCAGGGAAATAGGTAGGAAGCTATACTAATTGTCTTCTTTCTTCCCAGTAGTATCAAAAAGAATTTGCTAAAACAAATAATCGGTACTTAGAAAGGAAAGTTCTAGAACTCTACTTTTGGCTATGCATTGGTCAATAATCCACAAATCTTATTTCTATTTTATTCTGGCAACAGATGCATCCGTTTAAACGTTTATCTGGGTTTCTGACTGATAATCAGTAACTTGAAATGGCAGCTAGCTCAGATCAAAAAGAAATAATAACAGAATCGTTCTTCTATGATACCTTTAAAAGATTGCATGGTTGTATATTTAACTTAAACTATTTGGTCTAATCACTTTGTATCTTAGCCATGATAAAAATTTACTTCACAGCGTCTGTAACTGGTTAAATGGTGACTCTACTGGGTATAAAAGGCTTCTCACTTTACCAGTTGGTAATTGACTTTCATTGAGTAGTTTCAACATGCTTGCAATTTGCAACTATTTCTCTAGTCCATTTAGGACTAATTCCATTTCCTTTTGTCATGTGGGAGCACGAGAGACTTGAAAGTGCTATATAATACCCTTTGTAGGACTATTATTGCTTATACATGCATCTTGCCAGATGAATGAATGATTGCCGTAAACTTAAGTTTGTTAAAACAATTTTAGATTCAGGACATGAACCATTCAAAAGCATGGCTCTTGTGTAGAACCGATTATTGATATTAATCATTGTAGAGGTTCACCTGCATTGTTTACATCTTTACAGGATTGACTACAATGTTGGAAATGGTACTGTGTCTAGCAAACTCTCCTCGACCCTTGCAGGAATTCAAACGGGTCTCATTGAGGACAAGATGGGATGGACCATTGAGATCAACTGAAACATTCCTTAAGTTATAGTGTACAGAAGAAAAGAAAAAGGGGTTCACATGTGGAAAGGAAGTGAAAATGGCTGTGACACAGACTACGTTTAATGTAAAATGCGGCGTTTTCGTGGTTGACAAATGTAAATTTAGTTCTGTATTCCCTTCCCCAAGCAGTGAATTAATATGTGAAGTTATAATATTGTGTACTTGTTCTGTATTCCAATCCCAAGAAGTGTTTTCAAGGGGGCTACAGATGCACCAAGAAAATGTCTTGTACAGAGTCCATGGTGTAGTGGTCTGCTGTAATTGTATTGTCCAAATACAATCATCAAGCCAGAGGCTGTATAAATATATTTTTGCAATAAATAAAATTCTGAATAGGATTGTCAATCATAAGAGGACTAATGGTGCAGCTGGACGACTAAGGCAGTGATCTTCCTACTCAGCTCGGCTCAGCTCCATCCACCCTATCCTTGGCCCAAAATGTTAAACATGGTTTTCAACCAGCATTTCATATCATGACAGTCTGAGCAAATTTAATTCTAACTGGCATCCTCAATGACTTCTAGGGGCAGGGTTTTCAGAAAACTCACATGTAAACAGATTTTAGCTGTACATTACATTTTTCCTTTTCCATTGCAATGTTAATGGATTAATGAGATACTGTAACTGCTGGTATTTCCCCACAACATTATACCCTAGTTTGGCTGATTGACTGACAACCAAGTCTCTCTTCTGGTTTGAAAATCGGGTTTGCTTTGGGAACTAGCTTACTATGATTCCCTTACTGTTATTTTGGTTGGGTGGGTTATGGGAGCGATGGTGGGTCTTGGAATGGCAGGAGCCTGCTAATATGTTTTATATATTAAGGTTTTACTATTCTGGGCCATTATCCATTGCAGGCTGGGAGCGGTCTGCCTCATTTAAGTTCGGAAAAGTTTGTGGCTGGTCGTGACCCAGCCCATAATGACTAATGAAGTGACGGAAAAAAGAGAAAAAACGGAACTTCTGGCTAAAGCAGGGTACCTCTGATCTTTTTTTTGGTAGAAAAGTAGAATAAATTTATTGAACACAATTTACAGATCTCACAGTCCAGCCCCCTATGAAGTCTTTGAACAGGGCCTGGTGTAAGAAAGAGGGGGTTTTTTTAACCCAAACACAAATGGAAATTCGTCTAAGGCAAAGTTGGCTAAATGGTCGGCCACAGCGTTGGCCTCTATAAACATGCGTAACTGAAAAAGAAAGGAAGAAGGAACTGATGTATTTGGCTTCATCAATGATGTTAGCCATGCACCAAGGTTGATGCTCATCGTTACTGCTCATGAATGAGGCAATGCTAGAGGAGTCCGTTTCTAGTTGCACTCTTGAAATTCCCAGGCCTCTCGCCATTTTGATCCCTTCAAGCAGTCCATGTGCTTCCGCTATTAACGCTGAAGTTAATCCCAATCTCACTGCTGCTGCTTCTTGAAATTCTCCATCAGCTCCTCTGATAATAACTCCACATGCAGCATAGCCTTGGCTGCTCCTTGAAACTCCGTCCACATTGATCTTGACATTGTCTCCTATCAGTCTTCTCCACCTTACGCTGACTTGGTCGTGTCTTGCTTTGGGTCTCGTGCTCTCTATTAGCCTCTTAGAGTCCTCCTGCAAAAATTTAAACAGACGCACACATAAGTTAATGTCTTCTTTTTGCCTTTCGAATATTACCTTATTTCTCTCTTTTCACACTGTCCAAATGCAATTGAAAAGTAATACCCCTATTTCTTTGAATAATTGAAAATTAAAGTCATAGCTAAATTCTTAGCTGTTATGATTCTGGTAAAAGTTCAGCCTTGAAACTTGAATGCCTGTTTCATCCTTGAAAGTTATAAACATCTCTGAGTTTTTTTTAACTATGCGTGAGCAAGACACAAGCCTGCAGCTGCGAATTATATGGAGTTTAATTCTGGCAAAATCCTACAAATAATTAGGTGGATTTGTGACAACTTGATCCTGTTACAAAAAGCTAAAACCCCATAGGCCATAGGATAATGCAATTACCAAATTATGCATTATTTCTTGATGTTACTTATATGGTGCATCATTCATATATAATATATGATAACGACAGTGTAAACTAAAATTGATAATTGTCATTATAACGTTGCTTCCAAGACAATTATTAGTGTAGAGGTTTTTTGTGTTTGAATGTGATTTGCCACTTGACAGTGTCCAAATGGCTTGTTGGGGAAATTTTTAAATTGTTGTGAAATAGTAATTTCTAACCTTTATTCTTATATGCAGATTGGATTGCCCCGCTGATGTTGTCCACTCTGGTCTACCTTTCCTAGCTTTTTTTTTTTGTTTTTTTGGTTCCCTGTTCTCCTTTTAACAGATTTTCAAAAGTACGACTTTTATCCGTTGGTGAAAGAATACATATCGAATCAACAATGTGAAAAAAACTGTATTTCTGACTAACTTTGTTGCAAGGAGAAAGTTCGCAAAAGAAATGAATCTTCGACTCCCCTTTGCCCTTTTACAGTTGTTGAAGCTGCCAAAAGTACAAAAAGGTAAGCAGGTCCACCAAGCTATTGTTGTTCTTCTTTTACTAATCTATATCTCTGCCACCAATGCAATAACAAATTCTAATCTTTTCTCCTCCGATATCCAGGAAAAGAGAACCGATTATCTTGGTAACCTAATGGGTGGTAGTGTCTTAATAGTCAACTTTGTTCTTAGAGAAAGAAACAAAAACCATGAGAGGTCCCAGCATCCCAATCAAGTTCCTTTCTGCATCAATCAATCGCTGTTCTGCCAATCACTCAACCGAATCTGCACCAACCAGTGGAAAAATAAAACGTGACCCGCTTCATATAGTTTAAGATGGTTGAAAAAAACACACTCTCCTTGGGTCATTAATTGAAACCATCAATATAATTGATCTCTTTCCAGACTTCCCAGTCATCGTATACTTGTTTGCCTAACCATTCCTTCAATCACCACCAAAGATATATATCCATCACAGCTGTAGAATATGACTGCTAATGAAATAAAGTCGGTTTTGAAACTTACATTAGATTCATTGTATGTTTTTAGATCTGTTGATCTGAGATTCATGGCTATGTTCTTCCTCTTGAATCTCGGATTCTTTGATTTTTCCTTTTAGGCTAGCTCACATGGGCACATTTATCACAGAGACTCTGCTCGTTTAATTAGGTTGAAGGGTTAACATTGTCTCAAGGCTGTCTCTAATGTCATTGTCTGAAGTTTTTCTGTTACCAATAGTTAACAGTTTCTTTTGGAGAAAGATGCGTTGAAATGAGCATCCCTCGTTTATATATATATTTATCTGATTTCAACTTTTTCTTCGAGTAGGATCTTCGAGAGACCCAAAATCAAAAGAACCTCGAGGGGGGAAAGTTGGATTGAGCTGTTATAGTGGAGAAGGCTGTCAAAAAGATTATTTCAAACATGTAGGTCCAAACTTGGAAAATGTGCATGAATGAGAGAGAGAGAGAGAGGAGAGGTGGCTTCGCTGGTGGTGGTGGTGGCCTACCCAGAAGACCGTTTCCTTCTTTCCGTGTAGAAGACGTTCTGTACTTGCCTTTTTCTCAACTCTCGCTTTACCTCTCTGGCATAAAAATATGCACAAAATGGTGTGAAAATCAACGGCCTAATCTCTTAGAAAATCACAAACCATCTTGACTTTTACCGTTTCTTCTCCGACTCGGTCTGTACTCTCTCTCGCTCCCCTCCCTCGGCAACCCAGCATGATTATTTCAGCCTTTCAGTTCAAGCCTTCAAGGGAATGTCCTCCCTGACTTTTTCTAATCCTGACTCGATGAGCGCTGATTCTGTAGATGATCCCGTAGCTGTAGCTGTTAACTTTAATATCTTTGAGCCGCGTGGCATGTATATCCGTGCTTTCTAGGTTACACCTTCCAAACTGCAATGCACACTTGGATGAGCTTGATTGGTAAATCATTGCGTCTGGTTTTTGTGGGTCACCACAAAGGTCCTGATTCCACGTGACCGTGTGTAATTTAATCAGACGTTCAGGAATAAAAGATAACAAAGCGGGAAAAAGTTGAAAAAACTAGAAAGTCGGTGGAAAAATATGTAGACCACAATCGCAAAAGGGGCCGGGAGGGAGGGAGGGAAGGAACTAGGTCAAACTGGATGACATCAGGGACGTGAGACTGGGCACTTCCTTCTTATCATCACAGTACCTGTACTTCACCACGCCTCCCATGCTTGGACGATGCCAAAGACACACTTGTTATGTTCTGATTCGATTTACTATAGCTAGTCATGTTCATGTACCCGTTGCAGAAACCAAGCAGGATCCTATGAGATGTATTGAAACAGTGTTATTCCCAATAAACTTAGTGGTTTTTTTATTTTTAATTGTTTTTCTTATTGTTAAAACCTATATTACAGATCGGTTCGAGGGAGATGCTTTCACGTGTAGCATCGAATTGATAAGAATTTTTTTCTTATTATAAATATATAGAGGGTTTTTTTTTGTTAAAAAACTTCCAACTGTTGAATGTTACACATGGCAATATCTCCCCC
Organism: Buxus sempervirens; assembly: GCA_947561395.2. Lineage (NCBI taxonomy): Eukaryota > Viridiplantae > Streptophyta > Magnoliopsida > Buxales > Buxaceae > Buxus > Buxus sempervirens. The sequence continues at coordinate 34,512,151 of OX387190.1, forward strand.
CAAACTGCAATATGGAAAAATGCAAGAAGAAATTGTAAAGGATATATATCATTTCATATAAACACAATAAATATAAGTTGGATACCCACAAGACGAAAAAAAACATAATAATAATAATAATAATAATGATAAATACATGGTTAAAAACTTTGAATTGTAGAATCCCAAAAAAAAAAATCAACCTATACTATTATATAAAGCCAACCTCTTGTTTTTTACTTGGCATAATTATGTTCAAAATACCCTCCAAATTTTTCATAATTTACTCTAATACTAAGGTTTATTATTGCCATGTATAATAACTCACTGCTCATATAATATTCTATTCCCAAAAAGCCCTTCTTTGTTTCTAATTCTTTTATATTCCCCTAATAATTTAAAAAAATAAAAAGCAAGCATGGAGACACAAACACCAGTTATGATAATCTACCTCTACGTTTGGATTGCCGTGGACGGAGTCTTCCACTGCTTTTCATTTTCTCACTTTAGCCTTTTTAACTCGTAAATGGGCTGAGTTACGTGAAAACCACGGCCGATGTAACAAGTTTTTTGTATTTTTATTTTTCCTTCTCTGGTCTTTCTTAATTTTCCTTGCCTTCATCACTATTATTTTTTTTTAGTTACTAGAATTGCAACTCATCCAAGCTGAACCAGCTCGGTTCGACTACCTGTGGACTTGTATAAACAGTGTCACATTCAATCCAATTGATCAAGTGAACTCAGAAAGACTCGCCGTAACGATTAATTATATATTTTCCCTTACCATTAATTACACAATTCTTATATTCCCTTTTCGTTTTTTATTTTTATGGTGAAAGATATTGTATCCTTTTAAGACAGCATTTCTTCCTCTTTCTCAATACTTTTTGGTTATTTCAAATTACAAATCCATCATCACCATGATATGTACCGTTCCCTTAATTTTGTTATTCTTCATTTTGTTGGCCATTTGGTCACCTACCAAAAAGCAAAAAGTCCCCCGTTAATTGACAGATTATCACATGTATGTGGTTCAGTTCGATCGGTTCGGTGCTTAATTTGGAAGTTACAAACTACAAACATGCAATGTGGTTCGATTTTTCTTTACTTCCTTTTCTTGATGTGTTTGGAAAGTATTCTAGAAGCTATATGACTTCTAGAATATTTAGCACTTCAATATCAACTAAAATCCTCAAGTCCCTAATACTGATCAACACTGAATATAACTTTGTTTTCCCCAAATATGTGCACATACAAAGACCATCTTGATTGGACGATTTTAGCCATCGGATACACACTGCTGCCCGTTCTTGTTTCAATTGGGAAAGTTAACTTTTAGTGACAATTTTTTCAAAATAATTAAGATTCAGTCAGCAAAATTTTAAGTTTTAACATCTAGTAAACCTTTAAAATAATTAATTTTCAGTGACATTTCACTGTTACAAATAATTTCTTCCAAAAATACCTTTATACCAGTCACTCCCAAGACTTGTACAAGCCATTTTAGACTTATACAAGCAATAAAATGGTTTGTACAGGTCAATAAATTGGCTTAGACCTTTTTTTTTTTGATATGAAAAGGAAGTGAATTAATCAAAGCAATTTACAGATCTAAGAGAAGTCCCCCCCCCCCCCCCCCCCCCCCCCCCCCCCATGAAGTCCTTGATCAGATTTGGGAGCAAAAAGGGGGGGGGGGGGGGCCTCGATAACCAAATACAGGGAAAATCGTCTAAGGCAAAGTTAGCTAGTCTATCAGCTGTTTCATTAGCCTCTCTATAGATGTGAGAAACAGAAAAATAATGAAAAGAAGAAGAAGCTATCATGGCATCTTCGATGATGTTAGCAATGCTCCACGGCTGTTGCTCGCTTGGGCTGTTCATGAGGAGAGCAATTGTGGTGGAATCCGTTTCCAGTTGAACTCTTGTAAAACCCATCCCTTTAGCCATCCTGATTCCTTCAAGTAACCCATGGGTGAGTGAGTGATTTGTATAAACTATTTGGGTGAGTGACGTAAGGGCATTTCTGGGATAGTTGATTTGTAATAGTGAAAAATCATTAAAAATTAATTGCGTTGATAAAAGTTTATTAAATGTTAAAATTCAAACTTTTTTCTGACTGAATCTTAATTATGTTTTAAAAAATCACTAAAAATTAATTTGCCTCTTCAAATTGGCTGGATGGTTAGGGTCATTCGTCAAGAGGTCGTCTAGTGATACAGACTGCCAGGTTCAATAGGACCGTGACGCTTGTATGACAGATACCCTGAGCGAGCGAGAGAGAGGGAGGGAGAGTTGAGGATATATAAAGTTACAGATTCTAGTGTATGAAAGACAAGTAGAAAACCGTGGTCTACTGTTCTGGCATTTTAAATTCCACCATTTTTCTATACATATAACGCAGATGCTCATCTTTATGCCATACCCCCTTTTGAAGTCGTGACTCGTGACTCTTGCAGTCTCGTTGTCTCTCCGTTTCCATCTATTCTCATCTCATCTCTCTCGCTCTCTCTGTCTTCAAGATTTCACTGTACAACGCAATCATCAACAAGAGAAAAAGAGAAGCCACTGGCAAGCAAGAAAACATGGGGAGAGCTCCTTGCTGTGACAAAGCCAATGTAAAGAAAGGCCCGTGGTCGCCTGAAGAAGATGCGAAGCTCAAGAGTTACATAGAGCAGCACGGCACCGGTGGCAACTGGATCGCTTTGCCGCAGAAGATCGGTAATTGCCATTAACCTTAAACTCTTGGTATGATTTTGTACTTCAATATCCAGTTAAGCTCGAGGAAATTAAACTTGCCTCACACGGTACACATGGGTTCTTATTGTTTTAGGCCTTAAGCGATGTGGTAAGAGCTGCCGTCTTAGATGGTTGAACTATCTCCGTCCCAATATCAAACACGGAGGATTTTCGGAGGAGGAAGAGAATATAATTTGCAGTCTATACATAAGTATTGGAAGCAGGTATTTAATCCACGGAATATACAATTAGGAATTAGGTTTTCAATTTCAAGCACTTGGGTTATGTGAACGCTAGCTCAAATACTCATACATGTTACGTTCGCATGAACAGGTGGTCTATCATCGCTGCACAATTACCAGGACGAACCGACAACGATATAAAGAACTACTGGAACACCAGGCTTAAGAAGAAGCTCTTTGGAAAGCATCGCAAGGAGCAACAGGCTCGTAGAATTAGCGGCCTAAAGCAAGATATGAAGAAAGGGAACGGCAATTTCATGGCTGCTGATACTGGAAACCCAATTCCATACTTTCCTGAGCCTCCCGTGCCCGTACCAGTTCTGCCTTACGTGAACCAAGACCTTCGTCCCAATGATCACGACTCCATCAGAAGGTTGCTGATCAAACTCGGAGGAAGATTTTCCGATGATCAACAACAGCTGAACAACGATGGCGCAAATCTTCAATGTCCGCTCCAAATACCACGTCCACATCAACAGATATATGAGAGCTCTATCAACATGCTCGCCTCTCCTGATCCCATGAATTTATTAAACAGCACATGTAACCATTTGCCAAACACTCGCTGCAACATCGATGAGGCTGGTAAGCACATGTTTCAAGGGCAAAGCGGCTTTCCGTTCGAGCTTGATGAGATGGTCTACAGCAACCCACAAAGCCTAGAAGGACTGGAGTGTGTCTATGGAGTAACAGCGGCCAATTGTAGCAATGGGACTAATTCAGCTGAAAGCACCAGCTGGGGTGATATAAGCTCTCTGGTATATCCTCCTCCTATGGCCTCCAACTACGAGGATTGCCATCATGATATGCCACAAGATTGTGCTTTCCAGGAGTCAAGTTCGAGGTACCTCTAGTCGCAATAACTTCTCTGTATATGTGCGGTGTAAATTTGTAGAAGGAAGTTCGTGTTGTATTCTAAGGATGATTTGATGAACTATGACTGAGATTTTCTTATTTTGCACTTCCCACTTCCGTTATGACTTGGTTGTTCTCACACCAATTTGCTGTACGGGGAGTTAGTTGAATCTGTTATGACTTTTACATCTCTAATGGGGTTTTCTCTTACTGTAATTGTTCGGACTAAATTTCTTATGATTCATGCTGAATAGGGATCGAGCTTCCATCCCCAAAACAAAAACCAAAAAAAAAGTATTTAGGGAGCACTAGGAGGTTTATATCTGATTTGACTCCAAATAGGTCCATTTGTTCCGGCATCTTGAGTGCAAGTCCTATTTGGGTGTGTTGCACAACTGACTGGTCTGAATAGCATCAGTAATGTTTGAAGAACTTTTCACTGTTTCAGACCTTTTTATTAAAAAGTACGTGATCGCTTTCCTTTTTCCAACATTGGGTCAATATGTATCTGTCGCAAAGTTCCTCCGGCCACATTAAAAGGAGATGAAGGAAAAGTTTAATTGGCGTGTTTTGGCCTCAACCTTCTCGGTTCTGACAATTAGTAGGGTATCCAATTAATATCTGAAAATTAATCCTCTTTCCTCCAATATTTGATTCATTTGGTTCTGTAAAATAAGAGCTGTTAGAGCGCATCTCATCAGTCCCATGCCATGTAGCTCCAATCAGAAGAAATATGGATTGCTATTTGCTATATTGTGTTTGATGAGAACTTTCACATCGAATATTTACTGAAATGTGTCAGACTCACCTGAATCAAATTCAGTTGTCTCCTTAGATTTAGTTTTTTATCTTCTTCTGCCACTTTTTCTTAGCATTTGATTCCGCCAGGAATGTTACCTCGTAGAATAATCCTTAAGTCTCTTTGCTTCTCATGCTTTTTTTTGTTGTGATTCTTGCCCTTCATTTTTTGGCCTTTTTTGGTATTAAATTATTGGACAGACTGGATTCTAAATATCTTTACCAAATTGAGCTCAATATGAATGTTATACTTGAATCTTTTCTTCATAATAACCATCAGGTTTTACATTTCTCATTCTTAGTAGTCACAGATTATCCACGGTAATTATACATTAATTGATTGTCACTTAATTTGCCGTTACAATCTATATGTTCATCTCTGATATTGGGTGTAGAACACTTGAACGCTACCAACACTGATTTCTCAATTTCCATAGGTCTCCAGAAATTATTACACGGGAAACAGAACAAGTAGGCTGTGCAAAACGTTTCCATGCTCTCTTAGAACAAAGATTTAGGTTAGCATATATACACACTGTGGATCAGACGTCTCTTCCTTGAGATATATCTTGTCACTCCCAATGCAAAACCCTCATTTTGGCAATGTATATACGCAGGTACTAATAGTCATTCTTATTTCAAACAATATTTGATCTACATATCTGGATTTCGCAGGTAATAAACATGCACATCCTCCGTCGGCTCATAAGAAGCATCACTGATAATCTCGTCTTCAATTTCTAACTCCAATGATTTTACTATTTATATATGCATAGCCCCTTTATCTATCATTAGCCCTTTGAGAACCATTAGTTCTTGTGGTTAATTTATTTAATTTAATTTTATTTATCTTAGGACCTTGTTGTAGCTGATGAAGATCTATGCAGATTCATACTCCCCTTCCATGGCAGTTTTATGCTCAATTATAACGGCACAGTAGAAAGCCCGTCCTTCGGCAGCTAACAGGTGTCTCAGCCGGCCGTTTTATGAGATTAAAATTCTCAATGGACTCAAAGCAGAAGCATCATTATATAGATAGATGGAATATTTTTTTAAATGAAAAGTCAGACTAACACAACTATAAGGCTAGTGTACATAAAGCCTTGCCTGACGAATAAATTAATTTCTTGTGAAAACATTGGATTGTAGATTAATGCTTACACCCTCTTGAGGAATTGATTCTTTCTTTCCGGCATCATCAAGCCCAACCCATCATATGTTAGGTCTCAACTAGTATTTTTTTGTTTTTCCAGCTTCACTTAGGGTATAAGTGAAATTTATTTAGTATTTTATGATTCTCAAAATTTTCTGGTTTTGGCTCTGTCACGGGTTAGGAATGAGCTCCTTGCATGCCTAGGAAAATATATCCCACAAACATTGCTTACACAATGTTCAGATATTTTTTACTTTTCCTTTTTCTTTCTTTATTAATTAATTTCTTTTCTTTATACTAGTTATGATACTTTTGGTTGTACTGATGTATATTTGGTTATTTTCCTTTGAAAACACATTGTTTCCAAAAAATTACTCAAAAATAAAATAAAATAAAACAAAACCTAAGAAAAAAAGAAGAGCAATATTCCAAAGAAAGGATTCTCAAAAACTAAAATTAAAGAGCCTCTTAAGTCCTTGAATAATTGCGACAACTTTGATAATGATAGATAGTATTCAGAAGAACAAATTTGACCGACCCCTATCAAGAAACGCTCTTCAAAAACTCATACTTCCTGCCCAAGTTTTAATAAAAGAACAGTTTTGGAATTAGTCATATCTTATATATAATTTGTGGGGTTCTATGTGAACAAGTTTCAATTATCGGAATTCATTCATCCTAGCTAGTGCCTAGCTAGTGACGGACTTGTATTGTCTTATGTTTCTGACATGTCACATGGTATTCTACCTTAAAAAAACCTTGTGTAATCAATAAAAGTAGACCTAAGGGATAAGTGTTATGTCCTCGGATCGAAAGGAGATTAGGAGTCACTGTGCTAAACAAGAAGATTCCAAAGCCTACATAACCTTTTTTGTATTGAAGTCTGCCTCCCGCTGATCAATTCCACCTCACAAGCCACCCACACCAATGTTGTGCTGGTGTTTGTCATTTCTCTTTTAACCTCCTTCAGACTCGTACATTCAATGAACATGCATATGAAAAGGAAGTTACACAATGATGTTTGCCATTGATATGGTTGATGCTGATAGATACCTAACATAAGTGTTTGTAAAGATTGAGCCAGTCAACACTGTCACATGTACTTCTTTTTTCAGTGTAATGTACTTGTGATTCTTTTAGATTTTGTTATTTTGCTATGGATATAATAACTTGAACTAATTAATTTGTAATTCCAATTCCAGCGATTCCGTAATCTGTCATGCTTATATAAGTAGGATTCTTTTTTGTTTGGTTACATCACCATTATATATTTGTGGGTTGATGTGATTATATTCCCTGGATGTCTGTGCCGAAAGAAATCATACTTTCTCCCCCTTTTTTTCTTATTGTTCTATTTCCTTTTGAACTGATCGATCTGTACTCAAATTTCAATGAGCCTACCGTAGTAGACTTCACAAGTTCTAGGCTACACATGATTGTTGATAACCATTGATCTATCACATTCATTTGTACCATGATAAAACATGTATCTTTTAAGCAATATGCATGATAAAGAAATTAGAAAGAAAACCGCCCCTTCAGCCATCAATATCATTTCTACTTAGAAATAAGTAAAAGTGAAACTTTTCTGTGCTTGAACTGCACCTACGTAGACTTTTAACTGCATACAATTTTTGACTGTTTTCGTGGAAAGAGAAGGAAATAAAGAAAAGCACAAAAATAAAGAAAGGAAAAGGAGAGCAGGAAGTATACCTCCAAGGGGTATGCTTTGACATTAGATTTGTCTAGGTGTTGCTCACTGAAACCAAATCCACCTTCGCTATTATATAGCTTGCCGGCCTTTAGCATTTGATTCGCAACTAGGTTGACTTGATCAATTAAAAATAGTTTGATTTCAGCAGTAGTTGCTGTTCTTTGGGATGAAAATGTTGGGCTGCTGCTGACTTCTAAAATTTGTTTGGTAGGACGATAAGAATATAAATTGTTAGAACTGGTTGACATAATTTGAAATTCGTAGCCAATATTTTCTAGCTATTTAGAACTTCTGGCCTCATAATCAAAACCAACTCTCAAATCATTCTATTAAAATATTAGGACTAAGACACTCATTTCTTTATAATAGAGCTATTATATATCTTCGCTGTTGACATGTTGAGTTGTTCTTATCTTCAATACATCTAAAAGAAGCAAAATTATTAGCGCAAAGTTATTATAAGCAAAACTTGTTTGGTAGGTGGCAAAGCCTCGGGAAGGTTGTACCCGAGGCCTACGATCAAATCCTGCCTTCACCCCAACCCCCCTTCTTCCTTAAGACCAGAAGAAAAAAAGGATGACCCTTCATTGCTACTGTAGCAAGGATAAACTCACGCGTTCATGTTTCTATCATAAGACCATTACAGGTGTATTTAAAAATCTGTAAAATTTGGGAATAATATTCGTCGGGTAGAGATATAGCTCTGATAAGAGAAGGAAGGTTACCATGCTCTCTCTGCCTTATAGAGAAGAGAAGAATGTAGGCAAAGATTTGCAGTGGGGATGATAATGGAAAAGGGAGTTTGGCCTTCTGTTTTTTTTTTACATCCGTAAGCTAGAGGTAGTTTCTTTATGCGATTTAAGCTTGGAGATGACACATATTAATTAGAGCAACCTAAACTAACTAGGTGGTCCAATCAGTCTAGAAAAACTTTAACAAGCCAAGGATAGAGATGCAATAAAATATCAAAAAGATCAGGATATTACTTCCTTAATTTCTTTTAGCAGTGTATTAATTACATGGAGTTTCCATTTTGAAGATCGCATACAAAAGTCTCTTTACAACCAACCCAAAATCAGAAGCAAATTCACAGAAATCTTAGCATGGAAAACAAGGAAGTTCCAGGAAATTAAGCCTTGATCCAAAAAGTGGCTACTAGTAAAAGGGATTATGTAAGCAGTGACATCAATTGGAGAGAAAAAGGAAATGATGGTTTGGCCTTCTCCTACATGTTCTATGATTAAAGTATGAGGTTATAATTTGTTCATATCATTGTCATAGCATTTCAACGCTTAATTTCAAAGTTATGCAACTTATATTTCCCTGGAAATGAAGTCACACCGTTAATTTGGGGGAAAAGTGATTATCTAAGCCACCATTAACAACTGACCATAACCTTACAACACATAATCTGTGTCTCTACCACTGAGATTTGAGAGTTCATGTACGTGCTCCCTCAACAACCAATTATATGCACAAAAAGGAAAAAACATAATAATGTATAGGCACCAGTGCACTATTTTATATGAAAAAGCTTAATCGTCAAGCTTACATATGAATTAATTAATCCTCGTAAAGCGAGGAAGAATAATCCCCGAGGAAGAAGAAGCAGAACAGAAAAAGTCGTAAGCAAACCACCAAAACGTTTTAAAAAAGTTTAAAACTTGCTCGAGGCACATTCTGTCAACTCGATGACGATAATATAAATAAACTGGATGGTCCGTAATTGAGGGCAGCCTTGACAACAGGGAAACGACGACCATCCTCACCACCTTTTTCATTTAATATCCATGCTGAATCCAATGAATATATAATCTGGGTTGTAGGATATTTTTTTATTCAGCGACAATGACACTCACTAGCATGAGAAATCTCGTCTGGGTTTAATTTGTCGTGTCTATCAACTCAACAAACTTTTATTCCTTCTTGTCATACAAGGAATAAAACAACAATTACTGCTGGTAAAGATGGCTATAGCAGTGCAATTTGTCTTAGTATTCTGTGTCCAACAAGAAGAGTTAGTCGTTTATGACTTTTATTAGTTGTCAAATGAAGGATAAAGAGTCGAAGAGAGGCCATGGAATAGTGACTCTTGTGTTCTATCCATCGGCTCTGTTTGGTTAATTAATTTAATTGGGTTTGTTATTTATTAATGGATTAATATAATGGACTCTAATTTAGTGGACACATGACGACAAATCAAACCGTGTTTTGAAAACCAAAAAAGAAACTATTCCTTCTTCTCATTTGCCTTTGGAGAATACTTTGCTTACGAAGATAGAGAGACTTTGAGACCTTGAAGACGTATTAGAATTCGTGAGTCGGCAGTGCAAAATCTCAGTTGGAAGATTTTGTTCCGGCTGACGGTTTCACTACGTTTGGTTTCCTGGTGAGACCAAGTTGACGTGGCTAATTCAGACCTTCCACCTGTACAAGATTGCACGTCTGGACCTTGCCTGTTGATAGATAACTATCCTACGCTTGTAAGTTCACTAACGGTCGTATATGAATTTTTTTTTCACGTCTAACGTGTAATAACAGCCGTCGATCGTTTTCATATTTTATGGGATCTCTAGATATAGTTGATTTAGGGAATGTTTCTTTCTCTTTGTAATGAATGTATTTGTCACCAAAAGGCCAAAATTTAGAAACTGAATTATTTTCTAATTAAAGGATGTTGTGTTAGTTCTTTTTGTAATGAAGTCTCAAGATTGAAACTTTTGTGTTGTTTCTTTCGTTATTAATGATTTTTTTTTTTAAGATTCATATTAAAAAGGTATTAAATTTTTGTTGGTATATAAATTTGCATAATCTTTTAGGATGGAGAGGGAAAAATATATAATACATTGCCAGTTTGCCTAAGGTGCTTTTAAATCACAAAAACCACCACCACCATTATGTGTCCAGCTAGCATACATGATGAGCAAGGGTTTAGGTCACATCTAATGTATTCTGAGTTCTGGAAAGTGAGAAACAAAAAAAACCAAAGTATAAAAATTGGGTTTATGAGTTGTAAACTTAGGGCAAAAAGGGTTTTTTTTTTTTTTTTTGTCTCCTGACATATGCATTAGGGTGGTTAGGAGTTTTATTTGGATAGAATCTATAATTGATACGTCTTACGAGAAAATGGGCTAGGTAGAATAAAGCCTAGGGAGTTGTATTTGGGCTCTAAGTCCCTGACCCACCTGTCTTGGGGCTGGAAGATCTGCTGGCCCAAATATGAAGCCAGTCGGGGTTATTGGGTTAGATAAGCGAGTTGCATGCGGATCTACACCTCCTTCGCGTGGAACAAGCGAGCGAGGGGGTTTGAGGTGGTTAGTTTAGAACCGGAGGAGGTGGAGGACTATGAGGAGAAAAACAACGTTATTAGGGTTTTGAAGCACACAGAGAGAGAGAGAGAAGGAGCGAGATGTTGCTAACAGCTTCCGGAATCTCTCCTCCTTTCATTTCTCAGGTATTATTCTTTCTTCGTCTCCTCTTTCCCGCCTGTTTGCGTTTTCCTTTATCTTTGGTCTTCTGTGTCTCCGATTGGATTAGTTGGAAATTTTTATTTGCATTGAAGGAAACAAAACAAATTTTCTTCCTTAAGCGCTGGAATCGAAAAGGGGACTAGTATTTCGCAGAGAGAAAGCTAGAAAATGGCTATTCTAAGGCAGCCATAACCTACTAGGACTAGACCAACAAGAAACCTTGCTCATATGACCAATATTCTATATGCAATTTAAGGAATTCTGCTTCAATTTCCTGCGGCTCAGACAGTTTAACTAAGCTAGCAAACGAATAACTGCTACTGACAGAGCTTATAGTTGTATCTTGATAAGTAGGCATAATTAAAAATAGAATATCAGTGAGATTAAAAGGTTTCTTCAGTAGAAAGATAGATAGAAGTGTCCAAAGTTTTAGGTACATTACTTGTCTGATGACTGATGCACTGTCAAAATTTCAAAGCCTGAAAGCTATGTAAACAAGATAAATTGACCTTACCTGTGGGCTAGTTTCTGTACTTTTTTATGAAATACTTGTATCGTCATACTCAATCACAAACATAAAGCATGTGAAACCGACACGCACAACCTATTTATGCTGTGGCTTTAATTTTGTTGCTTTAACTGTTTAAGTGATCCAATGGAGAATGGATATATGGCTGGCGCCATCTTTGAGGTGTGGTTTGCATTGAAGTAGACTATTGTATAATAAAACCACATAAACTGGAGATATTAAAAGGGCTTCAGCAGTTTCTGGATCTAAAACTATCATTAGATGGTTGTGAAGGTATATAACAAGATAAGTTCCATTTGACTTCCATATGTATTTCATCACATCCTAGGAGCTCAAAAAGAATTGGTGCTAGCCTGTTTTGGCATCACAGTTCTGCTTGATAATGTTTGTCATCAAGAGAGATGTCTCTTGCATAGGTATTCAACTATTCATACATTTAATTTGCTCTTAAAGAAGTTCTCAACAAACGAAAAAGAAGTTTGAAATGGTGCATGCTATTACATGGTCGCATTAGTTCTTCTTGAAGACATTTATTTGGTTGGAAATTAGAGCTTCAATTTCAAAGTTTCAAATCAATAAAATTCTATTTTTCAAATAAACTAATATTGATGCACTGTGAAAGACTTCGTTATGCCACCTCCTTCTAGAAGTAATAGAACACCTAAAGTAGAAACCTTATTAATAATTCAGCGACTCTATTGCATGTTAACTATCTGGTCGTCAAAAAGTTATTCATGTATAAATTATATACATTCTTGCTTGTTTGACTGAGCACACTGCTAAAAACTTTATCTGTGACAAAAAGACCTGAAAATTGGATGTATTGGTGTCTCTGCATAATGCAAGATGTATTGCAAGTTACAATTGATTAATCAAAAACGTATAGATTCCTATTAAGATAAAAATGAAAAAGTCTGAAACGTTGATCCTTTTGACACTTTGATCCACCTGCGGACTGACGAATGAACGAATAGCACAATTATTTTCTTCTCCTTAACCATTTCCTTGGTTCTCATTGCTTGTAATATATGACTATCAATTTTTATTTTTATTTATTTATTTTTGCATTTGCGCCATGAAATTGCAAAGGGGATGGAGGAGATTTTATCCTTTGAGCAATGCCATAAACAGAAACCTACCAAGGTAATTTTATCCTTTACAACTTTAAAGGAACAAGAATTACGCATTCATGTGAAACTCTGATATGAGATCAGTGCAAATGAAATTCAAGAACAATGTGGCCTGTAAAAATTATTTGTAATTATATCATATTTTTCATCAAACCCACTTGCAGTCAATTTATTCTTGGGGCAGAGCCGCGGGCAGGGGAGGGGGGAGGGAGGGAGGGAGAGGAGGAATGTTGCAGGGCTCTCTTGGCAAAGCAACATAGATATTGTAAATGCTAAAATCTGGAAGGATAACTGTGGTGCGGAAGATGGGTGGAGCACCATCCTTTTAATGCTAAAATCTGGAAGGATAACACTGATGTTTTATCAGTGTGCAAACAAGGAAGCTCTCCTTACTGATTCTCGGTTTTGGAATGCTTGCTCTTTCATCAATGGTAAGCGGTTTTCCTACAACTTTGCTGGAGAGTCATATTCCTAACACCCATTGCCCTGGAATGAAAATAAAAAGGATACTAGAATGCAGACATTCAGATTGTTGTGTTTTGGAAGTCAGGAGATTTATTTTGTTAAACGATGAAAGCTTGTTTAGATGGGATGCAAAGGTGAGAGCAAATATCATTATGCTGGTTAGGAAAATGGTTTTTTCAGTGGAGGTGCTGTTATCTCATGGCCTTGTAAAGCTGCTGATTAATTTGCATAATGTTAAGGTGAATGCGTCTCTAAGGCAGATGCTTTGACAACTGCTGTTGTGTGAGGAGAAATAATTGATGGATCAGAGGCTGAGATATTGGGTTATAAGGAACAAAAGATTGGACAATTTTCTGACTGCTTTTCTTGTTCATAGTTGGTTTTTTACATTTGACAGGGCATGCTTCCCAACTACTGAAATTGGAATCTGAATTGGTGAGATATTGAGTTAAAGATCTTTTTGCATTGAAAGTAAATTATGTCGGGATAAGGGCAGAAATGGTAGACAGGAACGTGAAATTGTGAAAGTGGAGAAGGAGATGACAACAATCCTGGAAAATTTTCTTCGTATGGATGATGGTTCTTCCTGTAAAAGTTTATCAACTTCAAAATTTTAAATTTTGTTCTCATAGGCCCAAGCTATAAGATTGATTCTTCTAATATTTCTTTTTTTTGGTGAAAGGTTGATGCTTCTAATGCTTTAGTGTTTATCAACTTCAAAATTTTAAATTATGTTCTCATGGACCCAAGCTATAAGGTTGATTCTTCTGACACTTATCCCAGCCCTAGGTTATGAGGTTGATCTTTACACTCCTACTCAAATGGGCTATGGCTATTGAGTTGTCATTGACCTTTAGGTATGTAGAACACATGCATAGATTTTTCTCAGAAAGATCGTAATGGGTTACTATTGCCTATTGTTTTAGCACCCAAATGCATTTGTTGCAGCATAGTTGATAATTTTTTGTCCTATTTTTGGCCTCATTTTTCTGTGTCTTTTTACCTCGAGGTACAAATTTAGTCCACATTATTTCCCCTAATTAATTTCAGAACATGCTATAAAACAATGCAAGAATTCAACACCACACTGCCATCATTAGGAGAAAAAAAAATTTAACTTCTAACCAACAACCATTTTTACGAATACAAACATTCTTCAGAGTATATATATAGCAGAGATGAAGATTTTGTTCCCTCCAGAACTCATTTTTGTCCGCAACAAGATAAACTATTATGATTGGATGGTAAGAAGTGGGATCCAGCTTCCAGGATCAATCACTGTAAATTTCATGTGAGTGAACTTATGGCTGTTTCACTAATGGAGCTCACCTGTTTTTGCTTTTCCTTGCTTGAAATGTAGTCACATTTCATGCGGATCTACACCTCCTTCGCCTGGAACAAGCAAGCGAGAGAGGGAAGGGGTTTGAGGTAGTTAGTTTAGAACCGGAGGAGGTAGAGGACTATGAGAAGAAAAACCACGTTGATAGGGTTTTGAAGCAGAGAGAGAGAGAGAAGGAGCGAGATGTTGCTAACAGCTTCCAGAATCTCTCCTCCTTTCATGTCTCAGGTATTATCCTTTCTTCGTCTCCCCTTTCCCCCCTGTCTGCGTTTTCCTTTATCTTTGGTCTTCTGTGTCTCTGATTGGATTAGTTGGAAAATTTTTATTTGCATTTAAGGAAACAAAGCAAATTTTCTTCCTTAAGCGCTTGAATCGAAAAGGAGACTAGTATTTCACACAGAGAGCTAGAAAATGAGAGAGAGAACAAGAGTTTGTGTGGAAGATAGTGGAAAATGGCTATCCTAAGGCAGCCATAACCTACTATGACTAGGCCAACAAGAAACCTTGCTCATATGACCAATATTCTATATGCAATTTAAGGAATTCTGCTCCAATTTCCTGTGGCTCAGACAGTTTAACTAAGCTCAACCGCTTAACTGCGACTGACAGAGCTTATAGTTGTATCTTGATAAGTACGCATAATTAAAAAAAGAATATCAGTGAGATGAAAAGGTTTATTCAATAGAAAGATAGATAGAAATGTCCAAAGTTTTAGGTACATTACTTTTCTGATGACTGATGCACTGTCAACATTTCAAAGCCTGAAAGCTATATAAACAAGATAAATTGACCTTACCTGTAGAGGCTAATTTCTGTAATTTTTTTATGAAATACTCGTCCTACTCAATCACAAACTTAAAGCATGTGAAACTGACATGCACAACCTATTTATGCTGTGGCTTTAATTTTGTTGCTTTAACTGTTTAAGTGATCCAATGGAGAATGGATATATGGCTGGCGCCATCTTTGAGGTGTGGTTTGCATTGAAGTAGACTATTGTATAATAAAACCACATAAACTGGAGATATTAAAAGGGCTTCAGCAGTTTCTGGATCTAAAACTATCATTAGATGGTTGTGAAGGTATATAACAAGATAAGTTCCATTTGACTTCCATATGTATTTCATCACATCCTAGGAGCTCAAAAAGAATTGGTGCTAGCCTGTTTTGGCATCACAGTTCTGCTTGATAATGTTTGTCATCAAGAGAGATGTCTCTTGCATAGGTATTCAACTATTCATACATTTAATTTGCTCTTAAAGAAGTTCTCAACAAACGAAAAAGAAGTTTGAAATGGTGCATGCTATTACATGGTCGCATTAGTTCTTCTTGAAGACATTTATTTGGTTGGAAATTAGAGCTTCAATTTCAAAGTTTCAAATCAATAAAATTCTATTTTTCAAATAAACTAATATTGATGCACTGTGAAAGACTTCGTTATGCCACCTCCTTATAGAAGTAATAGAACACCTAAAGTAGAAACCTTATTAATAATTCAGTGACTCTATTTCATGTTAACTATCTGGTCATCAAAAAGTTATGCATGGATATATTATATACATTTTTGCTTCTTTGACTGGGCACATTGCTAAAAACTTTATCTGCGATAAAAAGGTTTGAAAATTGGATGCATTGGTGTCTCTGCATAATGTAAGATGTATTTTAAGTTACAATTGATTAATCAAAAACGTATATATTTCTATTAAGATAAAAATGAGAAATCTGAAATGTTGATCCTTTTGACACTTTGATCCACCTGTGGACTGATGAATGAACAAATAGCACAATTATTTTCTTCTCCTTAACCATTTCCTTGGTTCTCATTGCTTCTAATATATGACTATCAATTTGTATTTGTTATTTATTTATTTATTATTATTATTATTATTTTATTTTCTTGCATTTGCATTTGCACCATGAAATTTCAAAGGGGATGGAGGAGATTTTATCCTTTGAACAATGCCATGAACTGAAAACTTCCAATGTAATGTTATCCTTTACAACTTTAAAAGAACAGGAATAATACATTCATGTGAAACTCTGATGAGATCAGTGCAAATGAAATTCAAGAACAATGTAGCGTGTAAAAATTATATGTAATTATATCATATTTTTCAGCAAACCCACTTGCAGTCAATTTATTCTTGGGGCAGAGCTGCGGGCAGGGGGGTGGGGGGGAGAGAGAGGGAGAGGAGGATGAGGTGGGGGAATGTTGCAGGGCTCTCTTGGCAAAGCGACATAGAAGTTGGAAATGCTGAAGTCTGGAAGGATAACTGTGGTGCGGAAGATGGGTGGAACACCATCCTTTTAATGAATGGGAGTCCTTATGTTTTATCTGTGTACAAACAAGGATGCTCTCCATACTGATTCTCGGTTTTGAAATGCTTGCTCTTTCATCAATGGTAAGCGGTTTTCCTACAACTTTCCTAGAGAGTCATATGCCTAACGCCCATTGCCCTGGAATGCAAATTAAAAAGGATACTAGAATTCAGACCAAGGATCGACTTTTCGGCGATTCGTGGTGCGCCGCTAGGTGGCCGAAACGAAATTTGGGCGAAATTTGGGCGAAATTCGGTCGAAATGGTCCGAAATGGCCCAAAACAAGTTTTTAGCGAAATTGGCGGCGTGCCGCCGAAATGCCATTTTTGAAAAAAAAAACATAAATAAATTATACAAACACAACAATTAGCGAAATTTTCGGCGTGCCAGAATTTCTCCAGAATTAGCAAAATTCTGGAGAACTGTTGGCGAAATGTTGGCGAAATGGCGAAATTGGCGAAATTTAGCGGCGTGCCGGCGAAAAGCTAGCGAAATGCAGGCAGGACCATTTCGAGGTCATTTTTCGTGCCGCTGACCTACCGAAATCCGAAATTTCGGCGGCACCTCGCGAGGTGCCGCCGAAACGGCAAACCTTGATTCAGACATTCAGATGCTTGTGCTTTGGAAGTCAGGAGATTTATTTTTTTAAACAATGAAAAGCTTGTTTAGATTGAATGCAAAGGTGAGAGCAAATATCATTATGCTGGTTAAAAAAATGGTTTTTTCAGTGGAGGTGTTTGATTTTCTGCTGTTTTCTCATGGCCTTGTAAAGCTGCTGATTCAGTTGCATAATGTTAAGGTGAATGCGTCTCTAAGGCATATGCTTTGACAACTTCTGTTGTCTATGGAGAATTAATTGATGGATCAGAGGCTAAGATATTGGGTTATAAGGAGCAAAAGATTGGACAATTTTCTGACTGCTTTTCTTGTTCATTATTGGCTTTTCACATTTGTCGGTTTTAACCGAACTGTTGCCATTCCTATTTATCAACTTCAAATTTTTAAATTGTATTCTCATAGGCCCAAGCTATAAGATTGATTCTTCCTTTTTTCTTTTTCTTTTTTTGGTGGGGTGATACTTTGATGCTTCTAATGCTTTAGTGTTTATCAACTTCAAAATTTTAAATTATGTTCTCATGGACCCAAGCTATAAGGTTGATTCTTCTGACACTTATCCCAGCCCCAGGTTATGAGGTTGATCTGTACACTCCTACTCAAATGGGCTATGGTTATTGAGTTGTCATTGACCTTTAGGTATGTAGAACACATGCATAGATTTTTCTCAGAAAGATCGTAATGGGTTACCATTGCCTATTGTTTTAACCCCCAAATGTATTTGTCGCAGCATATTTGATAATTTTTTGTCCTATTTTTGGCCTCATTTTTTCTGTGTCTTTTTACCTCGAGGTACAAAATTAGCCCATATTATTTCCCCTAATTGATTTCATAACATGCCATAAAACAATGCAAAACACCACACTGCCATCATTAGGAGAAACCATTTTTTACTTCTAACCAGCCAACCATTTTTTGAACACAAACATTCTTCAGAGTATATATATATTTTAATGTAGCAGAGATGAAAATTTTGTTCCCTCCAGAACTTATTTTTGTCCGCATCAGGATAAACTATTATGAGTGGATGGTAAGAAGTGGGATCCAGCTTCCAGGATCAATCACTGTAATTTTCATGTGAGTGAACTTATGGCTGTTTCACTAATGGAGCTCTCCCATTTTTGCTTTATCTTTATGCTTTTTCTTGCTTGAAATGTAGTCCCATTTCACAGAACTCCTTGTTTTTTTATAGAAGATAATTATCTCTGGTGAATAAAGTTAAATGCCTTTAATATTTCCAGTTACATCTTGTTCTTCAAATGATGCTCCTCTTTTTATCTGTTTGAATCCTTATATTTTTTTTTTTCGGCACATAATGTGTCTAATTGTCTATCAATTGCCACCTCCTGGTTTTGGTGACAAATAATTGTAAGTGATATGAGTGATAAACTGATATAGAATTGTTTCTCACATAATTGAGGTCATATTTCACTAATAAGGGATGGCCATCTCTTGTTTTGCTCCATGGATATTTCTGTTGTGCATTCTGAATATATACTGTTTCCAGTCATCTGATATGTAGAGTGTCAAGCTCTCTTTTCCTTAAAACTCGATTCTGACAGAAATAGACAGCACTCTTTAGGGGGAAATATTTGACAGCATAAAATTTTGAACTCATGACATGAAGAAATGGTTACTATATAACACTAATTATCATCTCCTTCCACAGGTAAAATTTGTTAAAGGCCAGCACTGTGCATTGCATACGTGTGCACAGTTTCTCAACACAAAAAATCATCAAACCTCCCAAAAATATTCTATAAAAGTACCCATTATGGCACTATTTGGTGAACCAACTAGGGCCAAGATATATGTGGATAAGTTCAGAGAGCGGCTCTGGGAGGCCTTCCCTGTTTCATTGAAAGAGTTCCCATGGAAGAAAGCAGAGAATATATTTCTTCAGCAGTTGCTTATTCTTGGAGAGAAGGCATTAAAGTGGTCCCTTGTTACTCTATTCATTGCTAGCTCTTTATCAGACATGATATTTTCCATTTCTAGAAACAAAGAGTTGATGATGCCAATTGGTCTCTTTGTTGGCTGCTTGATGGCAGACTTCTTCAAGGAGACACTTCAAGAATTATTTCCAAGCACAAAGGTATGTTACACCCTTCTATTGCTTTTCCTGTCTCTTACTGATATTTTCTGGTGTCATACCTTTGTTGCTGTTGTACAGGAAGGGAATTCTAGTTGGTATCTTCTGGGCATCGGTTCCTTCTTCGTCCTCATTAAGTTAATTTCCATGCTTTTCACAGTAAAAGGGCAGGTCTTTCTTTCTCATGTTGGTAATGGTGGATTGCTACAGATTTTGTGGTTGTGTAAAAATTTACAGGACAAGAAAGAGAGTGGTACTGGAGCGTCTTCTCTGATATCCAGTGTGGATGATTGAATAGTGGATACAGAGTTGTGCAATTGGACAACGGAAGATGGTGTTCATTTTCTTTGGCAGCGATCCCAATGGCACTTAGATTCTGTATTTCGTTTGCCTCTGATGAGAATGAATGTTTCTACATCAGTTCGAGGAATTCTGTCTGCCAAGGATATTCTAATGGCTGAGGAGAGAGCGAGCGAAGGTTTTTTTTCAGGGGTCATCTCTAATTGTTGCAGATCCTCTGAGTTTGTCTTTTTGGATTCTCGTATTAGCTACATATAGGAGATAGGGTGCGAAACCATCTTTCCCACCTCAAACTCAAGTTTCAGACATGTTTTACAAGTG
Source organism: Buxus sempervirens (assembly GCA_947561395.2). Lineage (NCBI taxonomy): Eukaryota > Viridiplantae > Streptophyta > Magnoliopsida > Buxales > Buxaceae > Buxus > Buxus sempervirens. The sequence goes on from OX387190.1 coordinate 34,532,207, forward strand.
TTAAGCCTCCCAAATCCAAAAGTTTAGATGTGGCCGGTAAAACAAACAAAATATGAGGATGGTGGCTTGGTACGCCAACATCAGGCGAGTCAGATTCTGGATGCTTGCGTATCTACTTTCGGTGGCGATAAGAAGCCAATACATGTGTCGTACAGATTACAGTAGACCAGCAGCAAGGCCCAGTCACGAGGGATGCAGATCACTGTGAACAACACTTGTATTACTTTAAAATCAAATTCATTCTTCGAGGTACACGAAATAGTTTGGAAGTCTTTCAACTCCACGATTCTTTAATTCAAAAGCTAATCAGTGTGAAAGAGCATCTTGGAAGGTTATAATTACTAATTTTTTGTTTTTTTTGGGTTAAAAGATCATAATCACTACAATTCAGCTGTGAAGGACGTTCCCGTCCAAAATTAAGAAGGATGGCAGTCGCAACACAAATAAAATTCCTGGAAAGTGTATTACCCCAAAAAAAAAAATTTCCTGGAAAGTGACTGCCAGTCCCACCTGGTACACACGAGTGAGGACGTAGTGACGTACAAATGAAATTCCTGGTGTATGAATTTTTTTTTTTTTTTGTTCTCGAAGTGATTGTTTTTTAATGGATAAAGAATGATTTTTACAAGAAGGTTAGGGATATAAAAAATTAATTTGCCTAATGCGCGTCCACCAGCCTCCAGCCGAATATCAACAACAACAAAAGTACCCTGTCGTTGGTTATTGGTACAGGGCCGACTCCGGGCTTATAAAATTTTATATTTTGCCGAAACCTGTTGTGATAATTTTTAAAGAACAGGAATCTTTAGCATTCTTATTCGGAAACTGGAACTAGCATAATCTCGGGGGCAAATAAAAAACTGGAAATTCTGTTGCTTCAATCTTAGAAAACCGTTTCCAGACCCATGGAGTTCAAATCAAGTATGCAATGTGTAATTTTCCATTTGCTTCTTTCACATGTACAAAAAGGGCCAGGTTCACATGTGCCCCCGCCACGGTTAAATGGCCACGTATTTCGTTTGGAAAGCAGGCATCCTTGCTTGTAGAAGGCCTCCAAAGTAATCTAAAGAAAAACAAAAGGCAAGCATTTCTTTTACGATATAGAAAGCACAGACAAAACTTGAAAATGTGCGAATAAATTATACACACAGTGAGCTCAATATACATCTCCCCGGCAGTCTCTCTGCAAACTGCAAGAAGTAGTCCTCTTACCATTTATCTAGGTTGATTCTTCTCCTGAAAAGTCACGAGCATGGACAGCCAAGTAATAGCCTGTCTAATTCCAGAAAAAGGAAGGCTGCCAAGCGTGGGGTGGGCCAAACCTGGCTTCATTCTATCTGGATTCCGAATGCTGTCACTGTGCTCACAATTTGCAGAGCTAGCTGCACTCAAAGCATGTGGTACAAACACGAACTGAGAGTACGCTGAATGCAACCGTTGATAAATTTCTTCCATCTGCCCAGACTGCTCATCTTTCCTATCCATCTCAATGAGAACCTGTAAATCACCACATAAAACTAGGCAGTGAGACTCTTGCTTCTATATGTCTCTGAAAGAATTCCGGTCTCGCTTTTACCTCAGCTGAGTATTTCTTAAATATTGGATAGAATCGCTGCCTGCAGTACTCGTTGAATAGAAGTGTGCATATAATCAGCGGGATTGTGAAGCCCGATGCAACAGGGGATCGTTTTAGTCCAAAGACCCCGAGTGCTATGATTTGGGTGAGGACCAATGAGAAGATTGTTGTGGTGTGGACAATAGGCCAATACTGCCCCCCAGATTCATACTTCGCAACATATACATTAAGAATCTGAAGGTCATAATTGATTATGTAGATCTTAGAGTAATTCCAATTTCCAAATATAAAAATAAATAAATAATTTAAGATAGAGAATAATGAGAAAGTTGGAAACAAAATATGAGGATAAATTGAGTGGTAAAGAGAGAAACGTAATGGATTTTATAAAACAGCTTCTTCTAGGGCATAAAAAGATACCTACAGGTCATTAAGCACAAATATCTTCACTAAACACCAAAAGCTTTTCTAGCCTCAAAAAAGGAAAAAGAAAAGAAAATGAGAAAACGAGAAGAGAAAAGAGAAAGGAAAAACCCAAGATAAGATATATGGGGTTAGTATTCATACATAAAAGCCTAATCAAGGTCAATTATGATGGACACAATATAAGATTTCTTCTTTCTACAGTTAATAGATAAATCATGGAGAGCTGCTCACTCTTTGATGGTAGGGAATTAAGATGAATCAAAGGAAGATCAACATCATCATAATCCTCAACTAGATGAAGTCAGAAACATGAGCACTATTTTGCCGTCTCAATATATCATAAACCATCCAGTCAGATTTTATGTTTGTCATTTCTGATCAACTTTTTCCCAGTTTCCTTTCAACCTTCCACCAATCTATTAAATCCTTCAACTTGCAGCCTCTCACACCTTATAGGCACATCTTGGCTCTCCAAGATACATTTTCAAACCATCTCAACCAATTTCTCTTTTGAATAGAGAGATCATCATCATCAACAAAATAAGCCAGTTCCCATCATAAGTGGGGTCGGCAAGATGAATCTTGGCTCTCCATCCATTTTATCTATCAAAGAGTCAGAAAGATACAGCTTCTAATTATTCATGGAAAGCAACATTATCTTGCAAAGTGGACTAGGAGTGACAACAAATCAGGTCAATATGGGACCAAAATGAATTGGCTCTAGGGTCCAAATTTAGGGAAACAGTTTCCCTTTGAGCTACTAATAATCTGAGTAAGAATTGAAGCCTGCCCTGAACAGATTAAAACTTCACAAAATAGACTTAGTAGTCGATAACACTGAATCAGATTAGTGACACTGTAAGAACACGTGGGAATTAACATAGTTTAAAACTTTGGAGCATTTACAACATTTTAGCAGAGATGTTTTCAATTTAGAGTTTCCACAATTGCACTGATGAAATATGTGGGGTATAAAAATTGGACATGGCTTCCCCTAAAACTTCTAAATTTTGAGTTACTTTCTAATGAAACTACAGATAGATAAATTTCCAGAGGAAGTGTTTAAATTATAATGAGTTCTTACAAGGCTAAACCCAACTACCTAATTTCAGCTTCTCTCCCCTTTCTCCACATTCCATTAGCCAGAATATCAAGAGCACTTTCATTGAATCAGTTGAATCTAAAACTGAGATTGAAATCAAATCGAGAGTCTTCTCACTGTGCATATGTATGACTAAATTTTTATCCCAACTAGAAAAAATTTTAATTGATAAAAACAATTTTAAAGAAAACACAATTTCTATCCATAACTCTAAATTTCATCTGTATCTAATCCATGAAAACTATTTTCTATTTTGGTCAGATTTCTAAAAATTTGAAAAGGGTACACTTATTATAGTAGTTTACACTGACACAAAAATATGAAGATGATCAACCTATGGACTGATGCATACAAGTAAAAGTATTTGTGCGTTTACTTGTATACTGAAAAATAAATATAAAAAACCAGGTAAGTTTTCAGGAGTCTTGTTTAAATGTTAAGCATGTAATAAATATAAATGGCAATCCATAACTCATTACTGGTTCCATATAACGACATGCAAACAAATGCCCAGGAATTGTTATCCATCATAATGCCATAATTTACTATGACCACTTTTACTGCTGTTAACCACGTGAGACATTTGAATAACATGCAAATTTAATCCATCTAAGCTTAAATTTAAGCATCTAACCTCTCTCTTGTAAGAAACTGTGTGCTATTGACGTTGAGGTATGAGTAAAACAGGGACCATTTAATTATACTATTATTTTAACTTTTAGTAGCGATGAATCAGTTGTGTACTCTAAGCTTCTAATTGTCAGAATACATGTTTTGTTTGTAATTATTGACATGAGTGCAATCTATCAATCCCGTCTTCGTCAAATAGTGTATTGATATATTCCGACCAGTATGGTGCATTTAGCAGCTGATGAGCTTGAATTTTTTTTCAATTTCGCTTAATTTCAGATTTAACAAGTCTAATTAGAAGTTTTCATGCTCCACAGTGGGTTGGTCCATTTTCAAATTGTCATGTTCAACAACTGCAGTTCAACACTACTGGAAAAACAAAAAGATAATGTTTCTCTGCATGGTGTAATGTACTGGTAACTGTTTAAGCTTATTTTGCATGATAAAAAATTTAGGTTTTTCCAAAAGTTTCCATGTGTTTGCAGTCAATCAATCAGCAATGACTTTTCCCAACTAGTTAGTTGGTCGGGAATAAATTGTGCATTTTTAATTTCAGCCTATCAAAAGCCACTTCTTCAATCAACTTCTATGCTTTCAAATCCACTAACTCTTTCCACGTCGTCAATTAAATTTTCTAACCACCTCATTTCTTAACAATGTATGTGAAACTAAAAGTATAAACCCTTATTATAATTGAAGGAACCAACAAAAAAAAAGCAATTACAAATAAATAACCAGCAAGATAATTGAAATTGAACTACTAAAACATTGTTATGATTATGACCAATAAAGAACAGCAGAACTGGGAGGAGCAGGACGGGGGTGGTGGGGAAAGGGGGAGAGAAAAGCAATTGCTGGTAAGTGAGAACAAACAGCAACAAGCATAAATGAAACAGTAGTTTTTGCATTAAAGATAACAGATGATTTATGTACCACCAACAGATGCTAAGTCAGAATTTATGCACAACAAAAAGCATTGAAGTAAACAAATCTACTTGATTCCATAAAATGATAACATACGAGCACAATACATCAACTGTAGAAATGTTCACCTGGTTACGATACACCACATATCCAAGAACAAAATATACCAGCAAGAAAGGCAATATAAGAGGAGCCAAGATAGAACAGGCGAAACCAAGGAGTCCAAACAGAAGCACTTTTGGAACTTCTGTGTGGTATGGAAAAGACATGGCCACATTGGATGGACAGTCCTTACTTCGTAGAATGAATCTGTTGAACAAATTGCATATAAGAGCAAATGGCTGCATGACTTCAGATGACAAACTTGCCCAGCCTGATGTTAAAACATAAGTTGTGAAGAAAGTAGCCTGCAAACATTAGAAAATGTAACAAATCACATCAACAAAGTAAAATTGGATGTTCATACTTTGTGTATGAATGAAAATGCCAGATATAGAAAATTTTCAATAGGTTTATTAGCTTATATAACCTATCCAAGAAAACAATGTTATTATCTTAATAATCGAACAGAAGAACTGGACCCACAACTAAAGGTATACTATAAAGACTTCTTATTGCTTAAGAAACATCAAATCACAATTTGGAGAATCATATTGTTTATTTGCACAACAAAGAGCATAATAGACATTAAGCAACCAGATTATGAAGGAAGAGCATCACAGTTGAAAATCATGTGTGATAGAAGCATACCACGGCAAGTATATATTTTTGTCTTTACATGTGTTTAAATACATATTTATTTAATTTATTATTTATAATTTGAAACTTATTTTGTACCTAAGTAAACCTCAATTTTTTTTAGTAGGAAGTAAAATTTCATCTTTATTTCTTTTTAAAATTAAAAAAGTAAATATCCTTGTCTCACATCAAGAGATTACGGGTCTATATCAATCAATAAATAAACAATTGCTTTATCCCAGTTAGTTGGGGTAAAAAACATGTATCCTATTCCTCTATCCCACTAAAATATGTTAACCTATCCAAAAGAAAGAAAAAATTAAGAGGACGCATGGCTTTAAGAGGAGAGAGTGCCTTTACGCTCAACAGGGAAGGGAGGAAAGGAGAGGATGGGAGACTGCAAGAGAAGTAAAGAGAGAGAGGATGACAAAGATCCTTTCTTAATGAATCCTGGTGAAAAATTGTAGGAGAATACATAAAACAAGTTACTCATTCTGAGGCACATAAGAAAAACTCAAGCAAAATAAAAATAAAAAATAATAACCATCCATCACGGTACTGCAACAGAAACCTATGCAAGAACAAACATCCTCAAGCAATAATTTCTCTGAATCATTTCCTTCAATGGAATCCCATGAAACATGATCTCTTTTAGATCCTGTTTTGGTAAATTATAAATTGTACAATTAGTAGATTCTGGCATGTGATTCAACAAGATATCCAAGTCACTGGACAAATACTCTGCTAATTGGACAATGCAATAGTACTCTCACTCCACAAACACCAACCCCGCACCTCAATGGATCAATATCCCTAGGATATTGCCTCTATCAATCTCGTCAAACGACCAATTAGACTTTGCACAGACTGCATTCTCCTCCCCTATTAGCCCCAAAAAAAAAAGGCAAGAATAATTGAATTATTGTGGATGCTCAACATCCCTCTAAATCACACTCACAATTAATTACTGGCAATATTGTCATGTTTATTCCACACTTATCAATGTACTAGAAACCTTCATTCTTTTCTTATACCGCCTAAGAGCCAGGATTCCCATCTTCACATACTTCCCATTTAAAAGGGGAAAGATCTGAAACAACCATTTAACGTCATCCCCGTGAAAGAACAGACAAGACGTATAACACGAGTGTGTTTAATCAACTATAGAAATGACTTCACCAAGTCATCAGAAAGTTAAAAAATGATTTTTTTTTCTTAAACTATACGAGTAACTTCCAGAGGATCAAGCCCGGTATCACCTCTTTCAATATCAGAGAGAAGGTTCTACTGTTGACACATGCAGGTAAAATTAGGTTTATGGTGTTGATTTCCAAGAGGTTAAGAGGTCTATACTTAAGAAAATGGGGTTGCATTCACAGCGACAGCAGAAGAAGCCAATAAACGATGGTAAAAATGATGCTAAGGACTGAAATGATGTCAATTTATCTGCACCTTTGAGAAGACCAGAAAAAAAAAATGATACAAATACCCTCCAAGAAAGATGAAAGGTAGATGAACAGTCTATCTCTGAAACAGGTTATCAACAATAGTAAACTGGAAGGGTGAAAACAGTATAACAGCACCGAAAGGGAGATCACTATGATGACTGTGCCCGAAAAAAAATCACAGAGATGAGGAATTCTAGAAAACAATACAAAGAACTGGGTCTGGAGTCAATATTCTGCTAGCTCATATGGGAATTAAACCAGATTTTTCACTCAAGTACTTGAAGTATGACCTAAGGATCAATTCATGGGTCCACAGGCCAATTAACATACTTAGGTTAACCTCAAGTCCAAATTTTTGCGTTAAAGGATAAAAAAAAAAAAGAAAGAAAAGTAACTTCAGTATTCTGCAAGTATACTTAGCATGGAGTCAGGAATGCTACTCTCAATTCTAAAACTAATGTTTTTTGTCCAATTTATTAACTAGAATATCCAGGCCTACTGTCACTCCACAGGAGATAGTATTCTAAAATTTCTTGAAAGGGAACCAGAATCAACAGATTCTATGATCCAATTTATTAACTACAAAATCCAGTAATATTCACCTGTGTTGGAACAGCTTTCGCAAGTTGGGTAGGTATGTCTTTTGGGCTAGAAATGGCATTCAGCTGGTTGATGGCGGACCCAGACAGAACATTAACAACAAAAACATTCCAGATAGTGAAATACAAGACTTTGGAGCATGCACTCTTTTTTCTGCCACTGCGAGAGATAGACCCTTCTATGGCTGAAAATAGCATCATCACTGGAGGAACAATATACAAAAACAACATCAATATTACACTTGGTAGGTATCCTGTTACCACCTGGCTCACAAAGGTCCTGCACAAAAGCATTGAGTTACTCATTGGCTCATAACATCTACTGGAGAATTATAAAGTCACCAAACTAGAAAAAATTTATAAAGATAGGATGTGAAAATGGAAGGACAAGAGCAAAAATCATTTGTAGTTAGCAAGAAACAAGAAATTTTAATACCGAATTTCATAGTTAGGTCATGCAATGAATTGTGGTTTCAGAATAACTATAAATCACACAATAACAACCACAGAGTCATTGTATGGTAACTCCACCAGCCCAGCAGCTTCCAATATTCTAAAAAGTGTAGGTTGGATACCCTGAACAAAATCATGTATGCACCAAATTCATGGGAGTTATTCTAAGGATTTTATCATCAATGATGATTGCCATCTAATATGTGGAAGACAATTTGAAGCTCTCATGGAAAAAAAATTAGTTGACCTGTCATTCCCTTTTTTGGCTTTGTTTTAAACTTTTAACAGAGACAAGAATCGCATATTCATTATAAATAGAATTTACAAGTAAAAAAAACAGTATGGATCAAAATGATCCTGGTTTCTGTCCTCCCAATAATAATTAGGTCTTGTTCTTCCTTTCCAAAGCCACAAAAAACGTCACCAGCAGCAGAAGCTTCCAGAAGATTTAAACAGAGAATTAAGGAAGAAAGAGAATAGAAAAGCACCTGGAGTCATGTGATCAGAGGAAAACCAGCAAACAAACAAAGATCAAATCTAAATAGCTTATTTTTGTTAAACTTGGAATGGGGCCAATGCCAATAATGCAATCTTATATTTATTTATGTTAGAAGGGGTTCAGAGCCATTAGCATAATCCCATATTATTTATGCTATAACAGTAAAAACCTTAGGGCTATAACAGTAAAAACCTCAGGCTGCCAATGTGAAAACCTCTGTTACATGGACTCGGGTAAAAGTGTCAAGTGCGTGTATGTATGTCTAGTAGTCGGACCCACTTAACCCCTAAAACTTAGGATATAAGCACTCAGTTGAGAAGTGTCCAAAATTTTGGATACAAATGATAGGATTCAACTAAAAAGTCTCCAAATAAATGTCAATAAAACAGGTTACAAGCCGAGGACCCTCTTTGTTTATTTTTGTTTTTGTTTTTGTTTTTTTTTTTTAACATATTTTTATTTTAGATTCATTGCTTGAAATTTTTGAGTCTGAAAAAATATACTCTTTATAAAAACTTTTGTCTTTTTTGGTTCTACTTGCAAGCTAATTATTTGCAATTTCTTTTCTTATTTTTCTTCGATCTTGGATTGGTGTGTTCAAAAGAACATGTGAAGTATCCAACACATATCATGAACCCATACCCATGTCATGTCATACCAACATAGGTACTTTGGGATTGTGTAGTGTCCTATAATATAGGTGAAAACATTGATTTGAGTGTATGAACAGCTCGTTTATAAAATCTATCTTCGTTTAGGTCTGTTGCCAACATGATTTGCCCCAAGCAACACGAAATGGGGGGAAAACGGAACTTTCTTGTTTTCACCGGCGTGCTGGCGAAATGCTGAAAAACAGCCCAATAAATGGGTGACTTTGATTTAAAATGCTCAAATCATTCAAAATTTAGCCTAATTTGGTTGAAATTTCATATGAAGGGCTTTATTCTTCCCCTATTGAACAAAAAAAGTTTACATTTATTACATAAAATCACTTATTTATCCCCAGCAAATGGGTGATTTTAAGCAAGAAATTTTTTATAATTTTCGTCCAAATAAGGATAAAGAGAGCTCTTCATACACAGTTTCGCCTAAATTGGACTAAATTTCGCATGATTTGAGCATTTTAAGTAAAACTTACCCATTTTTTGGGCTATTTCACTGCAGTTCACCAACTTTTTGCTAGCACTCTACTGTGTTTTCCCAGCATCTCGCCACTTTTCGCTAAATTTGTCCAAACGTGTTGTTTCCCCATCTTGGCGACCAAGCAGCACCAAAATGGCGAACCTTGGTTACCAGTCCATCACTCCTAAGATCCTTCTATAGAATCTACACTAGGTAATGGTCCTCGATATATATCCTTTTATATATACATGCATGCATGCATGCAATAACATAGTAATGAATTGATTCTTAGCTTAGCAAGCTTCATAACTCGGTAACGTAACTAGGATTCTCCACTGGATTGGTTGGCCATTATGAATCCCGACAAGTTATTTTCTTTGTTAGATTACCATCTCAACTTTTGTGCTCAGCTTAAACAAATTATCCTGAAAACCCAAGCTGTATTCTACATCATGCTTATGTGCCCGACATTCCTCAGACTCTTATTCAAAGAAATTTTAGCAAAATCATGTTAGTAAATTATTTACACAATGATTTGTACGACATTCTATCTACATAAGATTCATTCCTAATTCTTTTAGTTATCCAGATCCCTATTTTCAAAAAAAACATAGCAGGGTTTTTTAAGATCTATTAGATCCCCACTTGAAAACTAAAAAGCATTCAGACACTAAAGAAAAAGGTTTTCTTTTTCTTTTTCCTTTTTCGTTTTTGTGTTTTTCTCTGTGTATGTCCGTGGTGGTGGTGATCGTTGTTTTTTTTTTTTTTTTCTGGTGTTGGTGTTGCGAAATTATTATGTTCTACAAGATAAGCTTTCAAGGAGTTTCTATGAGAATTCAGAAATTTCAATAACATATTTATTTTTTGCAGGAAAGAGGGGAAAAAAATCAGTTTTCGTAACATGCAATTTTCTCAATGCAAAAGATTCCATTATCAACAAATCTGGTAGGGATAAGCACTATTGAGCCAAATTCTAATATGCACAAGGGTGGAAATAGGCTGGCGAATTGGTTGTGCATAGGACATAAAAGGCCTTATGAATGCTCAGGCTCACCCCCAGACAATTTTCAAGCCTAACCCTCAAGCTTAATTACTTCGAGAGTTATAAAACTGATCCAAATAAACCGTGGGCCTCAAAAATTGGCCCCAAAGCAGTTAAAACCAGGTTGGGCTCATCAGGCTCGATAGGCTAGGCCTAAAATTATTGGGACATTCGTTGATCATCAGTATCTTTTACAAATGATCATCTCTCCTCTCTTCAAAAAAGTGTTGAATTCCTTAAATTTCTGTGAGAAGCAAAAAATACTTAAATTTCTATGAGAAGCAGAAAAGGCAATTTTTTGTTTTTATTGAGAAGCAATGATTTATTGTTTCTCTTCAAAAAGCAAAAAAACAAAATAATAAGAATAAAAAATTGCTTTCTTATGACATCAATTAAGAAGCAAAAAAGCAGTTCACATTTCACTAAACAAAAGTTGATTTTTCTTTTCAAAAGTGATTATTTGCTTCCAAAGTGAAAGAAAACTTTAGAAAAGCAAAACTAAACACAAGCCTTGGTTTGCTGTTGCCACAGTCCAAGCTATGCAACATGAGAAAATGATCTGGTTAATCCATGTTGTCCATTTGACAGCAAGCCTTCTAAGGATTATTCTTGTGGGCAATATCTTAATATAGGCCCTGATAATAGATATTATGTATGAAATGTTAATGTTCATTCAATTATTTAATGCTTCTTAAGTGCTAGATAGGGAAGTAGTTAGTCTTGGGTGAAACCTGTACACCACATGGAAAACTTATTCAAGTCTGAACCCTAACTTGTAACCTACAGTTACACATGGGGAAGGGGAGTTCTCCAAATAAGTTTCCATGTGTAAGTTACTTATGTTTTAACAAGTGACAATATGAGAGCATTGCTCAAAACAGCCAATCTTCTCAAAACCATTTAAAATTGCCAAAATTTCAATAGCAAAACATTTTGGCAAATCACATCTATAAGTCTTTCAAGGGTCTCTTATTTCATGCATGAGATAGATTGGCCACGCCTCACTAGCAAACCAAAAATGGTGAGGCGGACAAAATATTTTCCCATATGTGCATGTGTGTCTGTATGCTACACTTATATAAGTAACTTAAAAATAGTATCCCAATATATCCTTCAATATGTAGAATAAGACATACACATAGATTCTGGCATGTCAGGCCTGTCAGGATTTGTAGGATTTCCTATCAATGTATGAAAGAATTAAAAGTACCATAACTACATTATAAACCATGATGAATTAAAAAACAATGGACAAACAGCTTAATTGTTAAATTTCAATCATGAAAATAGGATACTTACTTCTTTAAAATTCCTTTTAGAAATGGGAAATATTTTTGTAGCTTATCAAGCTGAGACAGACCTTGCACAAATGTGACGGGAACAAGAAACAAAAACATGAAAATAATTGCAGCAATAAGAGTTGCTATCCGACGAATCCAAAGCTGTCTATATGGAATCCAAAGATTTGACCAATAAACATCTTGCGGTTCAGGAGCCAAATCGGTGACCCAGAACATTGGATTTGATGATTGAGGAACCTGTGAAGCAACAATAGCAGCATAGCGAGTTTTGAAGAACACCAAAGCTGCAGCACATTCCTGCATGAGATATCAACATAATTTAGGCTATAATTTTGCAATCATCACCTGTACTAGTACAATTAAGTCATACGGAATATCAAATTTTTTCACCTAATTCATACCAGAGAAGCAGTAGAAAGATAAATTCAAATTTTGTCTACTGCAAAATGTAATAACATAAGTCAAAAGATGAAACAATTGAAAAGACATAAAACTATCTTAGATCCTTATATGCATTTCAGAATTAGTAGGGTCCTGAAAAATTGCTAAAAATTAGATATTGGGACAACAACCACCCAAATAAAGATAAAATTTTTAAGTAAATTAACACCTCTTCGTTTTCTTAAATATAGGTCTCTTGTATCCTTGTAATAATATTATTATATCTAGTACCCTGCAGTAATTCAAAAGGTACATTTCATGTTATAAACAGATCAAAAATTTCATCTCTCCTCACCCACACCTCTTTTTCTCTTACACACAAAAGTGCAGCAATAATGAGTAAGACAGGTTCTCAACCCAGCTCAATAGCACTCAAACTCTAACAAATTGGCACTTAGGTAAATTCTTTAGCATGTTAAAACTTCTCAAGGTGACAATGTAACATCATATCTCCATGTCTAAGGAAGAATCAGAAACCTCTATATAATCTGTATGGCACAAAACCCAACCTAGCTAACCAGAATCAACAATGATAACTCAACTACAAAGTAATAACAATTATCATTAGTAGTACCTTATAAAAATTAACAACTATTCATTGTAAGCAGCAAAAATTCCCTTCTCCTATTCCCTTCATGAGTTTCTGTAACTTTTAATATTGTCTTTCTGTTTTGATATACAATAATGGGTCCAAAAGTTTACAGACCTAGCATACCAGAAGCAAGTAATTTCATACTCACCTCTCTGAATTTTTTCACATGAATCCCAACTTAATGGTTCTCCCTAAATCTACAAAAACCAGATATAGACAATTTTCTAGTTTATAAAAACATTAGAAGATTGTCAGATTTGAAAATTTTTGCAAGGACTTCCTCTGATTCATATCCGATAGAGTTGTCATGAAAGTCAAGCTTACAGATTTGACTAATTGTGTTGTGAAAATTACTAACCTGAAGATTAAAAATATTGTTAGAGTCTTGATTTGTCCACCAATTATTTTCTTCCAAGCACTAAACTCTTGACTAATTTATCAAATCTTCCAGCAAGCAGACAAACAAGAAGCAACAGTGAACTCTTCTATAGACCACTGATATAGATATTAAGGATATGACACAGTGACAAAGGGAAGTCATGAATTCAGCGCCATGCTTGTTTGGTGATTAGTTGTGCATAGATGTGAGCAACTAATCATATAAGAATCACCATGTATTATAAGTTATCACAATGCAAAACCACTTGGAGAAATTAGAAGGTCATAATTGAGTGCAGAATCATCCAATTAAGCACAGATTTTGTATCAGAAAAGCATGAATGACCTTTTCTCCAGTAATAGAACGCATTTGCTCAAAATTAGGTTTCTCATCAGCAGTCTCAAGCTCATTAGATAGAATCTTGAAAGAGTTTGCTGTACCCCCACAGAGACCACATCTTATGATTTTTGGCTGACAATTCTGGTCAATAGAAGTAGACTTAAATTGAGCAACCATCTTGTACACCTTCTCAGCATCACTCTGCAATCATAGAAATGTAATCATAATAAGTAAACTATGCAATGTCACCAAAAACATATATGATCAGTCACTGCATACACAAGAGAAGACACAAATTTTCCATATTAGGAAAAATTAATCTTCCAGCAGTCAAGTGCTGCAAATGGATATGAGAACTACATCATGAATTAGTAACTGAGAAAAAAATTTACTGCACATGATACATCATACATGTGCACTGAGGTTGGAAGCACAATATAATTTGATGGAGACAAACCATCCTTATGAAGACACCCATAGCATGCATAATGATGTCAAAACAGGTGACACCTTTAGGAATATTACAATAAATTAAGCGCCATTTTTAAGGTGCCTGACACATAAAGTGCAGAATTTTATCATAGCCCGTAACCATAAGATGTGATACACAGTAACCTAATAGAACTCAAAGAAGCCTATGCCCTAGATACAAGATATCAGAACGTGTAATTATCTAAAAACTCATTTAACTAATACATTTTTCATGGAATTCTTATAAGCACTCACATAAACTAAAACAACTTCAGAAGATTGGATACATTATATATAAAGTTAGTATGCTACAACTCTTACCATGTTTCTCATGAAGTTATTATTTCATTCATTTTTCATGGAATTCTTAGTTTTTTCCCATTATTTATAAATTTGAATTGTGTAAGTCTCTTGATGGAATTCAGTGAAATATCAGACACTCATGGCACATGAACACTGGAAAGTTCCACTTATTCAGGTAGCAATCCTCTTCATTGTTGTCTATAAGGTGCGGCTTGCCACTTTAGACGTCGTTTCCCACATGGCTTCTGTGCTGTTTCGCTGGAATTTTGCTAGTTGCTAGTATGCGGCCAATTCCTTGCTCCAATGCCGAGAAATTTCAAAATTTTCAAAATCCAAAAAAAAGTTTGCTAAAAATCAGAAATTAAAAAAAAAATAGAATTAATACTTTTAGAAGCTTCTACAACCTTTTTTGAATTTTCTAAATTTTTACAAAATTTCATTTTTCGAGTAATAAACTATTATTTAAATATTTAATTATCCAAATCACATTTGAACAAGTAAACATTATAAGCCTCCATGGTCATTTCCTAGTTTTCCTATATTTTTTACTTTTCGTAATCTTTAATATTAAAATATATTATTTAAATAACTATACATCCGACATACACTTTGATAAGTAAATAGCTCTTTATAGTTTTCCATTATCATTTCTTAATTCTTATTCATTTTTATTCGTTTTAATTTTTTATAATTTTTTAATTTAATAATTATCAACTATATAGATGAAATATCCTATTAAAATGTCTAGTCTAATTATTTTTTAGCTACATTTCTTAATTTTCAGAAATATTTATATTCTCTTATCATTTTTTATAAATTTTAAGATTTCCCTAAATTTATAAATTTATAAATTTATTTTTCATTAAAAAATAAAATCAACAACAGTGATATATAGATCAAGTATTTTTATATACAAGTGATTTAAAGCCCGTGCGATTAAAACAGTTAGTTTTCTAATGTTACAAGCGAAATGTCGGCCTATGCCATTAAAAACTTATTGAAATGGGAGAATTTTCAAATTTTCTCCCATTTCAGTTAAGAAATGGGTGGAATGCGCCTCTCATTTCACAAGCAAAATGGACAAAATTTATTCCACCTCTCATTTCATAAGCGTAATGGACAAAATTTCGAAAGTTCTCCCAAATCATTTACACTTTTTTCAAGTAATTGGCCCCACTTTCTACCAACATAAACGAAATTTCACTGAAATTGCATTCCTTAGTTTTCCAAATTAAACTATTAAATAGGTATAGATCAGATGTCATAAATTTGAGCCAAAACTAGAATGTATCAATGATAAACATAATTTAAGCAAACATTGGTCCTTAAGATTGCGTTCCTTGATTGTCTAAAAAAATTTTAAATAGGTATAGATGGGTGATTTCTCAAACTTCAGCCAATACCAGAATGTGTCAATGGTAAATATCAATTTAAATAAACATTGATCCCTGCATAGTTCGTAGTAATGCAATTTCGGTGAAATTTGCCCTTGCTGATGGAAAGCGACACTTGGCTTCAGTGAGTCACCAGCTTCGAGTGACAAAAAGTCACGGACAAAACGTGCCCCCTGTTTCACCCATTTTGTAAGCAAAATGGCCAAATTTCAAAGTTCCGTCCATTCCGCTCATAAAATGGGAGACACATTCCGCTTCTGCTACCCAGTTCAATTAGTTTTTTAATAGCACGGGTCATTAAAAAAATATCTATTTTAATGGCACAAACTTTAATTTGCATGTGCCATCAATACAATAATATATAAATGCTTGATCTACATATCATTATCCTTAATTTTATGTTTTGATGAAAAGTAATTTCTATAAATTTGGAGAAAAAATTGATTAAAAAAATAATGAAATATTTCTAAAAATTTGGGAAATGTAGTCTAAAATAATTAGACATTTATAAATCATATATAGGCGATTTCATCCATAAAAGTGGCATAGGTGAGCAGTCAATAATTATTAAATTAATAATTTTGTTATAAAAAACTATAAACATTTAAAAATCACTAAAATTATGAAAAGGAAATGAAAGCTTATAATGTGAATTTACTTGTCTAGAGTGGTTTGACTGATTAAATCCTTAAATAATAATTTATTATTAAAAACTATAAAATGAAAAGAATTATAAAAATTTAGAAAAATTCAAAAACGGTCACTGAATCTTGTAAAAGACTCAAGTCTATTTATTTTATATTTTCTGATTTTTTAGAATATTTTTAGATTTTTAAAAATATTATTGAAATTTTTGAATAATTTTAAAAATTTTTAGATTGTTATTTTGAATAATTTCAAAATTTTCAAAAATTTTTAGATTGTTATTGAAATTTTTGAATAATTTCAATATTTTTAGATTGTTATTTTTTTGGATTTTTAAATTTTTTGAAATTTCTCGACACAGCAGCATGCCAACAAATTCTGACAAAACAGCACATTGAGCCCCTCACAAACGGCACTGCGCACCTTGGTTTGTATTGGCCAATTCATCATTAATGTTATTGAACTAGCCATTACATATTGATACTTGATTAACCAAAATGTTAATTATATTTTGACCTCCCATGAGAAAAACTAAAATGAAGAATGGAATCATTTGAAATCATTAGCATCTTGTACTCATCTGTTTCACAATAATATTTGAAGCTATGATTACTAAATCATCAGCCCTATAATAAAAATAAACTTGAAGCCCCAGTAAATATTGTACACATCTCCATAAAAATGAATCCTCGGCTTTTCTTTTTTCTTGATGAATCACTAGAATCCCATTAATACTAGAAAGAGGAAATACTAGAAAAGAGTAAGAAACAAAGAGAGCTAACAAAAGGAAACAAATTATTTGAAAGACACTCATGCTTTCAGTTTCAGAGTCACATTCTTTAAGTGGGCATAAGCCCTCAATAAAAATCATAACCCCATATAACACAAGCTGTTCATGCCCTAACTTTTGCTGTGCGCTAAAGGAAAAAGCTAACTTAGTCTGCCATATTCCTTCACTGTAAGGTGCTGTCAGCAGGGTGGTCTTCTTTGTAAAGTGTTCCAGTAGGGTTAGGTTCATCATAGCAATTATATCACATGTTAGCCACTAGGGAATGGAGGAAAGGAAAAAATTCCAGAAGTTCTCTATGGGCTGTAAATCCAACAGTGTTCTGTCAGTTTGGCTTAAGTGCAACAACCGGATCTTTAAAGGCAAAGAAAGGAACCTCTCACACATTACTAGAACAATATCTTCTCTGATATTAAGTTGTTCTTTGGCCTTACCAGGATTCAAAGGCATTTATTTTCCCCTTTTAGGCAATACGGGCAAGTGGCAAGACATTGGCTGCCAAGGAGTAGTTGGCCTGCGGTTTATACCTTTGTTGAGTTATTGTATGTTGGGCCCTTCAATATACAATGTTACACTATCACCTATCAGCTTAAGCTTCTAGGTCCACTGGTTGTTTAACACAGTATCAAAGCGGGAATTCAAGCATTTGACTCCTGTAGGTGTATTACCTTAGAACTTATTTGTCCGTTTCTGTACCGAAGGTGTTTGCCCTATGTTATTCTCCCTCCATATGTTAATATCCAAATTGGAAAGTGAGGAGAGCGTTATCATTTGTTGGGCCTTTTGATTTACATTGTTACACCATTACCTATCAGATTAAGCTTTTAAGTCTATGGTTGTTTAATAACCTTGCACACATAGGGCTTTCATCATCCCTTGTTCCTAACAGGCATACAAAACAGTGCAGCACACACAACATAAAATTGGCTTTTCCATGTCTAGTGGCACTACTGTTGGAATGCCTATGGACATGGAAGCCATCTAAACCCTATCTACCAAGATGTTAGAACTTGGAAGATCTAGACAGCTCTGAGGATAGGACATTCATCAATGGTTTCCAATTGAAAAAGTGAGACAAATGCTAAGAGAAACCTTCTAAAAGCTTGGCCCATGAAATGGCTGTACTGGATTCATACTCCAGTACCAAAACAGGAAAATTCAGGGTTTTAGCCATGCTAAAGCCTGTAAAATGATAGAAGCTTCCCTCTAATAACAATAATTCTCTAAAGGCCTATGAATGAATGAATGATATTTTATCACATCTACAAAGCATGAAGACTGTCAAAATGCCTAATTTCAGCGGCCAATGGAATAACCGTCAAAGAAAAGACTAATCCGTGCCCAAAATGGTTGTTTCTAAACCACTGCAAATTCTCCAGTGTACATTCTATGGGGCAAACAAACCATAGACCCCCAGTCCATCAGTATATAGCAAACCAAAAATCCTCTAAACTACTTAGAAGTGCAAGCCAGAACATGGTTTAAATCCTGGTTCACTAGACCAGACCAGACTATAATGCCAGTACTGGTTCATACTAGCAAGTCCAGGTCTAATACAAATTAACCAGACCAGATAATCTACTATTAGTTTAGGTAAGTGGCTTTTCCTAATAAAAATTTACTCTATGAAACTCTACGAAGAAAAGAATAGAAGGAAAAAAAATAATAGGAAAAGAAGATGATGCAGGGGGATCCGAGACAGATGATGCGGAGCTGTCAGATTGCACATTGATGGCGCTAGAATACCATAAGTTGGCAGAGCATCGCAAAGGCAGGAAGTGATGGTAATATATTTCTTATTGGGGCAGTTTTGAGTGCGTTTTAGTATTTTGGCCATAACTTTGGCTACGGTTATCGGAATCGCGCATATGACCCCAATTCGGAAAGATATTTCCGGTGCGCACGCCATGCTACATTGACTAAAGTCGATGTGCCCCTTTATCGACCTCCAAATCCGCTGTTTTCCCCTCCGAATTGCTATTCTTAGTTATTTGTTGCTATTTTTGGTAATACTTCCTTTGTCAATTAGGAAGTGATTTTAAACCCGATTTGGGCTAGATTTTTCATAGGATGCTTATTTATTTCTATATTTTATTTAGGCATGCCTTAAGGGATTTTGCCGTTTTTAGTAACTTTCCAGTATAGACGATTTTTTGCTATAAAGTCCGGCTTGTGGACTTGGTTTAGGGTACTTGATGAATTAATATTGAATTGAACCTCAGAGACGTTTTTCTCTGTGTTTTTGGGCAAGCTGCTTGTGTTCTTCCCTGTTTATCATCTGTTTGAACTAGCCTACAGAATAATCTCTATTCTGTTTGGCGTCAGTTGGTATCAGAGCTTCAACATCTTCCTGGGGTGATATTTCATCAGTTTTAATGGCTGGTGGTCGTGGTCGTGGTCGTCGTGGGCAGGTTCCGAATGAGGAAGCTCAACACCATGATCGTAGCGTTCAGGATGTAATGATTGAAGATTTGCAGAGGCAAGTCACGGAGTTAACCCAGCGTCTAGCGGCGCGTGATCTCGAGGATCGTGAGGTCTCCGATCACGATTCTGATTCCACTTTCGAAAACCCCTATCACAATCGTGCTCCGGTTAGGGGGTACCGTGGTCGGGAGGAGCGTCGTGGAGATCTCGGTTTTCGGTTCGATCTGCCAGAGTTTTCTGGTACGTTACAGGCCGAGGGATTCATTGACTGGTTAGACGAAGTGGAACGTATTTTTGATTACAAGGAAGTTTCAGATCGTTTGAAAGTGAAACTAGTTGCCATCAAACTCAAAGGCAGAGCATCTGCGTGGTGGGAGCAGTTGCGACGTTCACGAGACAGGCAGGGCAAGACCAAGATCACTGATTGGGAGAAGATGAAGAAGAAAATGAAGGGACACTTCCTTCCCTTCGGCTACACTCAAACCTTATTTCAACGACTTCATACGTTGAGGCAGGGTGCGAGATCGGTCGATGATTATACAGAGGAGTTCTACCAGTTGATCGCCCGGAACGATTTATCTGAGACGGGGGAGCAGATGGTGGCACGGTATTTGGGAGGTTTGCGTCAAAATCTGCAAGATGTCCTCAGTCTTCATTCATTGTGGACT
This sequence comes from Buxus sempervirens, assembly GCA_947561395.2. Taxonomy (NCBI): domain Eukaryota; kingdom Viridiplantae; phylum Streptophyta; class Magnoliopsida; order Buxales; family Buxaceae; genus Buxus; species Buxus sempervirens. Next base: position 34,552,510 of record OX387190.1, read on the forward strand.
GTCTCGGAGGCATACCAGCGTGCACTTGCAGTTGAAAAACAACAGAACAGGAGACCAATGATCAAGAGCGATCAAAACAATCGACCAGTTCGCCCTCAGGACCCCCGTCCTGCCCAGCAGCCACCGCAGGGTAATTCTAACTCTACTATTAGATGTTTTCGTTGTGGTGAACAGGGGCATAGAGCTACTGATTGCAGGAAATCAGTTAATCAAAAGGGCAAAAACTTGTTGATTGAGGAAGACGTGGTAGACGAGACCGAGGAGATTGATGAACCCGTGTATGATGATGATGATGCTGGCAATGTGCTGTATGGAGATGGCCATGAGACTCTGGTCGTTCGCAAGAGTCTACTGACCCCCAAGGGCGATTCAGGGGATGATTGGTTGAGGACCAATATTTTCCATACGACCTGCACAGTTGCAGATAAAGTTTGCAAATTGATCATTGACAGCGGCAGTTGTGAGAATATAGTGTCCGAGGAGGCTGTCCAGAAATTGCAGTTGAAGACGGACCGTCATCCTAAGCCATACAAGTTGTCGTGGCTAAACAAAGGCAGTGAGGTAACAGTTGATAGGCGATGCCTCGTGTCTTTTTCAATTGGCAGAAAATATTTTGATAATGCCTGGTGTGATGTTGTGACCATGGATGCATGTCATGTGTTGTTGGGTCGACCTTGGCAGTATGACCGTAGTGTCGTTCATGATGGACGGAAGAATACATACTCACTTCACATCAAAGGAAAAAAGGTTGTGTTGGCGCCCCGGCGGGAAGGACCTAGTCCTATACCGCTAACCAATAATACTAACCTGCTTTCTATGTCCAGGTTTTTAGAAGAGATTGAGCATGGAGATGTAGTATATGCTCTACTGCCTTGCGGGAGTAATACAGTGGCCATGGATTCTGACTTACCAGCAGAAGTTCGGCAATTGCTATCAGAATTTGCTGACCTGATGCCAGAGGATCTTCCTCCTGGGCTACCACCTATGAGAGATATCCAGCACCAGATTGATCTTGTTCCAGGATCAAGTTTACCTAATCGACCTGCATACCGCCTCAGTCCCAAGGAGGCTGAAGAGTTGCAGCAACAGGTAGCAGAGTTATTAGAGAGGGGTTATATTCGTGAGAGTATGAGCCCATGTGCAGTCCCTGCCCTACTCGTACCAAAGAAGGATGGTTCTTGGCGTATGTGTGTTGATAGTCGAGCAATCAACAAGATTACTGTGAAGTACAGGTTCCCAATTCCCCGCCTGGATGATATGTTGGATCAGCTGTCCGGTTCTAAGGTTTTCTCAAAAATTGACCTTAAAAGCGGATACCATCAGATTAGAATAAGGCCTGGAGATGAGTGGAAGACAGCGTTTAAAACGCAACATGGGTTATATGAGTGGATGGTCATGCCTTTTGGGCTATCCAACGCACCCAGTACCTTCATGAGGTTTATGCATCAGATTTTACGGCCTTTTATGGGGAAATTCGTTGTGGTTTACTTTGACGATATTCTCATTTATAGTCCAACATGGGCTTCACACTTTGATCACCTCCGTGCTGTTTTTGAGAAGCTGAAGGCAGAGTACCTATTTGTCAACCAGAAGAAGTGTTCTTTTTTCACTACTTCTGTAACTTTTCTTGGCTTTGTTGTGTCTACTGATGGTGTTCATGCAGATCAGTCAAAAATAGACGCAGTCTTGGAGTGGCCCAAACCAAAGACCTTGCACGATGTCAGAAGTTTCCATGGGTTGGCATCCTTCTATCGACGATTCATCAGAAATTTCAGCACTCTGATTGCTCCTATTACAGAGTGCCTCAAGGGACGAGATTTCAAGTGGTCTGACGAGGCTGAGGCTAGTTTTCAACTGGTCAAGCAGAAGATGACTGAAGCACCAGTTTTGGCACTCCCTGATTTTGACAAAGTGTTCGAGGTAAATTGTGATGCATCTGGCATTGGCATTGGTGGTGTTCTGAGTCAGTCTGGGCGTCCGGTTGCTTTTTTCAGTGAGAAGCTATCGGGATCAAAGAAAAATTATTCCACCTATGACCTGGAGTTTTATGCCATAGTTCAGTCTTTGAAACATTGGCGTCACTACCTAGTACAGAGGGAGTTTATTCTATTTACTGATCATGAGGCTCTGAAGTACATTAATGGCCAACACAAGCTGAGTAGACGGCATGCCAAATGGGTGGCGTACTTACAGGAGTTCACCTTTACGCTGAGACATCAAGCAGGGAGCCTGAACCGTGTCGCAGATGCCCTAAGTCGCCGCACTTTACTTCTCACCACCATGCGTAACAGAGTTGCAGGCTTTGAGGCTTTCACCGATATGTATGCAGCTGATCCTTCCTTCGGAAGGATATTTCAGGAGGTAACTGATGGTCACCGTCATGATTTTGTTTTGCATAATGGTTACCTGTTTCGTGGATTGCAGTTGTGCATTCCAGATTGTTCATTGAGGCAGCAGATTATAAGTGAACTTCATAATGAGGGACACTTTGGCCGCGATAAGACATTGGCCCTCATCTCTTCCGACTTTTACTGGCCCAAGTTGACCAGTGATGTGGCTCATTATGTGGACCGCTGTTATATTTGCCAACGGTCTAAGGGAGTTCTCACCAATGCAGGCCTGTACACTCCCTTACCTGTTCCTGAAGCTCCTTGGTTCGATGTTAGCATGGACTTTGTGTTAGGCTTACCCCGCACCCAACGGGCCTCGGATTCTATCTTTGTGGTGGTTGACAGGTTTTCCAAGATGGCCCATTTTATAGCCTGTAGGAAGACTATGGATGCTGCTCGGATCGCCCATCTATACTTCAAGGAGATTGTGCGTTTGCATGGTGTTCCTCGATCTATCACATCAGATCGTGATACCAAGTTCATCAGTCATTTCTGGCAGAGCTTGTGGGGGAAACTGGGGACACAATTGAATTTTAGCAGCGCCTACCACCCCCAGACGGATGGCCAGACCGAGGTGGTGAATCGAAGTTTGGGCAACCTTTTGAGGTGTTTGGCAGGAACTAAGCCAAAGCAATGGGATTTGGCATTACCTCAGGCAGAATTTGCCTATAACAGATCGAAAAACAGAACTACAGGCTTAAGCCCATTTGAGATTGTCTATGGTCAAAACCCATCCGGGGTGCTGGACTTAGCCCCTATTCCACGTATAGGACGTTTCAGTCCTAAAGCAGATGAGATGGCGGCGCATCTTCGGGGTATCCATGAGCAAGTAAAACTGGCCATTGAGGAGAGCAATACCAAGTACAAGACTCGGGTTGACAGTCATCGTCGTCAGGTACTTTTTGATGTTGGTGACTTTGTTTGGGCAGTATTAACTCGTGATCGTTTTCCTGCTGGGGAGTATAATAAGCTTAAGGACCGGAAGATTGGACCTTGTGAGGTACTGCAGAAGATCAATGATAATGCTTACAGGTTGCGCCTGCCCAGTCACTTGAGGACTTCTGATGTCTTTAATGTGAAGCACCTAAGTCCTTGTTTTGGGGATTCGGATGACACTAGTCTGAACTCGAGGACGAGTTCTTTCCAACCTGGGGCGACTGATGCAGGGGGATCCGAGACAGATGATGCGGAGCTGTCAGATTGCACATTGATGGCGCTAGAATACCATAAGTTGGCAGAGCATCGCAAAGGCAGGAAGTGATGGTAATATATTTCTTATTGGGGCAGTTTTGAGTGCGTTTTAGTATTTTGGCCATAACTTTGGCTACGGTTATCGGAATCGCGCATATGACCCCAATTCGGAAAGATATTTCCGGTGCGCACGCCATGCTACATTGACTAAAGTCGATGTGCCCCTTTATCGACCTCCAAATCCGCTGTTTTCCCCTCCGAATTGCTATTCTTAGTTATTTGTTGCTATTTTTGGTAATACTTCCTTTGTCAATTAGGAAGTGATTTTAAACCCGATTTGGGCTAGATTTTTCATAGGATGCTTATTTATTTCTATATTTTATTTAGGCATGCCTTAAGGGATTTTGCCGTTTTTAGTAACTTTCCAGTATAGACGATTTTTTGCTATAAAGTCCGGCTTGTGGACTTGGTTTAGGGTACTTGATGAATTAATATTGAATTGAACCTCAGAGACGTTTTTCTCTGTGTTTTTGGGCAAGCTGCTTGTGTTCTTCCCTGTTTATCATCTGTTTGAACTAGCCTACAGAATAATCTCTATTCTGTTTGGCGTCAGAAGAGAAGGGGAAAAAAATAAGAATGAGAAGGAGCCAAAAAAAAAGGAGAATAAGAAGAAAACAACATTACCTCTCCCTCTGTCCCCCGACCCCTCCCCACCTCTCATTCTCACTCTTCTACCGTCTCTTCCCTCATCTCTATTCAGTCACTCCCTCCCTCCCCCAATCCCTTTATCTCACAAAGGCAAATAATCGTAATGAGCCTTTCAAAGGAAGGACTCCAAAGCAAATAAATATTTATCAATATCCTTTTTCTTACACTTATGGAGAGATCGTAGACAAAAACCAAATTAAAACAGCACTGTGGCTCCAAAAGAAGCATTGTGTATGTGTTTGTCCATATACACACCCCTACACAAACAGACATTAGGTAAATAAAATCTCATTAAAGAAATGAGGCAGGATAATGTACACAAAAACTTATACACCATAACTTGAAAACAAGGGAAGGGGTCGAATTTATCCTGACGGGAGCAAGAGTAACAATACAGTCTATAATGCTACAGCAGCGGATGCATTGGATGGACATCAAGTGGTTAATATTATACCTCCAGGACCGGAACTTCTTGTTTCAGATACATATAGATATGTGCAAGCAGGCACAAACACACAGAGAGAGACACACACACAGACACAAGTACACCCACACACACGCGCGCGCAAGCCGAAGCACACACACACACGCGTAAGCACACTATTACCTTTAATTTCTGTAGTATCAATCCATGAGAAAGAAGATCAAATAGACTAGTTTAAAAGGAAAAACAGTAACTAATTCATGAAGCATTTTAACTCAAATGTTATGAGATTTAAACTATGTAATGCGTAAGGGTTCATGAATAATCAGAATAAGTAATTTACTTTTCTAATATGTGATGGTTAATGCATAATCAGCATTACTTTTCTAATATGTGATGAAAAATGCAAGCAGATACAAAAGGTAATTCTCACCATCAGCCTTTGAACTGTTCCAGATCGATAAACCATTTGGTGTGATAAGTAGCTCGATGCATGGTAGTTTGTAAAGAATTTTCTTACTGTTTCACTGTATGATTCTTCTGAAGACCATGGGATGGCACGAACAAGAACTGTAAAATGGCTCGGGTTTGGTGGAGATCTGCTAATATGTGCTAACCTCATCCTAGAAATGCTCTTGTACTCCTAAACAAAGTAATATTTGCATGGTAAAGAATAACTCTTACATGAAAGTCTCTAGAAGAATATTAAATTTAAGATAGAATTGAACAAGAGCAAAGATTGCATATGGATAGTTCATACTTACAAAGTAAAGAAGAATACAGGCTGAACATGATATGATGTACAACGTAAGACAGTGGGCCCAAAGCCTACAACAGCAATGTCAAATAGAGTAACTCGATATAAACATACTAACAGGCACATGCTTCTAATATTGAGCAGAGAAAGGAAGAAATTGACAACAGAATAGAGAAAGAAAGTTCATATACAGAGTACTAGATGATGATTATTGATTAAGTAAACGAACCACCAAGAACTCATTTAAGCTTTTATTACCCAAATTAAGTGCTACTAAGAACTGAAGAAGCAAGGGTAAAACATAAAGAAGAAAAAGAAAAAGAATATGACTTTATAATCAAGGCTCTGAATTCATTGTTCTGCTTTTTCAGTAATGTTGTTTTCATTGTTTAAATTCCATTCATTCTGGATGCTACAATAAGTAGAAGACAAACTAACTTTAATGGACTTCATCCCCTAAAATACAAAATAATTTATCTTTTTACTCAAACAAGAGCAATAAACTCCACACCTTAAAACCCACAAACTAAATTATAGCAATGATGACCATCAATTTAGTCGCAGAGCCTCTGGGCCAGCTGAAACCATGAAGATGTCAAGAAAGTACTTGTACCAGTTTGGGAACCATTCAACATTGCTATTGACATAAAAATTAAAAAGTTCAAGGAAAAAAATAGTATCCGTGCTTGCACATTGAGCATCGAGTAATTCCAAACTAAAAGAAAAATTTTTGCATTTTGTTGACTATTTCACCAGAAAAGCTGCAAGCCATACCATTTTGACCCTTCCTTGACATTCCCAATGGTAAACACATCGAGTGACTCTGAAGAAAATTCCTTGTGATGCATCTCTTGCCCGAAATAATTCAATGGAAGCACTACGAAGATGCAAATAATGGCAGCAATGGAGAACATACGAATGCTGCAGGAAATTTAAATGGAATCCATCATAGATAAATTTCAATGAAAAAGGTGGAAACTCATACAACAATCATACAGACAGAGAAAATATAAGCCACTAAGTCTAAAACTTTCCCAGATCAAAACCTCAAGCCCAAGCTTCATGCCCTTTTGTTATAGGTTAACAGACAGGTGCATTTTAACTGAAAGATTTAGAATGAATCTAAAGCTGCACGCTTCTTTTATATTATTCATTAATCATATTGAAGAGTGAGAAAGAAAGATATTTACTTCAACATTGCGTCCTGCTTTTTTTTTTGGTTGATCATTGCTTACCTGGGAAGCTCAACCTTTCACTACTTGGACATGAATTGTGTCTAAACTCTGCTTTATGATATTTCTTCACTACTCATCAAATGCATATGCACAAACATAAACACATACATATATGCAAAAATAAATAAATAAAATATATGTGTGTCTGTATGTGAACATAATGTTTAGTGCTAGAGTGCATAGGTTAGAGTTCACTTCAACACTATAAATATTTAATTCTGTAACATTAGACTGCATTCCCAAGACAAACCTCTCCAATACTTCTTATCCTCATTCCTCACCCAAAACTCTAGCTATCTATATCTCCCATCTTACATTTGTATTCGTAAACTTGTCCTACACTCCTACTGCCTCAACATCCCAGAAGTCATTCTGAATCTTGAACAAAATTAAAATTACAAGCTGAAAAGCACAGGGTGCTATCAATATCTGAAGCATATCATCATCTAACCTCGGCTACCTTCCTGCCAAAAATGTCAAAAGAGAATGCACTCAAAAAGACACTTGAAGATTGTGATTAGTCAATTAATATGGCATATATAAGATGGAAGGCTAACTGCAAATGGCAGAATTCAAATACATATATCTATGAAAGAACTTAAGAATACTTATAATCATTCCCTCCAATCCTTTCCAAGACAATGGAAGAGCTCTAATTATACATATAATAGTTATATGAGAAATTCTATTCCTTAAAATTTTCACTTCATAAACCCTCGGTCACAGTTCTTGTATCAATGGTTGTAATATCTTCGGTTTTTAGATGCAGGGATATTATATGGCTAGTAGTTTTGCCACAATGTTAAACACGATATTTCTTATCAATTAAGAACATCTGCATAATCCATAACATCCAATCAATTTATCTCATTTGTATCACCAGTTTTTTTTTTTTTTTACTCTGCCACTTCTCATCAGGAACGATAATGAAATTGAAAATAAAAAAGATCTGAATACTAAAAAATATGTCCCAAACTAAGCGATCAAATTCCAGGCCATATCTCAGTTATTTGGGATTCAATCAACAAAATTAACACCAACACAAGATCTTAGAAGAAGGCCAAGGGGATGGTGTTGGTGTTATAAAGGTCATTAAAAGTCTTCAGCATTGAACTGATACAAATTACCATGATAAAGAAAACTTTTCCGCACAATCCATTTTTAATCCACCATTTATGCCACAAGATACATATTTCCAGGCAAATGAGGGTAATTACGTATCAAACCCATTGCCAATAGAACAATATAATGGGCTGTTTTCATGTCATGGAGAAGTTGAAGCAAAAAAATTTACACACATATGTATGTGTGTGTGTGTGTGTAGAAATACGCTTGAAAACGAAGTTTAAAACCAAATCGTACAGAGGACTTTCAATGAAGACACATGAACAGTTCCACCATCCATCTACAAACACTGTCATGCATGTTACTGTAGTGTGTGGTGATGTATTGTTCAACTGTATATTAATGAACACAGATATAACCTTTAATTGGCTGCAACTTTTGACAAGTAAGACCTAATCACCTGAAAACAAGTATTCTAAGAAATACCACGGCATCCAAGCCACCAATAGCTAAGATTTCTTCTTCAGATGTTTCCCAGGCCTTCACGATCCAGCTAGCAGATGGAACCAGTCTATCAAAGCAGAAAGGATCATTTCGTTTGTTGTACTCTTGAGAAAGCCTCCGGCCAAAGTATACACTGGCATTGCCTGGTTGTTTTCTCAAAATGGAATAGAGTGACAAAAGCAGCAGACACAGGCCTATATTGATGCCTGCCGAAGTTAAAAGCGCAGAGATCTTCATCTCTGTTCACTATGGATGAAATCATTAGGCATCGCCTCTGCCAAAGAAAAAGAAAAGTATAACTTTATAAATTTTCCATATGTTTGTTGTTTCAACAAAGTTCAGAAAGATAATTAAACAAATAATAACAATATCTTATTAGAATCATAAGCTCAGATGCTGAAAAAATGAGTATGTAGGCATTTGCAGAGTTTCCATGGGAAGTTCAAGAAAAAATGTGAAGAGATATTAGTAGTATGACAAAGACCACATTATATCCAAACTACAAATGTAGATTGTTAAAATTTGTCAAAATTACATTCCATGGGAACCAACAAAAGGGCTCAAAAACAGTAATAATTTATTACAGAGTACAAGGTCTCATAAATAATGTCAAAAAAATAATTCTATGTTGATATGTATGTGTAAATATTTGTTTATATGTAAGATTATACGCATAGAAGGAGAAAGATAAAAAAAGATGAAGTTTACGATAATAATGATAACAACGTATAAAAGTAGCCTTGGTCACATTGTCAACATAATTTGTTGTATCATAGAACTACCAACAGACATATAAGCACACAGGAATGCATGAATATATGCTCCACGTAGAAATAAACATACTTCTATGATCCTATGCTGTTAAGAGGGAAAAAAAATACAAACAAACCCAACACGAGTAAGATAAAAAAGAAAATCTGCAAAACAGAGCTGCCTAGAGAGCAGGAAACATAAAATCATGGAGAATAACAATTATTCACAACATGAAGTAAATACGATGCTGAAAAATCAGGATGATGAAGACAAAACACAGATCCACAACATCATCCTCCAACAACAGTTTGGTCCTTCAACTTTTTGCAGTGGAGTGCCACCATCATAATCAAGCAGACATTGAATTTTTTAACTATAACAATTACAAGGTTGACAGCAGTCAGTCGCCTACTGAAGAGTGAACGACCATCACAGACAGCACAAGTGTCATTTTCTCAACATAAACGTCATCCTCCAACAACAGTTTGGTCTAACTTTTTGCAGTGGAGTGCCAACATCATAATCAAGCAGACCTTGAATTTTTTAACTAGAACAGTTATAAGGCTGACAGCAGTCGTCACCTACTGAAGACTGAAAGACCATTACAGACATAACAAGTGTCATTTTCTCAACATGATTTATACTAATAAAGGTATATATATATATATATAGGTCCTATACATACATACATACACACATACTTATGTACCTATAATCCTAGTATCAGGTTATTAACGCAAACCACAAGTAATAGTTTTCGCAAAGGATGAATAGAAATCCAGCGCTACAATTCAAAATTATCTTGATTCATCGCCCCATAAGGGATTGCAAAAATTTCGTACCTCCTCCTTGCTTCCAAAAGTAACCCCTCAATTGGATGGAGAATTTCACACAACTAACCAGACCGACTGTTAGTGACAGAGATCCGATATAGCCAATTGAAGAGCCTGAAGTGATGGAATCAAAGACAAATCAACGAAAACAGAACCAAAACTTCCCAAAAGGGGAAAAAATTCAAGAACGTTCATCAACGAAACACGTATAATTCATTAAACAGGAAAGAAAACAGCGAATGAAACCAGCGAAGGCAATTTAGAGTACCTTCAGGCTTTTCCGATTTGACAACAAAGAAAAGCCAATAAGTAACACAACGGAATTATTAGAAACTTGCGGTGAAATTCAGTCCCGATAAAGTGAACCAAGCTTTAGCATGAAGCCGTATAGAATCGAAGCAACAAGAATGAGATTTCAGCGAAACCTGCTGTAAAACTCATCCACCATGTCCACGCTCGCTTCAGTTACACAGATCCAAGCAAATTTTTTGCGCAGGAATAAATGAAACCCTAGAATACTGGAAGGGAGAGCAGCGTGGCAATTCGTACCGTTGGTCCGGAGTCCGGAAAACCACGAAATCGCGCACTTGAAAACGGAACCAAGAAACCTCGCGTTAATGCCGTGTGTTAGGCGACCGTTGGAACTTGGAAGGCAAATGATGCACCATCGCGACTTCCAGTTGCCACGTGGTTGAAAATGTGGAGAAAAAATCCAAGAGAGACGAGACAGCCTCAGTTCACATGAGAGAGGGAAGGCCACATCTTTTGATTTTAAATTAAAATATGAGGACTTCCCATTCCTTTCTTGATTTAAGTCCCCTACGGACGAGCCCGCAAAAGGTGCTCGTCCCTGGCCAATGAAAAGCTTTTCTGAATAATTTGAATTCAAATCTGATGGATACGGACGAGCAACTTTACGGGTCGTCCGTAGAGTATCTGAACCCATTCCTTCTAGATAATGTTAGTCAAGAATTACGGCAAAGGCATCCCTCCTTATTCCTATCTTTGTTGAACAGTCATCAAATTAACTTTATTTTTAAGGAGGGACAAAATGCCTTTTGCACACATGTTATATGATTGTCTTATACACGAATTAGAATAATCTTTAGATCCTTTTAATTTTATTTAAATTACTATGATCTTACTTATTCTTCTAGAATAAACCTAAACTAAACAACAAATAATTAACCAAATGCCTTCTTCAAGCGACTTAGACGGGAATATATATATTTATATGTATAGCCCATCTGGTTTGGATTTGTCCATCCTTAAAACTGAAGTTAAATCAATTTTTATAATATAAAACTGAAACCAATCAACAAACCAAAACCGACCCTGATAGTTTTGATTCAGTTTGATTTAGTTTGATTTAACTATACTATTATTTAAGCAAACCCTGAGGAATATTCCTCAAGATTTTGGCCGAGTTCTTTCGTTGACCACAAAAATTCATTTGAAAATCTTTAAAAGACTTGTTTATCCAATCTATACCATATATAATAGGAATAGGCCCCTTGGAAAACATGCTAAACAAAATGTGCAGCTTTCCAAAAATAACCCTTTACATACCTATTGAGAATATTTATTAATTAAGGATACAATGGTCAAAACTTACAATCAAATTTTAAAACTGTCCTCACCCACGTTTTCCCTCTCTCTCTTCCTTTTTACACACATGCATCTTAATACTAAAAACTACCCGCCAAAGACTCTTATCGTCTCATAACTACCCACGTGTATATACATAAAAAGACTACCACCCAAAAGACAGCAATGCATATGCTTACATGTAGTAATGCACATGCCTTCTCTAGTCAATTTTAATGGAATCTTAACCATCCTAGTTTCATAATGAATATTGAATGTTTTTCTAAAGATTTCTTTTTTTTTTTTCCATTGAGAGAGGTTGGATGTGTTGTGCACGTCTCCTCTTTGGAGACTTAAAGTGGCACAATGCCATGTGAGACACATATATTTTGTTTTCCTAAAATATTGGGAAGTGGGTTACAGTGGATTACCCTAAAGTGGTTTAAGTGGTTTATCCTAATAAAAGTCTAATCCTATTGGTGAAGGGATAGAGAAATTAGGAATTCAAGTTGTGATGGGATTAATCCTGATTTAGTATAAATAGAAGCCTAGATCTCATCAATCTAGCTCATACGGTAGAACACTAAATTAGAAACTTCCCATCCATTATCCTCTTCTCTCTTTAGACGTTGAGGCTTGGATGTGGGAGCATTGCTTGAAGATAGAGGGTTTTGGCTTCAAAAAGATTCTACAAATTTCAACTACAGAGATACTCTTAATCGTACTAGCTAAAGGTACGTATAATGGTTTATATCAATTGTTATTGATATGATTTGCTTACAAGATGGGATTAGGTGGGATGCGGATGGGGATGATGAGGAGAAGGATTTATTAAATATGGTGAGATCTTGACAAGTTTTCGTGGATATTTGTGTGCACACGTCAATTCGCGGCGCACGTGGGGATGACAGTGATGTGATCACCTCTCTTTGGGAAATACCCGGCGTGCTCTCTAGCGAAAGCGAGGAAGGGTCGCACGCTTCCGGGGTCGCACACGTCAATTCGCGGCGCACGTGGGGATGACAGTGATGTGATCACCTCTCTTTGGGAAATACCCGGCGTGCTCTCTAGCGAAAGCGAGGAAGGGTCGCACGCTTCCGGGGTCAGGACATCGGATTTTGGGAAAAAAAAGGGTTTGGGAGTCGTCAATGCCTGATAGGGTGCAGGTAGACACCTGGATGCCTAAAAGGTTGTCTACTGGGTGGTTTGCGCATCGAGATTCTGAGAAACTGCCCAGTTACAATTCGGGGAAGTTCGTAGACACCCCGATCTGTCCCATAAAAAAACGGGCCCCATGGTTTATCCCTAGTTAAGCTTAAATCGAACCAACTCACTTTAATCTCACCCGTCCTATGCCAACATTCTCATTTGATAAAGTCTTGATGAGACCACATGAGTGGTGTAAGTCCCTTTACTTTGATTTTATCTTTTTGGCCCAAGTGATCTAGGTCTAGAGTGTGGGCCCTGTTGGGAGGCCCACAGGATGCCAAGCTAGGCCATGAGGTGGTCTAAATCCCAATTTGGGCTGCTACATGGGGTAGCACCCTTTTTGGTTCAAGGTTGGTTGGTTTAGGGTATGATTTTAACCATATGCTTTTGTCTCCCTAAGTGGGTCTGTAAAGATTTGTGGGCCACTTGGTGGGACCCACTGCAGTATCTTGTAATTTGCTTATATTTATTAAGTTTGGATGCCATTGGATTGATCTAAGGTTAGGCTTGTGGCCTTTCCCTTAGGCTTGGGTTTGAAAGCTCAAGGCTTTATGGGTTGGAGGTGAGGTCCCCCATCCTTAGTGTGTAAGACAAGCCTTTCCTTTTAGGCAAAGAGAAGGTGTGGGGTCCGGTAGGCCCTTGCCTTGGGAAGCGGCCAAACCATCTAGTCTATCAAGCATGCTTCTAATTGGGCCTCATGAGGTATGACCCTTAACTAGATTTTATCTTGCTTAATTAATCACACTAAGTGCGTTGGAATGGTTGGGCCCCGTTGGCAGGCCCACCAGTATCAAATTTGGGCCCAAGCCCCAAATTGGGTTAAGGGAAAGCCCAAAACCCTATTGGTTTTAATTGGTTTGATTAAAAGGGGTTAAAGCAATAAAAGGTTCAAAAATGGCATTTCTGATTTTTTTTGGGTTTGACCAAAAAGGCAGATCGGTCAAACTTATATCTGCTCATGACTGAAATTAAATTTCGGTCATGCTTAAAAATAAGCATAGCCGAAATTTAATTTCGGCTATGAACAGATATATGCTTGACCAAACTAAATTTTCGGTCAATCATGGAAAATCCCTATTTTTGCATTTTTTTTTGAACATGGAATGGGTTCACTAGTCTTTGGGGAAGACCAAGGCTTTTGTGGGCCCACAATGCCCTGAGATTACAGTTTAAACCTAATTAAACTAATATTGTTGATTTTAAACCAAAGAAGTGGGGAGGTGAGGCTAGGGGCCTTCTCCTCCACTTTTGGGGTGAAATCCCGGGAGCTTAAGGCTGTGTTTGGAGCTTTGGATTTGGGGAGAAAAGAAAAGAAAAGAAAGCTAAGAAGGAAAAGAAAAGAAGAGAAAAGAAAGAAAATACCGATTTTCTTTTCTTTTCCTATGTTTGGATGAGATGAGAAATGAGAAGAAAAGAAAAATATATTTTAACAAGATCATGGGTTGGGATGGTAGGCAAGTAAGAGTAGGTGGGTGCTGGTTGGGTCAATATGGTAGTAGCGACGGTAGTGGCGATGATGGTGGTGGTGGGCAGCGGTGTCAAGTGGCGGTGCTGGGTGGCGGCTGGTGGTGGTGAAAAATGGTGATGGTCGGTGGTTGTGATGGGTGGTGGTGGTCAGCGGTGGTTGCAGTGGTGGGCAGTGGTGGCAAATGGTGGTGGTGGTGGTGGTGGTGGGTGGTGGTGATGGGTGGTGGTGGTCGGCAGTGGTGGGTTGTGGTGGTGGTGGATGGTGCTAGTGATGGGATGGGTGAGTGGTGTGAATAGTGATAAATGATGGTGAATTTTCTTTTCTTTCAAAATTCCTACCTTTTTGGAGAGAATTTTTTACATTGGAGAGAAAGAGGGAGAAAAAATTTAGAGAGAAAATCTCATTTTCCTTCATTAAAATCAAATGAGGGAAAAGAAAATTTAAGCATTTTCTTTTCTTTTCTCCCTAAATCCAGGGTTCCAAACACAGCCTAAAGAGACCAAAAGTGCCTCATTACTATATGCTAGAGGTTGCTCACTTTCCCTTTGAGAAGAGGAAGGTGAGAGACCTGAATGGTCTTCCTCTTTATTCCAATTCGACCACACCATGATGCATACCCAAACAATATAATCAAATAAACATTAAAAAGGCTGAAAGATGTAATCTAAGATGCTTTTAAAGATGATATTAGTGTGTGGGTGCAAACATGGAGTGTGCTTGAGAGATTAAAGACACATGAAACATCACTTAAATCGATAGACATTAGTATAGGTATGTATGCATGATTCTTTTATATCCAGATACATGGGATGCTTCCAAAATAAGTGAACAAGCCATGGTGATATGTGTGTGAAGTATACTACTTGCATGCATGCAAATCTTACAAATCCACACAACCATGCTATATAATAAAACAATGACAAAACAAGCTTAAAGATAACTAGGAAGCAAATAAAAGAAAGGGATATGGGGGGTTTTAAGGGATACATTGGATTTGGAGTAAGAAGAAGGGAGAACATGCTCTCCCATAAATGAAAAGAAACAAAAAATTAAGTGGGCTAAGATGAGACCTTAAGTGATTTTATCCTCTCATCCCCTCCCATTTTGGCTTGACCTTCCTCCCCTTACCATGGGAGTTCTCTCTTAAGGAAGAGAGTAAAGAAAAGTGGAGCAAAATAGAAGGAGAAGCATGCTAAAATGAAAGATTAGCACATGAATCAAAACATGCTTGTATTGATCTAAAACTCATATATGTCATACAAAGTTGGTAGAAAAGCGTACCTTGGAGGAGGAATCCTCCTTGGGGTGTGTTTGAAGGTCCCTTGAAGCCTAGACAGCAAGTGGAGTACCCTCCTTTAGTTCCCAAACAATCTCTTGGCCTCCTCCTTGGTTGAAATGTAGAAAGAAAGGGATTTTTAGTGATTTGAAGGGGTTAGGAGGCTTAGAGAGTGAGGAGGGAGACTGGGAGAGAGGGACGTACGTAGGGGTGGCAATTTCTAGCCCGGCCCGCCTAGCCCGACCCTCCCGGCCCAGTTTTATTTGGGCTTGGGCGAGGATTTTAGGCCCAGCGGGCTAGCCCGGCCCAGATTTTAAGAGCCCGAAATATTTAGGGCCAGGCTTGGGTGAGTTTATTTTAGCCCGAATTGGCCCGGCCCGGCCCTATTAATATTATGTTTACTGAAAAAACATAATTTTAGTCTCTCCTTATCACTCTCCAACAAGACATCTCATTTAAAGTTGATTAGTTTAACATATTTTACATGTTTTGATGTATTTGGATTGTGGGATTTAATTTTCCTAGGCAATATAGAAACTTTCCAATAGTACATATATCTTTTGTATTCAAGTCTCAAAAAAACATTTCTTATCAAATATATGTTGAACGTGCATCAGAATTTCTGTGCTTCGGAATGTTAAATACAACAAATTGTTAGTGAACATGTGGCCTCATTGTCTTCTTTAGGATTTAACTAAGCCTCAAAATGTCTTGTTTTTGGTTTCTTGATTAAAAAAAATTAATCATTTATAAAAAAAACCGGGCCAAATAGGGCCGGGCTTGGACAACTCTACTTTTATTAGGGTCGGGCTTGGGCATGATTTCCAAGCCCAAAATCAGGGCCGGGCCGGGCTTGGGTAAGCCCTAAAGTACTTATATATGCTCTTAAGCCCAGCCCGAACCCGGCCCAGCCGATAAATTGCCACCCCTAGACGTACGTGGGAGAGAGCCTAGAGAAAAGAAAAAATGGTTGAACCCCCTGAAATGAGTTAATTTTTTGCTTATATACCTAAAAATAGTGTGACCAAAAACTCAGTTCGATCACACTATTTTTCATGTATAGCCGAAATTAAATTTCAACTATACATGAAATCGCTCATGACCGAAATCATATTTTGGTCACCTTAACATCAAATCAACATTATTTTTGTCAAAGATTCGCACTAAACAATCTAACACAAGAATCTGGGCAAAAATCTATGAACCGAAATTAAATTTTGATCATACATAAAATAGTTCATGACCGAAATTTAATTTTGGTTCAAAACAAATCTTTAAAAATCCTAATTTTCTCTCTCCTGTTATGCTTGATTCTCTCATGATGTTTCATTAATTGAGAAATCTGAATTTGGATTTTATTATTTAATTAATTAGTTAAATTAAGATATTTTAAGAAATAATATTATTTTAATCAAGATATTTTTTTGTGTTTTGTCCTTTCCTTATTTTGTCTTTTAGCACTTTAATTTACCACTTGACAAGCGCAATTTGCCCATTTGCCACGTGGCTAGTTTTTTACATTTAATTACCGTTTTACCCTCAAGAGTGTTTTGACCATAACTTCTTTATCCGGACTCTAATTTACGCAAACTCAGTTGTATTGGAACCGTATCAGGATTTCCTACCCATTAGCATAAGGTATAGTGATCAATTCAAGTTTAGACAAAAAAGACATTTTTTGCTCCTTAGGGTTCAAACCTGTTTCGAGGTTTTGTTGTTTTTAGCACATTTTTTGGTTTGATCAAAATTTGGGTACTTAAAATTTGACCATTAGACCTTGGATCCATTGGAAACTTGCTCATCTAGTTATTTAACAGCTGTTAACTAATTGTTCCCAATTATAGGAGTGTTAGCTGCTTGATATGTGGCTAAATTAATATGAATATTAGTGTTGTGAGATTGGATACCATTACAATATTGTAATCGGGTCCTCTTACATGCATAGGCTTTCACTTGTCACTTAAGCTTTTACGTGCTACAAGGTATTGATTTTGAATTAAATCCCAATTCAAATAATATGTTCTATAGTTTCCTTTAAGTTTAACTAGGGAGTGCACATGTTATACATGTAGTAAATTAGAAAAAAAAAAGGGAAGGCGTTTTGGACATACAATGTCAAACAGTTAGTAAGTCATACACGTGGCGTTAATAGATGGGTGTAGAAGTTAATTCAAAAAAAAAAATGATAAGCATTTTGGGTATGAAATGCCAAGGAGAAAGAGGGTCTTGAAATTATAAATAGTATAGATTAAGGTGGCGTTTGGTGGGGCTTCTGGTTTCTGAATTCTACCAAAATAAAAAAACCAAGGTCCATTAAGTTGTTTGGTAAAGTTTTTGCAAGTTTGATTTTAAAAGTAGATACTAAAATCTTCCCAAAAACCACAATCCTCCTTTTATGAGTTTTTATAGATTTTGATACTTAAAAAGTGGCGAGTCCCACTTGAAGTCTTGAACACAAGTACTAAAGAGCTATTAATGGTGGTGGGTCCCACTAAAACAAGATGCTAAAATACTAAGTATCCAAACAAGATTTTGGATTCTAAAAATAAGCATTTACAATCTTGATTTCCAAAATCCAAACTATTATCTAGAATCCACAATCCACAAGCCATACCAAATGGCCCCTACGAAAAAAGATCATGATGAAATGACTTAGTTCCGATTTGAAACTTTATTGGGTTATAATGTTCGACACGGATCCGCATCGTCTACAGCATTACCCTTCACAGCGTAGCTAACAGCGTAAAGCATTCTTTGACGCGTGTATAGGCAATGATAGAAAACGGAATGCTTCATGCCGTGTGTTAAGTATTTTATTTTTTTTAAACATTAAAAAATAAAAATCTCTTGGACGACCATAACAAATCATTTTCAAAGAGTGTTTTGGACAGGCCAACGTCATCCTATTTATTCTAATTAGATGGGGGTCGGATTTACCTAATTTAAAGAAAATTCGGTTGAAAACCAACAAGACATGTTGAAGCATTGGGTGGGTTGAATGGGTTGATTGGTTGGGTTAAGGTTTACTCTTTTCATGTTGTATTGCTAAAATCATTAAAGGAAGTATCATTAAAAATACATTTTAAATGAATAAGTATATTATTAATTTATGCATTTTATTTAAATATATATATTATTAATTTATGCATGGGATGGGGCAAGTCCGGTTTGACATGATTATGGTATAAAATGTCCAAAAAAACTATTTTTTAAATAAAATGCATAAATTAATAATATATTTATTATTAAAATATGTAAGATACATTAAAACTAATATTTAAATGATTTAAGGTCGTTCATGTTCATCTAAATTCTCAGCCGGTTTATCACGTACCAAAACCTAACCATTACGGGCCAAACCTAGAGCCTCACTTGGAATTGGGAAAATTAGAAAAGGATCACTTTTTAGAAATATTTATAAAACAGTCCATTAAGATCTCAAATTACAAAAAATAATCACTTTTAAAACATAATTGGCCTGAAGGATCTTTTCTCAAAAATAATTAAAAATAATGTTAGTTTGTTATGAACAAAACTTGCTTGTGTCCATGTATGATGCACTCGTATCCCACGTAGAATGTGTCTATGTTCCATGTAAGATGCGTTCGTATCTCATGTAAGAAGCTTGCATCTCATATAAAATGAGCTCGTATTCTAAGTAAGGTGATCCTCAAAATTAATTATTTTTGAAAAATAATCTTATAATTTAATTTTGATGGACTGTTTTATAATTATGGACAAAAAGTGACTCTTTTCTATAATTTAACATTTTAGTAGATTGTTTTTATAAATATTTTTAAAAACTGACCCTTTTCCATAATTTTCAAATTTCACCCATCCATATTCCTTCACTGTTTTACGACCTTCTTTAATCCTCTAGAATTGCCCAAAACACTATTTGAAAATAATTTTCTTAAATCGGGTCGATCCGAACCCATCCAATTAAAATAGATAGGTTGACGCTAAGTTGTCCAAAACACTATTTGAAAATAATTTGTTATGACAGGATATCTTCGTTCAGGAGATTTTTTATTTTTTTCAATGTTTAAAAAGAATATAAGGCTTAACGCGGGATGGTTTTCCATTTTTTATCATTGCCTGTACACGCGTCAAAGAAACCTTTACGCTGTTAGCTACGCTGTGAAGGGTAATGCTGTAGACGATGCGGATCCGTTCGACACTTGATCCATGGACTATTTCCTCAGTGGAAACCAATGATGTGTTATATTTTATCATTCCCGTGTTTGTAAGCTCGCAACTTGGTCCATAGACGTCCACACAAAAGGCCCACTCCAATTGCATTTTGAAAACTACCAAATCAACAATCGTTGGATTTCAATCAAAAGCTACAGTAAAAAGGCGAAGACTATTTCAAACCCGAAGCATGACCGTTGGGCCGGATCATGACACCGTGGTCCTGATTTTGTTTGTTTCCCGTGTTTCAAGATGGACCCCTGTAAAACTTTCCTGGGCTGAAAAGTAGAAAAATGGACAAGCCTTTGAAAATACGGTCCATAAGCAGGCCTACATTTTGAGGCAAAATTCCATCTTTAGCCCTTTTTAACATCTATATCTATACTATTAATAAAGGGAAGAAAGGGGAATATTCCCTCCAGATTTTGGCTCATTTTCTTTTTTCAAACATTGCCCTCCCTAAACAAAATAATCCCCCACTATTTTAAAGGGCTGTTTATTTAAGTGGGCCCATGTTTTCTAAACGCGTAGTGCGTGCAACCCCCTAGTAATTAAAAAGCTTGCATGTTGCCTTGTTTATCTTAACCACTTAGCTTGCTATTATTATTAGTATTTTTTGTATCAATTGTTCTCATTACCTTTTTTCTTTTTTCGTCCTTTTGGTGAGTAAGTAAAGAAATTGCTTCTTAGTGATTTTTTCGCATGAACTTTGTTGGTCAAGGGATTTGAGACAGGACTTTTGGTTCTGCACAAAAGAGAAATCAAGAAGTGGGCGATGACCGAATTATTTTTCTGCACAGATTGCAAACTTGGTGTATGCCCTATGGAGGGAAAGGAACGAGGTCATTTTCAAAGGGGCCAGGCCATCTATTGATCGAGCAGTTTTTTCTTTCCAGTCGTTCAAAAGATTTACCAACATGATGAAAGAAAACCGCACAATGGAAAATCCAGGGCATAGGTGGGTCAGTGTATCATGGGTGCATCCGCCTCAACCTATTATCAAAATCAATTTTGACGGGGCATTCAGGAAGTCATCGGCACAGGCATCACTTGGAGGCTAGGAATTGCAATGGAGACATTTGGCTTCCTTTGCAATGTTATCTAATGCCTGCTCCAGCCTGTTTGCGGAAGCTGAAGCAGCTTTGGAGGCTGTCCGGCTTGCTGTGGCATGTGGATTCTCCGACATCATTTTGGAAGGGAACTCTCTTATTATCATCAATCTTCTCACTAATCCAAATCCGGTTTTTCCTTGGGCTATCAGGCCTATTATGTCATCCATCAAGCTCCTGTGTAGCACACTTTCTTCGGTTTCATTCTCTGACACAGTTCGGGAAGGGAACAAAGTTGCTGACTACTTGGCCAACCATGCTTTAGACTATTTTTCGTGCTTTTGGCGTGTCTCCCCCTCCTTTTCTTTCTTCTTTATTGTTTGATGAAGCAAGGGATGTAATTTACGATCGGATCATCTAATAGATTTGATTACCACAAAAAAAAAACGACATAGGGTATCTTTTGGGCGAGAGAAACCCGCCCGACCAAACTAGAAAACGGAGTAGTATGGACCATTGGGCCTATGAACATAACAAAAGGGAGCTGGGTATAGGTTTTGTATTTTTAGAATAAAGGTCTCTCTCTCCTTCTCTCTCACCTGAATTTTAGGGATTTAAAGAGGCAAGAACAAAAGCGGATGTTGGAAAAGGGGACGCATCATGTCTCAAAAAGTAGTCCTCAAGTGCTGGACACATTCGTGAAACGGATGACAAGCAATTAACCACAATCAACATCGATTCGCACAACGGTGGAATTCGAGCACCGGCCTTTTTGGTCTGGATAGTTGAAAGCAAAAGTACTTCATATTAATCAAATTAAATCTGTCTGCAAATCATGAGTTTTTAAAAAGCCATGCAATGATACAAAATTAGGATGAGTACCGGATTTGGACTGAATTAATGTCTATGTTGGTGTCGGTATTGTTGAAATATCATATATGGCCCTTTGATATACATTAATGCCCCTTCACCTATAAGCTTAAGCTTTTAAGTACAACGGTTGTTTAATATGGCATCAGGGAAGGACTAGTTTTGGTGTTTGACTCGAGAGACAATTTTGCCTTGGCATTTATTGTATTCAAGATGTTCATAGCCTGTGTTTGTCCTCCCCACGTATGTTCACATGCGACACGTGCGGGGAGTATGTTGAAATATCATATATGAGCTTTTTGAAATATATTGCTGCGTCTTCACCTATAAGCTTAAGCTTTTAGGTGCAATGATTGTTTAACATATATCTTATTGATTCGACTAAGTAGCTAAGATAAATTTTATAGTTTTATTGTATAATCTACGTAAATCTTCAGTCCATAGAATGGAAAACCCACTCTTGAATCAGTAGAATGAAGTGCATATTTTAAGTCAATAAGAATTAATTTGGCATTAGCTTATTGAGTTAGTTAGACTTAGAGGGTGTTTGGTAACGTTTCCAAACACTGTTTTTCTATTTTTAAAAACAGAAAACTAAAAACTTGTTTGGTTTTGATTGTTGCCAAACCGTTTTTCAGAAAAACGATTGATAAACAACCCTGTTTTCAGAAACTGAAAATTTTCGTTTTTGAAAATGACAAACTGTTTTTTCTTTCAATGGCATTTTTGTAATAATTTATTTTTTTTTCTCTTTGACACTTTTACCTCTCGTCTCTCTTCATCTCACGAAACTCATCTTCCTCGCAAGCACAAGCACGACGAGGCATTCAGGTGAAACCCTACAGAACAACAAATATTCTTTTGCGGGAACGCTTTTTTATCGACTAGCTACTCTCTCAATGAGTGGAAGAGCAAAGGAATATTCTGTAAAGAAATTAGGGTTTTCGGCTCCATCACTGTGCGAAAGTTTCAGTACCTTCATACACAGAGGATCGTAACTGGAGAACTTGTTTCTATAATCAAATCTTATCATCAGGACGAGTAAAGATTTCTTAAATCCGGCATCATTACTTCTAATCTCGCTGCCAATTTCGAGTTCATAGGGCGAGGGAGAACGGATCTGACGAAACAGCGAAGGAAGGGGGCGAAGGTGTGGAAGAAAAGATCGACGAGACTGGAGGAAACGGCGATGGAAAAGGAGTTACAGATGCGTGGAAGGTGAGAAACGATCAGGATCTTGGGTTTCTTCTGAGCAGGGTTTTGAGGGAGCTGAATGTCGCCATTAACAAAGCATTTTCATCTAGGTTTTCAAGGGGATTAGAGATTCACCAGCCGTTACCAAATGATACGTGCGGAGACGGCGACACGAATGGAGTGATACTGTGTATAGTCACTTATATGTAATCTCTATGTAATATGATCTATTAAGTGGGGCTGTTAATTGTCTGATCTGGCATTGATCTAACGGCGTTATAGTTGACGGTAAAACGACCGTTGCTCCCTTTACTTCAAACAAATGAAACTTCTTAGGAAGAGATAGAGAGGGGCAGTTAAATAGAAATGGCCTTCAGCATCACCATGACTATATTTAAGGAAAAATGGCTGTTTCAAATGCCAGTCCGAATTCAATGGGATTGTGGGTAACCTTGAGCAAAACAAACTCTGAATTTTTTTTTCTTCTTTTCCTTTATTTTGGGTTTTTGGTTTTTTTCTCTTCTTGAGATACCATAAGAACTAGTTCTTCCTAGGCATATTTATTTCGGTTTTAGTTTAATAGCCTTGTAGGTTGTGTAGCAATGCATATATGTTGATTTTGAAAACTTGAATCGATTTTTTTTTCTTTTTATTAGTTGTTACCAAACGGGTTTCTTGTCACCTGTTTTCAAAAACCCCAAAAAACAGTGATTGTTACCAAATGGGTTTCTTGTCACTTGTTTTCAAAAACCAAAAAACAGTTAGAACTGTTTTTAGTTTTCAAACTGTTTTTAAAAAAAACGTTACCAAACGGCCTCTTAATTTTCATGGGCCTTCTACAAATTAAGTTCTATAATGATTATGGTTGCAGTAATGGTGCCAATCAACACCTAGCTAATATAGCACTATTAATTTGTACAGCTTGATGCATGGTTCATAACAAATTAAATTGACATTATATATAGCTCGCAACACCAAGCACAAGATGAACTCATAGTTCAGGTTTTCAAGATGAATAAATCCACTTTCATGCGCATGAGACGAACACATGAAGCATTTCTTTTTCTCTCACACTAGTTATTTACAAACATTGGGCCAGTGATGACCATATTTGGGGGGCGTTTGGTGGGCATTATAGAATCTGGATTCTAGAAGAATCCGATTCCATAATCCAAAAGGTGTGTTTGGTTGGGATTTTAAGGCCGGATTCTACTATCCGGTTGTATAATCAAGCCCATAATCAGAATTTACTTTTTTGGTGGTTATAGTGATTATGGACATTGGTGCTTATATTTCCTAAATTTGTGATTCTAGAGATTATGTATAACATATATATTATAATAAATAATAACATTAAAAATATTATAATATAATATGTTCTGTTATATGATATATAATTGATAATACAATTATAAGTTTATTATATGTAATATAAATATTATTAATATAAATATCATTATTATAATAATATTATACATTATTATATTAATATAACTTATATTAGAATTTATGTTATAATAAACATAAATTATATTTTAGTATTATTATAATAAGTATATTAATATATTAATGTTAATAATATTATATTATTATAATAAACATATTATAATAATGTTATATACATATATATATTTTATTATATTAATATATTATATTTATTATAATACTATTCAAATTTAATACTATATATATTAATATATTCAACAAATTTAATATTACAATATATTATCTTTTATTAAATTTAGTATTACAATAAATTTATGAAAATAATATATATAATATACATAAGTTTTGAGTTATAATAAACATAAATTATATTATCATAAGAAATTATAATATAATTTATATTACAAATTATAATACTATTATAACTACTATATATATTATATGATATCATATAATAATATAAGAATAACATATAATATTATAATATAGTATATATTATTGTAATATTAATAAAATAATAGTAGTGTCATTGTATTGCACATATATGAATAATAATAATATTATATTATTATATAATATTATTACTATTATATAATAATATAATAATATTATATACATATATATTCTAATATATTATATTTATTATAATAATATTCAAATTTAATACTATATAAATGTTAAAATATTAATATAAATTAATATATTTAACAAATTTAATATTATAATATATTATCTTTTATTAAATTTAGTATTACAATAAATTTATTAAAATATTATATATAATATACATAAGTTTCGAGTTATAATAAACATAAATTCTTAATATATTATAAGAAATTATAATATAATTTATATTATAAATTATAATACTATTATAACTATTATATATATATATTATCATATCATATAAAAATATAATAATATATAATATTATAATATAGTATATATTATTATAATATTATTAAAATAATAGTAGTGTTATTGTATTGCACATATATAAATAATAAAATTATAATATTATTATAAATAATATAATAATATTATATATAAATTTATATATTGTATAAAAATATACATATTACATAATAATATATATGATTTTAAATAAGATTTTAATTTTTCTATATATATTATATTATTTTTATGCAATTTTTAATTAAAAAAACTCCAAATTTAATCTCAATAATCGGTGTCAACCAAACAAGATTCCAAATTCTAATATAAAAATCTTAGTTCACAATCCAACTTATCCAAATAGGATTTTGGTTTTCTAAAATCAAGAAAATATAATCTGGGTTATAGAATCTAGGATTAGAATTCTAATCCAGATTCTATAATGCTCACCAAACGCCACCTTGGTATCACTGGCACAGAATAACTTACACGCACATATCACGAACTCCGATATAAATTTGTTACATTTGTCAGTACCGGTTGCAGCAGAAAGACTCGTTTTTTTACATCTTACCAAAACAAGGACTAGCTTCCAGCGTCGCAGGGATATGAGCATCAGAGCATGGAGTACATTTAAATTTTATATATAAGATATATATTATAAAGATCTCTTTTAGTTAACCATATCAAATATGGAATGAGATTTCTTTAAAGGAGGTTCGTTTACAGGGCCATGACTAGCTTATTGGGCCTACTCCCATCCAATTCTTTTGGATACCATATAACCAACTCAACTCGATTGATCTTGCGTGTCATCTCAAGAGAGACTTTCAGGAATTTTTTGGATTCTTAGTCAAGCTAGGGTATTCATTGTTTTAGAACAGATTTATAGTGTTGGAATGATAAATGCATTGTTTTAAAAAGTCAAAAATAGCATGGAGTCGATTGAAGTACGACGGTTTAGGGTTTTGATGTAAGTCGATTTCTAATGCCTATAAAAAGGCATTGTAGGGATCATTTTGTAACATAACTAAGATATCCTAAGGGCCATAGCCCTGGATATCAAAAGGTATCCTAAAGGTCCTTTAAGCTTGGATACCATGATAGAGATACACACTCTATGTAAGAGAGACATGGACTCTCGCATTCCGTTATTGTATGAGATACACGGGCTCTAAATATCACTATCACTATTAATCTCAATGTTATCAGCTTTTTTGCTTTTTGAAATTCTTACATATAGTTTTTTGTTCGTCGTTAGTGAAGCGTCTTATTTCTGTTCCCAGATGTAAGCCTTGAGATCAAACCACGTAAATCTTGCGCTTCTCTATTTGTTTGCTTTGTTTTGTTCTTTGATTATTTTGCTAGCTGTCTCCTTTGTGATTTCAGCAATATCAGATCAACAAATTTTTTTTTTGGTAGGGCAATATCAGATCAACATAGAGAAAGAGAAGCTTAGTAATGTCCATTATTCACCTGGAGGTCGATTCCAACAGAAATGAGTGTTTTTCTAGAAACATGGGACCCTTCTGAGACCTAACAAAACTTCAATTTCTTGATGTTGGGCAAGGTGTGAGACAAGGTATCATGTTCATGTAACCCCTCCTGTTCCCATGAAAGTAAGCAAAACGAAACAGTAAGCACATATACCAAGTTTCTCCTTCTAGAAGAAAAGAGTTGAAACCCGACTACCCCAATTAATGGCACGCATTGAAAGATTCTGCAGGTGGTTATATGTTCTGTACCATGTGCATACCTCGATGTGCTCATGTGATACTCATACG
The DNA here is from genome assembly GCA_947561395.2 of Buxus sempervirens. Lineage (NCBI taxonomy): Eukaryota > Viridiplantae > Streptophyta > Magnoliopsida > Buxales > Buxaceae > Buxus > Buxus sempervirens. The sequence continues at coordinate 34,579,341 of OX387190.1, forward strand.
GCCCCCCATACCCTCGTCATAGAATTTGGCAATTAATCAACTTCAACTCTTAGGAAATAATTCTAGCTACTGTAGTTAGTAAGAGTAATCATTATTGCAATTCACAAACAATGACAACCTGGTGTAATCAATTTCCACTATCTAGTTGAATGTGAGTGGCACAATATCATCTTTAAGATGTAGCCTAAGACTGTCTAGAACTCTGAAGACATGAACAGCTTTGAGGGACCACCTGAGCAATGTTTGTGTCGGAGGTTTCATCGGGAAACAGTTCCATAAAGCAATCCACTCCTGTCTGAATTATTTATGCTCTTTTCATGAAAGACAAATGTAAGGGAAAAAGAAAAGGAAACTGTTTTACCTTAAACATTTCCATGATAATGAATATTTTAATATTTTGAAGTGCATGGTTTCTCACTATGACTAGTGTGGCTATCAACTAGAACAATCAATTTGACTCAATTCTTCATCTTTCTTATTGGATGATCCATCAACCGACTAAGGATAACATCTAGAAGTATTCTAATGGCCCTGAACATTCCAACAATTGACTGCAAGAGAAGAAATTAAATAAAAGAAGAGGAAAAATATATAGAGTCCAATTTGTTCAAGAAGAACCCAGGCAATCTCTGCGGCACATGCATGCAATATGCAAGAACATGAAGACCCACTAATATTGCTTTCTTTTATGCTTACTTCGATAAGAATAATATTTTAGAGTTCTCATCCTCAAGTGCGGCTACCAAACCCTAACTCAAATGTAATTAAGTATCATGGGCCACTTCATAAACTACTAGCCGCATATCGTGGAGCAAAAGAATATTATACAAAACAGTATCTCAGTAACCACAGAAGATCTCAGAAAACTATATATAAAATTCCACCAAAGATTTTATACGTACTATATAGAGATGTTGTGGTGGATATAAAAGAGTATGAGAATGAAGTATGAACACAAGACCTTAAACATGGTTTAAGTAATTAAGCTTTGAAAAAGGCTAAAAGCTATGATCGAGTATATCCTTTTGTGCCTCTGTTGCAAGCCAACTCACTCACATTGGAGAAGAATATCGTTGTTAATACCAACAAAACCCCGTAATCTTCGTAATAAGACTTGCTCTAGTTAATCCAGGAAAGTTCAAAAAGAAAGAGCAAGAGCACCTTTTGAACTTTAGTTTCCTTGCGGGTGACTCTTTTGTTCTTCTTCGTCCGCTTGCGTAGTTGATGACGCATTTGAACAAGCTCTTTCGTCCTGTCTTCCCCATGGTCATCTTTTTTGAGATTTCTCCGTCTTTGTTGAGGAAAAATTGTACACCCAAAGAAGGAATTAAATTAAATAAGAACCCTGAAAAATTCAACTTCTTTTTTTTTTATGGGACTGAAAAATTCAACTTCAATGACCGTTTTTAGTGTGATGACTGATCAGTGACAAACGCGTGAAAGAACCGCCCCAATTCCTTTTTTTTTCTGGTAAAGAACCGCCCCAATTCCGTCTTAGAAACTCCTATTCATACGGCTTAAATAACTCATTATTTTCTACACAAAAAGTACAGCAGAAGTCGGTTCACATCGTCCTAGGAGACCTTGCCGGCGTCGGCGGTATGCTCTGCGATTGACAGATATTCTTCCATAAGCGTTAAGGACAGTTAATTCCATAATACGTATTACCCATGGAGTGAGATTTCTCCCCAAAAAAAAGAAAAAAAAATCCATGGAGAGAGATGAAGTGTTATGTATAATCCGATCAATATGGTACCCTGAACAATCCAAGAAACCTAAAATTTTACAGACAAAGCCTAAGCCACTTCAGATCGTCGTGGACCGTGTGCTTCAAAAAAGGGGCAAAAAAGGTTTAAAAAAAAAGACAAAGAAAATATATAAAAAAATCATACAAGTTGATCAATCAAGCTAGACAAACTAACGTTCGGGCTCACGATTATGAGAGGATAACCGGAAAACCCACTTGGTTAATGACTTTGTTATTGAGTTTCTGACTGATTGCTGGCAGATACGACCTAGACCATCGATGGTGATAGAGTTCACAAAGGCCTTCATCCTTCTTATTGAGAGATTAAGAGTTTCTTCAGACATGTTGGCGAAGCATACACGAAACCAGCCAGGTTCGGTGCAATGACAGGAAGATCCTGGCGAGATGTTTAGCCCAACTTCATACAGAATTTTTTTCCAGAGTTCCATCTCTGCTTCAAAGGAATTACAGCTCAGAAGGTGTCTCATGTCTACCCAACAGAACAAACCGGCGTTGCTCTTCAAGCAATTGATACCAGCATCTTGAAGTCCTGAAACAAGCATGTCGTGTCGTTTATTAAGCCTCTTCTGGTTCTCTTTAATGTAAGTGCCTGTGAATTCCTCGTCGGATAGCATGAGGGATAGAAGATATTGAGTCTGGGAGGAAACAAGCCCAAAGCTCGACATTTTGGTGGCCGCGGCGACGACAGTTTCATCATTGGAGTAGATTGCACCAACTCGAAATCCAGGGAGACCAAGATCCTTTGAGAGACTGCAGATGACATGAACTCGGTTCCAAACATCAGTACCTTGAAGGTTACTATTGAGTAGAGCCTCTGTGATGCTTATAAAATCCGGTGATGTAAAGACAGTCCCGGAATAGATTTCGTCACTTATGATATGTATGCCCTTTGCTGCAACAAAGCTAATGAGGAGGTTGAGCTCGTCTAGGGTCATGGTTGTGCCTAATGGATTTGAAGGGTTTGTAATGAGGATCCCCTTAACTTTCAAGTTACGCTTTCGGGCTTGATGGTAAGCTTCTTCCAAGGCAGATTCCGTAACTCGAAAACCGTTCGAACTTGAACAATGTATTGGAACAATATCCACTCCAGTTCTCCATTTGAGATCTCTATCAAATCTACCAAAGGATTTAAAAAAAAATTTTAAAAATTGAACTAAGTACGTTGTATATGTTGAACCATGAACAAACAATGGAATAATAGACAAGCAAAAGAACTGAAAAAAACGAGGAGAAGATTTATACCCCGGGTAGTATGGAGTGGGAAGAAGGAATGCCTCGCCTGGTTCAGCAAGGCAGAAAACGAGGGTCTCGTTAGCCGAAGTTGCACCAGCAGCGAGAACCAGCTTGTTTGGATCAAAGCTCACTTTTTTTCCTCTTATTTGCGCCATAAATTTCACCAATCCCTGTAAATGTGAATTGCATTCAACACAAGTTTAGGTTTTGAAAATTTATATCACAAGATCTTTTTAATTTGCTTGAAGAAGGATCGATAAACCTACATTCTTGAAAGATGGTAGACCGTGATAATCTTGAAATAGAGCAAGTTCTCTGAATATCAATTCATTGTTTCTCTTGAATCCCGTCGCATCGGGGTTGTTTTCGAGCCATGACTCGAGGAGGTCGAATGAGATCTGCAGGAAATTAATACGAGAGGATAAGCAATAAAAAGTGGAGAAATAAAGAAAATAATGTAGACTCATTTGCATCTGTTCTTGTTTTATGGTTTTGGCTTAATTAGTTGCTAACCTGATTCTCGGCGAGTCCCATCTGGATGATTCCTGATGGATTATCAACCTCATCATAAGGATTCTTCTCGTATTCCTGCCATCCTTGGAAGTATGATGAGTCTTGCCCGTGTGAGTTGCACGTGGCTTTTCTAGATAACGCTCTCATTCTCAGGTGTAGATGGTAAGGAGGAAGGTCTAACAAAAGCTTGAGGAGATGGAGAACAACTTTGGAGCTCTTTTGAGAGAAATAAAGAGAGCTAGCTTGAGACAGAGTTAGGAAAGGTGTTCTTTTGAAACTTGAATGAGGGTTTCTTTGTGCTTGTGAGCTTGCAATGTCGAGCTTTTATAGGACTTTTTGGTACTTGGTAGCGAGGGAAGAGAACAACATTCCAAAAATTTTGACCATTAAACTGAGAAGAAAAAATAAAAGAATAATTTGCGGAGGAAACAGGAAAGGCATACCGTCAGGAAATCTAGGAAACTGTGACCGGCCCCCGACCTGAAAGCCCAGCAAGCTCGGGCTTCGGGTCCCACTGCTCCCTGGCTCCATTTCAGCGATCTAATCCATGTCGGCCATTTTTTTCTCTGGGTGAAATCTTCCCTCCTTTAACTCCGATTTCTCCTGACAGACAAAATTAATTAACCCACCTTTCATCCCAAAACTCAGAAGTCAACATGAAAAGTTTTCACCGGGGAAGTGATGGCTGCATTCAAAAACTGGGTGCAGGGACCGCCTCTGATCATCCTAAAACGAAGTGATTAATGGGGCATTACGACTCTGTGCTTAAATGAACCATAATACATATGCGTGGTTGAGATTAATGGGTATTCATATTAATGGGATATGAGTCATATGACAAGAGGAAGACGAACAAACCCATGCCAGTCATTTTGTCCAATAACAAGGGATTAAGGAGAGTTGAAAAGAAAAGACATGATTGGTGTTACTGCTACGTACTCAAAACTTGTTAACACATATACCACGGCCCTTTGTTTTAGCTCACTGGTTTCTCAGCGAAGTTGATATGTAATAATCAGTTCACTTTTAAGTCAAAAAAAGGTGGGCGTTTCCGACAGAAATCTCTGATTCAAAAGGCTTAGTGGAGCGAAATTGCAAGGTAACTTGGTGAGCAATGGAATGGGTCCGGGTTTGCCGGAGATCTTCTAGGATTAATTGGGGTGCCTTTCTTAATTTTCTTGATTAAGTGATCCGTTGATTAATTTATTTCATCGCATAATTAAAGAGAGTGAGGAACAGCTCACAAACTTTTCCGTACGCATATCTAATGCATTTGGTTTGAAAGCATTTCCTCTACAACCAAAATCTGGTGGTTCCGCTAAACCACCGGTTGGGATAGAATTTGAATGTGTGAGGCCCTCTTGAAATGGCACAACTGAGTGGCTCGAGCCTCGAGGTAAAACGTTCTCATTTGGTTTTGGTGGCTTCATTACAAACTTCACTCTAAACTCTAAAGGGATCATTTTCATTTAATGGAATGTATTCCCAATCTCTCTCTCCCTCGTTTAATTTACACGTTAGCAGTTTGACCTTGTACGGCCTGTCATCAGTTTAGTATTCAAATTTCAAATTAATTCGGAGTCAGAGCTAGAGATTTTGAAGAGAATTGTTGCTGATTAATTTATTCTTCGACCTTGGTTAATTTCTGGTATATAGTGCTATAGAAATTGACCTAAACAACAATATTATTAAATGCGGCCTATTTTTCTTTTTCAATTCTCCCTTTTTTCTCTTTTTTTTTTTTTTGGCGAGATTAACATTTTTAACAAATGCAATCGTTGTGATACAATCATACAAAAGAGCAAAAAATAAAAAATAAAAAAAAAGCTCGACAATTTGAAACACTTGAAAAAACGCAATTCCTTACTCAAACGAGTCGTAATGGACCAATGCAATTAGTGGAAATATGGCGTATCAATTACGTATCCGTCTGTTGGCAGAGTTTCGCATCCTAAGTGATATTGATGAGAACGACGACGGAGTCAAAAATTAGCCAACGATCGACTTCCTGTGAGATTAAACTTCTCCAGAATAGTTAGTCAAGTCTTAAAGAGCTAGGGAGGGAATAGAATAATGGAGGTGCACATGGTTTGCAGCAAAAGGAGGATTGCAAGAACATGTTAACCACGTACCCATTTAAGTAACCCCACCATAAGACACATCGATAGCCCTAAGGTCCATAACAGATCTAGTCCATGGTGAGTCGACGACAACCAGCATGATGTGAATATATTTCCTGGGAGACATGGCCATGGAATAGGTGCTTCCTTTCATCAATGACGTAGGCCCCTTCTCCACTTAAAGCTGGGTCCTTTTTCTCCATCCACTGGCTCTTCACTTCTCAAGTGGATCCTTTTCAAAGTAAAATCCACACTCACCCCTTTTAACTATTCTGCTTACTCAACTATGTATATCCACTGAATAAATCAAGATAAACATAACCATCAAACGTCGCAGAGTCAATGAAACTAATTCCTTATACCAACCCAATTAATCAGTTGAAGTGAAACACGTAAATGCAAGCGAGAATGAGTCCTCTATATTCAAACTTTCAAACATTGGAACTTAAACGTGAGTCGTGACAATTAAGTCTCACGAGCAACAAGTACTCCTCAGTCCTACTTCATCCTCAAGGGCGGTGAGAGAAAAGTACGTGCGTGGAAATTCGTTTTTGGTCAAATTAATCTTATTCTTCATGTGTCATTACTAATCCTGCATGGAAATTGGGAATTCAACGTTGGATCAGATAATCCCGATTTCATTATCTTAAATCTATACAAAGAACCAACGCTGACTATCGAGGTTGCTTTGAGTCTTAGAAGACTACATATTCATGTCAAATAGAGAGATTACATCTGTAAATTACGAGCTTTACGTGTGAAACAGGTTAGAGAAAATGTAAGCTACATGATAAGAAATTCTCGATCGAGAAGACTTGAGGTTCTCAATCTAATGCTTCACTGGAAATATGTTAGTCCAGTCAAAATTCCCGACAAGCCTAAGCTGTACAGTAGTACTTGCGTGCGCGCAAACAAATGTGATTTGTGCGGCCTATATGTTCTTTCAAACCAGTGTCAGTGTGTCATGTGAGTTTGCTCCTATCTATTTCAGGTGTTTGCAAGTGGACAGAGTTCTGATGGATTTCCCGGTCGCGGGTCTTAGTAGGAACGGTGTTCTATAGGCTACATTCCCACAAGTCGTCTGCTGTGTCAGTCTTTCTGCATCCTTGTTGAATTTACACAGGGGACAGGCCAGCAAGTTGGTGAGATTCTTTGTCCATCAACCCCACCAAACCCACTAACAGCGGGGAGAAACTTTTAACAAGAAAGATCAAAAGTTTATTCTGCTTTGGTCTTTGATTTGGCTTGGTCTAACTGAAGCCTTAATCGTGAATCGAGTAAAAGGTGTTCGGCTTTTCGTCTTTCACTTATGTCCTAAAAAACGTCACTAAAGTTCTTTAGTGACGTTTTTAACAAACTTAAAACGTTACGTCATTAAAGTTTATAGTTATTGTGACATTTATTTTGATATTTAGTCATTACAGTTTATAGTTATAGTGACATTTATTTTGATATTTAGTAATGTTTACATGTATCACAAAATCTATTTAATTTATTATAAAATATTTTAAACATTTAATGACATTTCTATAGGCCTTTTAATCCTAGCTATATGTTATCCCTGTCACTTGAACTCGAGACATGGTGCTTGCTTTGATGGTATACATTAATTACATAACCGCTGTTCCAAAAGCTCTATCACTTATGCAGATTTCGTTGTTTGAGTACTTAACATTTATTAGTGTTTTCAAAATGTCATCACAGAATGTTATAATATAAAACATTATTTTTATTTTTCCTTAATTATGATATTTATTAAGAAATTCATCGTTTTAGATAAATGTCACTATATAAGATCTAGAGTGATGTTTCCTATGTAAATTTCACTAAAATGTTAAATTAGTGACATCTACTTTAAATGCCACAAAAATGTAATTTTAGTGACATTTTCTTCTAAAATTCATTAATTAAATGTCACTAATATCAGCATTTTTTGTAGTGACAAGTAGAAAGAACTGAATCAAATCAATTTTTTCTTTAATTTTCAGTTTTAGTGGTTCAATTTTTAATTTAAATAGAACCATTGCTCAAAGAGAGTATTTGGATAACCTTGAGATAATTACATCATATTGACTAATTATGAGTAGTTACTAGAGAATTGTATATGAGTAATAGTCATTTAAATTAGTTAGAAACCAATTAATAGTAAGAAATTAGTAGTGAGAAAATTTATTTAAAGGATATAATAGTCTGGGGACATTTTATGGAATTAGATATAGTGGGGCATTTTCTATATATATGGAAAATTGAAATCTAGATGCACAATGGTGTTGTGAGGTACTTTTTTTTTTTAATTTGGGGAAGAACATTATTTCTTTGGATACCCTAAGCTCCAAAGGATACTCATGGGTTCAATATAGAATTATGAAGGATTTAAGGGTGTAGCGTTTATTGTCAAAATAAAATAATATGTGAAGGTCTTATATATTATTTGAAAGCATAATTACCTGTGGAACATTCAGGAAAGTAGTTTTTGGTATATGAATGCACGAGCTTTACCAAAAATAAAAAGTGATATTTTCTCTTTAAATTCAATCAGCATATGACATTAAGAGGTATGTGCAATACACTCCACGTCATGAATTACTAATTAAGATTGGTGGTGGCATGTACAACACTTCACGTCCACAAACTACAAATGTTTTAATAGGAGACATATGAATACTGGATATACTTGGAATATGTTGTGAGTAATGCGTGGGTTGTTGCTAAGGGAAGTTACAAAGTGTAGATGACCATTTTTATAACTTGACACGTCACCTATATAATGATTTGGTACGGATTATTTGTCACATGATAGAAACAGATTTATCATGGGTTATCTGCCACCCGACCAAAAAAACCCGTCATGGGTCATCTGTTACCTGACAAAGTAGCCTGTCATGGTTTATTTGTTACCCAACAAAAACAATAATAATAAAATATGACATGATTTATTTATATTAAATGTATCTGGCATATTTGAGTGGAGATCTCTGTCTTGGGCGAAAACCCACTTGGGGGGGGGGGGGGGGGGGGGGAGGGGGAGGGGGTTTGGCGGTCCTTAAGGTGTAGCGGACACGAGCGTGGGAATCATTGGCAGCCAATGACGAGTCACGACATGTCGACCTAGAATGACGAAACATCAAGTGATTTATAATTCCATATCTTGACATGTGGGACCTGATATACAAATCAGAGAGCTCTATCCTCATTATCTCTTATTTTATTCTTATCTTAAACCTAGACCTTTATGAGACCAGATTCATGATAAATATGAGAACATCCTAAAGCCTCAGATTGTGACAAGTGTCACAATCCTAGAGATTCATTCCTTCTATAAATATGAGAACCCTCTTTCATTTAAGGAACCCCTTGGATCCTTGGCTGTTTGAAACAACACTAGACCTTGGGTCCTTGCCTACTTTGAGCAACACTTCTCCTTTTTCTCTAAACCTTCTCAAAGTCTACCAGGAATAACTTAGGGATTCTTCGTCTTCCACTCATGTTGCAACCACTAAAGGAGCTCTCTGGCTTGGTATACATTAAGATCACTTGAGGATCTCTCGTCTCTCATTCTAGCCATTGCCTACCTCTCATGCCTTATCGACTCCAATCCCTTTTCTATTCAGTAATGGTGCGGGAACGGCTGCTGAGTCGACGGTTTAGGCCAACGTCAGACATACCTCTCCTACTCAGAATCGAGATCTGAAGACACGTCATCGGCATTTCGACACCGTGGAAATAACTTTTGACACGTGGACGTGGATTCAAAAAAGATACCTACATTTTATAGCGACTCCGCTGGGGAGGTAAAGTCACTAACAAAATAAATCTCTGAGGAATCAGCGATATGGTGGGAGCTAAAAAGACACAAGGTGGACAAAATGATCTGGCACTTGCTGCATTCGGAGAACATTCCCAATATCAACAGGCCCCAGCACATGATGAGAATACGAATTCACATCCAGCGTAATTTACCCAAAATATTGGCAATCCACGTCATTGACACCAAGCAACCAAAGGAGTCTCCTCTTATTGTTGAGGAGTATGACGACCAACAGAAGATACTCTCAGGCTTGGTTGCTGGAAAAGATAGCTCGATTGCTAGAAAATAAAAGACAAAGTCTGGAGATTATATCACTATGGCAGACTTTGAAAGCTTGCTGAGAAGCTGATATTTATGGCTTTATGGCAAAAGCTACAAGATCGCGTGGTATGCTTCAAATGCAGAAAACCCAGGCAAGACATAAAACTGTAAGAACTGTGATGAACTATGCAATACGAGAAAGCTGAGTAGTAGATTTATCATCTGTCTTCAAAAGCTTTGGCAGACTATCCCCAGCTTTTGTCAAGAGCTATCTTCTCTTTACTACTTTCTTCTCTGACAAAGAAGCCCTTGAAGGTTCTAACACACCCTCAATACATATAGAAGATGGGAGAGAAGCTTCGATTGGTGTGCCATGTTCGTGAGTATGCCAAGACAAAGAAGCCCTTTGAAGGCATGTGTGTTCACAAGTATAGGTGCTAGAAGGTTTATATCAGAAAAACATAGATGCTGACTTACCTGTCATACGCCACGATTTGGACCAAGAAGATGGAACAATTCGAACCAAGGTTTTACAGCTGAAATTTTGGTTTTTGTGCCCCCAGCGATGCATTTCGCTGGGGGAAATCGTCAAGTTGCATCGTTGATGAAATTTCGACGATTTTGCGGCGAAATGGGACGGCATACCGAGCGAAACGGGCGAAACAAAGAAAAAATGCAAATTTTTTTAATTTTTTTAAAAAAATTTTTTAGCGAAATGGGCGGCGTGCCGACGAAATGGAGCGGTGTGCAGGCGAAATTTCACCAAAATCCAAAAAAAAACCTAATTTTTTCCTTCTTTTTTTTTTTTGCCCATTTAAAATTTTCCGGCGTGCCGCCGAAATTTAAAACCTTGATTCGAACAAGTCCAAGTTGTTTGATGAAACAGTGAGAATTATAGCAAAACAAAGAAAGGCATCCATCATGACGATCCATGGATGGAAGATGACGTGACGATAGCTAAGTAGATATGATCATCCGGCATGAGGTTTTCCTAAGTCATGTATGCTGCTTCTTCAAACCCAGCTTTTATGTTAAAGACGGAAGCGATACGTCAAGGTGGGGGGTTGCGTCCCGCTATCTCCAAGCCCAAGGCAATTTCATTCGGCCGAATATAAGGTGCTCGGCATCATCATCCTTGATAGATTCTTTAGCTCCGGCGAGTGTAGATTTGTCAAATCAGGTATAGCTCACTACACACAATTGGCTGAGTCCCTATCCGCTTGTGGCCCTGCGAGCACAGATTCAAACATGAACACGCTTCCAGCGGGTGCGAGTTCATCTAAGCAAGCCAAGCCTAAATCCGCTTTGTAGCCCTGCAGGCACAAACACGCTTGGCCCTACGGGTGCGAGTTCTTCATGTCAAGCTAGGCCGGAATCCACTTGTGGCCTTGCGAGCACAGATTCAAACACGAACACGTTTGGCCCTGCGGGCATGAGTTCGTCAAAGTCAAGCCAGGCCCGAACCCGCTTGTGGCCCTGTGGGCACGAATTCGGCCACAAACTTAGTCACAGGTTCGTTGAGTTCCATGGGCGTAAGTACAACTTTGTTTACTTAATTATCTGTCGTGAGTATGCATGTTGTGCGCACCTAAATCTACCTAGATCGCACACGGGGCGCTCGTGGCGATCGTGCATGCCTCGGGACTTTCGGAGTCGCCCTGCCCGAAAGGTGCAGGTGTGAGACATGGGAAAAAAATCAATTCAATGACTTCCTAATCATCACGCGGGATTGGTTAAAAACACAGAGTCGCCACCATTCTGTTTAGGTGTGAATGGACACCAAAATTATCAAATAGCTCAAAAAGGCAAATTTAGGGTAAAAATAACCCTCTAAAAAAACAACCAGAGATGGGTAAGGGGATTAAGTTATGAACAGGGGAAGGTGTTAAGCACCACTATTCATCCACACAAGGTGATTGCCAGGCATTGTTCATGTTTTTCAAAGGAAAAAAGGCTTGCTACAAAAATCATAAAAAAGACAAAAATGTATGGTTTTTTCATACGAATAGCCTGATTGATCCAGAACTTTCAAATATGATCATACCATTCCTAGGGTTTCATGATCAAAACAAAATTGAGATAAAATCAAATAAAATCAATTTAAATTGAAAACTTCAAAAATCTGGTTTCAAGTTAAATTCTAGAAATCTAGACAAATATGATTTTTGTAAAATATTTCAGAATTGAACTTGAACAGTCCAGGACATAGATATAGTCCAAATTTCACATTAAATCAAGAAATCAAAACTAAAAATACCCACATTGATGAAGAACATTAAAAGGGGTGAACTTAGACCGTAGGGTCTTCTCTCAAAAGTGAAAAACAACTCAAAAACCATACCATGAAACCCTAGAAGTTATTTTCAGGCTTCTGGATCCAGATCTATCATATAGATCATGATAGATCCAGGATCTTAGCCTAAAATCACAAAAATCACGAAAACAGTGCTGTAGGTGCAAAAGTGGTGAAAAATCCAAATTTTAGAAAAAAGTGGAGATCTCATGCTATAAACATCATGAATTCATATGATTGATTCAGATTCAACATAAAAACCATTAAAACACTAGCAGGATATCCAAAGCAGCCACATCTCACAGATTAGAGCACATGGGGGTCTACCCTACGGATCCACCTGTTCTCTTTTCCCCTAGCTCTCTCTTCACGTTTTACGGCTAGAAAGGATTCTTGAGGTACTTGGAGATAGGTTTGGTGATACAAACACAATCAAAGGCCTTATTCTATAAAAAAGGAGAAAAACAAATTATGGAGTTCTATTCTAGGGATCCACCTGTTCCCCTTTCCCCTAGCTCTCTTTTCACGTTTTACGGCTAGAGAGACTCTTGAGGTACTTAGAGACAAGTTTAGGAATACAGAATAAAAGATGGTCTTATTCTACAGCAATGGAGAAGATCCTATTACTTCTAGAATTGAAGATAGAAAATAAAAGGGAAAAGGGACTTACCTGGATTGAGCAAGCAGAGCAGCTGGGATTCCTCTCTTCCCTTGGAGCTCCTTGGACTTCAAATTTTCATGGCCTTTTGCTTGAGGAGAAGCCCTCTATTTATAGGCAAACCCAGGGGCATGGTTGGTCCAGGGTTTGGCAAGATAGAGTTTCAGATTGAATTAAACACAAGGATAATGCCCATCCACGGCCAACAAGGATAATCCGGACGAATAAAAGATATAATTCGCTCATTTAAAAAGATATTAGACTGAAGATAAAGCTCAAAAATCAAGAAAGGATAAAATTCGCACAAATCTAATGCGCCCGTGAATGTATTACGGGCAAGTGGTGTCCGTATTTGTATTACGGGCGCTGCGTGCCCGTATACAAAATTCGGGCGCGCTCAACCTGTAGATACAATACGAGCAAGGCTTAAATTCTTTAATTTCATGCATTTTTTGCTTGTTTTAAATTCCAATTACATGTTTTCATTAGTTTCTCATTTTGTAGTGCAATTTGGGGTATCTACAGCAGGCAGACACAAGGATTGCCTATCCGGGTCTAAATCTGGTTTGCGGCTTATTAGAGATCTAGCTAAGTCCCCGGTTACGTCCGGGAAAGTTCGAAAACACCCCTGTAACGCCCCAGATCCGGGTCTGCCCTATCACAGCACCGACCCGTCCCCGATACCTACTTATGGGCCCAATAGAACCTGATAAACACAATTTCCTGGGCAATTACAATGTAATTTTCAGAGTGCATGAGCTAAAGAAGCAAGGAAGTAAAAATTTTCCATCCAACAAAAGATTTCTTGTATTACAATCTCCAAAACATGATATCTATCCATATACAAAATACATCTAAGGTATCTAATTGCTCACAAGCTCTTTCCCAAATATACAGACATATACAAAAGATATCTCCCAACGTATAAGTCCAAAAGTATTATTTACATCCCATTTCCAACTCACTAACAAAATACAATATCATAAAGAGAGTCCTACTGTGGGTAGTAGTAATAGTCCTCGGGTCTATAGTCTGGATCTCCCTCTATGCGTTGCTCACCAGGAGGATCTGAAAACAAATCCGGTAAAACAAAACACGCGTGAGACTTAAAGTCCCAGTAAGCAACAAACATGCATGGATAGAAACAGTTTATGCAGTTTTATAATATCATGATCACATTCACAAATATAAAATATAAATCTCAAGTCAAAGCATCTCAATCGAATAATATATGAAATCAATTCGGCAATTACAATCAAATACTGCAACTATGTCTTGTTAGGACTCGTGAGTTGATGTGTCTCTAAATTAGGTTAATGTCCATTGTCCATTTGCCACCTACACGACTTACAGAGAGAAGCCTAGCTAGGGACATCTCAGCAAGCGGAGCACCCACGTATGGGTTGGCAAGTGACAACCAAAGTAATAATCAAGGCTAGTGGAATGCCCCATCCACTACCGAACCAAACCATATGAAGCACAAGAACTCCCGCCGGTTCCCCGCGACGGGTGGTTGCCGCAGCACCTCTGTTCCCCGAGAGGGCCTCACTGATTCCCCACAGTGGAAAGCTACATGGACAAGGAAAATTAACGCTAACAAGCCAACACCAGCACACTACTAGACTCACTGTGGATCCACACTAAGAAAAATGTCCAATGAGACGACTCATAAATCAAAACAAACCATTCAATTCTGTGAGTAAAACCAGTACTTAAACCAAAGCCAAGTGGACTTCCCCATCCGCTATCAAATCAAACGAGGCTTAGTGGGATACCCCATCCACCGCTAAATCACAACATAAGCCAAGTGGAATTCCCCAACCACTATCACGTCAATCGAGGCCAAGTGGAATTCTCCATCCACCGCCAATAAAACAATAAGCCAAAAGCCTTACCAAGTCATATAAGGGTTTTTCAACATCGTTTTCATAAATCTAAACCAATCAAAACGAAGGTGATAAAATCCTCAAAACGCATTTTCGATGAGTGGGTTGATCTTAAAAATCCCAAATAAGTCACCATACCAAAATTCAATGGATTCCGAGACAAAAAGTTTTGGACCTCAAAAATATTCTAAGTCTGGTTGAAAACGTTGACTTTTCAGTGTCGAATTTTTCTAAACAAATCTACAAGGAGTTTGGGGCTCAAATTCTGCTTGTAGTCTATTAGAGGGTATACAAATCATCTAGAATTTTCTGGGCTTCAGAATCACTCATTTGGATATCAAACTCAAAAAGTGGCCCTTTTTGAAAATTGGGACAATCGGAAATTTAGGCATGAACTGGAAAGTTGACTTTTTATTGGTTGGGAATTGGGCCTTGGGAGTATTTTTATTGGTTCTAAATGGGGGGTAAAACCTTATTTACATGTAAAGACTTAAGTAAATGGAGCAATCATGGAAATAAGGGTGCTCTGCCGAAGCCTTGAGTTGATTGGAAGAGGGTTAAGGAGAAAAAGGGTGAAGAGTTCTCAAAAACAGGCTTCAACGTTCGGGAGTTAAAGGCATAGACAAAGCAACGTTCGGGCATTGGGGTAAAGACAGGGGTTAACGTTCGCGCGTTGAAGTTTAGAGTTCGCGCTCTAAAGGGTAAATCAAGGCCAACACGCGCGCGGTAAGTTTAACGTTCACGCGCTAAAGTCGCGATTAGCCCTGGGCGATTAATCCTGATTCACGATTTACTTTAACAGAATCTGATTTTTGGAGGTCTTGGCTCAGGATTAATCGCCAATCTCCAGGATTAATCGCCGGCTCGGGTTCTTACAAAATTTTGTCTATTTTCAACACACAACTCATAGAAATCATTTTCAACCTTTCCAACATCGAAGTAGGTGATCACAAAACATCCCAACACACTTAAAAACATTTTCTAAAACAAAGATTCATCTCAAATCTACATGAACACAAATCAAACACATGAAACCTCATTCAAGACACAAATCTCAAACCCTAATATAAATTAGGATCAATAGAGTTGGAAGTCCATGGCAAATCAATAGAAAAATAACCAAGATCATCATACAATCAAAACCTACGAATTTTAGAAGTGAATAGCAACATGCAAGATCATTCCTTCAAATAAATCAAACCCTAGAGAGGGAATACGAATTTTGGTAATTCATTTTGTTTTGAAGGGTTTGCTACTTACATGCTCATGGAGAAGCAAAACTTCTCTTCAAGCTCTTCTCTCCTTCTTCTTCTTCCTCTTGAAGCTTTTAAGCAAGCTCCCACACTTCCCCTCTTGTTCTATACAACCAAGACAAGGAGTGTTCTCAAAATACTTAAAATAGAAATTAGGGCATCCTTTTATATGCCCAAGCTTTTGGTCTTTCAAATTTGCCCCTAAACAAAGCTTTTAGTCAACTAAAACCCTAGGGGGTACCTTAGTGTTAAGTATGGGTGTACCTTGTGATAAGTAGAGGGTACCTTAGTGTTATTTGCAGGGGTACCCAGGTGTTTTAAGGGGTTTTTCCTTAGCCATTTCAAAAGGCATACTCTAAGGGTGCTTGGGGTACTTTATTTATACAAGATGGGATACCCTGTTGTGAAGTGGGAGTACCTTAGTGTTATTGAGAGGGTACCTTAGCTGTAGAAGGGGTTATACCTTAGGCAAAACAGTTTGGGGGGGGGGGGGGGGGGTTACCTTACTTATATAGGGGTTACTTTAGTTAAACAAAAGGGGGTACTTTGGCTATATTGGGGGTGTACCCTAGGAAAAACAGTGGGGGTACCTTACTTATATGAGAGGAGTACTTCTAGGAAATACAAGGGTATACCCCAAGTAATGTAAGGGATGTACCTTAATAATATAAGGGGGTACTCTAGCTATACAAAAGGGGTACACTAGCTATATAAAGGAATGTACCTTAGGTAAACAAGGGGGTACTTTAAGTAAAATAGTGGGGTACTTTAGTTAAAATAAAGGGATGCCTTAGGCAATACAAGTGAGGTACCTTAGGTATAATTAGGAGGTACTTCAGGTATTCGAATGGGGTACCTTAGACAAAACAGTGGGGTACCTTAGCCAATATGAGTGAGGTGCCTTAGGTAATATAAGGGGGTACTTTAGATATACATGTGAGGTACCTTAGGTAAACACAGGGGTTCCTATAGGCAAACACAAGGGGATACCTTAGGCAAACGCAGGGGTACCTTAGGCAATTAAAGTAGGATACCTTAGGTGAAACAGTGGGGTACCTTGGGTAATACTTAGGTGTACTTTGGGTAATACTTTGGGGTACTTTGGGTAATACTTGGGAGTACCTTAAGTATAGAAATGAGGTATCTTGGGTATACTTAAGAGGTTATTTGGGTATTCTTGGGAGACACTTAAGGTACACTTGAGAGGTACCTTGGGCATTCTTAAGAGTTACTTTAGGTACTCTTAGGGGATAATTTGGGTACACTTGGGAGGTACCTTGTGTATATTCTGAAAGTACTTTAGGTACGCTTAGACTAATTGGAGGGTACCTTAGCCAATTGAAATTGAGAAATAACATTATCTAAGCTTACCTTAATAACCTTCAATAGAGATCAATTTGATTTCCCCTAATTCCTTAAGCTTGATCCACATCCACCTCACCTTCATAACACAAGTACTTAATTAGCCTAATAATCACACTTTAAGTAATTAAACTTAATAATTAAAGTATAATCCGGGTCGGGGTTTTACAACCCCGGCCCACCCCATCGGTTTGACAGGTCCCTCAGGTCTCCCTGGTTTTGAGTCAAATTCACCCTTTCCTAGACCAGCATTTCTCTTTTTTGGTCTGATGGGGTCCTCTGAAGGTGTGGGCTTCATTGGAAGGCCTGTGGGATGCCGAGATTGGGCTTGGCCCCAGTAGGGTTATTGTTTATTTATCTAATTTACATATGCTAATGGTTTTTAAGTGTCTAATGGGCTTGGTCTGGGCCCACGAACCGTTAAACAAGTGGCCTTGGACCCTTTATTGAAAACAGGCCTGGTTTGGGCCAGTCAGAATGTGAGCCCTATAGGTGGGCCCAAGAGGCCTTGGTGGGCCTATCTAGGACCACGGTCCACAAGTGGGCTAGGAACAGCCCAAACTGCCAAAAGGGTCAGGTCAGGCCGGTTCGGGTCGAAGCGAATCCAACCGGGTCCAAAAATTCCATTTTTTAAGTTATTTTAAGATTGACCGTATTTACTATACGATTTGGTCTGAACCGTAGATATAATACGGTTCAGGCCAAACCGTATGGAAAATACAGACATGCCTAGACCATACTTTAAATACAGTTTTCATCCAATTTTACAGTTTTGTGCCGAAAATGGCAGGAATCGCTTTGGTTGTTCTCTGGAGCTTTCCGGTGACTTCTGTTGGAGTTCTTAGCTTTTCTGCAATAGTACATTTGCTTCACTTGGTCTAAAAAGTCTTCTTTTCCTCCTTTTCGCATTTTTGTTTTTCTTGAAGAAGCAAAGTCCCTTTTTAACCATCTGTAGTTATTACCAAGAAGGGAAAGAGAGGGAGAGAACACAGCGATACGTGGGAGGATTTAGGAGGACAATTCCTTCCTTTGATGAGTGCATGAAATAAGCCTTATGTTAGTTCGGACATTTTTTTTAGACTTTTTATGAAACCACCCTCCTCCCATTTTGCATAGATTCCCACCTTACGTGGGATCTCTCATGATATGTCAAACATAACAAACAGGTTAGAAATGATTTGGCAAAGGTAAAATATAGAAAAAAAACTTGGAAAGATATCAAAAGTAGTTACATTCCACTTATGTTAAATGCAAAGCTGTAGGAATGCTTACAGTATCACCACTTGCTTGTTTTGATATGTTGTAGTTCTCCGAGTGATTTCGGCAACACTTCCGCACTCTTGTTGATTTCTCAAGTCAGAATTGAAAAGGGGTACTTCCTACTTCAGGTTGAAAGGGATGAAATGGGAAGGCCAAAACAGCAATTCAGGGGTAAAACGGGTATTTGGGTTGATGGCGACAGAGTTTGGGCAGGGTTTGGGCGTGGAAATGACAAAGAAGGAGAGGGGGAAGGCTTGGGGGACTAGCTTGTTGAAATGGGGGGGTTGGCCCCCCTATTTATAGGCAAATTTTCGTGCCCGTATTTCAAATGCGGGCATGCCTTGCCCGCATTTCAAATGCGGGCGAGCCGCCCACGTACTCAAATCTTCGCGCGAATTGGCTACGAGATACGCGTCCTGCTTCTAGAAGGTTTGCCCGCTGTTAGCACCTGATTTTTGCACCCCCAAAAATGCAGAAAATAAAAACTTCAATTAAAAAGTCAAACCCTGAGGGGGGCCAAAATTTGACTTTTTGATCCAAGGATAATTGACCATCAAACTTCCTCTCATTGAAAAGAGCATTTCGACACGGTTCTAACGCAACTGAGTTTGCCAGAATCGGAGTCCGAATGAGGAAGTTAAGAGCCGGTCAAACTTTTGGGGAAGCGAAAGTTGACTTTTTGCTCGACCCCAATTCAACTGCCCAATTTGATCCCAGTGAATAGTGTGTTCCGAGCTGATTCCAACGACACCAAATTTGCTGAAATCGGACATCGGACGGAAGAGTTATAAGCAGTTAAAGTTTCAAAGAAAGCTGCCCATGTGGCAAAACAGCAGCAAAAAGCAGAATAAATGAATTAAATAGATAGAATAATCATTTAATAAAAATATCTTTATTTTTTAATAATATTTTAATAAAAGAATCTCGTTTTTATAATAAAATAATCAAAAAATCGGATAAAAATCTTTAAATAAATCAAATTTAATAAAGCATTTGAAATCTAACATTTTAAAAACGTGCTGGACCGTATTTGAAGTACGGGCAAGGCATGCCCGTATTTCAAATACGGGCAAGCTTCTAGAAGGGAACGCGTGTCGCTGTACGGCGAGACACGCGTCCCATACGGCCGATTTTGCGAGATTTGAAAATGTACGTTTTTCGCCCGTACTTAAAGTACGGGCAAGGCATGCCCCGTACTTCAAATACGGGCACGAAAATTTTGCCTATAAATAGAGAGGCCACCCCCCTCATTTGAGCAAGCTGGTCCCTTTGGCCTTCCCCCCTCTCCTTCCTCGACTTTTCTGCATCCAACCTCTGCCCAAGTTCTGCCGGAATCTCACCAGCCCGAAATAATCCCCAAATTACCCCTATACTCCTAAACTACCCCAAAACCATGCCCAAATCCTCTTAAACTTGGTCTTGAATCCATCCACCTTAACCAAGCTCTTCCCAATTCTTCCCAGCAAAATAAGGAGGACGCGGAAGCGCTGCCAAATTCGCCAGAGAAACCATCACTAGCAAAAGCCACATTGTAAGTATGTTGGGTTGTATAATATTTTCATTTTCCATTTCTTTTCTAAGTCTCTTTTAAATACCTTTTAATGTTACTAATGCTACTAACTCACTTGCTGTTTTGAGTATCATGAGAAGATGATATTAAAGAGTTAGTCATTACAAGAAAGAAGGAAAAGAAAGTGCCTAAAGAGCATTTTGAATTAACAAATCAAATAACTCTTTTCTTCAATTTTTGACATGGAAGGATTGAATCCTTCTTGAAGTTAAATAAATGCCCTGTAATTCCCTACTTCCCCCATCCAAAAGATGATCATGGACCACCCAAGAGATGCTGGTTTTCATGTTAAAAGAGGAAGAAAGAAGAAGAAGGCCTTTTAGGCCAAATGAAGCAAATGTGATGTGAGTGAAGACACCAGAACTACCACCGAAGTTACAGAAAGTTCCAAAGAGGCCACGGAACTGATCCCAAGAAGAATCGGCGGCCAAAATGCAAAATTGGAGGCGCCCGTAAACTCAGAACGGTCCAGTCTTGACCGTGTTCGCTTCACGGGCGAGGCAAACCGGATTTCGTCTACGAGCGACGGTGGACCGTATAGACAATACGGGTTAATGTAAAAGTAATATAAAAAATGTAATTTTCCAGCCCGGTTGAACCTAATTCGACCTGAACCAGTCCCTTAAGAAATTTTGGCTATCTTAAGCCCATCTTTGGACCATGGGCCCAGATGGGCCCACCAACACCACCCTGGGCCCAACTGTGGAGCCCACTTCGGACCGGCCCAAACCAGGCCCGTTTTCAATAAACGGGCCCAAGGCCACTTGACTTTGGCTAATGGGCCCATTCCAAGCCCACTAAGCCCAAACCTAAAGTGTAAATAAATAAAATAACCAAATGGGTTACCCAATAACCCAACTGGGCCCAAGGCCCAACCATGGCAGCCCACAGGTCTTCCAACGGGACCCGGGTCCGACCCACCTCACTTAGATAAATAAAAAAAGATAAAATTAAAATAAAAGGGACCCACACCTTCAGAGGGTCCCACCAGACCAAATAAGTGTGCATGCTGGCTTAGGAATTGGGTGAAAACTAAGTTGACTCAAGACCAAGGAGACCCACGGGACCTGTCAATCGACGGGGCGGGCTAGGGTGTCTTCGGGCTTCCCTAGACGTAACCGAGAACTTGCTCAGAACTCTAATAAGCCGCAAACCAGAATAATTAGGCCCGAATAGGTGCCCCTTTTGTGTCTGCCTGCACCTCTCAGGCAGTGGCGACTCCAAACCAGTCCCGAGGCGAGCATCACTTTCGCGTGCACCTTGTCGTGCGGCCCGAAATCGGGTGCGCACACCCGCATTTGAAGTGCGGACATGCCTTATCCGCATTTCAAATGCGGGCGAGCACATTTTTAAAATGCTGGATTTCAAATGCTTTATTAAATTTGATTTATTTAAAGATTTTTATCTGATTTTTCGATTATTTTATTATAAAAACGAGATTCTTTAATTAAAATATTGTTAAAATATTTAAGATATTTTTAATAAACATCTATTTTATTTATTTTATTGATTTATTCTGTTTTTTGCTGCCTTTTTGCCACACGGGTAGTTTTCTTGGAATTTCAACTGCTCATAAATTTTCCGTCCGATGTCCGATTTCAGCAAACTTAGTGTCGTTGGAATCAGCTCGAAATCCTCTATCCACCAGGACTAAGTTTGGCAACTGAATTTGGGTCAAGCAAAAAGTCAACTTTTGCTCCCCATAAAGTTTGACCGGCTCATAACTTCTTCATTCAGACTCCGATTCCAACAAACTCAGTTGCATTGGAACCTTGTCGAAATGCTCTTTTCAATGAGATAAAGTTTGATGGCCAATTTTCCTTAGATCAAAAAGTCAATTTTTGACCCCCTCAAGGTTTGACTTTTTAGTTTGACTTTTTATTTTCTTTCTTTTAGAGGTGCAAAAATTAAGTGTCTACACATGTTAAATGTCCTTTAAATTCTTGCATGTGTGAATCCAGCACACCTGAGTTTGACACTTTGACTCACCTATATTAAAAGGAAAAGAAAAAATCATGTCAAACATAGAATGAAAAAGAAAGTGCATGAAATATTCTTCTTTAAAAAATAAATGTGTGGAAATGTGTAAAAGTGAGACACAAATGTATAAATGAGACCATACTTTAAAAAAAATGAGTAAGAAAAAAAATAATAAGGCAAAAAAGGGCTAAAATAGCCCAAAAAAGCTTGTTTTTTTGGCGCATTGGTGCACTTCAAACGGGTCCTGGTGCAACCATATATCTAGGTGTGCCAGGCCTAGATGCGCCCAGGCCCTTTGTGCCCGGCCTGGGGCTTCCCCAACCTCGAGACCCAGCCCATGTGCGGCTGGGTCGTTTTAAGAAAAAAAAATTTTATTTATTAATTATTATTATTATTATTTTTTTGAAAGTGGTAAAAAAGGAAGTATGGCGTGTCAGGCTCTTACGCAAGTCATATGAAGAAACAAAGAAAGAGGATGAGAGAGAGAGAGAGAGAGTAAAATATATATATATAATTAAAAAAAATAGATTTGTTGGGCCTGTCATGTGCGCCCAAGAGAGACTTTTTAGTGTATGTCTCATGACGTGGAAGTCTTTGTATAAGTTAAACAGAGAAAGAAAGAGAAATCGGGGAGAACGAAGTCAAGAGAGACACACACAAAAAAGGAAAAAAAAAAAAGAAGAGTGGTGCTGCGTGTAAAAAAAAGTAATAATAATTAAAAAATAATAATAATAAGACATACCCGAACTTGTTTGGAATTAAGAGAGAAACTTGCACAATATCAAAAAAAAGGAAAGAAACTTGCAGATTCTTGATTATTAACAAGTATGACATTGAGCTTGTGACTGGTATTTATAGAATTTAATGCATGAGATTATTTATTTCATATGGATTTTAATTCCCTTGAGTTGGACTTTAAATCCAACTCTATCTTTAAGCAATTAAATCTAATCTTATATTCAACTAGTGAGAGTTAAAGTTAGACTATAACTCTAACAATTAAAGTCCTATACAACTCTTAGTTGTAATTGGACTTTAGCTACAAGAATTTGAGTCCAACTTTGCTATTAACCTGTCTAAGTCATGGTATGGCTTTGGCAAAGTCAAATTGATTGAGACATATTTTTTAAGTTAAAAATATGTCAAATGTTGCTAATTACTAAAATACCCCATGAACTTGTATTTTGCTTTTGGCACTTGAAAATTACCAAAAAGCAAAAGGGGGCTTAATGTAGATGACCATTTTTATTATGTGACACGTCACCTATATAATGATTTGGTATGGATTATTTGTCACATGATAGAAACAAATTTATCATGGATTATCTACCACCCGACAGAAACAACTCGTCATGGGTCATCTGTTATCCAACAAAGTAGCCTGTCATGGGTTACTTGTTACCCAACAAAACAATAATAATAAAATATGACATGATTTATTTATATTAAATGTATTTGGCATATTGGAGTAGAGATTTCCGTCTTGGGCGAAAGCCCACTTGGGGGGGTTCTGGCGGTCCTTAAGGCGTGGCGGACATGGGCGTGGGAATTGTCGGCAGCCAGTGACGAATCACGGCATGTCGACCTAGAATGACGACAACGTCAAGTGATTTATAATTCTATATCCTGACATGTGGGACCTAATATACAAATTAGAGAGTTCTATCCTCATTATCTCTTATTTTATTCTTATCATAAACCTAGACCTTTATTAGACCAGATTCATGATAAATATGAGAACATCTTAAAGCCTCAGATTGTGACAAGTGTCACAATCCTAGAGATTCATTCATTCTATAAATATGAGAACCCTCTTTCATTTAAGGGACCCCCTTGGATCCTTGGCTGTTTGAAACAATACTAGACCTTGGGTCCTTGGCTACTTTGAGCAACACTTTTCCTTTTTCTCTAAACCTTCTCAAAGTCTTTCAGGAATAACTTAGGGATTCTTCGTCTTCCACTCATGTTGCAACCACTAAAGGAGCCCTCTGGCTTGGTATACATTAAGATCATTTGAGTATCTCCCGTCTCTCATTCTAACCATTGCCTACCTCTCACACCTTATCGACTCCAATCCCTTTTCTATTCAATAACGGCGCGGAAACGGTTGCTGAATTGGCGGTTTAGGCCAACGTCGGACATACCTCTTGTTGAAGATAATATCAATTCAAATACTAAGGATAACAACAAATCTACAGAATCTCAAACAACCTATTGTAGATAGCATTTAATTTTCAAAATCAAATTGTATATTGTTTTCTCTATTTAAAGTAGTTACTCATGTACACGAATTGTATTCTAGAAAATAGAAGAGATAAAACTTCTCATCTTATCGTGTGCTCTTTTATGGTATTAGAGATAAATTCCAATCTTTTGTAGAACGTCAATTCACACGCAAAATTAAAGCTCTACAATCAGATTGGGGTGGTGAATTTCGGAAACTCAACCAATATTTTCAACTTTCTGGTATTAATCATCGAGTGGCCTGTTCATACACCCATCAACAAATGGGGTCTGTTGAAAGACGCCATCGTCACATTGTAGAAATGGGCTTATCACTCCTTTCTCAAGCTTCCTTACCTCACAAGTTTTGGGAAGATGCTTTTCTCACTGCTGTCTACATCATTAATAGGTTACCAACACCTATTCTCAGCAACAACTCTCCATATGAACTGCTATTTGGAAAAACACCAAACTACCAGTTTCTTAAGGTTTTTGGGTGTGCTTGTTGGCCATATCTTCGACCATATAATCATCACAAACTTGATTTTCGATCTAAATCTTGTTTATTCTTAGGCTATAGCTCTTCACATCATGGCTACAATTGCCTCGACTTAGCTACTAGGCGTGTCTATGTGTCCAGACATGTTATCTTTGATGAGTCACTTTTCCCATATGCTTCACATACTAATCCACCTTCACCCAATTCTTCTCAACCAAGCACTATTCTTCCTCCTATTTTACCCTCACTAACCCCATCATATACTGCTTCTTCATTATCATTACCAAGTTGTGCAGGTACCACAAGTTCATCATGTGATCAACAATCTCCTCAGCATACTCATCATTCGAGTTCATCTACTGATGTGTCACCATCTACAAGGGATTCTGCATCAACATTTGTGGATTTGCTTAATAGAGAGCAATCAACTCATGAACTGCCTCAAGTTTCTTCACCACATGTTGTTACTCAATCCAAGAACAACATTTTCAAGCCTAAGATTCCTACAGATGGAACAATTCGGTATCCTCGATGTTTATTAGCAGCTTCTTACTTGGATTCCACAGAACCTACATGTTTCTCTGAAGCTGTAAAACACCCCAAATGGCGTGAAGCAATGCATCTTGAATTTGATGCACTTTTATCCAATGGTACATGGTCTCTTGTGCCACCAAAGTCTCATTACAATGTCATTGGGTGTAAATGGGTCTTCAAATTGAAATGTAGAGCTGATGGCACCATAGAACGCTACAAAGCAAGACTCGTGGCAAAGGGGTTTCACCAACAAGCAGATAAAGACTATTCTGAAACTTTCAGTCCAGTTGTCAAACCAGCCACTATAAGGACTATTTTATCAATTGCTATTACTTTAAAGTGGTGTGTTCGACAACTTGATATTCAAAATGCATTTTTGCATGGTTTTCTTCAAGAGGACGTTTTTACGGAACAACAACTAGGGTTCCAGCATCCCCAACATCCAGATCAAGTTTGTCATCTTCACAAATCTTTGTATGGCCTCAAACAAGCTCCGAGAGCCTGGTTTTCAAGACTTAGTGATAAACTCATTTCACTTGGTTTTCGGTCTTCTAGAGTAGATTACTCATTGTTCATTCTTCAACAAAATGACATAACCATCTTCTTCTTAATTTATGTTGATGATATCCTAATTACAGGCTCTCATTCAACTGCTATTCATAACATAATTCAAGCTCTTCGTCTTGATTTTGCCGTCAAAGATTTGGGAGATATCAATTATTTTCTTGGCATTGAAGTTTTAAGATCTACTGATGGCATTTTTCTATCTCAACGAAAATACATTATGGATCTTCTTCAGAAATCCAAAATGGATCAGGCCAAACCATGTACTACACCCATGGCACCAAATACTTTCTTCTCTGCTCATGGTGAAGATGAATTTGCTGATCCAACACTTTATCGAAGCATTGTTGGAGGTTTGTAGTACCTCTCCTTTACCAGACCAGACATTGCATTCTTTGTCAATATAGTCTGCAGATTCATGCACAAACCATTAGTTTCCCATTGGCAAGCAGTTAAGAGGATCTTAAGGTATCTCAAGCATTCTATCCTCTATGGTCTTTTCTTCTCCTCTCGTCCCAATATGCAACTTGAAGCCTTTGTTGATGCCGACTGGGCTGGTGATAAAGATACTCGGCGTTCTACAGGAGGATATTGTGTTTATTTAGGTCACAATCTCATCTCATGGGGATGTAAGAAACAAGCCACTGTTGCTCGAAGTTCTACTGAAGCTGAATACAAGGCTCTTGCCAATGCAACAGCTGAATTACAATGGCTTACTTCTCTTCTATCAGAATTGGGAGTTTCTTACACTAAGCCTCCAATTCTTTGGTGTGACAACATTGGTGCAACATATTTGTCTTCAAATCCTCTCTTCCATGCAAGAACGAAACATATTGAATTGGATTTTCACTTTGTTCGAGAACGAGTTTCACAGAAGAAACTGCAGGTTTGATTCATCTCTAGCAAGGACCAACGGGCTGATGTTCTAACAAAACCAATTTCAAGTGTTCGTTTTTCATCCATGTGTTTCAATCTCAACGTCCGTCTACTACCGTTGAGCTTGCAGGGGCGTGTTGAAGATAATATCAATTCAAATACTAAGGATAACAACAAATCTACAGAATCTCAAACAACCTGTTGTAGATAGCATTTAATTTTCAAAATCAAATTGTATATTGTTTTCTCTATTTAAAGTAGTTACTCATGTACACGAATTGTATTCTGGAAAATAAAAGAGATAAAACTTCTCATCTTATCGTGTGCTCTTTTACCTCTCCTACTCAGAATCGAGATCTGAAGACACGTCATCGGCATTTCGACACTGTAGAAATAACATTGGACACGTGGACATGGATTAAAAAAGGCACCTACACAAAGTCTTTTAAACTATCAAAGGGCATACGAAAAAGCCATATATCGGCTGTATTTCCTTCATAACAGTCATAGATAAGTTTTTTAGAAAGCCAGTTGTAAGCATTTTTTTTTTTTAGTTAGTTTTAATGTTTTATGTATACCAAAATTTAGATATTTTCTTGAGTTATTTCTCTCTTTAGGCGATGTTTCGTTAGCAGGTTAGGTGGAGAGCCAAGTCGTGCCAGGCTGTTGGGCTGCACATAGGCAGCTCATCACGACACAAGTGATGAAGTGTCGTGCTCAGACACAGCTCCATTGGGCCGTGCTGGGCCAGCCCATGGGCGGCTCAACCTAATTAACTTCAACTTTTTATGGTTAAACGGAAAACAATAGAAAAGAAAGCTTCCTTCCATTGCTTCCATTTTGTTTTAAGAGGAAAAGATTTGAGGGGTATGAAAAATTGGGACTCTTTTTGTTTTTGAGAAAAATGCATTATAATAAGGTCATGTTGTCCACATTATTAGAAGCTCTTGTATCGTTTTTAAAATGGGAAAATTATGGGAAAGGGTCACCTTTTAATGCCCTTACCATTGCTATATGGTATTATTAATGTAGCTTTTTTTTCTCTTTGTAACGTCTGAGTAATGTAGTTTTCTTATCATTAACAATAACTTCTACTCTTAACGGGTTACCGAACCGTACCTTAAGTAACCCAAACATTTCTAGCACATAGAAGATGTATAATTCAGAGTCAAACCCAATCATAAAAAGTCATTTTTTCTAAAAACCCAACAGAAGGAAAAACACACTGGAAAGAGTCACCAATGGAGGCAAGTAAACCGTATATAAAGATCTAATCTTAATAATTAAACATATCACAAAAATGCATGTCTAATTTTGATTTGAATAATTAAAACATTAGAGAAGTACTGAACACGGCGACAGAACTATGCAGTTACAACAATGGAGTGGGCTACCTAATATGGCAAGTAAATCTCAAGAGAAATCAACTCTCACTAATTTCCCCGTAAATATCGTAGCTTTTATCCCATGTGATCATGACTGATCTCATCATAATTTTTAATTTACCCAGTGAAGGATGTATTTCAGATGACAGCTGAAGATGCAGTTTGCTTTGATGCACCATGAAGCTCCAAGAACAGAAGAGACATTAATTTGGGATATCAATGATATGAATTGAGGTGAAAAACTTGGCAGCTTGGCTTATATGACCTCTTACTGGTAGCCTGCTCAAACTTCTTCATGGCAGCTTCGTTCTCATCTAAGCTGGTCTGAACAAAATACCGTATCCACCAAGATGAGCTCCGCAACTTGGCCTACAAATGGAAATATTTCAGAATGTCATTTTTCTGTTAAATTTGAGAAAACAAGGAACTCAACACCTGCAGCATACCAACAATCCAAGGACCAGTTCAGATCCAAATACAACCAAAATCATTTTGAAAAGATGGATACACTAAAAGCAGAAGAGTCACATACCGGTCGTCCAAATTTAGATAGCTCTGCAACTTTGGCTCTTTGCTGACCAGGGTAACCTGCATAAAAAATGGAGTATTAAAAACCTTTTTCTACTCTTCATATCTAATCAGACATGCATTTACAACACTCATATTTTGAAAACATAAAATTTAGTTCTGCTCATAATATTATTTCATACAATAAACTATCAAGGAACTCACAATCTGCTAAACAAGCCCCGAACAGAAGAAACACTACAGAGAAAGGGCAAATCCCTCAGTATAACACAAAAAATTAAATAGATATAATAGAAGAAAAGGGCAGGAGGAAAAATGTTTTGAATTCTATAAGATGCAATCAGATACTTCTACCATATTAGGAAAAAAAAAGGGATCAGAAAAGAAAAGAGAAGAAAAGGTTAATTATATTACATATAACATACATATTTATGAATGTAATACACATGCAAAGATTTTCTTGTGTAGGATTTGAGAAGCAGGAGAAGACTCATCAAATTTCCAAACATCAAAACCCGTGGAACAGGCCTTTGGCAGCCAGAAATTGCACATCAGCTTGACTTTAGAGAGAGAGAGTTTCAAACTCCAGTACCCGTGTTCAAAAATAGAAGACTCCAAGAAGGCATTGTACTATTTATATTTTCCATTGGAAGTTATAAATCACCCATCTACCTCAAGAGCTTAGAAGAGGACTAGATCACTTATCCTTGTAAACATTTTTTTTGAGCAGGCCATTGATGAAGTTAAGCCATTGGCCAAAAATGGATGTGGCAAGCCAGAAAGAAATATTTTGTTAAAATTACTCATCAGTTGAAGATGAAACTAAATGTCGCAAATCAGGATTTATAGAATATGAAAATGTAGGTATTTTTTCTAGGAAATTACCAGCAAAAATAACAAGACCATCAGCAGATACTCTGGCCAACTCTGGAAGTGTCTTGTTAAGGTACTTTGGAGACAAGTAATCCAATGCATCTGACACAATTACAAGTGAAAATGACTTTGCCCTGTAGGGTAAAGGAAATTTGATGTCAGCCACACGAACAATTCCTTTCCGGACAAGACTTCTGCAGTTGGCATCTGCATCTTCTATGTCATATGGTTCCACACCCCATGCTTCCGTTTCTTCTTCTTTTAAAAGCTTAGAGACCACCGAGCAAGTTTCAGGGCCTACATGCAGAACCTTACGCATGCTGTCACCATACACTTTCTTTAAAATAGGTATGGCCCTCTGAACTTCCAATGTGCATGAAAGATCACCTGACAAAGGGACATTTCAGATTATTTAGGTAACACAAGTTGCTGCAGCATAATAAATCACAAAGGACGTGGATAGAAAATCCATAGGCTGTTGACTCTTTCTGAACAAAGAACCATTCAACAGAGAATATATATGGCATTTTGTGCATCTACTGATTGGCTTCTTACATCAAACAAGCACCTTCATTATTATCAACATTTTTGTCATTCTTTTTGTTGTCATCACTGTTGAAAAACAATGTAGCAAACTGCTTAACATTTATAGACAACACATACTATGTTGATGTCTTTTGCATGTCTACATAGGGTACTCAGTTGTCCAAGGTAGTTCTCACAAAAGAAAATGAATAAGGATGCCTCAACAAGCCAGTATGCTCCTCCTAGCTTCCAATCCTAAATTTATAAGGCAGAATCCTTGCAAAATGTCATAAAAATAACTATATACAAACTATTTTTTTATAACATACCAACTTTCACATCAATTCTTCAGCAGTTTTTGGCAATCCCAATGAACAGTTTGTAGTGGATCACAGCCTTTATTTAATTTCTTCTTATGATGGATTAATCATAGCTTTCTTGTAAAATAACCCTTATGTATTAGAACTTAACTGTCTCAACTTTACATGCAGAAATCAAAAAACAAAGAAAAAAAAAGGTGGAGTAGAAGGTATGTACAATAAACACTTCAAAAGCTATTCATACAATATTCAGTTTTGTTCCTCACAGTTAATTTCCAGTGGAAGGGCCCACTTTCAATTCATAAAGCATATAAGCACCATAGAAGCAAATTCACCCTGACATGCACACATATAGGACCCAAAATCTGATTGGAAGACAATAGGTATGATGAGTGCATCCTTGTTGTCAAGTCACAGTTGGAGCTCCTGTATTGGGCAGTGTTTTTTTCAGTTGGATGGAAGATTTTGAAAGGCTAGAAATGGATGCATTTTTGAGAACTGTCAAGCAAGGATTCAAAGGGTGATAGAGGATGCAACCTCTACTGTTTGTAGACAGCTGACAATGCACAAAGATTTTTATGGAGCCTCATCGAATGAAATAATGAAAGGGTGGGGAATTTTGGCCAAGGAGGGAGGCTAAGGGGGAAGTTCTTATGCTGGTTTTTTCTGCATGTTTTGTTAATGTATAATGTGTAACAGGTTTGGCTCAAGGGTCTGACCCCTTGTTTCTATACCCATTCTCATGGGTACTGTTTTATCTTATCTGATGAAATTATCATTATTCATCAACAAAAAAAAAGTCACAGTTGGAGCTCCTCATCCAAACTCCAAAGGTAGAATGTCAAAGCATTGGTGATTCACATTAAAAAACAATAACCTTAACAGCCTCAGAAAAATTAAACAAAGCCTACCAATTCTACAACCCAATTCCCCTACCCACCCACCAAAAAATTAGATAAATGGAAAAAAAACAGCATATTTAGAAGCCCTCGACTAGCCTAACAATATAGTGTATTTAGAAAAACAATTTGTCCACGTAATTCCACCTGACCGAAGCTGGCATCCTAAGTTTCAGCCCAAAAATCATTGCCAGATGGCATCAACTGAATGTGATTTCTTTCTCAGAGGATTTAAAAATACTACAAGATTCAACAGCTACTGTCATATGTCATAAAACCAGTTATATATGTGCTCATGGGACATATTGTCATTCACATGATCTATCCAGAGGTTTCATAGTCATTTTGATGGTTTTGGATTGGCCAAATCATTTCCCCATGTGGCAGATGAATCAATGAACCAGGTACACAAACAAGGTGAAAAGAACAACTTTTGGCCCTGAAAAGCCATAATATTGGCAAATAGTCCAATGATTCTCCAACTGAACATAATATTCTTCCACTAACAACTATTCCTTATTCAAATTCAAATCCCAAGCTAGATGAAAAAGGCACATTAAATTACCCAATGTATAAAGCTTCGAAAATCCTTTTTCATGAATACTAGATTCCATTCAAAATGAATTAAATGACAGAGATGGAGTGATGATAAGGATTTGGAAAATAATGTTTACTAAATTATTTTTGATTAACTAGAAAAAAATCCTTGATGTAGATCCCGAGTGGCTAAAAGGGAACCGCAAATCTCTCTAGCGTAGGCAAATGGCAAAAAAGATGGTGGCTAGTGACTCTCATAAGGTAAACAGAATACATCTAAATTAAGAAAAGCCTAGAATGAATGAGGCCATCAAAAATTATACTGCAGAATATAGGTATCAAAATGAAGGCAAGCATCAGAACAAATACATTTGGTTCTCAAGAGCAAACAAGCTAGAATTACCTGAGGTGCTTTACTGGTTCAAAAAGATATGGTAAATACATAATCTTCTCTAGATGAAATGAGACCTTTTTATAGGAATTACAAATGAAATTTAAAAAATTTGGTTATTATTTTGACAACTAGCACCCAAACCCCATGAATAAAGACTAACAAAAACAAAATGCATCATCCTAACTAGCTGGGGTCTGCAACATGACTCCTATTACTCCTTTCCAATCTATCAAAAACCATTCCTTCAGTCAGACTAGGAGTAATCCCACAAATAAAAACTGTGCATAAACTTTATATAGAGATTCATAAAGAACTGCAAGAGTTTACAATGAGCAATGGACACAATATTAGTAAAACCAACACATAAATATCCACCATCAATATAACACCCTAGAATAATATTTTCTGCTACTATATCACAATCACAGAATTAGCCCATGAAATCCAACGTAACAAGAAGTGGACATACAGTACCTTCAACCTTACTAACAGCCTCTTTATCACCACCAAATCCCCCTGTTATATAAAAGTTTAATGCACGGTCAATTCATGGAAGGAATAAACAATAGAACTTCTAAAATGATAATAACAAAAGTAGGATCAATATAGTTCTGAAAAGAAAATTAAGAACTTCATCAACCAGTGGCAGACAGACCAAAAGCAAAAATGGTATTACTAGAGTTATTAAAAGTAACATTTCCTGTTTTAACCTAACCACCAAAATAGTATTACTAGACTTATCGAAAGTGTAAAATTTCCTGTTTTAACCTAACCACCAGTGGCAACAAAAAGCTGAAGATTCAATGGTTATCCGATGGCATATAGGACATAAGAATCAGTTTAAAAATATTAGTACATAACATCAAAACGACCAGTTACAAACCTGAGCCACTATAAGAATATCCAAGAAGAAGGAGTGCACCCTGAAATAATAATCAAAAAGAAAAATTAGTCAAAATTTCATTTATTAATCTAATGTCCATTTACCTTAAAACTTCTCCAGAGCTAATAAAGTCAAATAAGTTAAAAATGGAAAAGAAAAGGGTACAGTTTACTATTTCAGTTGTAGGTTCTTAAAATTTTATAAAATAAAGAACATTAGTCATCCACAGTAACTACTAAAGGATATAACTGGACTGATAAAATAATATAATATAAGAAGTGAGAAATACCACAAGGACAAGCCCAATAGATAGAAAGGGAGAAGAGCGCGCTTTTGGATGCAAAGAGCCTGCAAATGGAACGCTCCCACTGTCCGCAAAGCGCCTAGTGGGATTTACTTGCCTCCTTGACATGGCTACTTGTCAAAGTAGTGGAACCAAGGACTTTACACTATCTAAAAAGGGGAAATTTGGCAAACAAGAAAAAAAAATTAACTGTATCAACTTTGACTGGGAAAACTGGAAATGTTCACTGATTCAAAGCCGAATATGAACAGATTGATGCAAGTAATTTCGAAAGTAAAATCAATGGCCAACATTTATTCCACCCATCTCAACTATAATAACAAAAAATCTTGAAATCCCAATCAGCAAACCGAACAATCGATGGCAAAATACGGGATAATTAATGACGATAAACGCAAAGTCTGAACACGTAAACTGAAAAAATTAAATTGCAACAAATCGATAACGTAAACGAAAACCTGAAATGAAGTCTGAAAGTTTTGAACCACGTAGATTTATACGCATTTAATTCGCACAGATGAAGGCCCAAAATTAAGAAGGGAAAAGGGAAAAAGAAAAAGAAGATGTACAAAATCTATCAGAAATGAGAGCCCACGGAGCTCACTTCTGCACCTGCAGAAGACAGATCCGTAGATCATCTCACAAAAAGGTTTTGATTAACATCGAAACAAAATGTACAACGAAAAAGGTAATTCTGAAACTTAGAACTTAACATAATAATTGAAAATCTCAATGAAATCGCTAGAAACGAATTGCAGCAATTCAGAAACCTAACCAAGCTTGGACAAAAATGATCCTATGAGAAATCTATGCTTTATAACAAAAATCAATCACAAATTAAAAAAAGAAAGAAGAAAATAGAAAACGCAATAGATCGATTGCAGGATGAGAAACCAAAATCGATTACCCGAAGCATCATAGCTTATAATAGAGAAATACCTGAGAACAACGAATGAAGAAACTGCGCTCAGGAGCTTGAAACCGAGCCGGATCTAGATCTGTGCTCTCT
Organism: Buxus sempervirens; assembly: GCA_947561395.2. Taxonomy (NCBI): domain Eukaryota; kingdom Viridiplantae; phylum Streptophyta; class Magnoliopsida; order Buxales; family Buxaceae; genus Buxus; species Buxus sempervirens. The sequence continues at coordinate 34,613,659 of OX387190.1, forward strand.
GCTCTCGGCTGAGGAACGAGGGAGGGATTCGTTCCTTATCTTACCTTTTATATCCCTGATAACTGAATTCCCGGTGATCTATTTTATCTTTGGAGGACGACTTATCTATCTTAACAGGGAGAATTCTCCACTGCAAGCTGTATAAAGCGCAAAGCAACTGCAACTCGCTTAAACGTGCGCATACCGTGCACAATTAAAAACTGCGAACCGTGTCGGCGGTATAGATCCGACGTTTTGAGATACTGAGGGTAATTTCGTCATTTCAATATCACAACCACCGTCGAGTTCAATCAGGTAAAAATAGCAAAATGGCGCCCAATGGATTAGGTGGGTCCCATACAAACAAAATTACTTCAACTGTCTGATCTTGACGCCATTGATTGCTTACGTTGAGATCTTCTGCGTGTGCATCATCACGTGCATGGCGCACTCACATGAAAGGCACCGAAAACGTTATTGGCAATTCAAGTTGCTTTCAACGGTCGGATGGTTTTCCGTCTCATTCGTTCAACGGTACTTTTCTCAAAAACTGGCGCTTTTCGTCTTCACACAACAGAACAAACTTCTACTTCAGAGATCTGCAACTCCTACGCTAGTCTTCTTCGATGCCACCCTCGAATCCGCTCGATCGAACAAGTTCATGCTCGAATTACCATCGATGGGTTGTTTAGGGACAGTTTCCTGGCGACCCATCTCGTCAAATCGTACGCCAAGGCGGGGAATTTCCATGCCGCTCGTTCAGCTTTCGATTCAGTGCACGAGAAGCGGATCTTCCTCTGGAACGCGATAATAAGGGCTTATAGTCGGAATGGATATTGGTTTGAGATTACCCAGCTGTACAGGAGAATGGAAGAAGAGGGAATTCAGCCTGATAATTACACTCTTCCGTTTGTGATCATGGCGTTTTCGGGTCTTTCTCTTGTAGAACAAGGAAAGAGGATCCATAATCTTGCGAATCAGATGGGTTTGGTTGGCAATGTTTATGTAGCAACTGCGCTAATTGAAATGTATGTGAAGTTCGAGGAAATCGACGTTGCGCGTCGAGTGTTTGATAGAATGATTGAACGGGATATTGTTGCGTGGACTTCCATGATTTCCGGTTACATTGATTGCGGAAATAATCTAGAGGCTTTGCGTATTTTCAGAGATTTGAGGCTCGGAGGTGAAAAACCAAACTGGGTCACCGTTTTAAGTTTGATTCCTGTTTGTAATCGTTCCATCCATGCTTTCATAGTAAAATCAGGGATGGATTTCTCTCCAGAGGTGGAGACAGCAATCCTTGACATGTATGCAAAAGAGGGAGACATGGTGCCTGCACGTAGATTGTTTGATGATATGTCGATGAAGTGTTTAGTCTCCTGGACTGCAATGGTGAGTGGATATTCACAGAATGGATACGCTTACGAAGCTCTTTTAATGTTCTACCAGATGCTGGCAAGTGCTGGCCTTAAGCCAGATGCCATTTTAGCAGCCAGTGTTCTTCAAGCTTGTTCACAGCTGGGTTCATTGAATTGCGGAGAGATGATCCACGGGTTTGCCATACAAGCTGGAGCTTTGTCTTCTGCACTGGTTGAGACAGCTCTGTTAGACATGTATGCAAAATGTGGTAGCATAACTGCAGCGGAAATGGCTTTCAATGAGATTCAAATTAGGAACATGATCACTTGGAGTGCACTGATTGCGGCATATGGATATCATGGACTTGGTTCGAAAGCACTTGACTTTTTTGAGCAGATGAAGAAAGAGGGATTTCTGCCCGATGAAATTGTGTTCCTGAGTGTATTATCTGCTTGTAGTCACTCAGGTCTTGTTCATGAGGGGAAGGAATGTTTCAACTCAATGGTGCAAACATATGAGATGATGCCGGGGACAAAGCATTATGCTTGCATGGTAGATCTTCTTGCTCGAGCTGGACTTGTAGACGAGGCATGGGATCTAATCAATGATATGCAAGTTGAGGCAGATGCAAATATATGGAGAGCACTGTTGTCTGCATGCAGAATTAAGGGGGATGTTGGAGTTGCAGAGTTTGCGTGTAGACGGTTGTCTGAGCTAGAACCTGATGATACAGACTATCATGTACTTCTAGCTAATGTATATGCAGCTTGTGGGAGATGGGATGGGGTGTCTGAGGTTAGATCTGATATACAAAGGAAAAGAGAGAAGAAAACACCAGGGTGCAGCTTTATAGAATTGAATTGCAAAGCCCACGCATTTTTTGCAAAAGATGCATCCCACCCTGAGTACAATAACATATGTAACATGCTAGAAATTATCCATTGTTCTATTGTTGAACCATGAAACTTGTCATGGGAACTACACAGACATATAATGTTGAAAATGATACTTCAATTCTAAATGTATCCCATTTCAGCTCTTGATGGACCTTCAATGATAAGAAATTGCGGTCGATTTTCTAATTGAATATCAAAAAAATAAATTTAATTAAATAATATAGATAATAAATTTTTAATGGTGATATTTTCTATAAGAAAAATAGAAGAGAGATATTTATATATAAAATATTTTTAAGAAATTAAATATCTAAAATTTAAATAATTGAAATCCCTCTTTTGAAGCTTGAATCAGTTTTGTAGCTTTTGCTTCAACCTCCACTATATCAATTTTCAACTTTGATGCTTGAGGAATCTAATACAAAAAAATTTACAATTAAAAACCTAAGGAGTTAAAAGCTTGAATGCTTTAGAATGTCGAAAAAAAGAGGACTTGTGTAGTTTAGAATGGAAAGTGTTTAAAGCTATTTATACGCATTTCTAATTGGTTTTTTACAACTTTTATCTATTATTTAATATTTGTAAAGGTAAAAATGACATTTTTTTTATAGAGGCCTATATTCACACACAAAAAAAAAAATCATATTTTATTAACCAATGCCACGCTTGCCAATTGCCATGCCAAGCCGTGCCCAACCACGCTGTAACATGCAAGCACACCAGGCCACCCAGGCTCTGCAAGCCAACAGCCTAAGAAGGTCGACCTTGTACAGCACGGCACGCTTTGATGTTAACGCCCGGCATTTGGCATCCCTAAGAAAATAAAACAAAATTCTAATATACACAGCAAAGGAAAATACTTTCATTAACGAGTATGATAGGCAAAACAAACCATTGCCCTTGTTAAAACTAATTGAACCAAACAAGCGGGAAATCAACAAATAGATTGCACATTCTACTGGTCAACTTCAGTGCGAGCATCTTCACTACGTGGGGGTCTCCATTTACGATCAAAGCTGCTCCTTTCCAGCACTTTTTGTGTGCTTAGCTTCTTATCAATAAGTTCCAGTAACTTTTGCAAACCAACTCCCATCACAGCAGATGTTTCTACACGTTGACAATCTTGAGGTTGAGAATGTGTACCATCATCAATCATCTTCCAGCATTTTGAGGACTCATCTTGTTGCTCATCCTCAATCATCCAGCCATCTGAAGACATGCCAAGCTGACCATGAACATTCCCATCACTGTCTACAGATGAAACCTTGACACGATCATCACCATCAGACACTTCTCCACTTGATAGGTCAGTTATCATGTCCTTATAAATAATTTCTCCTTGTGAAACCTCCGATATCACATCACCCTCTTCTGCTTCTGAGAAGCTGCCAGCGTCATCATTTTCTTCACCTTCATCTAGACATTCACCACCACCATCATCCTTGTCTCGAAGATCTATCTGAGATTTTTAACACAAATCCTTAGCCCAATGTGTACAAGTGAATGAGATAGGTTGAATAAAAGGACCAATATAAGAAGCCCGCCAAATGAAAAAGTGTATATAAACATGCATTTTTAGAGATGGTAGCTCATATCACACACACAATTTGTAACACTATACTTTTTGGAAGTTAATGGAAATCTTCCTCCTCTCTGTCTACATAAGCACAATGTCAAACCATGTAAAATTTATCTGCAATTATTTTGATCTGTCCTTTTTTTCCATGCTCTCATCGCAAATGGATAAACAAAGTGAATGATAGTACCTTATTCCAAACTTCAATCATGTTTTGAAGCTTCTCCTCAGAAACTCCAATCTGCTGAAGTACATGTAATACGGTAGCCCGCTGCTCTTCAAGGTTGAAAGCGCTGGAATCCAAAACATGCTGCAAAGATAGCAAAAACAGAGGCTAAATAGTACTTCTCATTGGATTCTGGTATTATATGACCTGTATTACCGTAATCAGTAGCCTGGTTGAGTACAGTTCAGTCAATAAGTTTTCAAGAACACGAGGAAACATGGGGAAAAGATGAAAAACAAAAAAATTTGCCTAACAAAGCCAGATACTCGCAATTTTATTGTTACTAAATGCTTAATTGCTTATAGAGTCAAAAAGCACAACAGAATCCCTAATTCATCTTCAATGAAATGATATACATAAGCATGTTCAGGCTTTAATCTTGTTTTTGTTTTGTTTTGGTTTGATTTGTAATTTTTTCATCTCTTTTTTCACTTTTCTTTTCTTTTATCTACTAGTTATAATTCAATACAGATAGGATACTTGGTTAAGGAGCACAATTTTATATATGTCCATAATATTTTTTTATGAAATGATATAAAAAAAGATCAGGAAGAAAGGATTTACAAATTACCCATGATAAAAGGGAAAGGAACAAAACAGAATAGAAAAAGGAAATTAAACTAAAACAGTAATCCAAAATCCCAGTGCATCTATACCCTACTCGCTTATGAAATGTGCAAACCCAAGTATTCCAAGCCCTAATGATATCACTCCTACCTGTCCCTTTGAAATCCGGAAAAGACATAACCCAATCTGCTACATAGCATAAATATCCTCTATTATTGTGGGAACCCAAGTGCGATGGTCATCAAATATAAGCTTATTCCTTGTTTTCCAGACTAACCATAAGGCAGCATGATACAAGATTTTTCCTTTCTTAGCAAGAAAAGGAAACCTCGACTGATGTTGCAAGGCACAAGAATTTGATTCCTTTTGACAAATCCCTCTTGACATGGACTTCAAAACGTACTTTCTGTGAGGCCAATGGCTAGGCAACTCACATAAGGACATCAATGTGGAAAGTTGCCAGGATATATTGTGATTCCTTCTTAATAAATTTCCCGTGGTTTTTCACCTTTGGTGAATTCTGTAATTTTTTCTGTCCTTTTTCCGGTCTTGCTTGTTGTAGAGACTAAAAAGTTCTTATAAAAATGAGGAACAAAAAATATTGTAACTGTAGACACCCCAATTTGGGCTGGACCACAAGAAAACCAATGCCAGACCGAACCTGGGTAAATCCCAACTTAACCTGATTTTATTTTTTAAAAAAAGAGGATTTTCTTAGCTAGGTTGTTGGAGATAAGGATAGAACCAAGGTTCTCATCTTATCAAAGATAAGGAACCATTCACTTGTTGAAGATAGACTCTACTTCCTCACTTATCAGGAGGTTTCCTTCCTGATAAGTGAGATAGGGGTTTGATTGAAAAGGAGAGGCACAGAAGCATTGTGGAGCACAAGGGGAAGTGGAGAACAAGAAGAGAAAAAGGACAGTTAAGCATTGTGGAGCACAACAGTGGACACCTACGATAGAAGGCACGAAGGAGAGATCTTAGATCACAGAATCATGATCAGAAAAGGAGAAATTGCACTGTCAAGGAAGCTCTAGGTGGAAACTCGGATCCGATGGCTTGTTTTGCATAATAAACAGTAATGCTCCTTACACCTGATACACATGCTATGAATTCTCATGATAACTTGTCAATATTAAATGCTATGACTCATGATGATCTTGTGTTTGCCTTCGTATCCGCATGGTTTTGAATGGATGCTAATAAAAAAGGTTATACGTCCCATCCAATCTCCATACTAGCACGTTAGCATTATGCCTCATAATGGGTGTATTTGCATGATGGTAATGGGTGGCTTTATATCTTAAGCATCACATCATGTATTGAGCACAAGAGGTTCCGATTATTCTATTGATTCATTATTTTGTTTGCTGTTCATTTGTTTGATGGTTGCAGAATATTTAACAAGTTCGGTTATGTGATTGTTTTGGGTTTGATCAGATTTCCATGAAGGCTTCCTATGATGCCATCCATGTCGCGGTTATTGGTTTGATAAGATTTCCATGAACATGTAATGGTTATGGGTTTCATTAGAGATTTTCATGAGATAATGAGGGGTTTAATTAAGATATTCCACGAGGTTTTCCTATGACGCCATTTTTATGAGATTTCTATTGTTTAATCTATCATGTATAGGATGTGATTTAATTGGAGTCATGAATTTTGATTTATGGAATTCCGTGGCAATCTGAATCAACAAAACCTGTGTTCCATGGTTGATTTGTGATTGGGTTTCAAACCTGATTTTTGATATGTGATAAATACCAGACCATCTGTCCTTTGCTATTTGAGATTACTGTTTCTTTATAACAGTGGTTAATTGCTTGGACAAACAGTAAATAGTACTTTGAAGAGAACCTGTGTTTTTTTTTAAGTCATTGATTTAAACATTTCATTCATACTTTTCATAAAAAAAATTTAGTTCGTTTTTTTTTTTGGGTAAATTACACTTACCTCCCTTGAGGTATGTTATAATTACACTTACCTCCCTTGAGGTTTCTGAAATAACACTTTCCCCTCTTGAAATTTGTGTATGGGTCAAAATAACACTCTTTCATTGAAGTTTTCGTCAAAACAGTAGTGATAGTTAGTAAAATAATTTGAACTGGACAAGATTACCCCTTCATAAATATGAGAGCAAAAATTTTAATGGCTTAAGGCATAACTATCATTTAACTTAAATGTGGGTAATCTTGTCCAGTTCAAATTATTTTACTAACTATCACTACTGTTTTGATGGAAACTTCAATGAAAGAGTGTTATTTTGACCCATACACAAATCTCAAGGGGGGAAAGTGTTATTTCAGAAACCTTAAGGGAGGTAAGTGTAATTATAGCATACTTCAAGGGAGGTAAGTGTAATTTACCCTTCTTCTTTTTTTTTTTGTTGCCATTTTCTTTAAAAATAAAAATAAAGATTTTATTTTTTTATTTGGTTTTGTAAAATAAAAAAAAAGGTTTCAATTTTATCTTTTTAGAATTTCCACAAAAAAATTGTTTTTGGATAGGGATTAGGATCATGATCCATTGGTATATAATCTTATGGGTCAAATCCAAATAATCCCACATTTATTCTATTTGATATAATTTTGTCATTTTTTATATATTTTGGGTGAAATTTGAAAAGGTAACCGGTTCAATGAACCGGAGGGGGTTGGATGCCTAACGCCTTCCTAACTTTTTAACCGAACCTCCTAACCCGATTTTTGGTTAGACCAGTTTTGTTCTTATCTGAATAATTTATGGGTGGTTATCCACACCTTCAACCCGATGGATAGTGGCGACTCCAAACCAAAATGGTTCGACGGTCCGACCGACCCGAGGGCCATGGTTTAGTAACTACTTGAGACTTATGAGACAGGGAGGGCTGTTCGAAGTTTTCAGGCCTAATGTACAGTTTTGGTACATAGAAGATTACTGCATCCTTTTCACCTGATAAAGTAATATAATTATACTCTTACTGATCCAGATGGGGAGAGGGAATGAAAGAGAGACACAGAGAAAAGGCTAATGAAACAAATTCCAAAACCATTTCTTGAGATAGTTTTATTTCCAACACCATTTCTAATATACTGATATAGAGATGAAAACCAAAAGATTCCAGAGAAGGAAAGGGCATGAAGTATGTTCATACCACAAGAAGGTCAGCTTCAACCACCTCTTCCAGAGTGGCATGAAACGCTTCCACTAACTGCAAAAAGACATCACAGGAATGTTTGAGAAAGTCCATGAAAATAATTTGTAAAAGGGGTGGAGACTAAACAAGTCTTATTTTTCTTAGTTACCTGCACAGGCAAATCTGAGATAAACCCCACAGTATCACTAAGGAGCACTTTCCTCCTGATATTAAAAACAATCAGATGTTCAGAATGGCCAGTAAACCATTCAAAATAGGCAACAGATTTTCGTGTCTTTCATGTCAAGTCTGGCTACCTCGTGAGACTAGGGAGTAGTATGGCTAATCCAGACCACAAATCTGACAGATGACTCTCAGCATGGACCATGTGGAGGATACTTCCACTCAAATGGGCACCATTAGTACATGTATATTTGGTGTTACCTGTTCTAGCAGACTCAACTTTTTCATTCGCAAAGTTCTCTACAAGAAAGATGCTAGATTAGGGGATGCCTTTTAACATGGGGTAAATGGCTGGGCTGAAACTTAATATGTGAAGTGAATACATGTAGAAATGTACATGGAGAAGTGGGGATACACATGAAATCTGAGCCTCACCAGGGATCTAATTCTGATGCATCTCACCTATCTCCCTTGATATTGTAAAATTATTTTTGAAAAAGATTCCATCTTTAATTACATGAGATCTCAGTGATAGAGATTAAGGAAAATAAGCACGAGTTGGCCACATTACCCAGACGGAAGAATCACACTCCTTAATTTAGGATCAACAGTGGCAAATAATCTGCACATTTTCAAATTGCAGACCAACATGCAACAATAAGCAAGATTATAAATAAAAGAGTGTACCATAAAAGATATCATGTGAGGAAAAATACCGAGAATCACTGTATAGATCACTCTCCGAAAGTGCACCTACTAAAGTAGACTTCCCCTGTCATAGCGTGTTGGAAACCAAGCAGTTTATTTCAGAATTGCCTGCTTTATAGAATTTATAGATTATACCATTTGCAGGTCAGAAAGAACAAAATGACCACTTACAGCATTGGTGTATCCAACAACAGCGACAGTAGCCAGGCCTTGACCTTGTGAGCCTCCATGCCTCTTGCGAGCAGCACGTTGCAAGGCCCGCGTCCTGCGAACTTCTTCAATTTGAGATAGCAAATGATTCCGCCGTTCTAGAATCCTGAAATCAGACTCAAAAGAAACATCAGAACAACCACATGGCTGCAACTGATAAAAGAATCTAAAGTTAAAGGCAGAAGCAATTAAATGGATCGTCAGTCTTCCTTTCATCGTACCACAATGCAAAACTTTTATTCTGAACATAAACATCCAACATATTACCAAAAGAACCTAAAAATATTGATATTTATTGTTTAAGAATATTGACAAAAATTTCATACTTATGCAAGTATGATTCTTGATTGAACTTTTATGTTAATGGGTTATTTCACTTCAGGACACTGAAAATATACTCAATTGAGCACAAATTATAAAAATTTCATGAAAGATGCTTCCAGAAGTGAAATTCCATGTAGCAGAAGAGTAAGAATTTATTGGAACTTAAGAAATTTAGAAAAACTTTGTGGAATTATATGAAATTTCAGAACAATTATGTGAAATTATAAGAATGTTCTTTCTGTGACCAGCATATGTCAACCACAGGGCGATGCATGCATCAGTATCTATCAGTAATATGAGTCAGATAGAAGGGTTGAGTTCACTTGGAGAAGAGACCTCATCAGTTCCTGCAATCACTTGGGCCCATGACCTCATCTCGTCCAAACCCAAGTTTCAGATTTCAAACCATGAAACAAAGTGGATCCAAATGCGAAGTTAAGATCAATTACAGGTAGGTATCGATAAAGATCAACAAAAATGACCAATGGAATGTCTGCCAAGAAAGCTGCTAATCATCAGATACAACAAAATGACACTCATGTATAATCCTGGATTCTGAGATTTAAACTACAAAAAAATGGTCCTCATGTATAATGACCCAATTTGTCTTATGACAAAATTTCAGAAGTGTTTATCAGACCTTCTCCGTTGAAGCTGAAGTTCAGTTTCTCCAGCACCACTGATGAAGCCACGGCCACCACTTCCTCTCCTACAAAGGATAGCAACTTATGTCAGAAAATGATTGAGAAACCACAAATGTATATATAATTGTATGAATAAATAAATACATTCTTCACAGCATCATCCACATTAAAGTTCAGCAGTTGCTTAAGATTTTTCAGGCCAAAAAACCAAGGCCAGCTACAAGCAGTGGCGGAACCACATAGAAGCTGGGGGGGGGGGGGGGTGGGGGGGCGCAATTGCCCCCCCTAGCTTTTATTTTTTGATTAAAAATATATATATTTTTTATATGTTTTAATTAAAATTTATGTTTTGCCCCCGCTAAAATTTCTGGTTTGCCCCCCCAACTCATTGAAATTTCTATATTTCATGAGAACCCCCTCTAAAATTTCTGGTTTGTCCCCCCAACTCATTGAAATTTCTATATTTCATGAGAAGTGTTAATTGAGAATTTTTTTTGCCCCGTCAGATTTGGAGTCCTGGTTCCGCCACTGGCTACAAGGAACTACTAACCAACAAAGCACCAACCAATTCACAATGCAATACATAAAATTAAATGAAAATAAAAACAAAAATTTATGCAACTGAATAAATCCAAACTATAGAAATATTTAGCTTCACAAGACTTTTGAGTTTCTCATGGAGCTTATGTTAAGCCACTTTTCATATGAAACATCCAAACCTCCCAAGGAAAACTAAACCGTTTATTCAAAATAAGGCAGAAACCCTTGTCAATTCCATAACATACATACAAGCAGCAGAACTCAATCTACAAGCAACTGATTACTTCCTTTCCATCATTTTGTCCAATTTGTGCATGTCATGCATCAACTACTGAAGAAATCAATGTATGAATTTCTGGTTCAAACTTCTGCTATGATCAACTCAAAAGACACCTAATCTAACCAAACATATGGGTTTTGATAGATTGGAGATAGCAAAACAGGATTCATGATGCTGATACTGAGCAGTAAGATTTAGTTGGCGTTGATTAATTTGGATCATGAACCCGCATATAATGAAAAATAATCCAGGACAAACCAAATATACAAATCACAACATGATGAAAGAACAAAATCTGATGCACAGAGTCTATCTCATTTTCTGGATTCCCTAGCTTAAGAGCACGTATAGAAAAGGATTATATTATGTTGTCTAATAACCAGATAACCAGTCAAGCATAAGCAAGTTGCATTAACCATTAGGTGATGCAAAACAGCAATTTTGATAGTAATGTCAGAGAGGATACACTTAAAATCTGGTTTTGTGAAAATGGCAATGAAGGTTCAGGGTTATGAGTCAGAGCTCAAATGGCCTTTGATATAACATATTTTGACCAATATTATGGGAAGAGATCCTGGGTTTATGGCAGCAAATAGGGAAGGTTTTAGGAATCAACAGCAAACTTACTTAAGACAGATTGGACCATGTCAAAAATTGTTGGAAGACAGAAACAAGAAAATGCAACCATAAGAAATGGTGAGGGGGGATAGCACAATGATGTGGTCTAAGTCACACATTACAAATCAGTCATCATAAACAAAGGCAGTCAAGGAAATACTCTTCAACATAGCTACCGCACAATACCACATGGCAGCAATTATTGGAATGTATGCACTTACATAGGGGTGCTAAACGGGCCTGGGCCGTGCCACTTACACAGGGGTGCTAAACGGGCCGGCCCGGCACGGCCCAGGCCTGTTTAGCGCGGGCCGGCAGGCCACGGGCACATTAGGCCCGTTTTACATAAACCCCCAGCCAGCGGGCCGGGGGTATTAAAAAATAATTTTTTAAAAAAATCAAAGAAAATTCCATAAAAAAGTAAAAAATCACAAAAAAAATTCTGAAAAATATGTTTATTATTCACAAAATTATCTTACACATATTGGGATAGATTTTGCTCAAAAAAAATTAATTAATTAATTATTACAAGTACAAGTACAACTTTGCAAATAATACATAATCACTTGCACAAATAATACTGCATCACTATAGTATGAGCACATCCCAACTAGGTTGGCACCCACTCATCTATCTTTCATTTGCAATTTAAAAGGAAAAAAAAAAAAGAGAACATAAATTTCCTAAACTTTGATTACAAAAAATATAATAAAACTTAGACTAATCTGGAAGACCAAAAGTGGGTTTTACCACCTTTACCCTCCAATATAACTATTATTTGACAGTTGGAAGGGTGGAAATTGTTATTTACAGTCAATTACAAGCATACCCCCCTAATATGGCTGTTATATAACTATTTGGGGGTAAAACAGTCAAAAAAGGACAAAAAATCACTTTTGGAGGGTTTAATGGGGCTAGCCAAATGGCCCTTGGCTAGCCCCTAGTGGGCCCGCCCGCTCGCCTGGCCAGCACGCGGGCGGCCACCAGCCCGTGTCAAGCGCCGGCCATGCCGCCCGAGTGCCAAATGTGCCGCAGCCCGGTGGGCCGCATGCCTAACGGGCCACATGCCCATATATATGGGCACGGCATAGCACGGCACGGCTCAAAGGGTGGGCCATACCGCGCCGGCCCACTGGTCCCGGCACGCCTTAGGTGTGCTAGAGGCTGGCGCGGCCCGATAAGCACCCCTACACTTACATACATTCTTAGCAAAATATTTTTATTTTTTGAAGATATGAACAAATATTATTGGAATGTAAAATTTCTAGCATTTTGACTAAGTTTTGGACGTTCCAATCATTCCCTCTGGAGAAAAAAAGCAAAAACACTATAAATGTGCCTCTTGTCTTGTTCAAAAGTAACATTCCTCTTATTATTTGCTTGAAACATATCAAGCCATTGGCTATCATCAATAAATAATTGAGAGAAAACCAATTCATGGCTATAAACTCACCCTCGAGCACTAACAACTTCAGCTTCTCCAGCTGCTCCAAATGTAAGACGTCCATCAGGACCGCGTATGCGAATAAGCCTAGTCCTCTTGTACATTAGAGCTGCTAGTTCCGACTATTAAAATAAAATAAAAAAAACGAAAATCAATAAAAACCAATTAAGGCAACTCCAATCATAGGATGAGAATTGTCACTGACTAATTGTAATGGGACTTTTCAAGTAAACATAATATTAGCACCTGCAACTTTGCCTCCTTTGTTTCAGCATGAGCATTAAATATCTCAATTATAAGGCCTACACGGTCCAAAACAGGCTTGCCCCAAGCCCTCTGCCATTCGAAGTTGAAAAAGGTAGAAACAACACCATGGTCAGATTTCTCAGTAATTACGATATTGACATAGTGTAATTTAGGCAAATTAAACACCAAACAAGAATATCTTGCCTCCAAATTTCGCTGCTGAATCCCTGAAAGAATAGTGTTTACGAAAATAGCATCCAGTCTACCCTGATAAAATTGCAAGGTCATAATTAAAATTGCCCCATTGAAACAAGGCAATGACAAATTATGAATTAACTGATAAATGTGCATAGAGGAAACAATTGAAAAGCCTTCCTTGCCTCCGACTCCACAGCATTTAAATGGCATTTCACAGTTTCAACAGTCCCAGGTCCAAAAAATGTGTCTGCCACAAAGTGAAATAGAGGACAATCAACACATAATGCTCTCAAGAATATCCATCACAAGTTCAGCTCAAATAATCCAAAGACACTGAGAAAATTTTTTTTAATGGAAATCAAACCAAGGAACATTCTAGTTCACGTTCTAACATTTCGAGAACACGGAAAATGTTTAGAAAACCAGAAATATTAAGGCTTCCCGAATAAAATCGTTACATCAACTGAACGTGGAACAGGAAACTTAAATCTTGTAAAGATTTAATCATAGAAGAGCCTTGATTTTAATTATAGTCACTGCTGTGGTAGAAAAAATTCTTCACAAAGCGCCACTTATTGTTAAAAAATCAACTAGCCACAACCAAGTGATTCGAAAATATGGATCAACCTGCGTGCGCCCTAGACGACCTGACAGCTGGGTTTTGGACAACAACATGCGGCGGCAACTCTCTTTCACCAAATTCACAGCCGAAGTCCCATTCTCTCTGCTCTTCCAGGGAATTCGCGAGGTTCAGAGCTTCTGAAAGATTGACCTGCAATAGGGCATCGGGCCGAAGGCGAGGTTGGACGACGAACAGATTATGAGGGCTTTTGGGGTCTTTGTTATCAAAGGACGCGTCGTTGTTCTCATCTTCATTTTTCTGACGCGAGGAGCGCGAGAATGGCAAAGAGAAGATAAAAGATGCTGGAAGTGATGGATTTGAATAAACCGAAGATGACGGATCTATTGGAAGCTTGAATGATGGATGGTCTGGTTTAAAACACGATGACGACTGGATTAAGGATGTTAGTGTTGGGAGAAGAGACCTGATGGGAGCGCGCAAGGTAGAGACGGCTCTGAACATCTGCTGGTTTGTTGTCGTCTTGCAGCTTCACTTGATCTCTGCTTCACCGAACAGCAACTTGTTCTAAATTTCTAACTCGCTACAAACGGTAATAATTACGGTTTTCAAATTCGTTTTAAAATAATTATACTTACAACCCTTATATTCGGGATGGCAACAGGGCGGGTTTCACTAAACACGAACCTGACCCGGCTTAATACCAAACACTAACCGACCCATATTTTGGTTGGTAACGGGCCGGGTCACACTGTAAACCCAATTATGCCCCAAAAAAAAAAAAAAAAAAATATATATATATATATATATATATATATATATATATATATATATAATATTTATATTTATTAATAAAATATGTGAGAATAGTATTTCAACCTATAAAAAATAGTATTTTAATAAATTACAGTCGACTGTCAAGATTAGAGCTAGTTGGGCTAAACCCTAACTAGGGCTGTCAATGGATCGGATAAAGATCTGAATCCGATCCAAATTCGACTCAATTATCCGAATATGGATCTTAGCTTTAGATCCTATTATCGAATAAAATCAAATTATCCGAATCTGATTATATTCGGATTCGAATATGGTAGTAAAGATCCGACCGTTTATTTTGTATATATATGTTATGTATTTTTATGACTTTTTAAGTCTTTTTATATATTAGTATAGAAGGAATGAAGATTTCATATAATATTTATTGATTTAAGGCCATAATATAAAACAAATTTGAATTAACACATCCTTATTTGATCTACTAACTTAAGGTTTATAATATACATCCTAATTTTTTCCCATATATAATGTAATCGGATTCGGATATCGGATAATCGGTCAGATTCAAATTCGGATCGAATTCAGTATTAGATGTGAAAGATCCATTGGATAATCGATTCGAATTCGAATATTGGATTTTCTTATCGGATCGAATTCAGATCTTAGTAGATCCGTACTGTATTTGACTTGTTTACAACCCTAACCTCAAGTCGTCCTTAACCTGATTTTGGTGATAGCCAAACCCTAGCTGAGCGAGTTACCCAATTGATCTGTCCCTTTGTCATCCCTATCACATATATTCTATCAAAAGTTGTTGTTGATAGCTAAAATATTCTACTAGATCCTTGAAATTATGAAAGGGTTTAAACATTGACTAGATATTTGTCATTTTCTACTCACATCCTCAAAATTTGATCAATTTTGAATAGAAGGGGAGATGAAAGAAAATTTGTTTAAACATAAAGGGTGCTCTTTGCCTCTTTTTTCAAATGTAAGGGGGCTATTTGTGAGAAATGTGCAAGGGCAATAAGTGTAAATTTAAAAAAGAAAATAATAATTAAAACCCAATCTCATTTAAGTTTAGAAGTTAGAAATTTTAACTGAGAAACAATAATAGTTTTTTTTCAAAATTTGGATTGTATTTTTGTGATTTTTTGTTTGACTAATCTAACTACTTAAAGATTATTATCACCGGCACCACCATCAAAACACCACCGCCACAATTACACCACCATGACATCACAATCTCCACCATACCACCATCACCATAATTACCATTACAACTTGCACTACCATCATCTACATTAACACCACAAATATCGTTGACTTGCTGCTCATCATCATAAATAATTTTTAGATGAGGATCGTTACACCCATCAAACACATTTAGGTTGATTTTTAAAACCATAATAGGTGATTTTGACTGATCATTATCAAACAAGTTTTCTCTGCTAACTATTTCCAAAATCCAAAAGTGATTTAAATGTTTTTTTAAATTGTGTTTTCAAAAGATGTTACCAAGTAGCCACGGGAATTCACGAGTAGCTTCGTATGTTATCAGTTAAGGCCTGCCTGAGATAGTAATATTGATTTTCAGAAAAGAGAAAAATGGAAAATGTATTTAGAGGATCTCCCTTTTCTATCAGTGGGGAGAGCATGGAATAAGGGTCTTGTCCACTTGTGATTCTAGTTGATCTCATAAGGCCAACATAGGGTTGAAATCGTCTATTGCAGTTAAATGGGGCAGACGCTGCAACAGCCCTTGGATATGCAGCATCCAACGGCTGTTGTGTATTTCACATTCTCCTATCTAAATGTCATTTCATAACGGTCGTTGGCAGTTGGCAACATTTTTTTTGGTAGTCCAGTTGGCAACATCCAACGGCTGCTGTAGGGCCTACCTTATTTAATTTGCGGCAAACGATTTCATCCGTCTGTGCAAATTCAGCTCTAAAAGCACTCGCAGCAAAGTCAGCTCTAAAAGCACTTGAAACGTCGAAGATAAGTACTTTTCTAAAACACATTTGTCTCGTTTAGGACTTAAAAGCGTTAAACAATTAGAAGGTTACCGTTACACGCAACAAAACATGATGTATAACCATTAATTCTAATTAGTCATCATCGTTATCCATGTCAGATGTAGTGGTGACCTGGTAGTGTTCCACCAAAAAAAAGTGGTGACCTGGTAGTGTCATCCGAAAAGTTGTTCTTTTCGTAGAAGTTATTCTGATGTATATTATTTGTAAATTACATGATTATGCTGAACAATACAAAACTAGAGTTGTGGAGAGAAATCTCGAAATCAAATGAATATAAAATAAGTTAAATTGAGACCTTGGATTAGTTATCTATAACCATGAGGACATCGAGTGGCTTGTTATGGGTGACAATCTTCCTTATTGGCTTGGAGGTTTTTTATTTTTGTTGAAAACTTTCAATAGTAGAAAGCACACTTTCACAGTGGCCGGAACCACATAGAAGCTAGGGGGGCAATTTATTTTTTAATTAAAAAAAATATATTTTATATGTTTTAATTAAAATTTACGTTTTGCCCCCTCTAAAATTTCTGGTTTGCCCCTTTCCCCAATTCATTGAAATTTCTATATTTCATGAGAACCCCTTCTAAAATTTTTGGTTTGCTCCTTGAACTCATTGAAATTTCTATATTTCATGAAAAATATTAATTGGATATTTTTTTTACCCTCTCAAATTTGGAGTCTTGGTTCCACCACTGCACTTTTATCTTAAGTTGGATTTCGGTTTGATTTAATCACAACATCAACTCAAAATCGAATCAAATTACTTCGGGCTAAAATTTCAGAACCGAAAGGAACATCATCTTTTAAAACCCAACCCAACCATAATCGGTTTGATTCGGGTTGGGTCAATCGATTATTGGTTTTAACCAAACCAAGTTACAGCCCGAGGTTCAGCCCGTCAAAATGGGATTTCAAACCTCATAGAAACACGGATCTTACAGGGCACCTGTCGTACGGATTGTGGATTTGGTTTGGACCTTGGAGTGGGTAACGCTGCCGGGAACGGGGTGGTTTGAAATGTTGGAATCCATTGTGGCATCGCTGCCGGTTTCATCTCCGGAGCGTCATTGCTGGCCACAACATCTGCCACACTATCACACGCGCTCGCTCACTCGCGCACAGGCAGAGCCAAGTGCCAAGTTGCCAACCCCCCCACCCCCCACTGAGCAAAAAGACAAAGATGCTTTACCGTTTTATACCACTCAACTCCGTCGTCAAACCGACCCACAACCGACTCGGCCACTCCCTTCGTTTTACCCCCGTCGAAACACTGCTCATTCCTCACTCTCTCATTACAACATGGATTTTAAACTCGATTTCATGTGAAAAAAGGGCTAAAAGAAATAAATTGAATTTCTCGACTTAGAAAATTTTAGGAATCTGCTTATCGTTCTGGACTCAAGGAGGTACGACAATGGAGTTCGTTGATGAGCTCTGATTTTTTCTATTTGTAAGTTAAAACTTTGTTTTTCTGTTTCTAGGGCTTGAATTAAGAAGAGACCGAAGGAATTGTATGGCGGTAGAATATCGATGCTGCGAAACACAGTTCTTCATTCATATACTGATAGTCGTTTCGCTCGTTTTGTTCGCTGGGTTGATGTCTGGACTCACGTTGGGGCTCATGTCGTTGAGTCTCGTCGATCTCGAAGTTCTTGCCAAATCTGGAAGTCCCAAAGATAGGGAGCACGCTGGTATTTTTTGGGTTCTCTTCTCTCCAATGTTTCATCTTCCTCTGTTTATGTTTGAGATCATGGTCTTACAAATGGAATCTTTATCAATCCTTTTCTCTTCCCATATATCGTAGTTCATTTAAGCAAACGATTTGGATGCATTACCATTTTAATAAATGGCCCTTTCAATAAATGAGGCATAACTAATCTTTCTGGAACCAGAAAGGTTTAAACAGCTCATTTATTTCGTTTACCGTTTTGATACTCTTGCATCGTGTTCCATATATCAAAACGGTGCTCTGTCGGCGTTTTTGCTGGGTTCTGGCTGGATTTGGTCTGGTGTTAAGCCATACTAGTTATTGGATATTCTGGTTCGTTAGTGGATTAGCATTTTTCTATTGTATATAAATTGACATTTTTTTTGGGTGCAATTTAAGTATCTTCCCTAGGCGTAAATGTTCCGGTTCATTGTCATCTCCGAGATACCTAGGCATGTAAAAGACCCGGTTCATTGTTATCTCCACTTTTTATTCCTTTAAATATTCTTAACCATACACGTAGCCAGGTGGATTGCAATATTTTAGATGGTATTCTGATTTGTTAATGGATTGGCCTTTGTCTATTATCTGGTTTGGATAATATGTAGGATATGTAGAAGTCCCATTTCATTGTTGTCTCCTACTTTCATTTCTTTAAATATTCTTAAGCATATATGAAGGCAACTGCATTGCAATATTTTAACAGGCAAGACATGTTATCTTCTCCATTTACATATCCCACTCAAATTAGTGTACCATCAATTTGTCTATTTGATAGGATTAGAGGGTTCTGGGCCTTGTATTTCTGTGGAAAGCATACATTTCTGTGGAAAGCCTACAAGGTGGTAGGGAGAATGTTTCCTTAGAATCACCGAGACATAGCATGGATTAGAGTATTTAAAAACCGTTCCAACTCCCACCAAAAAAAAAAAAAAAAAGGAAAAGAAAAAAAAGAGAGTAACTAATTGATCTATTTTTCCAATTGCCACAAGATATTGGAAATCTACACATGGGCCCAGCAACATATCCTGGTGTATCTCACTGTTGTTCTGCATATCTCAAATGTTGTGGTAACATACTGCAATATACTGGCATCAGGGGAAGTTATCAAGCTTTGATGTCATGATCCTGCAACATGCCACAATGGTGTCGGATACCTTGTGAAATATCATAATAGTTAAAGCTTTAATTGAAGGAATATTGCTCAATGGAGGACTTAACAAAATAAGATCCAATCTGAACAAGTTATAAGAAACCTTTTTGTTTTTGCTCCCTCAAAGGTGGTTCACGGGGGAAGAAGTTATGGAATCTTATTATTCTTTGAATAATATATTTATTAGTGTCAGTCGTTTGAAAATTTTGATTAAAAAACGATATTTAATGAACGAACCACAGTGTTAAATGGATAAACACAGTACATATAATATTACTAGAAGGGGTGCATGTGCATTACTGCACGTGTGTAGGAAGGGATGGAGGGAGACAATGTTGAAGGGAACAGTTGCAAAACTGATTGTTAGTTTTTGGAAAAGTTAAGGCAGTTTTGACTGTTCTACCCTTCTACTAATAAATATTTTCAATAGTGTGCAAGGTCTGTTTTTGGAAAGTTGCATATTTTGTTCGGCACGATTCCCAAGGGGCCGCTTCTCATTATATATAGTATAGATGTTAGATCAGGCTATATGAAATCAAAGAGAATATTAAATTGGATCATGTTACATGAATTCAAAGAGAAGATATAAATGACTTTTTAAACTTTTACATTCTCATTGTCTTTAACACCACCAATTGACCTGTTTGCTCTTCTTAGTTCGGTTTAATACTACTCACATTTACAAGAAATACCTATGTTATCAGCGAAGATTTTTCCGGTTGTCAGAAGACAGCATTTATTGCTCTGCACTCTACTTATATGCAATGCTGCTTCTATGGAGGTAAAACTTTGGTATATATTTTGAACTTAGAAAAAACCAGTTTGGTAAATTTATCATAAAAGTGTAAATATCTGATAAGATTTGCTCTTTCTCATCAGGCACTTCCCATTTTTCTTGATAGTCTGGTTTCAGCATGGGGTGCTATCCTGATTTCAGTAACCTTGATACTTCTATTTGGTGAGGTGAGGTACTCATGATGGAGAATGTTCATATTTTTATGAAAATTGAGATCAGGGCAGACAATATAAGTTTTCAAGCGAACCTGTGCTGTGCATAGCATATAATGTATACCCTTGTTAGCTGTATCTGGCCTCTTAACTATCTTCTGAGTTTTGGGCCTGATCCAACATCTTTCTGTGTATGCAACACACTAATTATCCGTGTGCCCCGAGCCCCTGATTCGAATAGTTATCTTTTTGAAGACCAGAATCCTTTTTTATCTATTTTCTTGTTCAACATTCTAAGTTACAATAATTTTTTTAAGATGAATTTTAAACCTTCTGTCTTGCTTCTGTGCAAACCATTTGTATATGTGCTTACACAAACAGATTATACCACAATCTGTTTGTACCCGATATGGTTTGGCGATTGGTGCAGCAGTGGCTCCATTTGTCCGGGTTCTTGTATGGATCTGCTTTCCTGTTGCATATCCAATAAGCAAGGTGAATATTAGAAATGATGGTACTTTTGATTATTTATCTTTCTGCTAATATTGATATTAACTGGATATGTTTTACATGATTGTCCAGCTATTGGACTTCTTATTGGGGGATAAACATGTAGCTCTTTTCCGTAGAGCTGAGCTGAAAACACTTGTCAACATGCATGGCAATGAGGTGTGTATTTTCCGGTTTTTAACATGATATCAGATGTAAGGGGAATGCCCTGGTATATCTATCCTGACATGAAACCACTATGCCATACAGCGGCTGACCTCTTCACTTGGCAAGTTTCAGTGTGAAATAACTCAGTCCTGTGGCAGAGAGCATTTCCCTAATTTATTTAATTTATTTTTGGTTCTGAACTCTTTGAAGCATTGAAGTATCTTTTGTCCGGTTTTACACATTGATAAAGTCTAATTTAGGGTACAGGTACAGGCCTAGTTGGAAGGAAGGCTATCCACATGACCAGTTTAAAGGGTCTTTAATCTGATGGGTGTCTTACTCTCCCACACAGCGTGGCAGAATCTCAATGTACAAACCAACAGATCTCCCATATTAATTATTGATTATTGCTGATAAAAAGAATAATTTACTATCTATGGACCTACCTAAATCTTTAGAGCCTGTGAAGTTGTAGTGGTTATGATTCAGAGTTAAGATACTAGGACATTTTACATTATTTTATTTTTCATTTTTCATCTTCAAATAATTTTTTGAATAGACAGCACAAATTTTTTCAAATATTTTTTCTTTGAATGCTACTGCATCGATCCTACTTAGATCAAGTTGCTGCTGTCACTTGGTAATATCTCCTTGGTTGTATATTTTGCTTTTTATTCTGTTGCCTGAAGTTTCAAAGTCTCTTTTTGCTTTACGCCATCAACATTTTAATCCTTTCACTTACATGTAAGCAGGCTGGAAAAGGTGGGGAATTGACACATGACGAGACAACAATCATTGCAGGAGCATTAGAGCTCACTGCTAAAACAGCTAGGGATGCCATGACTCCTATATCTGAAACTTTTGCAATTGATATTAATGCTAGATTTGACAGGTACTATATATGTTCTGAATATTAGAACACATAATTTACATTTCTCTGGTTTGACGAGGGGCATTTTATTTTTGCTTCACACAGGGATCTGATGAAATTAGTCTTGGAAAAAGGGCATAGCAGAGTGCCAGTTTACTTTGATCAGCCTACAAATATAATTGGACTTATTCTGGTAACTGTTTGTAGATTTAGTTTTGCTTTCTAGTGAGTAGTAAGCACAACAATGGTCTAGTGCATGGCTCTATTGTCTTTTTCTTGTTCTATGTATGCTGATGAATTGCTTATTGAAATTTCACTCAAATATGTTAAGGTTATTTTAATATTCTTATGCTGTACTTATATATTTCATCAGCTTCTATTTTTTCTCTACTTGGCTCACATGACACTTAGTCAGGTTCTAACTCCATGCAATTAGTCAGAGTCATGTTATATAACAGAAAAAGAAA
Organism: Buxus sempervirens; assembly: GCA_947561395.2. Classification (NCBI taxonomy): domain Eukaryota; kingdom Viridiplantae; phylum Streptophyta; class Magnoliopsida; order Buxales; family Buxaceae; genus Buxus; species Buxus sempervirens. The sequence goes on from OX387190.1 coordinate 34,635,975, forward strand.
AAAAAAAAAAAAAGATATGAGAAAAATAGATTAATTATAAATTCCAATAAGATTGCATATCTTGAGTTGTCTGGATAAACACTAGGGCCGGCAATGGGTCGGATATATATCCGAATCCGACCCGAATCCAATCCGAAAATATAGATCCGTGGTTCGAATACGGATATCGGATTTTGGATCCGACCGAATTCGGATCCGAATCCGAATCTGTCCATATCCGATCCGAAAAAGATCCGAACCGAAATCAACATATACTTTTCATTAAATCATTGATAAACTTTGTATAAACCATGGTTGAACTATCCTTATCCATATCTTTGCTTTAATATTTATATGGCTCATTAGTCTTGATAATTAAAATTTGCTTTAATAGTTAAACTTTATTTTTGAGTTTTAAGTTCAAATCGGATCTAATTCGGATCGAATTCGGATTTCGGTTATTTATTCGGTCGAATTTCGAATTCGGATATGGTATATAAATTCGGTTTCGAATTCGGATTTACATATAAAAGATCCGTCGGATTTCGGATCGAATTCGGATATCGGATTTTTATTTTCGGTTCGGATTCGGATCATGACAGATCCGTACCGTATTCGACCCGTTGCCAGCCCTAATAAACACTATTAATGTGGTATGATGGAGGTAGAGAGTTGTCTGGTTAAACATTATTAATCTGGTATGATAGAGGTAGAGAAAAACTCTGATGGAGATCATATTTTTTATGTCTTCATTCGTTGATGATTTTTCTGGTGGCATCATAGGACCTAGTGAATGACTTCTAATATGCATCTGGGTTTATAAATTGCATTGGTGTAGATTGCTTTATGTATACATCATCCATATTATCTTGTATGATTGGCTATTCTATCAGCATGTTGGTACATTTTAATAGAAGGCTTAGAGTTTAAATCCTATACAGATTCAGATAGTGACTTGTTCATTCTTTAATAGAGTCTGATTGGCAGTTAGCAAGGTAATGGGATTTGCGTCTTTCAGCTATTGAAAATGATCAGCCCATGAGGAATATTAATTATGATAATTGATATAATTGTCAGTGTAACTTAGCAGTGCTGATAACATCAGGCTGCTATTTTCTTTGGTCTAAATGGGACTATTTTGTGTGGTTAACGTATTAATTTGCATAATTTTTTGTCCTCCCATCTGACCTAAGTAGTAACATTTGGCTAACCAAACTCTTGTAGTTCTTTGCCCTATTGGTATATAGACTATTTTTTCTAAATTCTTTTTCACTTTTTTATTTTATTATTTTTTCATCTCTTTTGGGATTTCATGCATGTCTTTGTTTATTTTATTTTAATTTTTAGGTGAAAAATCTATTGACCATACATCCAGAAGATGAGATACCTGTGAAGAATGTTACCATCCGCCGGATTCCTAGGTACATTATAATTTCCACGAAACATCGTACTTGTTTCATGCTTCAATAAACTGCACCTTATATTGTGTTCCCAAAATATTTATTATATTTGAATTATCTTAGCGGGGAAAACCCTGTCTGCATATGTTATGTTCCTATTTTTGGTTATTCGTCTTTCAGTCTTTTGTTAGATAAAATTTAGTCGCATGCCAAATCCATGAAATGTGTGGCTGTCTTATTTTTTTCCCCTTTTCTCTTTTTAATTTTTTTTCCTTCTTGGACCCGTTTCATAAGTATTTGCCATCCTTTTTAAGTTGACATATTTTCAATGCCTCATCATCTTACGAGCAATTTGACATATTTATATTTGTCGTCTCATTTATCCATGCTTTTCAGATTTGTTGGGATGGAAGTAGTTGTCTCTGGTTTGAGAATGACTACCACTTCTACTAGATTTGATGTAAATTAGAATGTATCTTTTGACATTTAGCAATATAAAATATTCCTGTGGAATGTTGCTCACTTAATTCTTTCTGGCATGCTAAGTAAACTATTTCATGCTATGCTATAATTGATAAAGTTGAGAAGTTTCAATAGGAAATGGATAGCAGTAAGTAATTTTGTTTTTATCTTTGCTAGAACAAGCTGGAGGTAAGATCTTGTAGCATACATGTGGTTTAAGATTTGCCCTTTGACTTTGATTTTAAATCTCCACTTTACATTCAATGGGAGGTTTATTCAAAGAAACACTTTGGATGAAACTTAAAGGGAATTCTGTATGATGCCTTTCTAAATTTGTGCTATAGTACGTCACTCTTCAATGTTAACATTGCTCATGGCTCTTCAACTTTGTTATATATATTGATGTTGGTGTCAATGAAATCCACTTCCAAGAGTCAAATTAAATTATCTAAGTTGTTTCTTTTTTTTTCTTTTTTTCTCGTTTTTCTCTCGTATAGCGTGTGAACTTCATTGTACAACTTGAAGTCTCCTCATCAGCATGGATGAAAAATTTTGCAACAGTCAAGCTAATTGCTAGAAGAAAAATACAAAACACTGCTATATGCAGGCTATAATTGGTTTCCGATCATCCTGGTATACAACTAAAATAATGGCCCATGTCAACCCTTGAACTATCCATATGCCCCCAGAAAAAAAAAACAGGAGGAAATCTCCAGTATCCCAACTGATAGCACTGAATTTTGACTGCAAATTTAGGCCACTAAGAATGGGTTTATGAACAAAGGACCATACCTCTGCCATGACTTTATGAGGGGAAAACTCAGACTTCTTTTTCACCATCAGAAATCCTCCTATCCTGCTCCTTCAACAGACTCCAGCTGACCACATGATGTTATTAAACAACAGAGGATGTTACCTTTTCTCCTAGAAGATAATGAAGACCAGTAATAGAAAATCTAGAGCTAATACTTGGATTTAACCAAGCAACACCAAATAGGCTTAAAAGGAATCTTCAAACACCAAATGACTAGGGTCAAGGTTACACAGATGTGCACTATCTTATCAATCTTGTTTGCGCATGATACATGGAGGCCTTCCATTTGAAGGTTACGCAGCTATAGGTTCTGTTATTCTTTTCTATGTAGCAGTTGGGGATCCAGACATCAGTGACATGCATTTTTCTATTGTTAATTGTAACCACTTATTTGGCAGTAATAAGGATGATCAGTTTTACTTGAATTCTGTCATCAACAATTGTTGAAATTTTTATGATGGTAACATGGAAAATTTTGCATGATATTTATTTATATTTTTGTCTTTTCCCCAGGAACCTATCCTTTCAAGTACAAATCACTTCAAATAGATTATAATCTATGTAAGAAAATTCTATGGGTTGATATTTCAACATGTCTTTGTGTGCCAGGGTTTCAGAGACGATGCCTTTGTACGATATTTTGAATGAGTTTCAGAAAGGTCACAGCCACATGGCCATTGTTGTAAAGCAGATGGTGGAGCAGCCCTCAAGCAAGAACCCAGATGGTGGTAAAACTACTTGATATCAATTCTTGAAATCCTGAAATCACTCTAATCAAAGATTTTGGACTTCGGTTGATAAATAACAAAAGCTATATTTTATATGATCCCAGTAGGATCAAAGGAATGGACCACAATTTAGGATGAAATGCACCCGCAACCATAACTGTTGTTATTTCGGTTGACAAAAGTACATCTAAGAAAGAAAAAATAAATCAAATTTTAGAAATTTACATTTTTCCATCCGCAACAAAACTCAAAGAAAAAAGCAAAAAATTATGTTTGAACTAAATACAAAAAAAATAGTGTAAAAATAAATAACAAGTAAAAGGAACCCATATGGGAGTCAAAACATAAATGATGAAAATATTTGGAAGATGTTTTGGTTTTTGAAGTGCTACAAAAATTAATTTAAACATGCAGGTTACATATTTAAAATAAAAAATAAATATATTCATCAGAAAAGCATAACTTGTAAAATCATGAGCTATAGATTTTCTATTTTGAACTTATAAATTTTCTATTTTACACTACCATTAATTATATTTTAAAATAATCTTACAAAGACACTTTCCCATGTTTTTTTTCAAATAAATAAATTTTTTTCTAGAGCTTATTCTTTTTGTATTATCCAGCTTCATACTAATCATATAACATAAAAACATTTATTTTTAGTTTTTATATTCAGGAAGAGAGTGCTGGTTAGATTATGGACCCGTGAGGATAGCTGGATTCAACCATAGTTGCCTATAAGTTTTGGTTTAGATAATAGTGATTCAATTTTAAAGTGAATGATAGCTATCAAATGTAAGATTCTTCTTATCTTATTCTAAGAAGACTTTGGTTTTAAATAATCTCTAGTTTCAATTCTTTAATGCATCTAAGAAAGCTAAAAGGTTTTAGAATCTAAAATGACTTACTTTTCAACCAATAGTTAAGAAAAAAAGGGCTCAAGTAAATTCTAATGTCTAAAAAGGTAAAAGAAAAATAAATTTATAAAATAGTCTCTAGTTTCAATTCTTTAAGGCATGTAAGCAAGATGACAGGTTCTAAAATGACTTATTTCATCAACAATAGTTAAGGAAAAAAAAAGGCCCAATTAAATTCTGAACTCTAACAAGTTAAAAGAAAATTAATTTTTTGGTAATAGAATGGAACCAACTACCAATATAATATTTAATTGACGATATCAAAATCGTAGAAGTTGTTTTGTCCAAATACAAATATTTTCATTGTAATGAAGACAACTGCTAACTATATGACATTTTAATAATGCGTGACATTCTAGATTGTTTCAAAATTCATGTCCTACTCAAATTTGTTTTGCTAACCTGTTCAAGGAATCATGTATTTTGTCATGGTGAAGTAATTTATTATGATGTCACTTTATATCTTTTGTTCTTCCGCAACATAGATTCACTGAATGATGTAATGGTGGATATTGATGGTGCAAAGCATCCCAAAGATAAACCCTTAAAGAGCAAGAGAGCAGCACTACATAAGTGGAGGAGTTTTCCCGCTAGTGCAAATAATTCAGGTAGGGGTACCCCAAGGAGCAGGAGGTGGACACGTGAAATCAACTCAGATGTTCTGAATATTGATGATAACCTTCTTCCAAAACTCAATGAAGAAGAAGAAGTTGTTGGCATAATAACAATGGAAGATCTTATCGAAGAGCTGTTACAGGTATGAAATATTATTTTCAGTGGTATTTAGATATGCGTGTATACATATATAGTTTTGTTAAAATGTTTTCCGATTAACTTCATCCATCGCTTGTAACATGCATTGGTTGCCCATGTAGGAGGAGATATTTGATGAGACGGATCATCATGATGAGGGTTCTTGACTCAAGTTCTTAGATAAATATGCTGGTGCAAGATAAAGAATAAGGACATTTTTGTGTATTTTGTTCTATTTTCAAGAGACTTAAAAGGTCGGCCAAGAAAATCGCTGTAATTGACGATCGAAAAGGGTGAAATATCAAAAGAGAAGAGTAGTTCTCAGGTTGCGTTTCCATGTGTATTCTAAAAATTGTCTTATACAGACTGATGAATGTAAGGATGTATGAGCCATTTCAGCTATCTAAGCTAGGATCTGATTGTTAGGCCAGTCAAATCTTGCTTTGATCCAAATGCAAATTCCTTCTTTTTCTTTTTGTGGACTGGGTTGGGGAGGTTTTGAGGAAGCACATCACTATCAAAGATGCAAAGTAGTGGATATTATATTTTCAAGTAAATTTTTGTTGTCTACCTTACTACTTTCGTCCAGAGTCTGGGCATTAGGGGACATCTGGAATTTATCTTGGGGGTGAGGTCCTGTCCAGATGGTGGAGTTCATTCAATTTGAAGAAATGATAAGTTACAGACGATGGAGCTCAGTCAATTTGGGGAAATGATTTCTCACATATTAGATGATCGTTCGGTTGAAAGTGAAAATGTGTTAACGTATGAGATTAACAAACTTGTAAGCAGGAAAAAGGAGGGAAAACGTCATTCAGGTTGTTGATTTGACGGGCTCCAAGTCCCTTTGAAGCTGCACTCGCCGAAGATTTTAGTGTTAATGGAGGTTGTGTATACAAAAAAAAAAAAAAAAAAAAAATTTCACGCACCAATTGCAAAATGCAAAGGTGAAAGCTTATTTCACGTCGAGGACGTTTCGAGGTTATGGGAACACAGTGGATAACCATCCATGAGTTCCTAGAATGTGATACTTGGACTGTCACACTTTTTGAAAATGAGACCGTTTTCTCTGTTGTCACTCGGTAGTACCAACGTGGAATGGATGGATGGATGCCCTATTTAATAGCCCCAAACACATCCCAGCCGGTGGTTTCACTGAACCACCACCGGATTTTGACACTAGAAGAAATGTGTTCTTTGAAAAGGCATGGATGCTTGATTCTTCTTTTATTGAACGATATTTTAACTCTTTATATTGTATTTTAACAGGATTATTTGAAATACCTTACATTAGCATCTATTGGATGGTTGGTCCCCTTGTTCTGATGACCTTGAACCATCCAAGGGGATGGAGAAGAAGACATTCTTCTATAGCTAACTTCTTATATTTTACATTTTGGGTTTTGCAAATGGCTTTTTGAGGGTAATTCGGAAATAAAAATACTACTTATGTTGATTTTGAAATTTCCGTATTTATCAAGTCCTTTATTTTATTTTTTTTCTTTGAGAGTCCAGGATCACGTTCATTGGTTAATATTGTTACTTTCATTGGTTTTATTTCGATTTTGCAACGTCTATAAATTTTCCTTTCCCTGATCATATTCAGACCACCAGGAGATGTCAGAGAGAGATGGGTGGCAGTTGAAAAGTAGAAGGAGATCGAAAGTATGGTGTTAGTGATTTTACAGGGTTTTGAGATTCGGTGTGAGCGAAGATGATCTCCGAAGACAAGAAGAAGAACAAGGGAGATGTTGAAAGTTCATGGCCGTCTCCGCCCAACAGACCTTACCACGACAAAGACGAAGGGGTGAAACTTTGGGGGCTTCTCTTGTTTGGTTTGATTGGCGCCACCGCTACTACTTTTGCTGTAAGATTTTCTTTGTATGCTTCTCAATATCTTCTTCTATTTTATAAACAATACTTGAATTTTTCCCTGATGCTGTTCCTTTAAACTTCAATTTCGGGATGCTGTTCCTGTTAATCCCGTAAGATTGCTTTCTGGATTATCCTCAGTACCGGAAAGCTAACATGGATTAGGGAATTTCACGTTTCGTGAGTCGGGCCTTTGTAGCATTTATTAGCGATTGTCTTTTCATTTGAATTCTAGACCTTTCAACGAAATTCATTTTTATTCGTAAGTTGCGGGGTAAGAAACTGATATTCGGCTCCTGTGTCATCGTTGGGTGCGATTTGCAATATATGTTGAGGTCCCTGACACCCACATGACTTTTGATTCATTGTCACAATTCGCTATGAAAGGGCTTGGATATGACTATTTCATTATTAATACGATGGTGTGTCGCTCAAGTTTGACTCTTATCTGGTTAACACCTCTATGCCGTGTTTGAGCCCAGCTAACTCAATCACAGAGAAAGAGATAAGGCAAAAGAAGCATTTGAAGTTTGTCAATGATAGTGTGTTTAAGTGAACACAGATCCTTTGGCATAAAATTTACCCTTTTATTAAATGCTTCTTTTAGTGGCTCTTAACCACTTTTAATTGCGTTCTTTTTTGTCAACCAGAAACGCTCTTGATATTGCATTCACCATCGTTGAGATTCATTTTGATATATGCTTTATTGTGTGATTTTAATTGTCTGGCAGGTTGGACAGTTGCGGAGAACTGTTGACTGGTTCTATGGACAGGTACATATTTTTAGCTTCTTCTGATCTGTATGTTAGAATCTTCTTTCATTTCATTGTCCACACAGTACAGTACATAAATGAGTTGCATATGAAAGGTTTGATGTGAGACGCTTCTCTGTTTCAAGTGACAACCGTCCAACTTTTTCCAGCATTTCTTCCAGGAAGATGACATTGTATTCTAAAATGTGACACAAACAAGTGAATGTTGCATGACAATTGATTCCAGTAGGTATCTAAATTGGTATAAAGAGTCTTGTTCATCCAGGGTAATTAGGAAATTGCAATAATAATGTTCTTATATGTCCTCAAATCTTTCCCATCTAATTTCCATATCTCGATGAATTCTTAGAAGAACACCTGCAATTTCAGCATAGAAGGAAAAACAGGGGATGACAAAGGGTAGACACTACAGAGTTACTGAATTGATTTTGGATATTCAGATTTGAACAAGGCCCAGGACAGCAGTGCCCGTATAATTTACTAAAATCTCATTGTTATTTGAAGCCGAAAATGTCATTACAAAAAAAAAAGAAAAAAAAAGGCACATTTTTCATTTGAATCAAGGAGGTACCTTTTTGCCACTTGACAAGTATTTATGTTACCTTTCACAGTTGAATATAATGTTTTGCTTGCTAAATCATTTGTAGTATTGTCCTTAATTACATTCCGTTAGGTTCTTAGAGTAACTCTACTGATTGCATGTTTATTATTGCATAACAAAAGCTTACCAGGTCACAGGCAGCAGGCAATTCATATCGTTCGAGTTTCAAGGAAGAAGCATGGAAAAGATATAACCGTCGAATGCAAGAGGAGTATGAAGAAGAAATGGAGAGAGTGGTGAGATTGGTGTTTGTTCCTGATTTTGTTGTTGATGTGGTTCCTTTTCTCTCTCTCTCTCTCTCTTATCTTTTCTTTTCCTAAGCTAAGTTAGATGACAAAAACCCCATTCAAATGGAAGACCCAATTGTTTTTAATTACCTTCTAATTGAGTATGTTGTATGATATCCTTCAAAAGATGACATGATCTTGTTTTCCTGCTGAAGTACACTATTATCTTTCAATATCCTCCAAACATCTAGTTTCTTAAAGTATGAAACACTAAAAATGCTAAAACCAGCTAATGGTCCATTATTGTTATGTATCTTGTACTTGGATAGATGGATTGTATTGTATCTTTCTTTATGTTTTTATGGAGTTATTTGACTTCTGGTTTTTAATTATATTTTGCATCTCTTTAGTTTATATGGTATTTTGCCATATTATCCTAGATGTATGTCATATCATATGATAAGTCAATCGTTTAGGTACAATTTCTTTATACTTTTTGCCACATGATACACTGTTGGGCCCCACTTTTCAAAAAAATATATATGGATATATATATATATATATATAATATATATATATAATCATGATAATTAAAAAAAAAAAAATCTGAATGGGTTGTGCACATGCACGACCCATGAGACCCATGAAAGGGGGGACTTCACCCACGTCCCCCCTCTTCTTCAATTAACAAAAAAATAAAAGAAATTTAAAAGTTTGCATGGGTCGTGCGCATGCATGACCCTTGAAAAGCCTTGAAAAGGGGGGGCTCATCAACGAACCCCTCCTCTTCAATTAACAAAAAAAAAAATTAAAAGTTTGCATGGGTCGTCAATTAACAAAAAGAAAAAGAAAATTAAAAGTTTGCATGGGTTGTGCACATGCATGACCCTTGAAAAGGGGGGGCTCATCAACGAACCCCTCCTTTTCAATTAAAATAATATTCAAACACAAAGGGAGGAGATAATTCAAAAAAAAAAAAAGTAAAAGAGAAGTGGGGACGCATGTGGGAAGTTTTCTAACTTCCCACACACGCCCACTTCAATGGGCAAGTATTGGGTAGTTGGGTAACTACCCTATTCCCTATAAAAGCTGATAAGCCTCAGAAATAAGGAGTTTAGAAGGCTGGAGTTTAGAAGATCGGGGAGAAGATCAGAGAAAGAAAGCAGAGAGATTTTAGCAGATAAAGTTGTGAAAGGCTTCCAAGAGATAAAGGAGGTAAGATATGTTTCAATTTTATTTGAATTCTCTCTAAATACTAAGGTCCAGGTTCTAAAGGAAAGGGGTAAAAAAAAAGAATGAGATAAGGATTGGAAGATATACCCAATCTTTATCTATGTGGGAGAATGACAAGGCAAGAAGAAAAAGAATAATCCATTTTGTTCAACCCCCACTGCTTGAAGTGCATTTAAGACACTTTGGCAGCTCTCAGGTGCAAATTCCCAGCGTGTTCGTCCGCTTGGGGGCACCTGAGGCGTCATGGTAGTGCTTAGCAACATTTTCAGGCGAACACAGTGGTTTTCCGGCAAAAATATGGATGCTGCAGGCGTTTTTTTTGGAGAAAACAGGCCAAACAGGCCCTTAGGAGTGCCGGACCGGGCTCTGGGCCGGGCACAGAAGACCCGCACGGGTCAATTTGCCCCACGGATCGAGACCGGGCGCAGAAGACCCGTGCGGCCCAAGATCAACCAAAAAAAAGCGCGCGGGCCCTGAAACTGGGCCCGCATACGCTCGCAGCCCGTGCTCCTCTGGTTCTAACAGAACCACGGTTCTGGACCGACCCGCCTGCCCCATATGACCCATAAAGCCTTATTTTTGAGTCTTGACCCATTTTCAAGCCCCAGAAAAATCCAGAAAAATTCCCAAAAATCCTTGAAGCCTCTTAGAACTCAGATCCACCAAAAATTCACTCCAAATAGTGGTAAAAAAATCAAATACCTCTCTTTCCTTCGTTAAAAGTGGTTCAAAGTGTCCTAAATTGGACCAACCTCTTTTGCAATTGAACCAAAGTTTTCAATTGGACCAACCCTCTTGCAATTGAACCAAAGCCCTTTCAAATCAAACTCAAATATCCCAATTTGAACCAAAAGAGTTCCAAATTGAACCAAAAAAAACCCTTCAAACTAAGCCAAAGCTCCCTCAAATTAAAACGGACCGGAATCGTCCTTAAACTAAATTGACCGAAATCATCCTTTAAACTAAGTTGGACTGGAATCGTCCTTAAACTAAATGGACCGAAATCATCATTTAAACTAAGTTGGACCGGAATCGTCCTTAAACTAAAATGGACCGGAATCGTCCTTTAAACTAAATGGACAGGAATCGTCCTTTAAACTAAAATGAACCGGAATCGTCCTTTAAACTAAAATGGACCGGAATTGTCCTTTAAACTAAGTCAGACCGGAATCGTCCTTAAACTAAATGAACCGGAATCGTCCTTTAAACTAAGTCGGACCGGAATCGTCCTTTAAACTAAGTCGGACCGGAATCGTCCTTTAAACTAATTGGACCGGAATCGTCCTTTAAACTAAGTTGGACCGGAATCGTCTTTAAACTAAAATGGACCGGAATTGTCCTTTAAACTAAGTCGGACCGGAATCGTCCTTTAAACTAATTCGGACCGGAATCGTCCTTAAACTAAAACGGACCGGAACCGTCCTTTAAACTACATTGGACCGAGATCGTCTTTAAACTAAAGTTGTATAAGTCAAACCAAGCCTTGTATAAATCAAACAACTAAAACCGGTTCAAACCAGTTCCCATACAACCTATACTTCAAAAGAGACTAAAAGTTAAACCATTTCTTCTATGGTTCAAATTTCTGGTTCAAACCAAACCTAAATCGGATCCTTGTGACCCAAACCAAATTCAATTCAAAACCCCATTTGAACTACGATATGGCTTGATCCCAAATACTTGGGTACGTAGGCAGCCCGAACATTGGGTTCAGCCACAATAACAAAAAACACAAATTAAATCAAATATTTCTTGATTACTTTGAGAGTTAGAATCAAAGGGTTGTTCTAGAGTCTAGGATGTAATTAAGAGGCCAATGGTCTTGAATGGGTCCGTTCCCTATAAAAAAAAAACCCACAACAAATGGGTGAAATTGTGTTCGATCAAAGGTTACAATTTTTTGTTCAACATACACAATAATGCTTACCTATATATGTTGATGTGAATATGCATGCATTTTCTCTCTCTATTTTTTATATATTTTTTTGTGCATGCTAGTACGTCTGAATGTTACTTTTCATTTTTGATCGTAAAAAAGGTCCATTTTTCTTGGAAATTGAACGAAGCTTTGAAAAATTTTGCATAAATTATAGTTGAGAGAATGAAAACACTTGAAAATGCACAGAAAATATATTGAAGCTTCAAGAAACTTGTGGAAAGATAAACAAAAAGGTTGTTTAAAGTTACATATATGAGACAAAAGTGGTTGATAAATTAAAACTGTCCTTGCAACCATTAATACAGTAGACCACAGTATACTGTGATAAAACATGAAAATGGATGTTTGTTGGAAATGCCACTAGTAGTATATGAGAACACCCCTTTACAAAAAATTACAACCATAATATATCATTTGTACATGTTTAATGATCTTATGCTCCTAAGGTACATCAGATACCAGTATTATGTTGACTTTCCTTGCATAAATTGTTGGCTTCATATTTATAGAACTGTATAAGGGACTAATTTTTTCACCTTTTGTCAAAACTCAAACAACAGCAACAAAATGCTGCACACCAACTAGCCAATATTGCCGTTTCAAGTCTTGTTCCATCATCTTAGCTAGTTTGATTTGTTGCAATAATTTATCAAATTCTTGTAGTTATGGTATTGGGGTATAAAATTTATAGCTTGAACCAAATATATTGGCCATTGATTGATCATATAAGTTAGGTTTAGCTCACTTGTAATAAAAGTGTAAAAGAAAATGGAAAGTTATTTGTGTTGATACTTGATACCAACTATGCTTCGTGGAACAAAAGGGTAGGCCAATTAGGAAGCAGTATATTGATAGGATTTGGCATTGAGATGAAGAGTGTCGATGAATAAGTGATATATAAGGAAAATTGGGATTTTCATTTTATATGTTCAAAAGGGTTTTCCTTATATAGAGTATGAAATGGAAATCCACTTAGATGGTTTCCGAATGTTAAACAAAATACCAATGTAAAATCATATGTTCGTACCAGTGGAGTGGAATGTTCAAATGGGAAGGCGAAACGTTTTAAAGGACACTTTAAAGGAATGTAGAAGAGTATATATGATACTCTTCCTTACTGATCAACACAAGAGAAAAAAAGAAAGAAAAAGAGGGTCTTAAAGGACACTGATAGAATTGGGGGTTACGATTTGATAACATTCAATTCAATTGAAGAATACCTCTTGAAAGGCTGACACTATGGGATTTGTGCTGCCAACCAACTAATTATATTGTTTAATAACAAAAAAACAAGAATAAATTAGCTATGCCTTCGTAATTATGGGCAGACCTTTGATTCAAGCAAAGATGGAGAGAACTGTTTAGAATGAGAGGAGGTGTCTCCTCCGCAGTTCTGAAGTTCCCAATGTCAGCAGTGTTTAGTTTTATTTATTCTAAAACCATAATTTGTGAGTGAAAGTGTCTGGTAATGCTTGGAATTTTATACAGTGTTTCCATTTATGCCAAAGATACCAACTGTAACCCCTGGAATTAATCATGAAGATCCATGATATTGCGCGGGGGGGGGGGGGGGGGGGGGGCGCCTGAAAGTAAAATTATGTAATGTTGTGCTCTTAATTTTAGAGAGTTTGTTCAGTAGTTTATAAATTTGTGATTTGTTGGTTAAAAATCTTGAGGTGTTCTACAGGCGTGGGGAATGAGGGAAGGAAAGTTGTATAAAAAAATTCTGTGGAATATAGCTCTCGTGGCAATCTCTTGGGTGATATGGGGGGAAGAAACCATAGGATCTTCAGGGGTATTGAGAGAAACTTGGCATATCTGGGAAAAAAAACTCTCTGGTTGATGTATAACTGGCTTGCAGCAGAAAACTTGATTGTTAATGCTCCTATACAAGATTTTCTGTTGTGTGTTAGGTTTCCAGATTAGGGAGGGGAGAATTTTGTTTAATCTTATAGGTGGGTCATGAGTTAGTCTTGTAATCTTAGGTACACAATCAGTGTACCTATAAGAACTGTTCTATTTTCCTAACTTATAATAAATATAAACCACTTGATTACTGAAAAAAATAAAAATAAAAATCTTGAGGCGTTCTATGTAAGCTGTCATATAAAGTAAAATATCAAACGAAAACTTCTCATTTGACAAAATTGTTGACTCATGAGAGTTGGTGCTACTAGATTAATTTGGTGGTTTGTGCTCACTGTTGCAAACCTATAATACTGCTTTTCATGTTTTGTGCCTATTTTTGTTTTGTTGGGGTGTGGGGGACATCTTGTTATTTGATCAATAGAAAACTGTGAATTATACTTAAGTAAATGTTCATCTCTATCTCTCTAAACAATAGGGAATCAAAGTATTAAAATATAGGATGAATTTGTTATTCTCAAGTACATACTCATGATAAAGATTATGTAGTAATGCATTTATTAATCAATTCTGTATCGATTGGTTCTGCCATCCATTATATAGATATTATTGTAGTACCCAAGATTCAGTATGTATTGATTTCTCTATGGGTATGACATTAAATCTAAGTTCTTCTTGCCTTCCAATAGCTTGCTTGGATACTTGCTGGTGATCTGTATTCATTACGTTTGTAAGGTTGTTGTATGATAATGTCTTCTCTTTCTAGGAGCGTATAAGGCGTATGCAAAGTGTATTTAACAGAGAGAGAAATAAATATAAAAGGAGCTATGAGAGCTGGAGAGAAAATGGTTATGGTGCATATCATCAGCATTTCCAGCGAGATGATTGGTATTGGAAGACTGATACATCCTACAACGATCAAAGAACTAATTTCAGATCGACTCCAAGAGAAAGTGGAAGCTATTCATTATCACATCACTACTCAGTTTTGGGGCTAGACAGGTAAATATCACTATTCTGAACAAGTACACAGGCCTCATAAACTGATTATTTGTTGATATAAAATTTTTACTCCTTTTTGGATCTCTTTTTCTTGGAGTATGATTAAACAACAATTGTATAAAAGGCTTTGAAAATATAAAATAGATTCAGAAGGAAAAATAATAAATTGTCATTAGCATCGTTGTTAGTATTGTTTATTGTAATAATTATTAGTATTATTATTTTTTCAGAGAGGCAACTTTAGAATTCAGAGAGTCATAAGATCCTTTGAATTAGCTGGTGCTAATTAAAAGCATCTAGTGATTTATGAAATTATATTTTCCATAGCTTCTAGTTGCTGCTGTTGTTCTTGGTTACGATGCTGGACTCTATCCACATTTGGAAATAGGTTGTAAAGTAATATAATGTATCATCCATTCACATTGTTGGCAGTATGTATCCCTTGAACTATTTAACTTATTCTTGTATCTTTTATTGGAACAGGTCTAGAAAAAAACCTTACACGGATGCTGAGATTAAGGTATCCCTCATTTGAGAGTTGTTATGGTTATAGATATGACATACTTCATGTTTTTTGCTTTTTTGAGGTTGGTTGCTGATCCTAGTTTTGTTGTTAGCTCAGCTTTACCAGTTTTCATTTTTGATTCATTGTATTGTTTTTCATGTGTGTTTACTATAACAAGGAAAACAATAAAATGCATCATCCGAGTGAGTGGAGGGCTGCAACATGAAGCCTATTCCTTCATCGCGATCTATTAAAAATAATTAAATTACTAAGGTTATGAATATCTAAATTTTTTTGTATTGACTTCAGCCATGTTATTTATAGTCTTCTTTTCACTTTCATAGATTCTTTAATAAGTACCCTCACCTTCCTATAGCTGCGTTAGGAATTACGCCTAAACCAAATAATATTATATTGTATTTGGACAAAATCAAGATAATATTGAATATATACATATCTTACCTTATCTTCTTTGGTCTTCCTATGTCGTGATCTTTAGTAAGCTCATCCTATGCATGTTGCTTCTTATTCCCTCATCATGTTGATCCAGATATCATAGTAGCTCTAGTGGTTGTTCTATTAAACTTTCCTTTTAGTTTGAGTAGAACATGTTGATTACATAACCACTGTAGGACTACCTCTCCACTGTCATTTAGCTTTAATTCTATGTACAACATCATCACTATCCCCCTTTTTACGATTAATTGATCCAAGATAGAAAATTTGATTTGTTTTAAGAATCTCTCAATTCTCACTTTCTGCCGTTACTTTATCTCTGATTTTTTTATGCTAAATATCTTATGATTAAACTTTGCCGTGTGCTAAAACTAGGGTGAGAGCTGTGAATGGAGTAGAATATCAATTTATGCATGGGACAAAAGCAGTACAGCTGTCCTCAAATTAACAATGGTTGCGCCAGATGTGATCTAGCCAACTTATGTAGATGGAATTATGGACTATATTTGGATGTGTTTAGCATTGCTTCTCTGGGCCTTGGAAGCGTTTCCTAGGCCGAAAAGTGCTTTGAACTAAATAGGATTAGTAAGTCCATGTAACTAAATAGGATTAGTAAGTCCATGTTAGAAGTGTTTCCATAAGAATCATGTCATCCTAAAGCTGATTCTTGAGAAGCTATCAATTCACTGCTCCTTAAATCACGTTTGCGGAAAATATTTTGGAATGCTAAAACATTATCTTGTTGTCTCATATGTCCCATAACTTTTAAAATACATATTTTGTCCATAAAACTTAACCCTTATGCGTAAAAGTCTCATTACATTTCCTATCTAGCATAAATCTCTCATGCAAGATCCCTATAGATCAGCAAACTAAAGGGAAAAAACAAAAAAAAGCAGAATCTTCTCTCTCTCTCTCGCTTCTATTAACCTTTCAGCCTTGATGCGAAAGTGTTTTTTTTACTGTCTTTACCACATCTTTTAGTCGTATGAAGTGCTTAGCAAGAATTGATTTTGAAGGAATTGCTTCTCCTTCCAAGAACCAAATCCATCGCGGATACAACCTCAATGTGAGACGTGTTGTCGTACACATTCATTGCCAGTCTGTTTCATCTATAGAACACAAACTTATTTGGCTTGATGTTTTGTCGATCACATATTTTACCATGAAAATTTTTCCTCCACCGTTTTTTTGCAGTCAGCTTTCAGAGCAAAAGCGAAAGAGTTCCACCCAGATCAAAACCAGGACAATAAGGGTGAGAGACATGCACATCACTGACTGGAATCATCTTGCAGTTTTATATCATTGGATTATAATATCAAGCTCCTGCTAATGTTCTGCATTGGTTGATAAAATGAATGCTTGCTGCATTTTGGTGCAGAGGCTTCCGAGGCAAAATTCAAAGAGGTGATGGTCTCTTATGAAGCCATAAAATCAGAACGAAACAATATGAAGTGCTGATCTGAGGGAATGTACCATCGATGATACATATAGATTTCAAGAATGCCTAGAGGAGAACAAAGATTTCAACAATATATTATTGCTTCTTCTCTGGAAGGCTGGAAGCAGCTGAGTGATGAGATCTTTGCGGCATGTTCTCTTTAACCATTTGAGAGTATGGATGTAACCATAAGTGTTAATTCAAATGAAATTGTCAAGGGATCTATAGCGATTTCAAGCAAGAGTGGAGGGAAGCGGAGGGAGGTTCATATATTTATTTGTATGCAAAATTTTTATATGCATGCACGTCCATCAATTCGTTGTAAAATATGCTTTATCAAAAAGTTAAGGTATCCTAGTTTGTCTAAGCAGGTGGTGTATTTGCCTGCTATGTCATGTTTTTTTTTAAAGCAACTAAGGGCTCCCTGGAACATGCTACACCTTAATGCTCGAAACTTTTCTTCCATCTGCGATCAGGGATGGCAGAAGGCAACTTTTGGATTTTGGATAGGAAGGCCCGGTCCGATCCTCTTGGGGTAAACCCCACCTTAAGTACGAGACCTTCTTACCTTCCTAGGCGTCCCTGGCATGGCTGATGAATCGTCAATCAAAGACGTGAGCTTTTTGAAGAAGAAAATAAACCCAATTAGATAATGGCAGACATCATAAACTAAAAATAGTGTTTAGCAAAGCGACTTCTATTAAGCCGTGAGAAAATAAAGACTGTTTTCTGTCATGGCGATCTTGATATTGAAGAGAATTTAACTGAATTGAATATTATCAACGAAACCAACATTAAGAACAAGCAACTCTTCGTACACGAGATAAGTGCACATGTTCAGAGACATCTTTACTTCAAATTCAAAGTGACTTTTTGCCCTTTATTGTCACTGTTTCAAGGTAAAATTGTTCATACATTTGATGAACTAAGACCCACCAATCTACAGAGATGACAAGCATCCACTCTTTGTGGAAGTATTTTTTGCATGAGGGAAATTACAAATACAAACTAACATTGTCTTGACAGTTGAATGTAGCTACCTCAATATCTAATACCGTTTCAAAGGCCACTTAGGAAGGCGGAGCTCTGTAATATGCTGGAACTGTTGCAGGGAAGAACATCTGCCTAACACCTTCGGACTTTATGATTGGGAAAATGATAGCTGATGCTCCCTGCAAAAATACAAAACAGGAGAGCTACATGAAGACACATGATAATATAAGACACCCCAGAAGCTAATCAATATTGCATCAGAAAATTCATGTATATAACAGATAAAGGAATAGATCTTTTTTTTCAATTAAATAGTCAAAATTATCGGCAATGTCGAGTAAAAGAAAGGAGTCGTAAGAAAAAGCAAAAATAAAATCAATATGCATACCGAAATCAATCTAGCACCAATCCAGATGCGTTTTGGCGAAGGAAAAGGTAATAATAAACGGCCAACACCATATACAGCCACAGCAAAGAAATGCAGAACCAAGCTCAATGGGTGAGGGTTTAAACCAGAGAGTAGAGACACTGGACCAGTTGAAAAAACACCTCCAAGGCTTAGATAATCAAAACATGCTTGGCGCATTTCTTTCCTTGCTTGATCTGGTGAAGCACAGAACACCTTATAGAGAGCCCCCGCCAATGTATTTATCGTGGATGCTACGGGCTGCAAAAATGAAATGTATCAATATTAATTTGATAAGTAGATGACAAAAAAATGGATATCAACAATGAAATAATACTTTATTGAGCCTTGACACTTAATTTTGCAAGTTGAATTTGATGAATTAGCAGAATTATCTAGAAAGGAAGGTACCACGTTATCCTTTTCCATTTCCATATACTTTTCAATGATTCTAGTGTGTCAAGGACATGGTAGCTTTCTGTGAGATTGTGGCATTGTGGCATAGCTTTCTGTGAAAGCTATCTCTAAAATTACCAAACACATAAGCTCTTTGCCTAGCAATTCACATTGAAAAATATGAATACACCACAATTCCAGTGTGTTGTTTGTGCTTATGGTAAAATTATAAACTGGTTTTTCAAGTCTCAATACTTATGCCTACTAGTTGAGAATTAAAATTTTGAGATTCAGCAGGACATTTACCATGTTTTTATTGTTTCACTTCGTTTTCAAAAACTTCAGTTTCTCACTAATGAATGAACTGAACTCAAATGTCCTTCAAAGGTGAATCTCATTGTTTTGCCATCCAAACTTCATTTATTTCATCCAGTTTAAATGTGGTATGAAGCACTTGACCTTTTGAATCCTAAATTTTAACATTCAGTCTCTATACAGTATAAGATAATTTTGTGTTTTAAACATTTTCAACACAAAAAAATGTCATGAAGCATGGAACATATATCCATAGTAGTGACTCACCAGATAATAACTACGAGATAAAGGGCCACATATGCATACAGCTTACCTTACGCAAAGTGTAAAAAGATTCGAGATATTTGCATAGTGAAGAGGCATCATTCAGATCTCGCAAAGGCTTGAGAAGATCTCGCAACAAAACAATATCAGAGAGTGCTACGGTCATTCCTCCACCAGTTAAAGGGTGACGCATATTGAATGCATCCCCCATTAATAAGGCCCCAGGAGTAGGGTATGGATCAGCTGGCATGCTTCTATTTGGCATTGTTCTTATGTTTCCTTTGTCAACTGCAGCTATGAAGGCATCATACAGTTCACAAGGGATCTGAAGAAGACACTCTTGGATTAGCCAACGGTAACAGTTATGAATGAACAAGGTATCTTAGATGTCCTCTTTGCAGTCCATGTACGACAACAGATATGTTAAAGAAAATATAAGATAAAAACCTTAAGAACTTAGCTGTAAAATTATCGTACTAAAATGCCAATTCATTTTTCGGAAAAACAAATAAATTAAGAGAAAAGGAAAAAGCCATGTCCTGAAATAAGTAATTACCTGGGGAGCCACAACAGTCTTCAAATAGTTAGCCATTTCACCACTAGAAATAGACGGCACCTTCTGTCCAGGAACATCAACCAAACAGCGAATCTCTGTACTGCTTATGGGATAAAACAAGATGGGTGAAGGGTCTGCTAGAACAACATGCCCATGATTATCATATGGAAGTAGGCAGTTCTCCAAGACCAGTCCAACAAAGCATGAGGGCACATCTACCTGTAAGTAACAAAAACGAAAAATATGAGTATTTAAATCAGAATAAATAAATAAAAAGAAAAGAGAAAAGAAAAAAGGGATGATAGAACAATAAGCATGTTAAAATTTATAATTTAGAAACATGGAAATTTTCAAGGACTGGGGCAAGCGAACACTTCCAATAAACAAGCATTTTCAGGCAATTAAGAGAAAAGGACGATGTGATACAAACAAATGATAATGAAATCTAAGAAAAACTGAGTGAATTATTATTAGACATGATTGATACAGCATCTTCACCTTAGGGTTGCAGAGAGAGCGACGCAAATTTGAAAAACAACCATCACATACAATTGTTAGAGGAGCAAATGCTTGAAGTTCTTGACCAGTCTTAGTTTTGTATTGTACCCCCTTAATGGTCCCATTTTCTTCAAGCAAGGATGTTACGGTTCCTTGTTCCAATTTTACACTGAAGAAAACAAATGAAGAATTACAGTTAAAAAAATAAACTGAAAAAAAAAAGGAAATAGATAAATGAAAAGAGAAGAGCATGACAGTATGAAGAATCCTTTGATATAATGTTAAATAGTATGATCACAATGCTGGGCCAGCAGTAAAATGACTATATTTTTTTGATCGGTAATAACTATAAACATGGCAAAAGAAAGGATAGTTCCATTAATTATATACATTAAAAGCAAAGATTGTATAGCCTTTCCTACTTAGAAAAAATGCAGACTGGTTTTATAATTTATTTACAACAGCCAATATTCTTGATGAGAATTCATGCTTTATGTGATTATAAAACCCAAAATCAAATTATTCAAATGTTTGAAAACTCAGATCAACCACTGTTTGTTGATTTCCAATTTTATTCAGTCAAGTTTCCAAAAACAGAGTAGCATGGAGGATTTTACAAAGAAATCTTTCATGGAAACATGAAAACACCCCCTTAAGTTGGAGTAACCAAAAAAAAAACAAAAAGCAATTGCTATAATGAGACAAAAAGAATACTTGGGAAGAGAAGCAGCTTTCTCACGCATCCTTTGTATGAAACGCCCATTGTGGAAGCTCCTCCCAGCTACTTCTGCACTGTATTTTTCTAAAGGATATGATAGTTGGGTATCTTTCCCATCCTTAAAAAGAGCATATCCAAACACTCGCTGTGCATCAATATTCTCTACACAATCTGCACTCAAGACACAAAATTTAACATTTTACAACTAGGGTTCACCACTACTGAAAGGAAAGCAGGAAAGATCATTTTGATGCTAAGAAGTTCATGACTGAACAGCAGTCAATTGCATAATAAAGCTCCACAACAATTATAAAGTTTCTCCGCTAGGCATGCTAACTTCATCCCTACCCTCAAGACCCAATTCAATTAACTTCAGGTAGCCTCCCGGCTGAAGCAGTTCACCAACTATTCTGTCAGGCTCTGTCAAGTCTCTTTCAATCACATGGACTCGGCGTCCATCCTGCAATTAGTGGAGACACAAGGTAGCAGATGAAGTGATTTTTACTCCTAAAAGGAAAAATAAAAAATGTAAAATCAGTAGAACACGTCGTTGCAGCTAAAGTGTTTTTATTCATTTGTAAAATGGTTAACCAAATCAAATAAGTAAAACAAAAATTAAAAAAGGAAAATAGAGGGCCATATTCTTCCTGAAAGTCATTACTGGTGAGATTCTATGTCTCAGAGTCAGCAGGAAATGACAGAAGACTTGAATAGGAAAACGTGTGTGCATAGATACTGTGCGATGAGAAAAACCTCTTGCCTAACAATGAAAAGTTATGGTGCTTGCCTATTTGATGAATAACATTCAGAACGAGTAACAATACGTTCCAAAAGATACAAAAATATGAGAGGGAAGGTATGGTTTCAGCCCCTATTAGTTTGTTGATCAATCTCTCTACAACAATAGATGACCATAAGAATTATCCAGATTTGAAGGATGGGTAAAAGTTAACAGCAGGGAAAAATTTCCAGTTTCTAAGCCATAATAGCTTCTTCTTTTTTTTGATCATGTAACCCATAATAGCTTGCAAATTAGACTTTTCATGCGTTATTTACAACTGAAAGATTGTCCAATAAGAAGGTGACAAAGACCCATCACTCAATGACCCATTTTTTGACAGACAAAAACAAGTTATGGATTTTGACAAAATGATCCGCGGAAAGTAAATTTATCCTTTTCAATGAAAGAATGACATCAACAGAATTTTTCATACCAAGATAAAGGAACGACTGGATTTACATTACAAAACCATTTTATCAACAGCAAAAAGAAAAAAAAAATTAGGATGGACGTTAAATCACAAGGTAGCAGATGAAGTGATTTTGGCCATAATCTGCTACAAGAATCAAACGGAAGACCAGAAACCTATGAAGATGCCTGATTTTAAACTTAATGCATACGGCCCTCAGGTAGTCATTAAATGACATGCTAACGCAATTAGGATGGAGGATCTCAATAGTTCAACAATTCTAAGCTCTGTTATCAGCTTATTGAAACAAAGGCCATGAACATTCCATACAACGTCTCAAATCCACATAAAGCAACCATAACTTCAACTACTTAATGAAAAATTCATCCTCAAATACCAGAAACCTCGACATCACCTTTCTGATTAACAGGAGGGAAAAAAAATTACAAAAAACAAAAATACAGACTACAAAAGGAAAACTACCTTCCCGAGCGTGTGCGCGAGAGCAGAGCCCGCAACGCCGGCTCCGACAATGATAACGTCTGCATCGCCTCCCTTCTCCGATCTGCATTCTCCATTTGTGGAGCTTTTCACACATTCATCTCGGATCTCGATTGAAGCTGTTTCTTTCTTCTTTGCCCAAGAATTGTATGACACTACAAACCCTACAACAAGAAGCGCTCCCAAGATGAATAGATCAATCATCTTCGAACAAAAACAGAAACAATGAGACCAAGAAGAAGAACGAAAGGAATTCTCTCCTCCCCTCTGTTTTTTTCTCTCACTCCTCTCGGTGACGACGTTCTAGTGTTACAACACAACTTTGGATGCTCCAAACTGGACAAGCATTTTATAGACATTAAGTCGCGACGGCCCCACACGGCGGATCTAAAAAGTAACAAAGACTATAAATTGCGCCCCCTGTGTGCGGATAGACTTAACCCACGCACGCTCCTCGTAAACGGGAAAGTTAGTTTTTATTGATTATTTTAAATAAACACTCTAAACTAATTCTTGATATTTGGAAAGCAAGGATTTTTTTTTACATAATTAAGAATAAGTATTATTTTATTGTCGATTTCTTATCTTCTCCAACCAAAAAAAAGAAAAAATACCCTCAAAGAATTCCTAACCTCATTCAAATTGTTTACAATTTCAAAACAATTTTGGAATAAATTAAAAAAAAAACTCATTCTCAATTATTTCAAATACATATTACCACTTTCTAATTATAAAGATTTAGATGACTAACTCTGGATTATTTTTAGAAGATATCATTAAAAACCAATTTCATTCATAAATAATTGGTTTCTACTCATGATATGATATGGATGTAAGAAATCATTTTCTTTTCGTTCAAGGGAGAATCGTATTAGCATTAAATCTTATATAAATTAGACAACGATGTAAAACTAATTCAATGTATGGGAACAAAATCGTAAATGTCTTTTGGTGTGGCTTTTCATTGTGCAAGGCAGCAAGGCCATGCTACCTGGAATATGCCCTCATCCCCTTATTGGCAGAAGCTAGCACATGCTAGGAAGAGATTGCACAAGGAAAAGAATACAACATATTCGTTCTTATCTACATGGAAGCTGAGATATCAAGTTTAGTAAACAAATAGTGACGGTGTTAGTTGATTCAAATTGTCGTCGAGTTGTTGATTGTCGATCAAAAAGTCAAAAAATGTAAATGGATCTTAAAAAATTATTATGAATTTAATCCAACCATATTGTCAAGCTGTTTTTACCAAAGTATTAATAAAAACTTATATAGATGATCTTAAATTTCAATGCTTTATTTTTAATATATATATATATATACTAGGCCTTTATGCACGTATCAAGTAAATAAGTTAGCAGTTATGATAATACGCATGCATTAACAAACTTGGGTAGTGTATTAAATTTGAAAAAAAAAAATAGAGGGTGTTTTTGGTATAGGATGTCAGGCAGAAAACTTGGTAGTGCATGTATGTAGAATGGGAAGGGATGTAGATAAATGATAAGTAAAGTAGTACGTGGTAATAGTTTTGCAAATTACTTGAGTTCAAAAATAAAATTAAGGAAGTTATGACTATTATACCCTTTTTATTACGAATCCTGATAACAATGTGTAAGGGTTTTTTTAGGGAAGTTGCACATTATAGTTGGTGCACGTCGCAATGGGGCGACAGTACAGCTCTTTTAAAGATAAGTATTAATTGGGCGATATTGATATGTATCGGATTGGTAGAGGTCCTGATACTTTAAGGCATGGTTTATTAGTTGAGATGGTAGAATAGAATACACTTGTTGTTGGGTACGCTGATGGTACACGGAAACTGGTTTCTTAAATGTATCAACTAAAACATAGTTTTTAATTTGTAGGGTTGAAAAACGAGGGAATCAGATCTTGGGGCCGTAAATGATTGGATGGGAGACAAATCTCCAAGGTGGTGACTTTTGGTCGACGCAATCAATGGATGTTATGGGGGTGCTACGAAACACGTTTCTCGTCTAAATGAGAAACGGTTCAAGTAGTTGGACGCATTTAATTTGGACTTGTTACCGTGACTAATCCACTTAAATATCTTGACATGATAATTAAAAGCTTTGTGTTAGGCACGTTGTGGTTGGATCTCACTTGGCTGTCAGATTTCGACATGTCCTCAGAGAGGTAAATTATCAGTGTGCAAATAAGCTTGCAAACCATGCTATTGACCGATTCCAATGTAGTTGGTTGACTAATCCCCTATATTTGTTGTCATTTTATCTCTTTGATGGTATCAGGGGTCTTGTTCATTAAGACATTAGAGTAATTAATAATATATATTTCGATTTCTCCATATTAAAAAAAGGAAGGATCTCACTTGGCTGATATTGGGTGACAGCCTAATATGATGCTAACTAATTCTAGCAAACATCAAATCCTTCGTGATGTGTGTATTGAGCTGCTTTTTTTGTCATTAATGGTGGTATTAGGAAATGCATAATCATACAAAAACATTCAAAGTCGTTGAAATTCTGATAGAGTGTCAGCGTCTGCATTGTATTATTTTGAATGCACGCCCGTCTCGAGGTCATCGAAATATAAACAAACTCATTTAATCGATTTGAATTTTGCCGTATGGGGTCTCCTCCGATCTTTATCTTCTTCAAAGTATAAATCTATATAATAATAGGGAGCTCTTATTCTTATATGGATGAGCTCGTGTGGGCAATACGTATATAACCTTGGAGTAGCCAAACATTAATCTTTGAGGCCGTGATTTAGTTACTTGTTATCTAACCAGTACGTGTGTGTATATATGCATGTGTGTGTGCGTTCGTGTGTATAAATATCTATATATGTGCGTGTGCATATATAAAAGCGACTTTAGTGGAAGTAGTTTTGGTCAAATATATGTTGTGAAGAAGAAGGGTTATTAGTTGCTCTAAACGCCCCGCAAATGAGGCCTTAATGATCATGAGTTACGGCGCAACTACTTGGAAAGCAATGGGTTGATTAATGGAACTTTGATGGATGGCAATTTGAATGCAGTAGGCACATATAACTAACTTTTGATAGGCGATGGTGATTGATCGGGTGCATCGATCAAAGGGTCAGAGGCACGTTCCACTCAGCTTAATTAACGGTGCTTTAAACCTTTTAAATCACGCTATTTTTTTTTTTCAAAATTTATTTTAAATACGTTAGATTACCAAGGATTAGAGTAAATATTAATAGCTTATTCTATAAATGTCCCTAGAAATGGATTTCTTTTTTTTTTTGGTAGTCCCCTAGAAATGGATTTCACTGGTCAAGAGAAACTGACGTATACATTTATGCGACAAGAAAGGGTGGGGTTGAAGAGTTGGTAATTTGAATCGGTTTAGGTAGTACAAGATCTATTAATGTTGACTTGTATTTAAAAAAAAAATTTTAAGTGCATTCTTATTAGCTTTTATTTATTGAGAGGAATTTGTTGTTAGGATTTTTTTGTAGAGGTAATTAAGCAGTTGAGCCAGCTCATCTCATAACTAGTATTAGTATGCACTATGCAGCCTATCTTTCAGCCTTTTTATTTATTGTTATTATTGTTCAGTTAGATGATAGTCATGCATCGCTCGGCTTGACGACATTATTTTAATGATTGTCATATATTGTTTTCCAAATAAATGTAAATCAACCCCAAGAGACAAATTTATGAGATGAATACAAATTTCTGAGATGAAATCGCCTGTCGTCCTTTTTGAATTAGTCCCTTATGCGATCTTGAAATGCTGCTATGTGGAGCATATCACAGCCAATGTTTTGTCATGTGGGCCTTACTTGAAAATATTTAAAACAATGAAAAAACATTGGTCTTGAGATGCTCCACATGGCAACAACTCACAATCGCATGAGTGATTGTGAAGATTTCATTTAGGAAAGGCGACTGAAGATTTCATTCCCAAATTTACGTAGTAATCGTTCCTGACGACATTAACCTTTCATCAATTGTGACTCGTTTCTTATTGTTAATTAATTTCCACTCAAAAGAGCTAGATATTGACTGCGTAGGTGCATGGTGGGATCAATTCAAGTAGCGTTGTCAACGGTTTGAGTCTACCTCGATTCGTATTCAAATGTAATATTGAAATTCAAATTCAAATTCGCTTCGATTATATTCGAATTCAATCGATATATCCAATCCGACCGATGATAAGATTCTAAGTCTGTATTTGAGTATTCGGCCCATGGACAAACTTAAAAACGATAGCGGATAACAGATGAAGTCAAATCCTGGTGTTTAAGGAGTGAGTCGGTTTGGAAAAATGCCATTAACGTTGGTGAAATGCTTTCTTCTCTATGTCACTATTACCAGTTGAATTATTATCATGCATTAATTCTTTATTAGGAAGCTGAATATATCAATGGATGTGGCATCAAGTCAATCACAAGATGATGGGAACACCCGCCCAAACGGAAAATTTGATTGAGATACGTTTAAGCCGAAGCTGTTTGGCAACGCCACCTTGCCGGCATCACTAAGCTGGCTGGGGCGGCTGACATTCTTGTACTGTTCACAATTTAAGAATTAAGATTTTCGACCATTCCTCCTGTAGGACAAATCACGGAATGAAATGGTCTGCTATGTTTTCCTAAATTGCTCCTTGATGTGATCGTGAGATGCTGCCATGTGGAGCATCTTATGATTACTGTTTTATTTTATTTTATTATTATTATAAATGTTTTAAGTGGAGCCTACAAGAAAAAAATGCTGGTCATGAGATACTTGGCATGGTAGCATCTCACGGTCACATCTAGAAAAATGAGTTAACATTTCTCCTTTTTAAGATTCTCAATCATTCTATTCTTTCCATGCGTTGGCTGATGCTATCGTATCCTACTATAAAATTTGACCTATGTTTTAAAAAATGCTTACTTGCATTGGTTTTTATTCTAGAAATAGAAATGTTGTCATGTGAAGCATATCATGATCCGTGCTTTTCCATTATTGTAAACTAGCAAGGTGCACGTGCAGTATTGCACATATGTAAGAAATAAAGGGATGGAAGGAACAGTTGCAGAATTGATTGTATGTTTTGAAAAAAATTGAGGTAGTTTTGACCATTATACCCTTATATTAATAAATCTTTTCAATAGTGTATAAAAGGGTTGTTTTGGAAGACTGTGCATTTTGTTTTGCACGCTTGCTAAGGAGCCTATTTCCATTATATATAGTCTAGATGTTTCATGTGGAACCCACTTGTAAAAACATTGACCTTGAGACATGCCATTGGCAACATCCCATGCCCAAAAGTAGAAACCAATGCTGGTAAACATTGCAGAAGATTTCATCCCTTTAATTAGTAGTCTACCACATGCTAATTCACAAAGATAGTAAAGGAGAAAATGGATCAATTTGTTGTCCTATAACTTTGATCGCAATGGCAATCATGGAAGATTTCCTTCCTTTAGAAATCAATTTGGTGAGTGTCACTAGAAGGGTCAATGGTATGGCTGATCATTGGGCAGGTTCGAGGTGGGCCAAAAGTCACACATAATTGATATAGCCTCTGTCCAAGCCCGTCCAGCCCGATGATTGAGCTTGTGACTTAATGACCATGCCCATTTAATGAGCACACTTAAATGCCCAAGCCTGACCAAGTTTGCCCAACAATAATCATTTAGACATCCAATCTTATACTAAAAAAAAAAGGCAAAAACATTAATCTTTTCCCTTCCAGATAATTCAAAAAAAAAAAATTAGGAAGAAATTTCACATGCCAACAAAAGTATCACCATTTTGAAGAAGAGATGGAGGAGTAAAGACTTGTGGAGTAGATATAAGTAGTTTAGGGTTAGAAAACAAAGTATTAATTAAATAGTAATAAGTAAAAAACCAATTAAATAGTTAAGCTTGGTCTGACATTTCTTATTTTTTACCAAGCCCATCCAAATTTGGTCCAAATTTCTTTCAGGCTTTTAAAAATTAATCCCAGCCCGACCCTATGATCAACTATTGCATGACCAAGCCCATCTAAAAGCGGGCTATTCACGACCCGCCCAACCATGAACACCCTTAGTTAATGGCCGTAGCAAAATTTATAAAGCTAAGTTTAGGTGAAATATAATCTTACTGTTGTATAAAAGATTTTGATTAAACATTTGGTTTTTCTCAATGCTCTTTTGAAACTTTAAAAGACATTAATCTAGTGAAACCCGCCTACACATAAAAAGAGTTCACAAACTAAGAGCTCTTATTGCACTTTTATTTGAAGTTTTGGATCAATCACAAAACTAATTACCAATTGTAGAACGTTACATACAAGTACAACCAATCAAGAGCAGCTAGGTTTCACTTAACATGTCCAAGGCGGGATAACATCGTATGCCACAGGACTAAGGAGCGGTGAAGCAGCAGACGATTTCAAACAGTCCAAGGTCGGCTGTAAACAGATCTCGCTTTATTAGGTCAAGCCCCCATCCTCAACCTAAAAAGGGCCAAACCTTCGCCTACATATCTGTCCAAATATTGGGCTAGGTTGACCGGGCCCCTGTGGCCACATATGCCATTCCTGAATAGTGGTAGGACTTTGAGATTGATAGGGTTCAAAGAGCCCATCAAAACCCGTGATTGATGTACATCCTACTGAGTTGTAGGATACGACGATTCTCATGATCCTAATTGTGGCTAACAAATGTATGGCAAGCATTTTCTCCTTTAACAATTGTGTTACAGTACGTTTACGCTTTCACGCGCTACACGTCTAGAAAACAAATGTAGAGTCTATTTAGAAAAAAACCCCATTTGCATTTGTTCAAGTTGGTTAATTATACTGACATGGCATAATTAACCTGTAAATAAGAGAAAAGCCATAAAGCGATTTAGGTATAGAATGTCAACCTCGAATCTAACCTGTCATTTTTATATTAGTATAGATTATGCATGCATCGAATCGCAATAGATTAAGCAAAAAAATGTAAGCTTTTGGGCAGTGACGTGCGGAATTGGGTTCGGACATAAATTTGCGCATCCAACAGCGAAATTGATGGAAAAAGGTAGATTGAAATTTGGGTCCAACCTATTGTAAATACCCGACAGAACCATGCTTCGGCCAATGGACGCTACACGACACGTGATGAACACGACACGAGAATAATATGAGCCGAAGATGGTTTGGACCGGGTAAATGGCGTGATTTATGGGAGAGTTAGGCCCCACCCAAACAAATGGTCCCAACGGATGAGCCGCAAGGTAGTTGCCATTTGTATCAGATGCACATGCAAATGCAACAAGACAAGCAACCCTAACCATATGGCACTAGGCGACATTGTCCATACAACTTGGCACAAAGACGTGATGGAGTGACGAAGTCTTACGGGATAAACCAAAATTACCTAAAAGCCCTTACTGCCTCCTCACTTGACTTGGATATGGCTTCAATCATTACCACCGCCTTGCTGTACACCACCCTCCGCAACGTGGGTGGGTGGCTCCAGCCTCCAGGAGCTTTGATGCATGACGTCAGCTCCGATATCCACCAGTCAAGCTACTCTCCCGCCACGAATGCACTGATCACATTAAAAAAAATCACCGGCATAGCCAAGGGGGGGCCAGGGTGGCCCACATTAGTCAAAAGAACGCTATACCAGGTTCTCTAATCTCTAATTGTTGAAAGCGAATTGCGCTACCAAGTACGTTAACTAATAATCCTCAATCTGACGCGTTTACTAACACATTATGCGTTCAAGGCCTATTTTTTTATAGGACCAATCCCACGGATCCACACCTAACTCATTTTGTTTCAAAAAGACCGTCGTGAGGCCCCACCCTTTCTAATCTTAAGAGACAAGAGTGGACAAATATAAAGAAAAAGTAAAAAAAAGGTTATGTGGGTCCACCAGTTAACGTGAGAAACTTCTACATCGTCTGTGCGTAAGCCCCGACGGCAATCATATGTAATAGATATCATGAGCTGTCATCCATGGAATCCGAAGCCCCAACACTTTTCAAGTTCATTTATAAAAATGTATTGAAAACGCCCTTCTACTTTCCTGCATTCATTATCAACCAAGGTTTACAATTTCGGTACAGGGACCCCGGCGATGCGTTTCGCTGGGGGAAAATCGTTTTGGGTGCATCGGTAGCAATTCACCGAAATTTCGACGGCACGGAGCGGCGTGCCGAGCGGCACGGACCGGCACGGACGAAACAGAAAAAAAAAATCAGTTTTTATACACGAATCGGACCGGCACGGACCGGCGTGCCAACGAAATTTCCACCGGCACGAAAAAAAACCCGATTTTTTCCTTTTTAATTTTCCATCATTTCGGCGGCACGCCGCCGGCGTGCCGCCGAAATTTCGTTTTGGCCGATGGGCGGCACGCCCACCGGCACCGAATCATAAAACCTTGTTATCAACAAACCATCCAATGCCCGCAGTATTTGCGCAAGCTAGGTTGGATTTGGAGTCTTTGGACAAGGGGTGACTACGAGGGATTGTGAAAGACAGAAACAAAATGCCTGGCCTTGCTTTTGCTCGACACATGCCCTTTCTCCTTTTGTATCGTATATATGCACTAGACAGAGGCCATATGAAAGCCCAAGGGCATAGATTATTCTTTTTTATGGAAAGTATATTCTTTAATATAGATGTAAGCAATAATATCTTGTTATTAGTATAAAAGTAATCTATGTGCTTCCAACTATTAGGTTTAAGAGTTGTTTGTTAGATATAGATTCTTCAAAGTCAATAATTGGAGAAGCCAAGCATCTCCTCATGCCTAAGCCACAACGTTTAAAGAGAGACAATAAAGAAAAAAAATATGACGGGCTGATTTAGTTCGTAAAGCGGGATGGGATTTAGACTAAATAAATTAGGTCTTATCTCATTTTTACTAGAATTACTAATTTATATATATCACCATGATTAGATAATAATTAAGATAAGTCACATAAATCTGTTGTACACGATGCAGATATATCACAACATAACAAAAACCCACCTGGAGTACTTGTATTTTTTATCGGATAACATTATTGTTGTAAGTATCCTTTTCATTGAAGAAAATATATTTTATGTATTAAGGTTTCAACGGCCATCTCTAATGCCTATTGATTTCATAGCTGTTCTAAGTAGGGCTGGCAATGGGTTTGATATATATCCGAATCCGATTTGAAAATCTCAAATTCGGATATAAAATATAAATTCGTGGTTCGAATTTGGATATCTGATTTCGGATCTGATCGAATTCGGATCTAAATTTGAATCTGTCCATATCCAATCTGAATAGGATCCGAACAGAAATCAATATATACTTTTCATTAAACCATTTGTAAACTTTGTATAAATCATGGTTGAACAATCCTTACTCATGTCTTGCTTTAATATTTATATGGTTCATTAACTTTGATAGTTAAAATTTGCTTTAATAGTTAAACTTGACTTTTGAGTTTTAAGTTCAAATCGGATCGAATTTGGATTTCGGTTATTTATTCGGTCGAATTTCGAATTCTGATACAGTATATAAATTCGGTTTCGAATTCGGATTCACTTATAAAAGATTCATCGGATTTCGGATCGAATTCGGATATCAGATTTTTATTTTCGGTTCGGATTTGGATCATGGTAGATCCATACTGTATTCGACCCATTGCCAGCACTTGTCCCAAGTGACAAGGTTTCAAAACCCGATTCTCGTACCGATATCAGTCGGCATGTTAGGAAAATTCCAGGTTTTATCGAATTTTAAAGGTATATATTGTACATCCACCGGTTTTCTATTGGATTCAGATCATAATTGAACCTGTAAAAAGGGTGTTCAACTATAATTAATCAAACCTTGCCATCTCAACCCACCAATTTTCTATTGATTTAGATCATCTACAATTGAACCCGTAAGAGACTTTAACTGTAACCAATCAAACATTGCCACCTCAATCCTGAAAATTTCTCTCTTGCATTGAAAAATGAAAAAGTTTTTTTTCACTTTTAGAGGACCGTTGCAGGACTGAGGTAGCAAGGTTTGATTGGTTACAGTTGAATCTGTAGATGATATGAATCCTTTTCTATTTACTAGAGGCCTCTCTCACGTTGAAGGCTGTTAACTGATGACTTAAAATGGAATCCAACAGTTACTATAGGCTCACATCATACATCATAAATAACGTGAACTCATTTTTTTCATCTAACACTTGTGGGGAATACAGTTTTTTTGTCTCTTGAAATTACAATGATAAAAACGCTATGTAATTTTACATTTAAAGTGAGCTGTTGAGAATTATTTTAATTGGTATAGAATTGAATTTATATAATAAAACTCACATTGTATTGGATGGGTTGAAGATGTTTCCAAATTAGACCAATTTTGTATGAACAGATACATATATATGGATATTGAATTAAACATGCCAAAATTTCAAAGGCTATATTTTATATAATTCGAATGTCAGAAGATCTAGAGTCCTAGACATTGAAGTGCTCCAATTTGCAAGGGTCAAACCGTATGAAAACTATTTTCCTCCATCATTTAATGTTTATTTTGAATTAAACATGCAAAAATTTCAAAGGCTATATTTTATATAATTCAAATGTCGGAATATCTAGACATTGAAGTGCTCCAATTTTCAAGGGTCAAGCCGTATGAAAAGTATTTTCCTCCATCATGTACGTTTATTCTGATCAATTAATACTAAGAGACTATTCTAGACAGCCCTTTTGATTAATAATTACAAGCAAGGGCGCACGTGCAAGACTACATGTCGGGAGAGACAAGACTACACGTGGAGAGAGAGAATGAGGAGAGGAGAAGTGGGGGGAGAAAGGAATGGAGAAAGGAGAAGTGGGCCAATTACAAATTAATTGTTTTTGAACGAAAATGGTGAGTTGAGATGGGTATAACCCTATATTATTAAAACCAAACTATGCAGAGGACGGCATTTTGGAAAGTTGTAAATTATTTTGGGCACGCTTCTCAAGGGGGCGCCTCACATTATATATAGTATATATTCTCAGCCCACATAAATGCGATTCTCAAGGCTAAAGTCTATCATGATAGTTTCAGTAAAAAGAAAGACGTCAGTGGAATAAAAAAAAAGAAAAAAAAATGATAGTTTCAGTAAAAGACTTCATAGTGGAGATGTCCCAACGCAATTACAAAGAAGCGATTATAATATTTACATTAAGGTTCATATAATTATTTTCAAAATTATAATCTCATTGATTGGGATGCAAATTGTCCCCTCCCGAATCCCTGCATTGCCATGTACCGGGCCTTTTGTTAGTGGTGCTTTCAATCTAAAAAATTCAATTTCGATTCCTTTTTAAAATGAGTTTTTTAAGGCGAATGCACCAATTGCATTACTGTTGCATAAAACCAGTGCATAAATTTTGCTCCCCTTTGATTGGTTAGTTTATACTTGTTCCGAACCTAAATTTGTTTTAAAATTGTTCGAGAGAAGTTCTATAATTCAACTTTGAAATTTCCAAATAATTGTAGTTAAAAAGGAAAGAAAATGTACTTAGAACTATAGTTTAAGAGACAATGAAACTTATTTATTTCCCTTTATCAAGTGGCAGTGGCGGAATCACTTTATGTTCAGTGGGGGCAATTGTCCTCTTGAAATTTTTATTTTTTAATTAAAAATATATATATTTATTTTTTAATTAAAAATATATATTTTTCTATATATTTTAATTAAAATTTTATATTTTGCTCCCTTTGAAATTTCTAATTTGCCGCTTCGAACTTATTGAAATTTTTATATTTAAGTAAAAAGTATTAATTGAAATTTTTATATTTAACAAAAAGTATTAATTGAAAATTTTATTTTACCATTTGGAATCCTGATTCCGCGGCTGTCAAGTGGCCACATTTCCTTTTAATTTTCGTGTTAGAGGTAGGAGCGGGAAAATTTTAACATTGAGCATTTGAGCGTTGATGTGGGCCAGGCATGAAGTTTTCGTAACTCCTCTGGTCCAGTAAGCACAGCTCATATCGTAGTGTTGGAAAAATGGTGAGGTGGCAGGGCGGGCGGACACTAGCACCTTACTCGAAGGCACGACAGGCTCCGCTGCCGGCTCTGCGGTGCGTGGACCTCGACGATCTCAAGACACGTGTTGATATTCCTGTAAAGGAGTGCGACACATGACAGTCACGTGAAATCCCAGCCGGTGATTTCACGGAACCACCGGATTTTAGGTCCAGAGGAAATAGCTTCAATTCTCACGAATGCTGTCAGCGATTTTGAATTTGTCAATTTGAAACCAATAGTTTATTCGAACTGACTTGCGTCAGATCAACATCAGTACACCTGTAACTTCCTCGTCAGGTAACTTTTGCTTTTTCAACTTTTTAATTTAACCACGGGAGGGAACGCATTTCGATGTAACTCATATTTAACCTTCGTACAATTTTAAAAAATGTGATTACGGTAGAATGCAAAACCAAACCGAAATTAAATTAAAAACCATATGGTCGAACCAGTCCAACCAAAATTATAAATTTAATTTGGTTTGTGTCAGTTTAGTTCAATCTAAGTTCTAACACATATTAAACCCATAAACCAAACCCATTAGGTTCAGTTTCGAACCAAAATCAAATCGGACCAAAATTGAACCGTTGCCATCCTTATTCAAACGTAATCTTCCGGGACCATGAGTTACCGACAGGAAGTGAGTAGTTCGGTAGCCTTATTGTGTGTTACTGACTTGGTCATCTGTATCCGCCTCTCTTCCGACCCATCCAAAAATATATGAAAAAGATAACAAATCTCAACAAGTGAAATAAATAGAAAAACAAAAATTACCTTTTCGATTTCACGCGCTTGGCCGTTAGATTGTCTCTTTCCCTTGTACCTTCCTCTGTTTTGGAAGGAGAAAAAGATGGTCATTCATAACAAAAGAAATTCATCAGATTTTTAAAAAAATAAAATGATTTTCTTCTTCATCTCACACGCGAATCAGAGGAAGGTCGATCCAAAGATCTTCTCTTTTCTTTTCATTTTTGTTTTTTTTAATTTCTTTTAAGAGAGATCAAAGTGCTGGACAGCACCCTTCATTTTTGTTTAAATCTCTCGCTTCCTGTAATCAATCTACAATTCGTCTCTGTAATTTCTTCCTTCTCTCGTTTGAATCTGGTTTGTTATTCTAGCTTACGGTTCACACCGTTCTCTCCGTTTTCTTCAAGAGAGAAGGTGAAAAAAAGTGGGAGAAAAAAAATTCTTTTGTTTGAATTTCTCAAAATGTTGTTGTAAATTTCACTTTTTTTTTCTTTTTTTTTCCAGAGAGAGACTGATTCGTAGATAAAACGTGTCACGTTCTTGATTTTTCTTTGCTTTCGGTTCTATTTCGAGTTCAAACCAGAAACGACGTGTTGGGCTGTTAGCTCCCACACTACATCTCATTTTCTTCTCGTTACGGTGAGCTTTGCAAGCTGGAATCGAATGGGAGAGGATTTGGACTCTTCCACCAAGTCATCTCCCTTTCTCTTTAAAACATTACCTATAAGTTCTGTCCCGATGTCGCCATAAATAAGGGACGCTTTGCTTTGATTCCTCTCTTACGCGTCTGTATCTCTCTCCTTCTCCTTTTTTCATCTTCTTCTTTTGGCCCCTTGTTCTTTCGTCTGAAATGAGATCCAACATTGTAGATCTTGAAGTGTACTCGGGAATCTGAGAGAGTTCAGCTTTGAAACTGTAATTTTTTATTTCTTTTTTCCTTCTTAAAGCTAGTTTTTCGAGATCAGAGAAAATGGCACCGTCGTTTGATTGGTGGACCAAGGAGAGCCACCGGGGAACGCCGGTGGTTGTGAAGATGGAAAACCCTAATTGGTCCATGGTCGAATTAGAAAGTCCGTCCGAGGACGATTTTCTTCCCGGCGGCGCAGGGACTCGAAGCAACGACAAGGGTAGAGGAAAGAACGCGAAACAGCTGACTTGGGTGGTTCTACTCAAGGCGCATAAAGCTGCGGGATGTTTAACGTCCATCGCTTCGACAATGCTAGGCCTTGTTGCCATCGTAAGGCGTCGCGTTGCTTCAGGAAGAACAGATTCAGAGAACGCCAATGAGGTGGAGAATGAGAATCAAACCGTAAAGAGCCGTTTTTATTCATGCATTAAGGTGTTCCTGTGGTTGTCCGTGTTGTTGCTAGGGTTTGAGATAGCCGCTTACTTTAAAGGCTGGCATTTTGGGGCTCCACACCTTCAATTGCAGTTTCTCTTGACGACACCATTCGGGGTTCGGGGAATTTTCGATTCGCTCTATTCCAAGTGGGTTTTGATTAGGGTGGAGTACCTAGCTCCTCCTCTTCAGTTTCTCGCCAATGTCTGTATCGTGCTCTTTCTTATACAGAGTGTTGACCGGCTTATTCTTTGTATGGGTTGCTTCTGGATCCGACTGAAGAAGATCAAGCCAGTTCCAAAACGGGAGGTTTGCGACATCGAGTCCGCAGATGGAAATGCAGAAGGTTTCTTCCCCATGGTTCTTATTCAGATCCCCATGTGTAATGAGAAGGAGGTAATATAAATCTCAAATGATTCTTCTTCTGTTACGCTGCTTGTTCATTATGACATTTTGGTCTAATTCTGGAGCTCTTTCACCAGGTCTATCAACAATCCATTGCGGCTGTCTGCAGTTTAGACTGGCCAAGGGCAAACATGCTTATCCAAGTCCTGGACGACTCCGATGATCCAACCACTCAGTTGCTGATCAAAGAGGAGGTTCATAAATGGCAGCAGGAGGGTGCCCACATTGTCTACAGGCACCGTGTGATCAGAGATGGCTACAAAGCTGGCAATCTCAAGTCCGCCATGAATTGCAGTTATGTCAAAGACTATGAATTCGTTGCAATCTTCGATGCTGATTTCCAGCCGACACCAGACTTTCTGAAGAGAACAGTTCCCCATTTCAAGGTGTGGGATCTTTTCTATGTTCCATCAGTTCTGGGTTTTGGGATTTTGTTATTTTATTTATGCCATCCCGTCTGGGTACCCTGCAGGGCAACGAGGAACTTGCTCTGGTTCAGGCAAGGTGGTCCTTTGTGAACAAGGATGAAAATCTTCTTACCAGGTTGCAGAACATAAACTTGGCGTTCCATTTTGAGGTGGAGCAGCAAGTGAATGGGATCTTTCTCAATTTCTTTGGATTCAATGGGACAGCCGGTGTGTGGAGGATTAAGGCTTTAGAACAATCTGGTGGGTGGTTGGAGCGAACCACCGTGGAGGACATGGATATTGCCGTACGTGCTCATCTCCATGGCTGGAAATTCATCTTCCTCAATGATGTTGAGGTATATCACCATATAATTTCTCAATACCAATTTTTAGTCTTTTAATAATCTGTGCCTTTCATTTTGGTAAAGGTTATTCCATCCATTGTATTCTTTACTCTCAAAAAGGTTTTTCTCTTCTTTGTTCAGTGTCAATGCGAGCTGCCAGAGTCTTATGAAGCGTACCGGAAACAGCAGCATCGATGGCATTCTGGGCCCATGCAATTGTTTCGGCTATGTTTGCCGGCAATTATCAAGGCCAAGGTATTTTAGTCTTCGAATGTGTTGAGAATCTCTCATAAGTATATTGTTTCTAATTGAGATGAATGTATCAAACATCAGTGGTCTTTAGGCCGGCTATAAATAGATCTAAATTTTATTGCCAATGATACATGGAAATTCCATCTTGCTGTTGCAGATTAGTGTATGGAATAAGGCCAACCTTATCTTCCTGTTCTTCCTCCTCAGGAAGCTGATATTGCCGTTCTATTCTTTTACTCTATTCTGCATAATTCTTCCAATGACGATGTTCATCCCTGAGGCCGAGCTCCCGGCTTGGGTTGTATGCTACATTCCAGCGACAATGTCCTTTCTCAATATCCTGCCTGCCCCAAGATCATTCCCCTTCATTGTCCCGTACCTTCTTTTCGAGAACACCATGTCTGTGATCAAGTTTAATGCCATGATTTCAGGCCTCTTCCAGCTTGGAAGTGCCTATGAGTGGGTGGTCACCAAGAAGTCTGGCCGCTCTTCAGAAGGGGATCTTGTCTCCTTGGTTGTGAAGGAGCCAAAGCAGCAGCAGCGGGGTGTCTCAGTGCCCAATCTTGATGAAATGGAGGAGAAGGAAATTAGGCAGCAAGAGCAATGCGGATTGTCCCGAAAGAAGAAACATAACAGGATATATAAAAAGGAGCTAGCACTTGCTTTCCTTCTTCTGACCGCATCGGCAAGGAGCCTTCTGTCAGCACAGGGAATTCATTTCTACTTCCTGCTCTTTCAGGGGATATCGTTCCTGTTGGTAGGTCTAGATTTGATTGGTGAACAGGTTGAGTGAGTAGGCGAAGTTGAAGTCTGATATTTGGAAGATACAAAAATGGACATATGGGCGGGCACCCGGTTGAATGCTAATGACAGAAATTTGCTAAAGAAAATGGAGGGACAGAATGCTGCTTGTCTTCTAAGTTGATCCTCTGAATTTTGAGGGGCAGTTCACCGGGTAAGAGAAGATAATTACGCTTCTCTTTTAATCTGGATAGAAAAATAGGGAAAAGAAAAGGATGTAGATAATGACACTGCCTTTTGATTTGTAAGTTGTTATTCCGATTCTTTTGTTTCTGTATCCCTGTATTCTTTTGTAGAAAATTTAGCCTTCCAAACGGGGATTTTAGTTACACGCTAAGGAGCCGGAGGAGGAGCATGTTTCAGACTCCCCTCTTGTATGTTTGTTATTGCTTCTCGGCATGTAAGAAAGCCAAATGAGCATTATCCACACATTTAATGCTTAGCAGAAGAATTGTTTGACATTTGCTGCTATTCTCTTTGGGGTATTGGGGAGGTAAAAGACAGTTCAGATTGATAGAGATTCCCTTGGAGCTTCTGGGAATTATTCTTAGCCTATTCATGGATGCAACTACATTTATTACCTCTTTCTTCTATTTGTTGCTGTGGGAGTCTGTGGTGGTGTGTTCTGTCACTGGATTTCTAGCCGAGAATCTACCAACATGGTCTGTATTTGGGATTGAATGAGAAGTGGCTGTCTCTGGCTGGACGACCACGACATGTTGGGCCCATGGATGGTCACATTCCTCGTGTCCGGTAGTTTTCCTCGGTGTTACACTCTGGCTTATTTGTTTGATTGGATCAACACTTATAGCTCCTAAGGAGGAAGGCGCATGGACAGTGCTAGATAAGGTTCCTTTCATGTTTGTGGCGACCTTCAGCATTGAATTTATATAAGGTCTTTGCGATAAACCTTACGGGTCCAATCCAACAACTACATTTGATTGAAATGTTAAAGCAATGTTTCAACCGAACGAGCGTCACACTCCATGCTCCTATCGATTCTGTGCCCTTTTGGGGCGTGATAGCAGCTGTGATGAACGGATCGATTTCAACAATTCTTTTCGATTCACCAAACCACGAAAAACATTGGGGCAATTGGTCCACATAGCAATTTGGTCACGAGTCGGATGGTGTGCAAGCTGGTTTCGAAGCAAATGGTAGACAAAAGAAGCAGACTCGGAATCTGGGAATTTTTTTAGCTTTTATAATATGCGATATCATCAATCTCAATCTTACTCTCTTGAACATTAGTTATCACGCCAATTGGATTCCCCACTGCGATGTGATTTGATAATCTGGGTCTGGCTGCATTAGAGTGACTGATTGCCTCATATGGATGCCCAGATAGCTATCTAGACCTCTCTCCTTACAGGATATCTCAGGACTACTATCGGTTTTAAAAGCAGACTGTTTTGCATCTGACTTGACCTTGTTAGAGGGTTGCAAAACCTATTACCAAATGAGCTGATCTAGAACCAAAAGCAAGAAATAAGCCAAAAGTGATGGTAAATCTGTGTGTCACTGTGATGCAGATAAGGAGAGAAACCGTATGCATCGATGAAAAGAGAAGTGTGAACATTCCGATTACCTTCCGGACAAAGCTATTCTCACTACCAATTTAACAAGCAAAAATCTCAACCATGGCGAAAATAATCATGAATTTTAAAACCGCAGCAAATGTCATGTCTTCCTTTGTGAATTCAGTCCATATTTTTACCGTACACTCAGCCCCAACACCGCCGTTGGCACCTTGCCACGGCTAAAGCTTTGTTGACGAACTGGGTAAGCCAAGGCAACCTTAGGATTTGATTTGAGAGAGCCTTTTAAGGTTATGGGCCAGAAGGCCTTTTTTTTAACAGACGTAGAAAAAGGCTTCTTCAGGTTTAAGTGACCATTTCTTCAACTTATAACTCATATGCCCAATAAATCACACTAACCAGTCAAATCCCACAACAAAATCTGTGCCTTTGAAATTTGGTTTTTCTTTCTTCAATATCCGCTTAGATAGGGTTGCTAATCGGGTTGTGCCGGCCCACTCTCTTAGCCGTTCCCTGTCGGCACAAGCCCGGCATGGCCCACTCCCCTAGCCATGTCGTGCTGAGCCCTTATTATTGGGCACGTGGCCCGTTAGGGCACAGCCCGCCAGACACGTCGGTCTGGCGGACGGCACGACCCGCATCAAGCGGGGTCTGATATGCCCACCCGGGTGCTTGCCGTTGGGCCTAATTGGGTTGGCCCACCAGGCACGAAACGGCTAACTGTTTTTTATCCCAATAAAATGGTTTTTACCACTATTTTTGACTATTTTACCCCCCTCCCCCCAACATCCATATTAGGGGGATATGCTTGTAATTGACTGTAAATTACCATTTCCACCCTTCCAACTGCCAAATAACAGCCATATTTGAGGGTAGAGGTGGTAAAAAGCCACTTTTGGTTTTCTGTAAATTGGCCTAACCCTTCTCACTCTAAACCATACCTCTTCTCATCTCTTCTTACTTTCGTAGGATCCTATTTAGTGACTTGGCTAATGGCCCGCAGACTCAATAGAGTGCTCACATGGGGGCGTTGTTAGGTTGATCATTGGCAAATCTCAAAATAGGACTTTAAAAAAGTTATGAATTTTTTTTTTGTTTTCTTCATTTTCTTCTTAAAGAGTTAGAGTTATGTTTAATGACTTTGCTAAAGGCTGGTAGAGTCACAGTGCTTCTTGGGCCCGACCGTGAGCAAATCATTGAACAAGCCTCTTTACATTTGCATAGGAGTTGCAAAAGTGTTATTTGCATCGATTACTGCTTGGACAGTCAAGCGGTAATAGATACAAGTAACACTTTTGCAATTTCTCATCTCGGCACGGTTTAAGAGGTAAGTAACTTGTATTTGTAATAATTAATTAATTTAAATTTTTTTAAGCAAAATCTATCCAAGTATGTGTAAGATAATTTTGTGAATAATAAAAATATTTTTCAAAAAATTTTTTTAATGGTTTTTTACTATTTTTCTCATTTTTTCTTTTTTTTTTTTGCCAAAAAAATACCCAG
This sequence comes from Buxus sempervirens, assembly GCA_947561395.2. Classification (NCBI taxonomy): domain Eukaryota; kingdom Viridiplantae; phylum Streptophyta; class Magnoliopsida; order Buxales; family Buxaceae; genus Buxus; species Buxus sempervirens. Next base: position 34,678,102 of record OX387190.1, read on the forward strand.
GCCTGGCACGGCCCAACCCTAAGCGTGCCACGGGCTGCGCCGTGCTGGAGGTTTTGGCTAATGGGCCGACTCGCGGCCCACCAGGCACACGCTAAACGGGCCCAGGCCGACCCGTTTAGCAACCCTAGGCCTAGAAACATCATTATGTAGGAAATCTGTGAACCGTCTTTCTTTCTTTTCATTTTCCAGAAATAATGGCTTTGAGTTTAAGTTCCAAAAAATTAAAAAAAAAGGGGCTTACTTATCTTTTTAATTAATAAGCCTTGCATAAAAGAGAAGATATTCGATGCTCTAGGCTTTACCAAAGAAAAAAAATATTCGATGCTCTAGGAACAACCCTCGGTTCGGTTCTGGTTCCTTATCTAATGTGGTAGAAGTTGATAGATAGAACTGAGGATACTGCCAGTTGTTTGCCTGTGTAATTGGGGCTGTGAATTGGACGGGGTTGACTGCAAACTCTCCCGCCCCAGATGATTGAAATCTGGCGGGCAGACGGCCCCGCATGGCCCTGCCCATAGCTGGGCCCCTTTGCAAATGCGCAAAGGTCGACCCAAAGATGCCAAGCTGTGCCGTACCCGTCTGACATGCATAGATTGATGGGTATTGCTCCAAACAATGTTCACGGACCCTGCTATGTCAATCCTTCCTTTGTGGGCATCATCCCCAATGTTAAGGATGGTAATGGGATAGGTTGATCGGCTAAATCCGTGCCGATATTGTTAAGAAATATATTAAATATATAAAGGTCATTCCCAATTATCGGCTTGAGCTTGAGCTTGAGGTTTTAGTAGGAATTATATATTAAAGCCAGTTTGATACCACCAAAGTGCAGAGTGCAGATTCTACAATGAACAACGGACGGGAAACAGACGACCAACCCACTCTGAGCCGTCCAGATCTTTTTCTTCTTTCCTGAGCTCCCAAGTCCCAGCTCCCACACTATTCGGTGGTTCCCGGTCTCCCACCAGCTCATGTTTTTTTTCGTGACGATCCCTCAAACCCCATAAATGGTTAATGCAAGTTTCAGTAAGTGTAAGAAAACAGAGGCATTGTTCTGGCACATATCACACAAAATCCAATGGTTCATCATTTGACTCGTTAAGTTCATTTAATTCCCGTCCTTGTCATTCAGTACATTAAATCCAAGAGAGCAAGAGATTTGGTAAATTTGTAAGAGAGTTGCAGTATTCCATTAAAGCCTCATATCTGAATTAGTTTACATTGTTGAAAAAAAAAAAATTCAGGGGGTAAATGGTTAAAAAGGCAGGGGAGAAGTAAAAGCAAAAAAAAAAAAAAAAAAAAAAAAAAAAAAAAAAAAAAAAAAAAAAAAGAAAAACCTTCAAACACAAGACAGGCTAGGCTAGGCTAGGCAGCAAAAACCCCAGAAAGAAAATGAGAAAAAAAATTTAATAACAATAATAAAAGTAAAGCATATCTCTACAATGAATCGGCAACTGGGTTTGCTTAAACATACCTGAAACCTCAATCTTCCAAATCAATAATCAGGCATAAGCTGGCTAATTTTCCCTTCTTCAGCAGCCATTTTCTTCTCTTGAACCCGCAACCAAATACAGACAGCAGTGAAACTAAGCACCAAACTGAGCAGCCCACTCCCTAATCCGATCCCAACAATCGCCATCACTGATAATCCTCTTGTCTTCAACGGAGGCAAAGGGTACCCATAAACATCCTTGTTCCCTTCAAACGAACTCGCATTGAACTTGGGCAAGTTCCCACTCCGGTTGCTCAGCGAAGGCGGGATCGGACCCGAAAGCCGATTATTCGAAACATCGAAAGCTGATAACCTCACCAAAAGCCCCAATTGCGGAGGAATCGGACCGACGAGCAAATTGTCGTGAAGATCAATAACGTTTAGATAAGCACACAATGCCAGCTGAGGGGGTATGGGTCCCGTAAGCCGGTTGGAGGAAAGGTTGAGAACAGCAAGGTTGACAAGCAATTGAAGGTCGGGGGGAATGTTCCCTGTGAGAAAGTTGGAAGAGAGGTCGAGCGCCTGGAGGTTGGTGCAGTTGGAGAGATAGGGTGAGATAGAGCCTCTTAGAGAGAGATTTGTGAGGGACAGCTTGTAGATGCGGCCATTGTTGCACGTTGCACCTTGGAGGTACGAGGTGAATCCGCTACAAGGGTTTGCGAAGGTGATCTTGGTCCAGTTCCGAAGACTGTTTGCTGGGTCTTCCAGGGATCCTCTTAGGTTTGTAAGGCAAGTTTCATCTTCTGGATCTGAAAAAGATGATCGGAAGTAGACGCAGCTAAGCGTGAAAAGAAGGAACATAGTCCCAGAACCCATTTGCGAGAGAGAGAGAGAGAGAACAAAGCAGAAGAAATATAATAAGGCAAGATCAAGTCTTGTTCCTTAATTCTTTCTTCTCCTCTTACTCCGTTCTCTCTCCTGTGTTGAACGAAAAACAGTACAAGTTTGTCTTCTCTACTTCTCCGATCAATTTCTGCTTTTTTCTGAGTATGAGAGAGAGGGAGTGGAGGACTCACTAACAGCGACGGATCGTAAGGAGTTTATGAAGGCTATTTTGGTCTATAGATTATTTCTCGAACCGCTTGGGAGTTGGGAGGGTGGGTGGACACCGGAGAGTGGACTTGTCTGGAGCTTTTGAAAATAAAAAATAGTAATTAAGAAGCGGCAGCATGTTAGTCGATGTATGCGCATCGATCGAAACCCTTAAAATTCGTTGACCTTGACTTCCCCTCCCCTCTGTGCCAATGGAGTCGGGGCTTGAGTGTAGGTGTGCGCGAGAACGCATGCGAGATAGAAAAGATGAAAGGGAAGGGGGAAATTATGAAAAGGAAAGCACGATAAGTGGGATTTGGTTGGTCTTGAATTACGTTTGATGGCTTGTCCTTTTTGGGGTTCATGGTCAAACCAGGGTCTCCTCATTGACCGAAAGCTCGGCACTAACAGCGATTGCAACCTTTCAAAATCCCTCTTTAGTCATTTACTTTAATTATATGATAAGAAGTTTAATAACAGGATTAGTGCAACGCAACGACTATCCTATCGTTCTCGACTGTGCCTCAAATAAGTAATAAGTGTGAAGAAGTTAAAGAAAGATTAGGTTTGATGTTTGGTGAAGGAGAATTGGTTCTCGTAGAATATATAAATATTACAAGTTTGCTATTTTCTATTTTAACTTAAAAAAAATTTTCATAAATCATAAGTCTCTCTTTCTCATATAAAGTAGTCCTTAAAACATGTTTTATTAAGTACATCTTTCAAATTTACAAATATTACAAATATGCCATCATGCAATTGCAAAACTCATTTTGAAAATTCAGAAAAAGGGTATTCGCCGCATTCCTCTTGACAGTTTAACTCATTTGGGGAAAATCCATTCCCTAAATGATACCAAATACCCATCTAAGCCCTCAAACCCAATCTAAATGATACCAACTCATTCCAAGCCATGAGATAAGTTCCCAACATGAATGCCAAACGACGCCTTTAGGTGGCTAGCTTTTTGGGAGAGAAGACAAGGAGGGTTCATATTCTATTGAGACAAAAAGGACTATTTGAGAGGGACTATTGTGGTTGTGGGGTGATGCAAATGGAGGAGCCTTGGTCATGAATTTGGAGGGTCCATGTACATGTATGTAGTCATGTACATCCGGTTATTCCTTCTTCCCCCTTCACATCGTCAAATCAATCTCTTCACTCTTCCAGACACACTTTCTCATCCTGGTGGCTAAAGATGCGCCTTTGGTGGCTAAAGATGCGCCTTTGTCACTTCAACGAAAGCTTTCCAAATCAATTTGAAGTCTTATTGAATTAGACTCTTTGGACAAAATTCTCCTTGGGGAAGGGAGGTTACACGAGATTCATGGAGAAGATAAGTATATGAATATTTTAATATCATATACACTTGCTGTTTCCACGTCTTTTTGTGACATTGTATTTACCAAACTACCCGATCGATCGACCCTTCTAGTGTCTATTCCGCAAGAGACACACGCCCGTGTGTCATTGTTGCTCCTTACGTGGTTTAGTCCAACCACAAAAGAGCAGTTGAGATGGGACGATCGAGCCCACTTGGAAGGCTCTAGAAAGAACAAACCGGGGAATGTCTTGAAGGATGTTTCTTAGGAATGAACAGTTCATCTAATGTCACACATGGATGGTGACACGTTTCTTGACATCACTAGACTTAGACGTCCTTTAACTTTAACAGCAAACGACCGGGTATGGTTTAACCACATCTATAGATTCGAAAAAAAATCTAAGGACCAAATCAAACCAAAACCACGTAACATGATCACCAAACCTGATGGGCCATTCATGTTCCCTAAATTATTGCGATAAGATTGCACGTCCAAGTTTAATTGTGGTGTCTCTCATAGTTTGATATTCTTTGTTGTTGCACCTTGAGCTTTGAGTATCCTAAGTGCTTTGAATGAGGCCACCATTCTCGACATGCATCATAAGTACCCCCACGAATAGGGTTCCTCAAGGAAAGGCTGACACACATATCACTTTCTCTAAGTTGTGCAGTTGACGACGTCTTACTGTTCTCTTCAATGCAACGCATGTTCCTCTGTGTTCTCTTCTGCTCTTCCCAACAAAACTTTCACAAATAAATGGATTTTAAATTCGACAATTATTATGATCAAGCGCTTATCACTAAACCAATAATTTATTTTATTGATAAAGTTATTTGTTAGAGCGCAACTTTATTTCCTTATATCGTAATAGGATCCTAACAAACAATCAACACCAAAATAGAAAATTTTGATATCGGACGAATTTAACCTCTGTTATTGCAAATTTTTTTTTTTTAATTTTTTTCTCTTTGGCCAATGCGTTTGACTAAATTTTCTGTTTCCTGCCTTTTTGTCCTTTCGTTCTTCACAGAACCAATGCATGTTGTTAAGTCGGAAAAACAGAGTATCAGAATTGCTGTCGTAATTTGTCTATAAGATTGATTGTCTCCACATTGAGAGCTCTATTTCGTGCTCAATAATCTGCCTTTTCAACATTTTCCTAGTCTGGTTTCTGGATAAAAATATCTTTGTTGGCATTGTTGCAATGGCGTGGTTAGTTTCCCTGTGAATCAAGACACAAGTCATATGTTCGTTTCACTCGTCAAATGCCTCTTTCTTTTCCAGTACAACTAAGATCAAATTCCTTACATTAGTTGTTTAAGCAATCCCAATTTCTGAACTCAAGATAGGAGAAACTCATCCGTCTTCTATTGTTAGAATGGAAAATGGACTTTAAAGACAAAATTTGGTAACTCAAACAACTCCACTCAATCCATTTCTCAACTTCATGTAATCTACAATAAATTTTTGTCACATTTTCTGCAGGACTCTCACACATGCAATCTCTATTATCATCCCACACTCATGAAACAATCATCTTTTCTGGTAGAGTCTCCTCTATGCCGCCTGGATATACATGGCGTATCCAGTAAGTCACCTTCTTCTGCTAAAACTCGAAGAATAATCAGTTAGGAGCTGGGGACCTACACACTCCCGAAGAATTTCCTTTTTTCAATTCTTCTTTTTTTGGGTCCTGTTAAACATTCGAAGGTGCAATTAATTGAAAAACCTTATTCCGCAAAACTTTATCTCTCCACTTTCATGGAACCTGCAAAATGAAAACAATTTTCAGAATTATGTGCATAGTAACATGCATCATGGAGATTTAAAATCCACTTCCAAAATTTACCGTCTTGCTCCAGACTGAAGATAGCAGGACTGGGATTCAGAACCATCTGGAAATCACTTTGTAGCTCATAATCCCAAACACTTGGTAACTACAAGTAGATAAACAAATTAATGGGCCTAATGAAGATGGGGAAGACAATAAGGAGATCTCTTATCATACCTGAGATATTGGCAAGAAATGGGGGTTTGTACCCTGGTTTGATTGGAAGGCTCCCTGTGGTGTTACCTGGTGGGGATGAGAGGATCTCATTCCTGGTGCAAATCCAAGAATGGCAGCAGTTCCCCCTTGTGAATGAAGAATCTACACAGAAGTGAACCGAGATAAACCTCACAACAAGTACTGAAAGTGACTCAATCACCCTGTAGAACGAGAGCATTCTTAACTTACATCTTCGGATAGAATCTGCTCTATATCAGTGCTCAATTCTGGATTGACAGTGGCAAGTTTCATTGACAGAAACTGCAACAATAAAATGAAAATATTTATCGTACTTGTACTCTTGGGAAGGTGAAGAGCAAAAAGGAATCGAACTGTGAAGGTCTATGACAAGTGTTTCACACAATGAAATAATAGTTGTGCTTAAAATTCTAAGCCCTTTTTATTCTATGTTATGGCATGTCATAAAAAAGTATCAAATAAATGCGCACAGCTGTGTTAATCTCATATCATATTATCTTAAGTATGCTGATCAACACAAGCCTGAGTTTCCCCTCATAAAGTGAGAAGATCAATTTCTTTACAACCACAACTTGCAGCATCCTAAATGAAGCCCTCACCTCTTTTCTGTTCTGGCAGCACCACAAACATGGTTATGCAAGCACCACCACCACCACCCACCCCACCCCCACCCCAATAGGGCCACTCTTCCCCACGAAGTTGATCATTGGTCTTATCTTGCTCTTGGATCAGAGCCTCAATGAGGTCATCAGAATAAGCCATTAGTATCTTAACTTTCAATGGAGAAAGTTAAAATTTGTCCTGTACCTCAAATCAGACAAAGCCAGTTCCAGTCTTCTAGAGCTAAAATTTCAGTGGAGAAAAGTAGAATCTGTCACATGCCTAACCGTTGCTCCAAAAGCCCCAAGGCTTATGAAGATTTTGTTGGTTAAGCACTTAACATTTAGGACCGTAACATTCCACCAAGCTTCCGCAGCTAACGTCCACGGTGGCCCACTCTATCGACACTGACCCGGTGGTAGCCTTTTCCCTCTTGGCGGCTTCACTCGTTTATCAGTATTCAATGACTTAGCACCATGCCCATACATAATACCAAGGTATTTTAATCCAGCCTATAGGTCGCCCTCTCCGAGACTTGAACCCGGGACATGGTGGTTGGCTTTGATACCATTTGTTACGTGCCTAACCGTTGCTCCAAAAACTCCAAGGCTTATGAAGACTTCGTTGGTTAAGCACTTAACATTTAGGAACCAGGCAATGCCCCACTAACTAAAAATGCCTTCAGTAAGCTAGTGGTCCAACACCGGGCATGTTTTTGCCCCGGGGGGGGGGGGGGGGGGGGGGGGGGGTGGGGTGGTGGGTGTGTGTGGGGGTTATTATGGGGCACGGGTGCTGAAAACCATAGTATGATGAAAAGTAAACAACTCCCAGGCCTTTTAGGATTAAGAATAACATACCTCAACCTGCCGTTGCAGTGACTGCACGTAGTTGATTATCTCATCAAGCATCACTGCCTTCCCAGTAATCTTTAATGGCAATACGACCAGGGGGATTAGAATTGAAGAAGAAAATGTAGAGCTTTTAAAAGAAATATTAACCTTCATTTATTACCTTACTGCATCCTGGAACAAGTTCTTGTAGAAACCTCATTCGCTCGCTGATCTTTTCTCTTCTCACCTACATGTCCAAAAGGAATCTCAATTCAAAATCTGAACAGAGGCAGTAGTTGTGGAAACTGTGAATGCGTCTAGCCATGGAAATTACCCTTTCTGCCAGACTGTGACTATTAGTGGCCTGGCCCCGTCTGGCTCTCACATGAATGTAATCCTCTTTTGTCGCTTCCTCGTTCTGGGAAGACTTACATTGTTTACCATCGCGTAAATTCGTATGTGGGATCTCTTCGGTTTTCTGTTTCTTCTCATCCTGATCTTCCAGACATTCAAGGTTCTCTAGTTGAATGTCCTTTTGACACTCCCTACCAGCAGTCTTAACACATAGATTGGAACAAAATTACCAACAGGGTGCATATAAAAGAATCAGAAAACAGAAAGATCTTGAAAATGCTACCTGTGATGGTAATAATTAGCTTAATTTACCTGAATGGCATCCAATTGAGAGTGGCCATCAGCAACTATTTTCCTTTTCTTTCCAGTTGGTGAATGTCTCATGGCCCCATCATCTGATCTCTGGCAGTCCTCTTGAAGGAGTGTGCCATGATCATTGTAATTCCTGGAATTTGTTGTCCTTTCAGTGTCATCCTTGTTGTTGATCCGGGAATAAGCAGGAGGACTGGAAATGTCCATACTCTGATCACCATCAGGCAGGCCAAAGGACGTAACCGTGTGGGAAAAGCTTCCAGAGCCAAAATCTTGATGCCTTGGCACTAGCTCGACAAAACAGGGATCAGATGGATACCGAACAAGATGGGAGGTACTACCAACGAGCTGACTTCCCACTTTACCAATGGAGTAGGCAGAACTAGTAATCTGATTATGAGAAGCCGGCAGAGAACCTTTAAATTCAGCATTCTGAACCAGTAAAGCAAGCGGATTCCAATCAGAACTAAATGACGAGTTCATTCTATTCAAAGATTCACACATGGACGTTGAGCTCATTGTCATTCCCGCAGCCTTCTGAGATTGAATGGCCGCATAAGTCGTTGAAGATGGACAATTAAGAAGGCTCCTACTCCTTTTCTGGAAACCCAAATCATGAGTCTCGTCGGCAGCCATGCTCGAGAAACAAACAGAGCCCCCCCCAAATCTATGAAATTCGACCTACTCAACCATAGAGAATCCTCAATTCAACAGTCCCCCATGAACCCCCGTAATTTGTGACTTGATGTAGAACAGATGTTACTCTAGCGGAGCCAAAGTGGGGTTTGACTAAAAACAGCTGTAAATTTCTTGCAGGACTAAACAAGGAACAATAGGCTTGGCAGCTTTATGGAACCAAGAGGGGTTTAAAGCAAAAGAAACCCCCAGTTGCAGTATCCAATACAAACGAAGGAAAGGAGAAACCCAATGCCCAAGAGCATATAATCTACACAGCGTTATCTATCCACCCCTACTTTCTAAAACCCCAAGATCAAGCCTACTCTTGGGTGAAAAGTGCATCTCGGATATAAGAAAGTAAAACTCGGAGAGCAAAAAGGAGACAGAGAAGAAAAGAATGGCATGGTGAAGAGCTAACCGAACTAACCGAAAAAGAAAGCAGATTCCCTTTTCCCTTTTGGTGTTACAAGAAGCAAAATATCACCATTCTGCATCTAATAAACATGAAGTTAATCCAAACAAGATTAAAGTTCAATAGTCTAATTTATGTCTAAATGAAGAACATCTGAAGTTTGAAGCAACAATAATTGAGCGTAAATGGTGTTGTACCAAATAAAAGCTAAAAGAAATCTAAAACAACCAACCAAGAGAGCCGAATGGTCGCGGAAACCCTTCTTGAGTTTTCCCTCGAATGAGTATAGAGGAAATTATACTCGAATTGCATAGGCACTAAAAATGGGCAGGTATCAGAACAGTCCCCAATATGGGGTCCTGATAGAACTCCTTAAGAAGCATCAAATGCTCGCTTAAATTTGGAAAGGGAAACCAAAATCACTAACTGGGGTCTCGGCAGAAACAGCAACGGAGGCATCAAATTCAAACTTCCTAAAGATCTAAGACAGGGTAGTTTGTTAGAAGGGCTGAGAGAGAGAGAGAGAGAGGAGAAAGTTTATTGAGTACCTGCCCAATCTACAGGTGCCAATGTATGATTTTAAATGACAGACTAACCACTGCCAACTGCTCCTGCTGGTAACTTATTTCAAAACCTAATCGCATTTCTAACAATTGATCTCCTCATCGTCGGAGATTATTCTTCTCTTCAACCCCAAGCTTGCTTGATGACTTTACTGACACAATTACGAACCATCCCAACAGACATCTCCTTGCTGTGCTGTGCACTCATTTTTCTCTGTCAAGCAACGGTTCATTTCTTTTAGGGAACACACACATGATGGTGCTCACGTCCATCACTCTCCCTGAACTTCCTCCTCTGTCAGCGTCGTCGATCTAAGCCCTTTAATCGGCAGACCATCTAGAACATCTCAAGATTTCAATCTACGATCAGAAGTTGAGAAGCTACCTTATCAAAAACCATATTAAAATAGTTTATTATTCTACTGTTTTGGCCTCTCTTTACTGTAACACATGGAATCTTATCATCTTTTCACCCTCTTGTCTTCTTCCGGTCTTCAGGGGTGGTTCCCACCTCATTAAAAGGGTCAATCGACATGGTCAAACAAGGCAAGCTAGTCAATTCTTTGTCCGGTTACGATCTTGCTGAAATTTCTGAAATAACGGCAAGTTTGATTCCAAGGACTGATCAGTGGACAGTGAGCGCGCTCTGAGTAACCAGGAAAGCCATTGTTGATTAAGACAATCCACCAAGTTTTCTGGTGAGGGCATTTACACTGGATCACTGTTATTAGTCAATTTTTTCTGAGGGCTATGGGGTCATCTCTTTGACACTGATGTGTGGTGTGGTCTATTATAACAGTTGCATATAGACTAGCAAAATGATTATTCTATAAAAGAGCAGTTAATCATGGCTAACATTGACTTAGTGCATATTTAGTGCTGGGCTACTGCTGTGACATTGCATTTCACCCCATCATTATACTTAGACCATTATTGTATAATCCAAGAAGTTCTTTCAAAGATGGTGGACTGTTTGCTGAGAGCTTTTCACTCCATAAATCAGATCGCACACAGTAGGACAAGATTATAAATTCTGATGGTTAAGTCTCAATCAAGATTTCACCAGGGTTTGAATTTAAGACAATAATTAATTTGCATATGGGCTGTGAGATTTAACAGCTACTATTCCCACCAATCACTAATGGTAGAATTAGCGAGATCAGCATTTTCCACAAGGCCAACAAGAAGTTGGGCCAAAACAATGTTCTGGGGTCCCCCCATAAATCAATTGTGACATGCATATAAATCCATTGTATCATACAGATCCATGTCGACAGCCCAGGACCATTTGAAAGATTTGGGTGCGACCACATGAGAAATAACAAATAACCCAGACCAGACCAACGGCTGCTCATAATTAAAAGGAAGGAAATATTTCCATTGTTTTCTCTCATAATTCAAAAGACAATTGCAGAAGAGAAGCAAAGCTGTTTCCATAGGACAAGGTAGATCGACCCAATCCCAATGGCACTCAAGGTTCAGTCTCCATTGCTGCACACATCACAGGCCTAATTAATTCCCATGGAGTCGTCCTAATTGAGTAGAGAAGCCAACTGAGACCAGAAAGATGTTCGCCTCCAACTGAAACAAAATAACATTGATCATGTAATTTGAAAAAAAAAAAAAAAATCAGTGATCCACGAATCTCATAATCGAATGGGACATGGTCCCGCGGCTTAGACAAAATATTTGATAATGCTGAACTTGGTCAGCCCAACCGAAAGAGACCCTATAGGGAAGGCGTGCCGTGTGCATTGGGCATGAGGTGGTCCTCTGGAACCTTACGTATGTAGCAGAAGCTGTCCTGAAGAACAATAATGGATGATGTGTTGAATCTTGCTTCTACATTTTCTCTCCTCTCAGATATGATGGTGAGCAATTGCTTTCCGAGTTCCTCCCATGCACCACAATCTTTTGTTTTAACATAGAAAGAAGCTTTTCTTTATCAAAAGCTGGTCCATGCACCCTCTTCACATATAAACAAATGCTCTCTACACTACCTTGATAGCTGCTTCCTGCTGTGTTGTACTGAAAAATATTAAGCTACTGGATTGTCATTATTATATTACTCATGGCCGGCTTTCGCGATACATGCATCAGAAAAAAAAAAAACTGAACAGTACATAACGACTAGCTAGTAACGCTCGATCCATTATAAAAGTTAAAGAGAGTAAGGGATATTTAACGATAAAGAACCTCAGACCCCATATTCTGCAATTCATCTGATGGAAGCATGCGCAGATCATAAGCAATCATTGTTCTCTTCTTAATTTTAAACTGATGTGTACAGCTACTACAAAGACAACTGAAACCATGATGCATACAGTTGTGCTCAGTGTAATTTATCAAAACCTGATATTTATTCACAGCAAATGCTGCCTCTACATTCAAGAATTTCGGCGATGTCAAGGTGAAAATTGACTCATCACTAATAGCAGTTTTCCGATTTTTATATACAGGTCCGGGACTCCATCAACCTCGCAGTGCCGCTTCATGGTTTTTGGAGTTTAAAAGGGCAAAAAAATAATTCAATACACGGGTCAGGGTCGTCACCTCAACCTCTCCCAAGGATCGAGTGCTCTGATGGGTCTTTTTGATCTAAGCCTGCGTTTATTTCGTCAGAAATTGGGGGAAAAAAAATATATTTTCCCCAATTTTAAAACTTTCCAGATGTTTCATAAGAAAAATAAAATTCCGGAAAAAGGTATCTCTGTTGTCGATTCACCTCCGAATCCGTTCATTCCTGGCGAGAATTCCCTATCCTCGTAATAGATCGTGTTCCAAATACTTGCTAACAAGACTTGCTAGAGAAGAATCTCTTGAGTTTGAAATACTTGCTGGTAGGGGTGTAAATGGGTTGGATTTGGAACGGATCTACTAAGATCCAAATCTGATTAAGTTGTAGGATATCCGAATCCAATTAAATAGGGTTGCTCGGCGGGCCGCGGCACGCCGGACCCGTTTTGCCGGGACCCCCGGCCCCACTGAGCTGGCGGGCCAAATCCCATTTTTTTCAACAAAAAAAAATCACAGAAAAATTCTGAAAAATACTTTTATTATTCACAAAATTGTCTTACACATATTAGGATAGATTTTGCTCAAAAAAATATAAATTCATTAATTATCACAAGTACAATTACAACTTTGCAAAAATTACATAATTACTTGAACAAATAATACTGCATCACTATAGTATAAGCACATCCCAACTAGGTTGGCACCCACTCATCTATCTTTCATTTGCAGTTTAAAAGAAACAAAAAAAGAGAAAGTACAGTTCCTATACTTTGATTACAAAAATTATAACAAAACTTAGACTAATTTGGTTGACTAAATTCATCAATATTCAAATCATCGAAGTCTCCAACAAGTTGATCATCTTCATATTCCTGATCTCTCAGTTCCGCCCTTAATCAATCTGTAAGACTGATACATACTTGCACCATCTTCGGCGTAATCTGTTCCTATAGTCGTCCACCTGCGCTAAAAGCTGATTCCAATACAACTGTGGACACCGAAACCGTTAGTAGATCACGTGCCATGGTGGCAAGCACAGGATAATAAACCTGATTTTGCTTCCACCATGTCAAAATGTTAAAAGCATTATGCTCTTCCATAGTATTGAAATTTATTGGGGGGCTTTCTAAATAAATCATTAATTCAGATGATCCCCCACTACTAGATGCTGGTTGTTTTCCCTTTCTTCTCCCACTTAAAAAATTCCAAGGGGAATTATCTGGTAGTGCTTGTTGGGTTTGCGTATGACTTTGTATGCTACTACTAGTATCGTATTCACAAAAAAGTCTTTCTAATAGGGTTTTTATTTTACTTATATCTATTTGAAAAGTAGAATTCATATTCTCATTTATTCCATCTATTAAGTCTTCTACTCCTAATTTAATCCTAGGGTCCATTGTAGTAGCTAAACAATATAAATTAGGCATATCTTGCCAATATTTTAAAATTTTAGCTTCCATTGCAGGGCAAATTTCCTTAGTAATGGGTACATTTCTATATTGTTTAAAACAAATACTTATTTGATATAAACAAGTTAAAATATTTGGGAATATTGGGTAATAAACCGCTGATAAATATCTTGTTGCATCATAAAAAACTTTTAAAAAATCTCTTAAAATTTCTGCTATTTGCCAATCAAGTTCTTCTAATTCATTTTCAGGTATTTTAGTTTTATAAAATATTGCAAGTTCTTGTTTTAATATTAGTGCAGCTTCTAGAATTAAATATGTTGAGTTCCACCTATATTCAACATCTAGGGTAATTTTTTTAGGATGCTTTCCTAAATTTTCACAATAATATTTAAATTTTCTAGCGGTTATGCTAGATTGTTTAATATATCTTACTGTATCTCTAATATTTATTAAATGATGTTGGACAATTTTTAATTCATCTTGCAAAACTAAATTTAGGATGTGACAATCACACTTAACATGAAATAAACTTCCATCTATATTTAAGTTTAAATGTTGTTTTAATATATCTACTGCAACATTATTAGCACTTGCATTATTAGGTGCTAGAGCCATTATTTTATCATGTATTTGATATTTTCTTATATTTTTTGTTATAGCATTTGCTATATTTCGTCCAGAATGGCTAGAATCTAGTGGTTCAAAAGTTATTATTCTTTTTTCCATATTCCAATTTTCATCAATATAATGTGCAGTTATAGCTAAATAACTTATTTGTTGTCTACTTGTCCAAATATCTGAGGTTAAAGCTATTTTAAAGGTATTGTTTGAAAAAGTTTCTGTTAAAGCAGTTTTCATTCATCCGTATAATTTTATAGCATCCTTTCTTAAAGTGTGGTGTGAGAAAGATTTAAATTGTGGTGCTAAATATTTAATTATTAAACAGTTAAATCTTTTAGATTCTATTAATTTAAAGGGTAATTCTTCTTGAATTACTCACTTTACTATTTCAAGCTTAGTTTCTTCTTGATTAAAAACAAAATTACTCATATTAACACTATTAGTAGAAATTTGGGTTTGCCTAGGGTCAATTTGGCTATGTTTTGAAAGACATTTCTGCAAATGCCGTTGCAAGTGGCCTGTACCACTTTTCCTTTACAACTAAAATTTTTTTTGCAATGATTACACACTGCCCTCTCTTCACTCCCTACATTTTCATTTGTAAAATTGAGCCAAACACTGAAGATTCTACTCCTCTTGGTGCTCCTAGGTGGTAGGGAAGACGATCCCATATCTTGGGAAGGCAATTCAGTTTCAAGATCTTGGATGAGAGGGTCATTATATAGGGGTTGGGTTATATCATCAGAAAATGTTGGGTCAGAAAGAGGTCTAAGATATTCGTTTTCTTCAGTGCTAAAAAACATAGGATGCCTAGGGTCCATTCTCAAATTTTTGGAAAAAAAATTCTTAATAAATAATATTATAATAAATATTTGGTGGTACTAATTTATAAAAAAGGTAGAAGGAGAGACTTACTTATAATAATAATATTTATACTAATTTTAAAATCGGAAAATTAAATAGAAGAATACCTCTTTAGAATGAATCTTGAACTTTGCAATTGAAGCCTTCAACCTCCAGAGTCAAATTTCCCACTTTTGATGCTGGAACAAATATAACAGATCAAGTATCACCAAGGTTCAATTACAACAATTAAAGCAAAGAAACTATTTGATAATCAATTAAAAGAGAGTAGGAGATTGTAGAAGAGGTATGGTTTGGAGTAGGAAAGGGAGTGGTTATTTATAGAAAATTAAAAGTGTCTTTTTACCACCTCTACCCCCAATATGACTGTTATTTTGCAATTGGAAGAGTAGAAAAGGTATTTTAATCATCAATTACAACTATAGCCCCCCAATATGGTTGTTATATAACTGTTGGGGGGTAAAATGGATATAAAAGTGGCTTAAAACCACTTTTATGGAGGGAAAGCGGGCCAGGCGGGCGGCCTGCCGTGCCCAACATGGGCTGGCCCGCATGCCTGCGTGCCGCGACTCGCTGGGCCGCAGGCGTGCTGGGCCGTGCCGTGCTTGGGCCGGCACGGCCCAATAAGCAACCCTACAATTAAATATCCTATAGATCCCCCATATTTACTATTGAATCCAAATTCGAATATGGTTATAAAATCCGAATCTAATTAATATTTGAATTCGATTAAATATCCGAATTCGGTTAAAAATCTGAAAATCCGATTAAATTGGCCTCTTTTAAATTTACTACTTTCATATATGGTATGTTAGCCTGTTTACTTAAACTATTTTATAAAATTCTAAAAATTTCAATTATATCTTATATTTAATCAGATTCGGATTATTATCGGACGAATATAGTAAGATCCATATCTGAATCTGATTATTGAATGGATCTATTCTCTACATCCGTATTTGATCTATCAGATGTTTATTTGGATAAAGATCCAATTAAATCAAATAAATTTAATCGGAACCGGACGGTAATCGGATCAAGATCCGACCAATTGACAGCCGTACTTGCTGGTATTGTTGGCAAGTATGGTGGTGACCTGGAAAAACACCCCCTTTATTGTTCTTCTTGATCTGGCCCATACACCCAACTCTTCTGGATGACTACTCGCTGTCTCAAAATCTTTGAGATCGGTGAAAGGATCTACACCATTTTCGACTATCCTGAGCTCACTGTCGTTTGTGGATAATCTCAAACAAAAAAATTGTGTGAAATATCTAGCTCCTCCTCTAATGCTTATGTCTCATCTCTCTCTCTCTCTTTCTCTACAATCTTGATGTCTTAAGTACAAATTAGAGGGAACGGAGAAGAAGAAGAATAAGGAATTGGGAGTGGCTGATGGAATCTTCAACTAGAAAGAAAAAGGACTCGTTGGTTTGGCATTTAATTTGAATTTTTCAAAGGCCATTTCCTTCAACTTGGCTCTCTCTCGCTCTCTCTCTCTACAACGAATCCTGTCCGTTGGAGTCTCTCTTTGGTTGGAAAGAGAGCTTCTCTGTTAAGAGTCTAGGAGTCTGCTCTTGAAGATTTGATAAAGTTCAATGCTATCTTTGAAGTTTTTAGAAGTTGAGGGATTAAAAAAAGCTTGAAATTCAACCGTTTTTTAACTTTCATTTCAGATGCCCATTTCAAACTTATGCGGAAAAGAATTTCCATAAAATTCTCCATATTACATCCAAACACCAGAAAATAACAAAAGGGCGAAAAACTTTGTGTCTGTTGAAACAAACAGAACCGCCTAAGGGGTTTTCATTTGAAAAAAACAATTCACGAATTAAATGATCTGAATGTCAAAGTTGACTGTCTTTCATAACCATCCAGGAAGGGATCATTTGGGATTTAGCCCAAATCACCACCCATTTATCCTGTTCTCTCTCTCAAGTCTCAACAGTCAATCAGCTAATAGATCAGCACACAGGCACTTGGAATGCCCAGATTGTGAATTTCTTCTGGGATGGTTGACCCATGTCAGTAGTGCGATGGGCTGGGCATTTGCAAAGCCTTTTTTTTTTTCCCCTTAAAACATAAAAAATTTTTTTTTTTATTGCCCAATATCTAGCCATGAGGCATGCCAAGTATGGCCGGCCGTGGAGTGCCTTAACGGGCCACTGGTCTGCAAGGTCTAGCCCAGCACGATACAGCCAGACATCGCGTGGCGCTGTCACGGGCGCCTCTGGTCTGGCGGGCCGTTTGACATCCCTATTAGGAAATGTTTCAGCTTTTGTTGCTCTCGATCGAATCTGCAGTGATGCTTCCCATTTCATGAGCTCCATATGATGCTCATACTGAGGCATCGTTGCCGTTATCTTATCAATGACGGTATCAACCATCAAGAACACGGTTCTCATCGGATACCAATCTGCTTAAAAAGGCACACAAACTACAAAGTGCTTGCACTGATAATTTTCGCGGTTCTCTCCCTTGACATTTGTTCTTTAGCTTCTGCACAAAAGATCCAAAATGTATCCAGAAGTGCCAAGACTCTGAAGAAGTCAGATTTTATCTTGGGAAAGAAAAGTCATGGTTTTTGTCATTGCCAGCAAACCCTTCTATATATGTTCATTTATGGAGAAATGTGTAGATTCTTCAAAATTCAGTCAAGTCTCCACTGTGAAGAGACATCTGATCTTATTCATTTCGGTGGGGGAACCGGGCAGCTGGTTAATTCCATCAACAATTCCAAATTCCTGCTTTCTCAATTTAATATGAGAACGAATTCAATTAAATCAAAAGGGTCCGGGTTAAGGCGGTAGAGCATAGTGCCACACTTATCCAATTAATTCTCCCTATGTTCGAGTGATATTTTTTAAAATAATTGAGAAAAAGTGTCTTCGCAAAGTGTTTCTTTTTAAAATTAAAAAAAAAAAAAGGCCCTTCTAAACCTTTTACAATTATTTCTTGTTGCAAGTATTTTAAGAGATTTATAAGTGCTTTGAGGGTATTTTAAGATGAAAATGCCCTAAAATGACATCTGTTCTCAATTGTTTTAAAAAAGTATCCTTAATTTCCAATTAGGGAGAATTGGGTGACTCAATCTCAATTATGTTTAAAAATCACCACAAAAAACCAGTTTTCCCCACATTTTAATTGTATCACCTTCATAACGTGAGTGACCTGCTTCAACAGAGGATTCTGT
Organism: Buxus sempervirens; assembly: GCA_947561395.2. Classification (NCBI taxonomy): domain Eukaryota; kingdom Viridiplantae; phylum Streptophyta; class Magnoliopsida; order Buxales; family Buxaceae; genus Buxus; species Buxus sempervirens. The sequence goes on from OX387190.1 coordinate 34,696,333, forward strand.
CTCCAGAGACCAGAGTTGTTCAACAACCAACCGTGGCTCCTTTGTTCAATGCCCACGAACCAACAGAAACACGACATGTTTTCCGGTTGGGTCCAGCGTATTTTATTCTTCCGGGTCTAGTCAAGGTTTCTTTTGGAGATGGAGAAAAGAGCAGCCCTAGCGACGGGGCTCCCAAACGATGCTCAACGTATAAGCCCTTTTGGGTCTTGGCCCATCTATAAGGACCCTAACCTTGATAACCCCAGTCCAGGAACTAAAAGAATCCGGCAGAAATTAAGTAGAGATATATTCGATGTCATGTAGTGGTAAACGTTGTCGGCTTTGGTTCATCACCTTCTGAAAAAGGCTAAAACCTCTGCACAGGACGAGGAGGACGGGCAGGGCTAGCGGCTAGGCCAAGAAGACGTAACGAATGCATTCATTACGAAAATCGCCTTCTGGATTCGCGATAAGGTTTTGATGGCTATCATTTGTCAAACTCTACTCGTCAACGTGCTCTTAATGCCACGTGGGATCCGGCCTGATACCGGACGAACTGCCCATAGATTCACTGTTAGATATGTGACGTTGACAGGTCCCGGCCCTGGAGCAGTTCTTTTGCGTCTTGTCGGCTTTCAGGTCGACCACTCCCTCATATTGCGAATTTTTTTTTTTTATAAATTACACTTACCATCCTTGAGATATGAAATAATTATACTTACCTCTCTTGCGGTTTCTGATATAACACTGTCACCCTTTGACGTTTATGTATGGGTCACACTAACACCCCTCACTACATTTTTCGTATTAAAAAATAAATAACTTTTGAATGTATGACTAAAAATTAATTTTCTTTTTTTAATTTTTCGTATGACGAAAAATAAATACATTTTTCGTATTAAAAAATAAATAACTTCTAAATTAATTTTTAGTCATACATTCACAAATTATTTATTTTTTAAAATTAATTTTTAGTCATACATTCAAAAGTTATTTATTTTTTAATACAGAAAATGTAATGAGGGGTGTTAGTGTGACCCACACATAAACGTCAAGGGGTGACAGTGTTATATCAAAAACCCCAAGGGAGGTAAGTGTAATTATGTCATATCTCAAGGGAGTTAAGTGTAATTTGCTCTTTTTTTGTTTTTATTTTTGGGTAGTACTCCTATTGCGATTTTCTTTTCTTTTTTTGGTAGTCACCTATTGCGATTTTCGTCCTCTAATCTTTTGTTTATTCTATTAATGTTTGCTGGAACAGTCCGTGCTCTCTCCCTCCTTATTGAAGAGGGGGCATGGCTCGCTAGGTGTGCTGCACCAAAGTTAGACTACACCACTTCCCCACGGGGCTGTCGCAAGGATTTCGCACGTGGCTTATTTCTCAACCATACCAAATTTAACGTCGTTGTCCACGGTTTGAACGGCTAAGATCAAATGGGAGGTTGTCAACTTTCAATTGGAGAAGTGCTATATGCAATGCTGCATCGCCGGGACGAAATCTTCTCCATTGCTTTGCTGCATTTCGTCCCTTAATTCCTTTTTTTTTTTTTTCTGTTTTCCAAAAAAAAAAAAAAAGAGATATTGCCACGTGGATAGAAGTGGCAATGGATTAGATTGATGTAGGGGGTTAACAAGCCAAGACTCAACCCAAATCCTATCATTTAATAAATGAGTTGGAATATCCCAACCCGCCAATCCGTTTAAATAATTTAAAATACTATTTAAAATTTTAATTCATTCAAATATCAAAGTATATGCAAATTCTATTTTTTAATTCATTCTAATATCAAAGCACATTTAACAAATGTAATAACACAACAATCATTAAGATAGAACTAAAATAACATGAAGAAAAGAACTAAAACATAATAATAAAGTCTTAAAAGACTTTACTTATCATCAAGGCCTCAATTTATATTAATAGAGGCTAAAAATTTTGAAATATTTATATGTAGAAAATCTTTCTTTATTTTATCCTTTGTCATTATTTAAATTAAAAGAGAAAATATTGAGTAGCCACAACTATTGTTAGTATAATGATCCAAACTTATATTACATAAAAAAATAATCGGGTTATAATCGGATTAAGAGGTCAAACCCTAACCCCAACCCGTTTATAATCGAGTTGAGAATTGATGACCCGAACCCCCAACCCATGAGTTGAAACAGTCAACCCAAACCCGCCTAAGACCAGGTGAGTTGGTGGGTCATAATTGCCACCTCTACACGTGGAACATTACCATTGTAGAAGATTTTATGCCGGTGTTTGTAGAAGATTTCAATGTTAGATTTTCCCGAAACCAAACCATTGCCATCTCCGAAAAGATTTGCTAGTCCTGCATCTAACTTTTTTTTTTATATATGAAGGGCCAAGCTTAAAGATTTCCATTATCAAAAAACATAATTACAAAGACATCAGCCCTAACCTGAAGATACAAAAGAACCATTGGAACAGCATGAGGCCTAAAAACAGAGCCATAAACTCAACCGGTTCTACTATGTCTTGGTAAAGAAAGGTCAGATTTGCAGCCAATGCCACAAAAACCAACTGAAAAACATTGGTAAATTCTGACGAGGGGTTTGCTTGAACGCAAATTAAACAGTTCCCAAAAGACGGGAAGATATCATCATCGTCAATGACGTGATGATTAGAGGGTGAGAAAACGGCGAACCGGATCTCGTCCTCACAGAGAGACATAGAAGAAATTGGTTTAGCATGGTATCCCTGTACCAAGAATCCCCAACCACAAGAAGACCCAAAAACAGATTAAACCATACAAGAGCAACACCAAGAAGAGACATTCAAACACCACCTGCATGACTATCCAAAAGGTAACAAAAGAGTAATAAGCAAAACAACCACCAACAACTAATACAACACCAAAAAAAGAGGGTAATTGTATCCGGATATCCAACCAGAGGATCCCGAATGCAACCCCCCACTATCGTCTCCATTTGGGTCGTCTGAATCATCTATCTCCGTTTCCATCATAGTATAACTAGCAGCAAGGCAATGAGATGAGAAGAGAAAGATGCCACAAGGAAGAACGGGAGGCTGATGGAAAAATCTTGTGGGAGGTGATCTGAAAGTCAAATGAGAACTATGCCGACCTCAGATTACAGAATAGGGAAGATGACTACCTTGATCCCTCAAACGCTCGCCTCAATCCCTCCCATGTTGCTCTCAACTTGTTACTAGTTGTGTGCGTGATTAAATGACCTTGACGCATGGTCTCATCTTAAAATTTTCAAGAAATAATACTTTTCTTGTCAAATATATATATATTTGCTTCGTATATATATATTAAAAGTAAAGTTTTTCGTGCAAATGTTTGAGGACTACAAAAGACCCGTGCGTTTATACCTTTCCCAGAGCTTTGGAAGGACATGAATTCTCAAAAAAGAAGAAGTAATAATAATAATAATAAAGAAAGAAAGAAAAGAAGAAAAAACATTACAAGAATATTTAATATTATTTCATACCACTGTTTAAAAACCGTGAAAAATTGGGATAACTTACCTAAGTTACTCGGATAGGTAGGTTGTAAGTTTATTCGCCCTAAAAACCAGGTAATTCTTAATGAGGTATTTTTGTATTGTAAATCTCTAAATTTAAGTGACTTCTTTGCCAATTAATCAGATATTAGATAAAACCGTCTTTAAATTTAAATTGTTATATGTGTTTCTGTTATTTCTTAAAATATTACTTATTATTATATAATAACTAAGCTGGTAATTCGGCAAAGTTAACAGGAGTCACTCGGACAAGTAAGCCTCGGGGTAACGAGTACTGCCCCTGTTTCGTGAACAAATAAATAAACAGTTTCTGAAAAAACTGTGGAAGCACCGGAAAGAGGTTCACGTATCATTTCAAAGTAAATCGGCAGATTGATTCGTCGACCACCTCCGGCTCGAGGATTTACGTCAGAAGCGGTTACATCTGGATCAAATCCATGTGAATCCACGTCCCGTGGAGTAGTTAGCCATCATGGAGGCGTTGCTTCGAATAATCAATTTGACCATAATCCGCCGAATCACGTCACGTCAATCACCTCGTGCCCTCCTGGTCAATAGCAGTTCACAAAACAGAGTTACGTGCCGGTGCATCCAAATATTGTTTGAAACATCTGTGGCATCCAAATATTGTTTGAAACATCTGCTCCGACACATGCAGAAGTTCCTACGCAGACCATTTCGGGTTGAAATCTTCCGCCGCACCGGGATACCTTCAGCATCCGTGCGTGAGGAAATGTAAACTGAATAGCATCCACGGGTTGCCACACGACTTAATTGCGGGAGACGATTTGAGGCCATATCAACTAGGCCATGTTGTGTGTTACCAAAAAAAAACTAGGCCATGTTGCAGCTGCAGGGGGATTGTGTTGAAATCATAAGGGGTGTTTTATGGCTAGTTTTTCTATTTCCTTGAATGTGAACTCAGCCATACAAGCTGAAGCAAGAGCGGCTCTTGAAGGGATTAAATTGACAACTGCTTTGGGTGTTTCACATGTTATTCTAGAAGGCGATTTTGGGGTAATTATCTCGATGTTGAAGGGGTCTTCAGTTCAAATTCCGTGGAGATTGAAAGGTATTATAGAAGAAAATTTTCATCTCTGTGCAAATTTTCAAGAGGTTATTTTTGTTCACACTTATAGAGAAGAAAATCAGGGAACTGATAGGCTGGCAAATCATGCCATAGACCACTTCTCGTCTTTGGATGAAGTGCCCTCCCTCCTTTTTATCTTTTATCCTCTTGGATGATGCAAGGATGCAACTTTGTAAGAGTTGTTCACTGAATTAAAAGTTGCTGGTTTCAATACCAATAAAAAAAAAAAAAACTAGGCCATGTTGGTCCAACGGTGGAGGATGTATACACATAAGCATTTTGCACTTATGTGAACATGTATTTCACCGTTGGATTAAGAGATTTTCCAGTGAAGAGCTCCAATAGATTTAAAGTCAAACGATTTCATCCTTGCGAACTGAATAGATGATGCAAGAGGATGCAACTTTGTAAGAGTTGTTCACTGAATTAAAAGTTGCTGGTTTCAATACCAATAAAAAAAAAAAAACTAGGCCATGTTGGTCCAACGGTGGAGGATGTATACACATAAGCTTTTTGCACTTATGTGAACATGTATTTCACCGTTGGATTAAGAGATTTTCCAGTGAAGAGCTCCAATAGATTTAAAGTCAAACGATTTCATCCCTGCGAACTGAATAGATGATGCAAGAGGATGCAACTTTGTAAGAGTTGTTCACTGAATTAAAAGTTGCTGGTTTCAATACCAATAAAAAAAAAAAAAAATTAGGCCATGTTGGTCCAACGGTGGAGGATGTATACACATAAGCTTTTTGCACTTATGTGAACATGTATTTCACCGTTGGATTAAGAGATTTTCCAGTGAAGAGCTCCAATAGATTTAAAGTCAAACGATTTCATCCCTGCGAACTGAATAGATGATGCAAGAGGATGCAACTTTGTAAGAGTTGTTCACTGAATTAAAAGTTGCTGGTTTCAATACCAATAAAAAAAAAAAAACTAGGCCATGTTGGTCCAACGGTGGAGGATGTATACACATAAGCTTTTTGCACTTATGTGAACATGTATTTCACCGTTGGATTAAGAGATTTTCCAGTGAAGAGCTCCAATAGATTTAAAGTCAAACGATTTCATCCCTGCGAACTGAATAGATGATGCAAGAGGATGCAACTTTGTAAGAGTTGTTCACTGAATTAAAAGTTGCTGGTTTCAATACCAATAAAAAAAAAAAAATTAGGCCATGTTGGTCCAACGGTGGAGGATGTATACACATAAGCTTTTTGCACTTATGTGAACATGTATTTCACCGTTGGATTAAGAGATTTTCCAGTGAAGAGCTCCAATAGATTTAAAGTCAAACGATTTCATCCCTGCGAACTGAATAGATGATGCAAGAGGATGAAACTTTGTAAGAGTTGTTCACTGAATTAAAAGTTGCTGGTTTCAATACCAATAAAAAAAAAAAAAACTAGGCCATGTTGGTCCAACGGTGGAGGATGTATACACATAAGCTTTTTGCACTTATGTGAACATGTATTTCACCGTTGGATTAAGAGATTTTCCAGTGAAGAGTGTAGACACCTGATTTTTGCACCCCCGAAAATGAAGAAAATGAAAATTTCAATTAAAAAGTCAAACCCTGAGGGGGCCAAAATTTGACTTTTTGATCCAAAGAGAATTGGCCATCAAACTTCCTCTCATTGAAAAGAGCATTTCGACACGGTTCTAATGCAACTGAGTTTGCTGGAATCGGAGTCCGGATGAGGAAGTTATAAGCCGGTCAAACTTTTGGGGGAGCGAAAGTTGACTTTTTGCTCGGCCCCAATTCAACTGTCCAATTTGATCCCATTGGATAGAGCATTTCGAGCTGATTCCAACGACACCAAATTTGCTGAAATCGGACATCGGACGGAAAAGTTATGGGCAGTTGAAGTTTCAAAGAAAAGCTGCCCATGTGGCAAAACAGCAGCAAAAAGCAGAATAGATGAATTAAATAAATAAAAATGATCTTTTAATATTATTTTAATAAGAGAATCTCGTTTTATAATAAAATAATCAAAAAATCGGATAAAAATCTTTAAATAAACCAAATTGAATAAAGGTTTGAAATCCAAACATTTTAAAAACGTGCGGGACCGTATTTGAAGTACGGGCGACGCATGCCCGTACTTCAACTACGGGCAAGCTTCTAGAAGGGGACGCGTGGCGGGACACGCGTCCCGTACGGAAGAATCTGCGATAATTGCAAATATTCGTTTTTTGCCCGTAATTGAATTACGGGCAAGGCACGCCCGTACTTGAAGTACGGGCAAGGCATGCCCGTAGTTCAATTACGGGCACGAAAATTTTGCCTATAAATAGAGAGGCCACCCCCCTCATTTGAACAAGGATTCTTCCCTGGCCTTCCCCCTCTCCCTCCTGGTGCACTTCACGGCCGAAGCCCTGCCCAACCACCACCACCTAACCCAAACCTCTTTTAATCCCCAAATTACCCCTACACTCCTAAATTACCCCAAAACCATGCTCAAATCTCCTTCAATTTGATCGTGAACCCATCCACCTTAACCAAACTCTTCCCAATTCATCCCCGCAAAATTTGGAGGACGCGGAAGCGCTGCTCAAATCATCGGAGAACCATAACACCAACCAAACAAACAGTTATATTGTAAGTATGTTCTTACTTTAAATTAAATGAATTTTGATTTTATTTTCTCTTCCTCACTACTTCTTTTCGTTTTTATGTTATTTCTAACATTGTCTTGAGTGTTGCATGTGATGGGGAATTGCATCTAAAAGTAATTGTTCCTATGCAAGAAAAGAAAAGGTGATAACAAAAGGGTTATCAAAAGGTTTCAAAAAATGGAAATTTGACCCCATTTGATCACCATTAGGAGAAGGAGATTGAAGTTATTTTTGAACATATGATGTCCCCTGAAAATCACCTCTTTCTCATTCCTAAAAGTTGATGATCAATAACTAAGGAGTCTTGCTTGATCAAAGAACAAAGAGAGGGAAAAGATGGTCATTTGAACTAAAAGAAGGAAATGCAATATACTGAAGGAGCTGGAATCATTCCAGATGTTGCAGAACATTCCAAAGAGGCCACGGAACTGATCCCAGGAAGAATCGGCAGCAAACGGGCAAACTGAGTTGCGCCCGTAAACTCAGGCCGGTCCAGCCTGGACCGTGTTTGATTCACGGGCAGAGGAGACCGTAGTCAATTCACGGGCAAGCCGGACCGTAAAGAAAATACGGGCACTTGTAAAAATGATGTAAAAAGTGTAATTTCTTGGTTCGGTTGGACCTAATCCGGTCTAAACCGGCTTGAACCATTCCCTTAAACCACTTGGGCTATCTTAAGCCCATTTTTGGACTTTGGGCCTAGATAGGCCCATTAAGACTACCCTGGGCCCACTTGTGGGGCCCACCCTAGACCGGCCCAAACCGGGCCCGTTTCCAATAAACGGGCCCAAGGCCACTTGACTTTGGCTAATGGGCCCATTCCAAGCCCACTAAGCCCAAACCTAAAGTGTAAATAAATAAAATAATAAAATAACCAAATGGGTTACCCAATAACCCAACTGGGCCCAAGGCCCAACCATGGTAGTCCACGGGTCTTCCAACGGGACCCGGGTCCGACCCACTTCACTTAGATAAATAAAAAAGATAAAATTAAAATAAAAGGGACCCACACCTTCAGAGGGTCCCACCAGACCAAATAAGTGTGCATGCTGGTTTAGGAATTGGGTGAAAACTAAGTTGACTCAGATCAAGGAGACCCACGGGACCTGTCAATTGACGGGGCGGGCTAGGGTGTCTTCGGGCTTCCCTAGACGTAACCGAGAACTTGCTCAGAACTCTAATAAGCCGCAGACCAGAATGATTAGGCCCGAATAGGTGCCCCCCTTTGTGTCTGCCTGCACCTCTCAGGCAGTGGCGACTCCAAACTCCAAATCAGTCCCGAGGCGAGCATCACTTTGCATGCACCTCGTCGTGCGGCCCGAAACCGAAAAAGGGGGTGCGCACAGCTTGGCGACTCTGCTGGGGACCTCTCAACCCAATTGGACCTTGGTCAGGAAATGAGTCAAGATAGGGGGATATGAGCAAATTTAGGAAGTACTTTGTGTCCAACCTTAGTGAGGTATGGAACTCTTGCAATTACGTGATATTGGGGGATCCTGTCAAACGGACATGATAATCGCCTAAGGTAAGTGGTTTTTAACAGGGACCAATGTGACCCGCCCACTTACCTGGGGATCCACCCAGACATCGTATTGCATGTTGTTCTGTACTCTCACTATAAAAGTGACATTTAGGAACCCTTTATCAGCTCATCATCCGAGAATCACCCAAATAGACACAGCACTTTGCCCTACTGCACACACGAGCACTTCACTACACCGTGAATGATCTTTTAACTGCATGGGGTGACATGCACGGGGGGGTCTGCATGAATGATCCGCTTTGAATGATTTGATGAAATGCTGCTCTTCTTCACCAAAACCTAGATCTCTCTAGCAGCCACCCTTCTCAAACGATGAACTTACTTTTGGGATGGTATTAGCTCTACGCTCCCGTGGCTTGCCGGGGAAAGCAGGGTAAACCCATCTCCCCAGGTTTCTGGATTCCTTAGCGCCACTGGCTTCATGCTGTGGTACGTGAGGGTCTAGTACTTGGCTCAGACCCTTGTAGGCAAATGTCTCGGGCTGGGTACCCTTTCCCCACCTATTGTTTCTGATAAACCACAGCTTTGTGAATGCAGCATGGATATGGGTGTGGATGTGAATATTGAAAAATAAAACCAATTTAAAATCCAAGAGTCCATCAGGGGCAGTGCCCCCGCTCTTTTGCATAAAATTGAGTGAACCCTAGATCTTGGGCTGCCTCAGCCCTAATTTAGGAAGCCAACCAAATTTTGATCAGGGGAGCCACCCCAGATCCATGCATTGAGTCCTGTGAACCATGGGCCTTGACCCACTGAGTCCGCAGGGAGCACTCTGAGTCTAGATCGACCTTTTGAGCAGATGAAAGCCGGCCAGATCAGAAAATCAGACAGAAACAGGCCAGATCAGAGCAGGGGCAAAACCCTAGATCTAGGAATTCAGCCTACCTGCCTTGAAGTAAACTTGTACCCTTCTTCTGGGTTCCCAAAAGCCCTTAAGATGAAATTTTGCAGATTTTGATTATCATGTAATTTTCGCCTTTGATTGGCAAATTGTTAAATCTTTTGGTCTGACACCTGAAACCAAAGGCAGATGAAAGAACAGATGAAAGAAGGCTGATCTGGACTTAGATGTGCTTCCATACACAAGTATGTCTAGAAGTCGTGCCTCAAGGGGCACCAACCTTTTTAGGATTATGCACACACTTTTTAATTATGCAGAATGGTAATGTTGGGTCTAATTTTGTGTACGCATCTTCATGCATCAAGTGCACACACTTCAAGATCATCTGCATAAACATGCCTGATTAATTCCTTTCAAAAAAACAAAAAAAAAAAAAACAAAAAAAAAAACAAAAAAAAAAAAAAAATTTCAAAAATTTGAAATACCTCTAAGTGTACATTAAATTTGCCTTAGGGCAAAGAATGGTTTCAATCCCCTGTGCTTAAACCAAGTTTCAATGGGCTGTGAAACAGCCCAAAATAAGGAAGTGAAGTGAAAAAAAAAAGAGTCAAGGAAAAAGTCAAGATTTTGCCAATGGCCATTGGACAAACTGAAGAAAAAGAAAAAAAAAGATAAAAAAGATCTCAAAGAAAGTTAATTGGAATGGGAAATAAACTCTTGTAGTTTCCCAAATCCTGATGGAAATCAATATTTTGTCTCTTATCATTCCTTGGAATTCTCCAAACTGATCCTTTGGAAATCAACACTCCAAAATCAAATCGACTCCTGTGATTTTCGATCCCAGAGATTGTTTCCTTACCTCCGAAGTGGCGGTCAACCTCCGAAGTGGCGGTTGAAGGAAATCATCTTCAGAAATCTTCTTTCCTTACCTCCGAAGTGGAGGTCAACCTCCGAAGTGGCGGTTGAAGGAAACCTTTTCCAAGGATTATTTCCTTACCTCCGAAGTGGCGGTCAACCTCCGAAGTGGCGGTTGAAGGAAATAATTTCCTAGGATCTTCTCTCCCTTTACCTCCGAAGTGGCGGTTAAAAAGGGATCTTTCCTCCGAAGTGGAGGCTAACCTCCGAAGTAGTAGTCCTTTTCCTTACCTCCGAAGTGGCGGTTGAGGGAAACCATTTTCAGAAATCTCTTTTCCTTACCTCCGAAGTGGCGGTCAACCTCCGAAGTGGCGGTTGAGGGAAATCATTCTAAGAAATCTTCTTTCCTTACCTCCGAAGTGGCGGTCAACCTCCGAAGTGGCGGTTGAGGGAAACCATTTTCAGAAATCTTCTTTCCTTACCTCCGAAGTGGCGGTCAACCTCCGAAGTGGCGGTTGAGGGAAATCATCCTCAGAAATCTTCTTTCCTTACCTCCGAAGTGGCGGTCAACCTCCGAAGTGGCGGTTGAGGGAAATCATTCTCAAAAATCTTCTTTCCTTACCTCCGAAGTGGCGGTCAACCTCCGAAGTGGCGGTTGGGGGAAATCATTCTCAAAAATCTTCTTTCCTTACCTCCGAAGTGGCGGTCAACCTCCGAAGTGGCGGTTGAAGGAAATCATTTTCTTAAATCTTCTTTCCTTACCTCCGAAGTGGCGGTAAAAAGGAAATTATTCTTAGGGACTCTCCCTTTGTCTCCAAATGGCGGCTAAAAAGAGATTAAATTATCCTCTTTGGTTGTTGAATAAAAGTTTCAAAAAAAAAAAAAAAATCAATTAAGTGAAAATAAATCAAATCAAAAAGTCATTGGCATGCATCAACATGCATTATATTTTGATGTAATATGAATTCTCTATACTAATTTGTGTCTTTTTGTTGAATAAGATACCAAGATTGCGTATCGCAGCCCGTACCTCCTACGTTCTTACGGATCCACTATCACCCGAATCTGAACCGGAATCTATCTCGTCTGAAATGCGTCTGTGGCTTGGCCTCCCTTGTGTTACAGTAGAAGGAGTGCCACCATCTACTCCTGAGCTCAGGAATCTGCCTGACCCATATGAAAGCCAGGGTGAGGATTCAGATGATACTTCATCAGAGGAAGAGGATCCGGATGAAGACATGGAAGATATAGCAGGGCCAGATGAAAGTGATCCAGACCAATCCGTCAATATGATCACGATTGGTGGAACTGAACCGGAGGAGGTGGTTGAAGTCAAGACACCGCTCAGGAACTGGAGTGCTGTGCCCGTTGCGATCCGCAAGGCCAACCTTTGAAGGGAAGTTTAATTTACTTTAATGCTTTTTGATGTAAATACCTTTTAATTCTGCATAATAAAGAAAAAAATGCAAGTGTTTGGTCAGTGATGACATTGTTCTGAGACCATACCTTTGGCAAGACTATGATCATGGAAAAATGCCAAGTAGCTCAAAGGTGTTTTCAGCTGGGTGCAGGATACTGTCCCATGAGAACCTTGACTGAGCCAAAGGCAGTCCTTTCCTGATCTATGCTTTGATTTTTCTCCCAAACCCATCCTTGCACTGGGGCAGAATAACCCTGGAGAGGAAAGAGAAAAGAAAAGAAAAGAGAGAAAGTGTCTAAACCAGCTAAGGGCCAAAGCCGACTTGAGCAATCATGACTTTAAGAAAGGATGAGAGGCCATCCTTCGTGCATCTTTCGTCATAAGAATCGCTAGTCAAACACTTTGAGCCTGATCGTATTATTCAAATACCTGTGTTGTGTCTAGCCACCCCACACTGGGGAAAAGCTGAAAAAGAAATAAAAAGGATGAGTAAGATTCCTGAATGAGTTTTGCATGAAATAATCCAACAAAGTTGTCACAATTTCTGTAAAAGGATGAAAGGCCATCTTGGCTTCACATCCCAAATTTCCAAAGTCATATCCTTAGTTAAATCCTTTGAGCCTAACATTCTTCTTTTCTAACCCATTGAGTCAAATACCCCAAATATGGTGCTTGACAAAGAAGAAAGAAAGAAGAAATGAGGCAAGTATGCAAAAGCTAAGAAAGAGAAAGAAAAGAAAAAAGCACACTGGGGCAGGCCAAGCAAATTAAAAAGAAAGAACCGGCCCCCAGGCAAAAGAAAAATAAAGGAAAAAGGCAAGGCCTCAAAAGGAAAATGAAAGAAAGTGAAACGAACAGTGTCAAAGTCCAAGCAATCCAGAAAAGGGTAGTACATGACTCAACCCATTTACAAAATAACTTTGAGCCATATTCCCTTTCTTTCATAAACTAAAACCTCAGCCTTCATTTCGTCCCATTAGAAAGTCCTTTCTGATTACAGAAGAAGTGACAATCAGCTTTGTGCAGATTCGTAATGAAGGAATCCAAAAGAGGAAGAACGAGCTTCAGCCAGACACAAAGTAAAACCTGAGAATGAAAAGATTTTGAGCCTTGCCACCTTTCATTTCTCAGACTTAAAACCAAGCTGACGTTTCGTCCTAATTTCAAGACCTCTCTGATCTGAAGGGCATGATATGCAAAAAATTGGCCAAGAACCCTCAAGTTGGGATAGTCACTAACCCAGGATAGAACTCTCAACTGCCAAATCCAGAAAAAGGAGAAAATGAGAGAAACCAAAACTTGGGAAATGGGGGACATTCCTTGAAATACCTCTCAGCTTTTAAACCCTTGCTGGCCTAAGTCAAGAATTTCATGGGAATACGTGTCGAGCACACTGTCCCAAAACACTTCGAGCTAACAAGGCAAATCACTGTGATCGTTGGTCTTGCCTTTTCTTTTGAGATCACTTGCAAAAAAAAAAAAAAAAAAAGGACCTATTCTGCTTATCTTCTTGATTTCAGATGCCTCACTACTGTGTGAGATCTTTGCAGGCCATCAAGAAACACCTTGAAGCCAGAAAAAAGAACAAGCCGGAAAAAAGCCAAGCAGAGGCAAGGGGAATTGCAAAAAGATCTTTCGTCCCCAGCAGATTGTATTCCCCAACAAAGCTCCTTTGATCCCCACAGAGTGCCCATACTCAGCAGAAGTTCCTAACCAAGTGAAAAAAGCAAAATGCGGTAGAGGTTCCCACCAATCCCCAGTAGAGTCGTTCCAAACCAGGAAACCTCTACTTTATCATGAGGGAGGCTGATGGAGGAACTCTTCCCCAAGCTGAGAAGGCCATGCCATGAAGAAAGAGCGGTGAAGTTCTCAAGACTTGAAGAAGAGAACAGAATGAAGAAGTCCTTTTGTAATTTTTGTAAATAGAATAGGTCAGGTGTGCGAGGTTCTCCGGATGACAAACAGCAGCAAGGCAGCCTCCTCCCGCCTCCTTCATTCCTGAACCACCATCATCAATCCTCCTCCAGCCTCTAAGCTAAAAAAAAAAAAAAAAAAAAACTCAGATAAAAGAAAGCCACAAACTGGAAATCACTTAAAAGCTTTAATGAAACAAGCAAGAAGAAAAGAACATTGTTGAGCATCTTGCATAGATGCCGAAACAGGTTGGTGAGCTTAAGTCCAATCCCATCCCTTTTAATCTAAATCAAAATCAAGAAATTGCTCCAAGAAACCCGCGAAGTGTGGGTGAGCAAGCTTCGAAACCAATCAGGGGTTGCTCCAGGAAGCCCTCGAAGTGTGGGTGAGCAACCTCCAAAAAACTTAGTGGAAATCGTTTCGTGTTTCCGCTGCTTTGAAAAATCAAGAGGACTTGAGCTCGTTGATCATGTCGACAGAAATGCAAGGTGCAAAAATAAGGTTCTTTTTCTTCTTTGCCGTTCATCTCCAAGGTGATTCCGGCAAAGAGGGGCAGCTGTAGACACCTGATTTTTGCACCCCCGAAAATGAAGAAAATGAAAATTTCAATTAAAAAGTCAAACCCTGAGGGGGCCAAAATTTGACTTTTTGATCCAAAGAGAATTGGCCATCAAACTTCCTCTCATTGAAAAGAGCATTTCGACACGGTTCTAATGCAACTGAGTTTGCTGGAATCGGAGTCCGGATGAGGAAGTTATAAGCCGGTCAAACTTTTGGGGGAGCGAAAGTTGACTTTTTGCTCGGCCCCAATTCAACTGTCCAATTTGATCCCATTGGATAGAGCATTTCGAGCTGATTCCAACGACACCAAATTTGCTGAAATCGGACATCGGACGGAAAAGTTATGGGCAGTTGAAGTTTCAAAGAAAAGCTGCCCATGTGGCAAAACAGCAGCAAAAAGCAGAATAGATGAATTAAATAAATAAAAATGATCTTTTAATATTATTTTAATAAGAGAATCTCGTTTTATAATAAAATAATCAAAAAATCGGATAAAAATCTTTAAATAAACCAAATTGAATAAAGGTTTGAAATCCAAACATTTTAAAAACGTGCGGGACCGTATTTGAAGTACGGGCGACGCATGCCCGTACTTCAACTACGGGCAAGCTTCTAGAAGGGGACGCGTGGCGGGACACGCGTCCCGTACGGAAGAATCTGCGATAATTGCAAATATTCGTTTTTTGCCCGTAATTGAATTACGGGCAAGGCACGCCCGTACTTGAAGTACGGGCAAGGCATGCCCGTAGTTCAATTACGGGCACGAAAATTTTGCCTATAAATAGAGAGGCCACCCCCCTCATTTGAACAAGGATTCTTCCCTGGCCTTCCCCCTCTCCCTCCTGGTGCACTTCACGGCCGAAGCCCTGCCCAACCACCACCACCTAACCCAAACCTCTTTTAATCCCCAAATTACCCCTACACTCCTAAATTACCCCAAAACCATGCTCAAATCTCCTTCAATTTGATCGTGAACCCATCCACCTTAACCAAACTCTTCCCAATTCATCCCCGCAAAATTTGGAGGACGCGGAAGCGCTGCTCAAATCATCGGAGAACCATAACACCAACCAAACAAACAGTTATATTGTAAGTATGTTCTTACTTTAAATTAAATGAATTTTGATTTTATTTTCTCTTCCTCACTACTTCTTTTCGTTTTTATGTTATTTCTAACATTGTCTTGAGTGTTGCATGTGATGGGGAATTGCATCTAAAAGTAATTGTTCCTATGCAAGAAAAGAAAAGGTGATAACAAAAGGGTTATCAAAAGGTTTCAAAAAATGGAAATTTGACCCCATTTGATCACCATTAGGAGAAGGAGATTGAAGTTATTTTTGAACATATGATGTCCCCTGAAAATCACCTCTTTCTCATTCCTAAAAGTTGATGATCAATAACTAAGGAGTCTTGCTTGATCAAAGAACAAAGAGAGGGAAAAGATGGTCATTTGAACTAAAAGAAGGAAATGCAATATACTGAAGGAGCTGGAATCATTCCAGATGTTGCAGAACATTCCAAAGAGGCCACGGAACTGATCCCAGGAAGAATCGGCAGCAAACGGGCAAACTGAGTTGCGCCCGTAAACTCAGGCCGGTCCAGCCTGGACCGTGTTTGATTCACGGGCAGAGGAGACCGTAGTCAATTCACGGGCAAGCCGGACCGTAAAGAAAATACGGGCACTTGTAAAAATGATGTAAAAAGTGTAATTTCTTGGTTCGGTTGGACCTAATCCGGTCTAAACCGGCTTGAACCATTCCCTTAAACCACTTGGGCTATCTTAAGCCCATTTTTGGACTTTGGGCCTAGATAGGCCCATTAAGACTACCCTGGGCCCACTTGTGGGGCCCACCCTAGACCGGCCCAAACCGGGCCCGTTTCCAATAAACGGGCCCAAGGCCACTTGACTTTGGCTAATGGGCCCATTCCAAGCCCACTAAGCCCAAACCTAAAGTGTAAATAAATAAAATAATAAAATAACCAAATGGGTTACCCAATAACCCAACTGGGCCCAAGGCCCAACCATGGTAGTCCACGGGTCTTCCAACGGGACCCGGGTCCGACCCACTTCACTTAGATAAATAAAAAAGATAAAATTAAAATAAAAGGGACCCACACCTTCAGAGGGTCCCACCAGACCAAATAAGTGTGCATGCTGGTTTAGGAATTGGGTGAAAACTAAGTTGACTCAGACCAAGGAGACCCACGGGACCTGTCAATCGACGGGGCGGGCTAGGGTGTCTTCGGGCTTCCCTAGACGTAACCGAGAACTTGCTCAGAACTCTAATAAGCCGCAGACCAGAATGATTAGGCCCGAATAGGTGCCCCCCTTTGTGTCTGCCTGCACCTCTCAGGCAGTGGCGACTCCAAACTCCAAATCAGTCCCGAGGCGAGCATCACTTTGCATGCACCTCGTCGTGCGGCCCGAAACCGAAAAAGGGGGTGCGCACAAAGAGCTCCAATAGATTTAAAGTCAAACGATTTCATCCCTGCGAACTGAATAGATGATGCAAGAGGATGCAACTTTGTAAGAGTTGTTCACTGAATTAAAAGTTGCTGGTTTCAATACCAATAAAAAAAAAAAAAACTAGGCCATGTTGGTCCAACGGTGGAGGATGTATACACATAAGCTTTTTGCACTTATGTGAACATGTATTTCACCGTTGGATTAAGAGATTTTCCAGTGAAGAGCTCCAATAGATTTAAAGTCAAACGATTTCATCCCTGCGAACTGAATAGCATCCACGGGATTCTACAAGGCTTAATCTTCGCTCCAATAGATTTAAAGTCAAACGATTTCATCCCTGCGAACTGAATAGCATCCGCAGGATGCTACAAGGCTTAATTGCAACGGACGATTTCATCCCTGTGCCTCTCTCGTCTGATGAAGTGAAACTAGGAAATACTCTGATTCTAAAGAAGCCTTTTGAGTATGGAATAAGGTCGTTTTACTTGGGAAAAACATTGTTTTTTTTCTTTCTTGTTTTTCTTTTCTTATGTGCACAAATAAATGTTTCAAACATATAAATCAGTACATCCAAAACCAATTATAATTAAGCAATTTCTAATACTGTTTTTTAGGAAAAAAAAAATAGTACATATATCTTATAGACAAAAAAAAGTGCATTTATCATAACATTTAATTTTGTTGCATCCGAAATTACAAATAACTGATAAGTATAACATATAAATTAGTGCATTCAAAATGCCTATAACTGAATGATTTACTAGTAAATGCATCCAACATAATAAGCGCGCGGCCGTCTAATATTTAAATGAGAGCGTCTAAATTTTTAGGTGTGCCGCCGAAAAAGATTGCTATATATAGGTATTATAGTATAACTGGTGATATATTGGTTTGAATACTGTAAATAAAGAAAAACCGAAGATAAACAACGTCCCAAATTTTTGCCGGACTCTGTTCTCCCTCAATACATTGAGCTTCGTGGACGTCATAATCCATGTTCCAGGTCAAGAACAATCATGACATCATAGGTTAGGAGAGATTGTCAGTGTGACATTACATTAAATTAACTAATCACAAGAGCTCACGCCCAACAAATTCAAAAAAAACATATTGAATTAATCATCACTTGATGGTTATCCTGTAGCTCCATTTCAACTGGAGGAACTCTGTATTCTTTTATCAGCATATTCCAGCCTTCGTAATCAACTTTGTAGCTTTCCAGTATTTTCTACAAGATTTGCTACTATTTTTTTTTTTTTTTACCTTACGGCTGTCTCCTGCATGTCGTCTTTTTTCTTTTTCCATCCCATCATGGTCGCAATATAGCTGTTGCATGTTCCCTTTGTGTACGTCGTCTTGTTTCTTGGTCCATTTTCCTTTTCTTTCTGGTCCTTTGAAACCGTGGATTCTTCATGATCTCCAGGCTGGAGCGCATTAATTCACCAACAAAACAATCAGGTCCCTATTGTGCTCAGACTGAAAAATGCAATCAAGAATCTTAGGAGGATAATATAGAAGCAAATAATATCATTTAATATTAATACAAAATAATCTTAGGAGGATAATATAGAATCTTAATTTGTCTATTCCATCATCAATTAGATCAAACAATATATAGGATAAGTCATTTAAATGACCTTTAAGATATTATAACAGCAGTACCACATCCCAATTTATTTAGGAAACCAAATTAATATCAGATGTGCTTAATGGCATTGTGCCTCCTCAAGTCCCTTATATGGAGATGTGCACAACAAAATTCTCAACAATGCCGGCATGGAGAGAGTTCCTTTCACGGGCATTTTAATTAAAACTCAACAAGGAAAATTTGGGATGACCCCAGCAGGAAAAAGAAGAAAAAAAAATCAATCTCCATTAATTTAAACAATTATAGACTCCATTAAGTAAAAGAGACGGTTTCAATACATTATGGGGGCAATTTTATTTAATTTCTACACCTTTCCCTTGCGAATACCTTGCCTTATAATTAAATAAGAAGGCATAATGTGTTTGGGATTGCCTCATGTCACACGTGAAACCAATCATGTGATCTACGAAAATGTAATATTTGTAGTCTTCTTGGTTGTTCCACATAGTTCACTCAAGGAAATGAGATTGTTTTTAGCTCATCATGTTTGAATGGAAACCGCGGTGTTAAAGTAATACTACAAAAGGAAAAGCTGAAGTCTTTTACGAAAATAACAGATGAAAGTCTAGGCAATTATATCCCTTAAATCTTAAACGACCTAAAGTCCTCACTTGGGAATCTCTCATCGGCCCTTTTGAATAATGGAATGGAATGTCTGTTACCTTTCAAGAAAGCTCCGATAGTAAAAGAGGAATTGTGATGATTGTGTAGTAAAGATTTGAGGACAAACGGTGATAAGATGAGAAAAGAGAGTTGTCAAAGCAACATCCACTTTGCATTAT
The DNA here is from genome assembly GCA_947561395.2 of Buxus sempervirens. Lineage (NCBI taxonomy): Eukaryota > Viridiplantae > Streptophyta > Magnoliopsida > Buxales > Buxaceae > Buxus > Buxus sempervirens. The sequence continues at coordinate 34,715,568 of OX387190.1, forward strand.
TGGGAAACATTGAGCTGGCCGGTTTTGTACTTAGCAGGACCATAATAAAGAAGAAAAGCAGGCTTTAGATATACATTGGCCACTCCGCATATTGTCAACATATATAATTCCATGTTGTCAACATAATCACCAGTTCTTTTAAACCTTCCCCCAACCATTTTGTAAGACGTTCATCCAATTTGAGCAAAAGGAAAAAAAAACAAAAAAGCAGCTATGAAAGATTTCAGAACTCATGGTTACAGACAGAAAATGGCCCTACCTTGACCTTACATCAAATCACCAATTTCAACTAATTGCTACCCCTCCCTTTTCCCACAAAACCAATCTCCTCTTTCTTTTTTTTTTTTTCATGCAAATAATTTACAGGTTTATCAAATACCCAAGCTTAACCATCATTCCAAGCTGCAAAAACTGGCAAATTTGGCATGGAGATGGCAGGCCGTAGCTGGGATGAAGGGACCCACGAATTCAGGGTGGTCGGGGGACTGACTAACTTGGACGTCAACGGAGGCTTGGAAAAGAGCATCGAAAGACCACTTTTATCAGGGCTGCCTTCTCTTGAGCTGCTCAAGCTAGTCACCAATGAAGATGCATTTGACAAATGGGTCCCAAGGTTGCCTGAGTCATCCACCTCTTGTTGAGCCGAATTCACTGTATCAATTCCTATCATCTCATGCAGGGAAGCTGAAAAGGATGGGTTCCTATAATTCCCAGCACTCAATTGTTTCCGATCAAGAGATTCCTCATGAGGGACCATTTTCCAATCTGAGCCAGCCCCACTGTTTTCCTCTGCTATAACTTCTTCCTCATTGCCTTTATATGCTGTGGGATGGTGCTCAATGGCTTCATTGCTTGAATTTCCCTCTTGGTTTCGTTTAGCAAGCTCTCCGGCAAGTAGTGTGTTGCTTGCTGCTATCCGTCCCACGTCGTATCTTGTTATGTCAAAGTTGGTGACAGCGTTTACCCCGCGGAACTTGATTGCAGCAATGTCATAGGCCTCAGCTGCTTCCTCTTGGGTGCCTGGAAATTTCGTTCAGTGATGAAAACTTCAGATTAGCTTAATGCCACAAATCTTTATAGAGGATGAATCTTCTGATCAAAATTAGCCTTTTTTTTGTGTCACAACCTACTCCATTTATAAGGGAAAGATTTTATTTTTTTTTTCTTTTTCTTTTCAAAGGACTTAAAGCTGAACGAACAGCCTTATAAAAGCTCAGCCTTGCTGAATATCAGCCCTGTAGATTCAGAGGCTCCAACAATCAGGCAGCCTTATAAAAAGGTATCACCACAAGCTGAAAAGATTTGTAGTTCTTTGAGAGTTACAAGAGCATAATTGAAACACTAATCTCTTCTTCACATATTGAATATGAGATGATAATGATGAGTAACCAGTAAAAGACTCGTAATGAAATGCATATAAGAAAGTAAATTCCCGGGAATGTAAGGTCCAAAGAACTTACTGAATGTCCCAAGATAAAGGTCCTTGTTTCCTGCAACCCTGCCAATCCGAGCTTGCCATCTTCCATGTTGATGATGCCTGCAAAAGCAGCACAAAGAGACAGGAATTTCAGAGAAAATTGACGAACTAGCTCCGAGTGTTCTTATATATGGGAAAAAGGTTCAGTGCAACGTTAATTAGCGTGACAATACCTTGTCACCCCTCTGTATATTGAAGCCCCCCTCGAGAATCCGCTGCTCTTCCTGGAAGATAATAACAGATGTGACTTGCAACAAAATTCGAATGCAGTCACATTAATAAAACAAACAGAGCCATATTTTTACCTTCTCAAGTGAGCAACATATTCCTGCCTGCTCATGTTCTTCATTTCCTCAAGTTCTTCTTGGTAATTTTCCAACTGCCGTAAAAGAACAATCAGTCTTCAGAAACAAATCCACAGATAAATTGATAGATAAAGCGAGACCAAATCATACTGGGAAATTTATGTGGGTTGAAGGTCCCCAATACTTTAGCGCCGCTAGATCATAAGCTCTCGCTGCTTTCTCCTCGTTATCATAACCACCTGAGTTTCCGCATTTGGAAATGATTAAATGACAAAAGAAATGAGCTGAGGATGGTTATTTCTTCATCAGCGATAAGGATGAGGCTTACCCAGATAAACTGAGGACCATTATTTGATTCGACCCGCATCCCCAACAAGAAGGAATGTGACAAGTCAGAAGGCATATCAGTAGAAGTCAGGCCAAGAGCACAACACGAAATTCAATAATGGAAACAAATAATTCCAATGAAATGCTGCTAATGGGTATTGGTATTTGGACTAACCTTGCCTTCCTTTCCTAGTCTGCCCTTCTTTCTTGCAACTGTTATCCCATAAATGGGCTTCATATCTACCAGTCCATCTATGTCTGATGGAGATATGTTATATACACTAGTTCTATTAGAAAACTCATGGAAGGAAACAAAGGAAGAAGAAACGCAAACCGAAGAATATACATACATACATATATATATATATATATATATATATATATATATATATATATATATATATATACAGAAAGAACAAAAGGCACATAAATACAGAATAAAATACAGGGAAGAAGGAAATTAGTATCGACCGACCTAGTAACACCTCTATACTGAGATGTTCTTTGACCGAATGTGTCAATGGATTTCCTATGAACAGGCTGCTTCTGACCCACCTTGCCGGGCCCTCTCTTCTTTGTGTCCATGACCACGCACTCCATTCCAGCTGGTGAGATCTGCTGTGGAGCTGTAACACAGCTTGATTGTGAACCAGGGCTCATGGATAAGCTGAGAGACTGCAAATCCTCATATCCCATTGCACCAACAGAACGGGACACTCCACCATCCTCACCCATGCAACCAATCATATTTTGCTCCATTGCTTGATTGGTACCATAGTGTCTATCTGTCCAGTTCTTTAAGCCAAGGATTCCTTCTTGTGTCATTGGAGGGAGCTGGAGACTACGGTTCGCAAGCTGGGTTTCCTTGGTCTCCGCCTGCATTGGGGTCGCGTAAATCTCATGGCCTCCTAGTCCGCAGTAATATGGATATGGTTGGACTTGAATCTGCTGGTGCTGCTGCCTAAACGATTGCTGAAGAATGTTCCCGGAATAGTGCCTGTTGGTCTCAGCCTCTGCGTTTTGGTGGTAATAGATGCTGTCCAAGCTGAGGGCCATGGCTTCTCTGTCACTGTTTCCGTACTGATGGGTTCCCATGGATGCACCGCCTAAGAAATTCTCTAGCTTTGGAGATGAAGTGGGCACCACACCTAGAGATACAAGAAGAAAGATTAAGACAAAGGGTCCGGAGATTTAGGCGGTGATGTTTGAATTTTGAAAGCAATGAACGAAACTCATAAAAGGAAACAAAATAAGTAGGTATAGAGAGATTTAGGCGGTGGTGTTTGAAACCAATGAACAAAACGCGTAAAAGGAAACGAAATAAGCAGAGGTAGAGAGACCTTCAGTTTGTGACCTGCTAAGAGCTTCCATAATACAAAGAGATCCATCGGATTTCAATGGCATTACGGACAAGGGAGAGTAGAAGCCAGTGTTTTCTCCTTCAACCCCATAACAGATTCCGGAGTTGTTTAGTTGGGAGGGACAAAAAACGAAGCCTGTTTGAACCGCAGAAGAAACTGCCGTAGAGGAAGCCTGCTGTTGATGATGATGATGAGGGTCCGAAGAATCCTCCATGTTGATGTGAGAAGAAAGGGAGAAACCCAGCCAAGGATTGTTATTGTCGCCATTGTTATTATTATTCATGGACTTCATCTCACTCTCGTGATTCTTAGCCGTATCTGCTGCTGCAAGGCAACTCAATCATTAGGAAACAAATTAACTAATCATTCCGAACCCTCTCGCATCCCTCCATTTGAAAACTGTGTTTTTTGTTGTCTAGCTAGCTGCAAAACTTAAGAGAAATCCTTCCATTTATCTAAACAAGACCAACTATTGAACGAACCATGCTCTCTCTCTCTCCCTCACCAAAGAAGTCCCTTTAAGCTCTACAAAAAGAATGATTTCCGGCAAACAATGCTACCCAGCACTCCTGCATACCATGGGGATCTGTGTCAATGAGAAAGACCGCGTCTTTTGCTTTCCTGCTCAGCTCCACCTCTCTTTTGCCTTTTTCTTCAGATTCTTAAAGTTAAGCTTAAACCCTACTAAGTAATTTAACAAAAAAATAAAAATAAAAAGAAAGAAAGAGATGGGGGAGAGCATCTGCACCGAGATGTGGAAACTGGAACCTCATTTTACGAAACGGATTAACCGAATACTCATCACCCAGAAAATCTCGTGATAAATTATTCGCGAAGAAGCTCCTTCTCGGCTTCTCCCTCCGGCATTAATCCATCTACTATCAGTGGGTTTGCGAAGAGGTGGGTCATTTAACCAAACCCGGTTTTGCTTTTTCTACGGTCTCAGGTCCTTAGATCGATTTGACAAGGTGACAACTGTCTATCATCCAGTCTCCTCACGACAGTTCAGCTTCCGTACAAAATCTGCAAGGATTCAATTAAAATTTGATTATCTTTTCAAACCAACCAGCTTTGGTCTCAGAAAAAAAAAAAAAAAAAAGCTTGGTTTCAGAAGCACAGACGCATGCAGGTCACAGATTGAAAGAAAAATCTAGAAAATAGAAAATCCGGTAATAGGTTAACAGGACAGAGTAGGAATAGCCTTGTCTTATAGAATGGGTAGTGTCGTTGCCAGGACAATTTTGCTCGATTCCAGGTCCAAGGCAATTTCAGGATTTGCAATGCATATTAAAATTTATCATTGCTCAAGAAGCGACAAACTTGTTCTGTCATGTAAAACGGCTGTAATCTTCTTTTCTTTTTCATTTTCTTTTTCGGGTAAAGAATAAGGATACGTCGGTAATCAATATTATAGCATAATAAGAATAACAATAGTAGTAATGATAATTATACAGAAATCGGTATTATAGCCCTGAAAATATTTGTTTCTCTCTTTTAGGCGCTCGAAATCTTTTCTATTTGCTTTTCTAAGTCCCTTGGATGTGGTCAACACCTGCTTCGGACAAAAAGAGGAAGTGGGTCTCACGGAAAAACTTGAAATATTCAAGAAATGATGAGCAATAGGGGCCCTCGAAACAAGCTTTTCCTCAGATCTGTTATATATATCCTCTATTGTTCTTGGCCTCATAGTGGAATAGCGTTTTTCTTACGTGACCTGGATTTTTTTTTTAAAAAAAAATGTTGATTTCCAACTATTGAAGTCATAATCACTTATGTTTATTTTCCTTTTTCCTCTTTTTTTGGGTTGTTGCATGCAACTGTGCACCAATCGTTCATGGAGACAGATTTTCCATTGTGAATGATTTGGTTTTAGAAAACAGGAAGTTTGGGAGGGAAAATTGAGTTTTTGATTACAGTAATGATGAGTGAATCCAACACCACTACTACGGGTACTAGAGGCCAATGGCTTAGAAAAGATTTTTACCAACCTTTTAACGGCAAGTCAGCAGCTGCCTCAACAAGGCCTGGTCTTGTAATTTGTAAATGGCGAGTGACTGCTGTTCTCCTTTCCATCTCTCACTTATTCTTTGTCTGCTTTAAATAACTCCAACACTTGCTGGTAGTATGATTGGCCGAAAATCACCAAATTAATGATCGAACCATGAATCATTACGACCATACGCATGGCACGGTTCATGGGTTTCATGAATTAATCATCATTCCAAGAAAATAAGAAATTGGTCTGATCAACTGTTTTTCTCCAGGATCATTTGCCGTTCATTTCCAGACCTCGATACCGAAGATTAATAATAAAAAGAAAAAAAACTGTTAGAAGAAATTTCTTTTCTGTCGAAAGTAGCACAATATCTCGTGTTTTACGTTTCAAAATTAACTTCTATAAGCATGAAATTTAGCGAGGTAATTTCCTGTCATGAGGGATTATGTGCACCAAAAAATGGAACTTGATGAACATTTTCAGTCTTATAATTTTGTTATTTTCTTTTTGTTAATGAAAAAAATTAGAGTTTGAAAGTATAAAAAATAAATAAATAAATAAATAAGAAAATGATATTAAAAATTGGCACATTCAAAGCCTATCACTTGTAAGGACCCATGTATCTAACAACCTTAATCACGAAGGTTATGGGTATTTAATGATTATAACAATGAAATCTATTATCCCAATTAGTTGAGGTTGGCAATATGAATTCCTATTGGAGATTTTCTACAACAGTTGTAATTGCAAGGGACCTTTTTATTGGCCCATTACATTAAAAACAAAAAATTATTTTTTCATTGCAATGGGTTTTTTTTTTTGCCCCTCGCCAAACAGTTACTAAAACAAATGGAGAGAGAGTTTGGTCCCTTGAAGATCAATTAAAAAGCCTACTTGCAAGCAGTGGCGGAACCACCTTAGAGCTAGAGGGGGCAATTGTCCCCCTTAAAATTTTATTTTTTAATTTAAAATATATTTTTTCCTATATATTATAATTGAAATTTATGTTTTGTCCCCCTAAAATTTCAGGTTTACCCCCCTAACTCATTAAAATTTCTATATTTCATGAGAAGTGTTAATTGAAATTTTTTTTTGCCCCCTTAAATTTGGAGTCCTGGTTCCGCCACTGCTTGCAAGGCAATTTCACACTTCATGGCATATTTATATGGTGAATATTCACAAAAAAAGACAAAGAAGGAACAAAAGTTCAAACCAATGGAACGAAACGTTGTCTTGCTCCCAAAATATACACCACAAATTACTGCACGGGGATCTTTTTTGGTCACAACATGTGGGCCATATAAATGTGACAATTCATTTTTCATGTTAATGCAGAGGATAGGGGGAGACAGAGAAAGAACCATAGACTCCAATCCTTCCGAGCATCAGGGTTGTTGCTTGGGCAATATTGTGACAAAATGGCATAACCAAACTTGAATTGCAAGGTTTAAGAGTACAGTATCTACAGTCACCATCATAATGTGAGAGACATCCTCATCGACCTGGGACTAATCGTTCAAAGAAAATCTGCGGCTTCACCCACATGATGGTGTAATCATACCATCCTCCTCTTTTGATCAGTAGCACCAATTTGGAAGTAACAAGCGATCCTATGGCCAACCTTTTAAGCATTTGGAATGGTGTGGTTTCTAAGGAATCTGTCAGTCATATTATGTTCTTGAAACCCTTCGATTCCATATTAATCAAAACCGGTGAATATCAGACCATCCTTACGACCATGGCCAGGTTGCCTAACGTCTGTTACCAGTCAATGGCTAGCTGCCCATCCCGGTTTGTTCAAGCTGGTATTGCATATAAAACGGAGCTAGCTTTCATTTTCTCTTATTATTTTTTTTTTGGTTTTTAGGAAGTGCAGGTAGTTGTATTCGGTCTTTGACTCAGGACAGAAACAGACGATCCAAAACAAAATCTATGACAAGATCCTAAGTCGTCACGATAGCCAATAGGGGCGAGCCTTAAAAAAGGTAGATTATGGAATGCAGCTCAACTGAGAGCGACAACAGAATTGGAGGACTCCTCTGTGAAAGAAAGTCTTTTGCTTCTTATGCCCTTTAAATGAGAGGAATTAAACACGCCATTCCACTTTCCTTGCCATTAAAGTGGCCCTCTCCATTAAAACCCTCCCTTCCCTGCAAGTTTTCTGCAACTCTCTCAAACCCTTTTCACTCCTTTATTTCCTTTTACCTTCCTCTTCAGCTTGCCCTTCTCCTCTCCTCTCATGTCCTTTCTCCTACTTATGAATGAAACGTCACGGTCTAGGCAAGCCTAACATGACAAGTCAAAATCACCCTCTCTCTTTCTACACTTTGATCCCTTCCAGCTCCAGGAGTTTCTTTGTTCTTTTATCCCTCTCTTTCTCTCCTGTTCTTTTTTCCTTTTTAAACCGAGACGCAATGGTGGGTCGATCCAACGAGATTTTCTCCAACAAATGGAGAAAGAACCCAATAAATGGAAATAAAGTAGTGCAGCATCAAACCCTTAATTATGACCCCCATTCCACACCGTTCACAAAATAACCCCACTTCTAAGGTAGTAAACACCTTTTTTTTTTTTGATAATAAAATGAGGACAGTCTTATATTACTATCTGTTTCTTACAAATATCCTTCCACAAAGATCATCTAATAGAGCCAAATACAAAAAAGAAGGGGCTTTCGTAACCAAGTACATTGATACCCATCTATGACAAAATTTGCCAAAAGATCCGCCACATGATTGCCCTGACGATAAATGTCAGTAAATTTTATTGAAGAGAATTGTGAAATCTGTTGTCTAATCAATCCCATAATATCACTAATCCTCCACGATTCCTCTTGACTCTGGTTAAAAAAGAGTTGTATGAGAACAAGACAATCACCTTCAAGAATAAGATGGGAGACGCCTAAAGCCTTAGCCATCCGCAGTCCTTCCAGAACAGTTATAGCCTCTTCAAGCACATGCCCTTGTCTTTACTGAAAAGCAACCCAGAAAATTTGCTAAAGCATCCCTGCAAATCCCTCCAGGTCCTGCTTCCCCTTTAGACATCCTCAAAGCGCCATCAAAATTGAGCTTAACATAGGAGGTGAAGGACATTTCCATACTACCTGTACCATCTGATCTCGGTTGGGATCTTGACCAACTAAAGAGTTAGAATTAGAGTTTTTAATTGCTTTAACATCTGCAAGATAATGCTGAAACAATCTGCAAGCAGTCTCAATATGTGGAACCTTACCTTCAAATACTACTTCATTTCTTATTTTCCAAATTGTCCACCCAAAGCAAGCCACATAACTTAAAAAATCCATGAAATCGAAGGACAAGTGAGGAGGCTTAATATTGAATAGATTAACGAACCATGCATTAGAGTCTTGTTGTGGTCCATACTGTTGGGTAGCACCTCCTATACATTTGAACCATATTGCTCGACCGAATGGACAAGAAAGCCACAAATGCTCCAAAGTTACCATGTGTTCATCACATAGTCTGCACACATCTTCTACTCCACCCATTCTTTGCCGCAAAAGAATTGCGGCAAGGAGACCTGATTGTAAACATTTCCATAAAAACAATCTAATTCTCATGGGGCAACATAATTTCCATATTTCATTATTTTGTTCCATTTAACAGTAGGAGGAGAAAATTGAGAGAATAAAAATAAGTGAAAAGCAGATGTTACCGTGAAATCCCCGGATGATGTGAACCTCCATATTCTCTGATCTCTTTGAAGTTGTGGATCTATATTAGTGGTAATTATCTGGTGTACCACATCTTCATCCCAAAACTGCTGAAGTGAATCGTTCCATTCCAAGCTATCCTCCTGAAACAGTTCAGAAATTGCAGTCAGCTGAAACATATTTAAATTTCTTGATATAGAGATTTTCTGCACCTTGTCAGCTATACATCTTCTAGAATATCCACCTCTTGCCCATTTGCCAATATCCACGCATTCCCTCTTTGAACCCAGGGAATTAATTTGTGTATTTACTTCCAGACCCAGGAATCTTTAGCAAGAACACGACTTTTAACAAAAACAGTGTTTGGGAAGTATCTATCTTTCATGATCCTTACCCAGTACCCACAACCCATCTGTATGTGTCGCCAGTTTCCACGCTTGCTTTAAAATCAAAGCTTTGTTCATAAGCTTGGGTCTTCGAATAGAAAGGCTTCCTTTACTTCTTGGTAAGGTTATTTTATCCCAACAAACTGAATAGACAGCCCGAGAGTCTTAACTTGATCTCCAATAGAAATTTCTAGCCATTCCTTCCATATTTGTAATAACACCCATTGGAAGTTCATAACAACTCATCAAGTGTAAGGGTTGCGAATTAAGTACCGAGTTTATTTGTGTGAGTCTTCCCATTTGAGAGAGTAGTTTGGACTTCTAGCTTGCAAGTCTAGCCGCCATTGTTGTTAACATATCCATGCACTCCTGATTAGGGCTGGCAATGGGTCGGATATATATTTGAATTCGACCCGAATCCGATCCGAAATTACCGAATTCGGATATAGGATTTAGATCCACAGTTCGGATACGGATCTCGAATTTCGGATCCGAATTTTTTCGGATTCGGATATACATGTATCCGATCCGAAAAAGATCCGAACCGAAAACATACTTATAATATGTATAAACTTAACCCAAACCATGGTTCAACCATAAGTTAAAAAGGTTAAATCATCATTTGATCATTAGACACTTGGATTTGTGTTAAAATTTATAGTTAAATTTACTTTAATTATTAAAATTGTTTTTTAAAGTTTTAGGTTCAAACAGGCTCGCATTTGGATTTCTGATCGAATTCAGATTTCTGTTTTGAATTCGAATTTAGGATCGGATATCGGATCGAATTCAAATTTCGGATATTCATTGAATTTCGAATTCGGATTTAAGTATTAAAGATCTGTCGGATATCGGATCGAATTCAAATATCAGTAACTTTTTTTCGGATCGGATTCGGATCTTAGCAGATCCGTACCATATTCGACCGATTGTCACCCATACTCTTGATATCTTGGCTTCCTCCTCAATACTGGAACTCCCAAATATTTATCAATGGATTGAGATGAGGAAATACTGAATATTCTTTTGATGTTTACCCGACTTTGTCTTGAAGAGTTCCTACTAAATTGAATGGAAGATTTGAAGTTATTAATACATTGACCAGATTCAAGACAATATCTATGAATAATTTGACAAATCACATGAGCTTCCCTTTCCGATGTGTAGCCATATACGTTAAGATCATCGGCATACATAAGGTGTGAGATAGTTAGACCTCCACGCCTTAGACTAATTCCCCGGGTCCTTCCATCTGCCTCTGTTCGGAAAATAGCTAAAGAATAAACAAATAAGGAGACAAGGGGTCACCTTGTCTTAGACCCCTCCTTGCTTCAATATTTCCAACCGGCTTGCCATTAAAAAGAATGCTATAAGAGATTGTACTTGCACATGATTTGATAAGTTGAATCACTTGATCTAAAAAGCCAACAGATTCAAGAACCTTAACCATGAAAGCCCAACTCATTCGATCATACGCCTTCGAAAAGTCCAAATTCAAGGAGTACATTCCCTTACTGGAATTACTCTTTGATTTGATCTTTGCCGGCTTCTTTTGCTTATTAAAATGGTGGGAAATTTCATGATGCAGAAGAATATTGTCCCTGATGTCTCTCCCAGGAACAAAAGCCGATTGAGTAGGGGAAATAATATCCTGAAGAATGGATCTAATCCTATTTGTTAGGATTTTCGAAGTAATCTTATACGCAAAATTGCATAAACTAATTGGACGAAAATCCTGAATCCTTCGAGGATGAGAAATTTTCGGAATCAATACTATAAAAGTATGATTTAGACCATTAGGGAGGATCCTCGAAATAAAAAAAGATTGGACCATTTTGACTACATCAAAACCAACGATATCCCAATATGATTGATAAAAGATGCCCAGGAACCCATCCGGTCCTGGGCTTTTCAATGGGCACAGAATTTTAATGGGCCCATTTTGTGAATTACATCCCAAATCTCTTCTGGGGAAGGGACTCTACTAATTTGTTCATTCTGGACTGGAGTGATTATGGATTGGAAAAGTCCTGCTAACTCATAATCCACTTCCCAAGTTTCTGCAGAATATAGTTCTTTAAAATGATCAATGACTAACCCTTCCAGAGCTTCAACTGAACTCACCTCATTATTATTCTCATCTTTTAGAGATTGGATGAAGTTTTTTGTCTTCTAATGAGGGTTAAACGATGGAAGAACTTTGTATTTTGGTTGCCGTCCTTTAACCATGTGATACAAGACTTTTGCATCCACAATATTTCCTGCTGCTGCAATATCTTCGAATACTCCTTCTGTAGTCTTGCTTCCTCCTGTGACAACCATGTATCTAACCGATTCAAAAGACACCTTTGAATGTATTGTAATTGCTGCAGTAGACAAGATTTCTTCTTATTGATGTTACCCACCACCTTCCTGTTTTGAAACTTTAACTCACCAGATAGAGCATTGAGTTTGGAAATGACTATTCTTGCCGAATTTTGATTCTGTTATGGATTCGAGGATTGCTTAATGACCTCATGGCATGTGTCCTCCCGTACCAATAAAGCTTCAAACTTGAAAGGCTCGCTAAAACCCCTGTTTTCGTAAGATAAATTTAGGATTAGAGGGCAATGATCTGAGGTAAAAATCACCTGAGAATATAATACAGGGTGAGGAAACAACTCTAATCAATCATATCAAGGTAGTAGAGACCTAAAACCACGGAGCACGTAAATTTAAATTAAGAACTGAACATCTCCACTACCCTTATAGGTAGTAGGTGGGGATCCTTCCGAAACAATCCAAATTCCTTTCCCACTTCTTCGAGTACGAGGAGTGCCTTTCAATCATGTTACAAGGCAAGAAATATAATTCATTTGTTTTACACTTCCTATCGCTTTCTTTTTCGGCACTTAAGGAATGAGGCTACGAGTCAGAGAGATGCCTGTTTATGGTATCAGGATTTTTTTTGAAGGGTACAAGACAACGTTGATATATTAATACGAATGTAAAGAAAAGGACACGCTCCACCTCAGAATACCGTTGATGTCGTTTTAAGTTTTATATTGAAGGTGCCAGCTGTCCTTGCGGTAAAAGTCTCAAGATGTTGCCCTCAAGACTTCAGATGGATTCATAAGCATGGGGTTATTAAAGATAGGGTTTCTTTGCACTTATATCCACTTCTTTCCTCCTTTTTTTTGATACATTCATTAAGGACACTTCTTGCCTGGCACAGTCAAAATGCACACACTTACCCATCACATACTTTCCTCTTCAAAGATGGGCTTGCTTCTTCAGGAAAGGGACCCACAAGCTTACATACAACAACAATTCGAACAACTCAGCTGAAGATAAATTATCAAGTACTCTCCCTTTGATTTGGTGAGGATTGAGGATGAATTTTGAATCTTAACCTTTAATATGACTGTTACAAGGCTTTATCATTGTCCCAAGTGGCACCCTCTTTGTCATGACATGCATGGACAATGGGTTCCATGCATGTCATTTTTTTTCTATGTTAAAGAAATTCCGATTAGTGCGTGGGAAATTCATGACTGGTGCATGTGCTAAAAGATGATATAGGAACCACATTGGACACCATTTTTAGCACAAAAGATAGTTTAAATTTCGTGATTTTGAAAAAACTTGAGATAATACAGAGTTTAATAAGCAACTTGACGCTTATCTACAAACTGACAATAATAACAAAATGCCTTACTCCAACTATAAGATCTCTTGGTTGGGAGCCCCCGGAAGGTAGGTCCAGGTCACACACACACAGCATACAAGCATGAATCGGTATGAAACTCTAATCCAGCAAGCTTTTCTTTTAAAGGCAGATAACAACTTCTATTATCTACTTTACGAGCTTTTCTTTTAGAGGTAGATAACAGCTTCTATTATCTACTTTACGTGAAGTTAACAGAACTAAACCAAATTGATGGCAAAAGAACACATATACAATTAACTGAAAGTCAATAAACATCAAACCATTTATCCGACCTCATAGAACAGATGCAAAGATATAAGCTGTTAACTAGAAAGTAAAATTTAGAATAAACATATGCATCATGGAAATTCAACCCACAATTTATTTTTAGATTATTATTTTTTTCCTTTTTTCGGGGTATTCCAATCTGCCAATAGGGACTGTCACACTGTAAGATGGTAAAAACCTCAAGCTATCAAACTTGAAAATGAGGTTGATGTTTGATTGAATGCAGTCACTTAATACAAAAATAACAATTGTCAAGTCTGTTGTCAACTCTTCCCGGATGTTATGTAGGGAGAGATGGTTTTACTTTTCTGCTTCTATTCTTCACTACATTTCAAAAGTCTGTATCATCACACCATGAAACATACATGGGCTTCTGACAAGTGTACAAAGCAGTTTACATGTTCATTAACATATTAATAGTAACAATACAAATTGATCATTACATACAGGGTGCAAGGGGCATGACAAAGTAGAGAACACCAGACTGTAGTTCCTGTATCAGTTGGGATGTCTAGAATATTATCTCATACTCAAGTTTTGAACTATGATGCATCGCAGTGGAATGCATCTTTTATACCTTTAGGTCCTTTACACAAGTTCTACCCAAAAATTACAAAAAGGAATTAGATTTTCTTACAAAAAAAACTTCTTCGGAAAAAGACCCAAAGCCTGCGTTTAACGCAGATAAGAATTGAACTATATCACCACCTCCGTACTAACGATGTAAGCAACTGCAACAAAAAACAAAAAATGTGTCCATTAGGATTCAGTATTTAGCTGTGCTTATAACTGGCAGTGCAAATAAAGGCCATTACATGTAATGTTCTAAAAAAAGTAGCTCCTTAGATTAAATAATATTTTTCAGGAACCAATTTGATTCCATTGTTTATAACTCTTACTCTCTAATATTTTTATAATTATAAAATGCCAAAGGTTAGATCTGTTGCCTGTCTTACCCTCCTAGGACTCTTGATTCAGCATGTTAGGAGTCCCTCTAGAATGTTGAAATCAGTACTATCCAGATCTTTATTAGGGACTAGTAATCAGAAGGCAGAAGCTATTGGCATGGGTTTACAAAAACATTCAACAGTCCCTGGCCCTAGATTTAAGCAGGTGGTTTATTGCTGCAGGGGCCAGAACCCAAAATTTGATGAGTCTCACAGAAGAGATCATGGACTGAAAAGCAGCTTCTGATGATTTCAGCAATTTGATTTTATCAGATACAATTGGACAGCAGAAAAAGAAAAAACTTCTATAAACATTATACAAGCTCATGACAACTGCATTCTAATCATATGCCTTCGGAAGGGTGGTAATGCATCCCCTCTTGAAAGGACACGGTGGGGTGAGTCTGAGGTTCAATTATGGATCCTCCATATGGGCAAGTGATCGTTGTGCCATCTACTTGAACTACCGAAAAGAAGTACTCCAATCACATGGTTAAGAATAACATGCAAGGTTTGCCATGCTGGTTTTAGTGCCACTACGATGGGGACCCCATGTGCTGTTTTGCCAGCATGCCACTTGTGCCGCTGGTTTTTTTGTGCCATTGTGCCAAGAAATTCAGAAACTTATATTTTATATAGATACATATACATATACATATACACAAAAACACAAACACACACGCATGAGTTTTTATTAAAATCTATTTTTATCCTATATAAAATATTTTACACAATATTTTTATATAATATTAAACATATATATAGTTTGAAGATATCGTCAAATTACCCCATCCTTCCCTCCTTTCCTCCTAGTCCCCATGTCTGTCATCAGTGGATGAAGAAAGACAGAGAAAGGAGGGCACAGGCCAAGTAATGACAATGCCGCGCCCCCCCCCCCCCCCCCCCCCCCCCCCCCCCCCAAGAAAACAACTTCCCCTTCCGCACCCACATATCCTTACTTTCTTTCAACAACCCATTTCTTTCTTTCTCTTGCTCCTCTCTTTCCTCTTACTACCCTACCTCTGTTCTCTCTCCCGCCTATCCTTCGCATTTGCTCATTTCTTTTCCTTTTTTTTATTATATTTTCAGTGATCCTCTCTCTCACCTCTCCTCTATTTTTTTTTCCCAATGATCCTGCACATCACATTCTGAGTGCAGTGCGGAATCACGACAAAATTGATGGTAAAATGAGTGCATCATCTATTTTGCTGAAGTTTCAACCAAAACCAAGTGGAGCATGCCTCTCATATCGACCAAAACAGACGGTTTTTTTTTTTCCACTTCAAACCCTCTGAAATTTGATGGGTTCATTTAAGAACCCATCAAAACAAGGCAAAAACTGATAAAATGCCTTTTTTCGAATCATTTTCAATAGATTCCATCCAAGTCCGTCTTTTGGTCTTTCCCTCTCCCTCTTGTATCATTCAATATACAACGTCTTGCACCTTCACAGTTGCCCTGTATAGGTTACCGGTTTATATGCCCAAAAAGCATTTTAACTTGTTTTTCTCCCTTTTATATCCTTCAATATACACCATCTTGCCCCTCCACACAGGTTCCCTCTAAGAGGTCACCGGCTTATTTTCCTAAAAGTCATTTTAACCTGTTTTTCTCTATATTATATCCTAGTGATCCTAATATTAGATATTTGTGGCCCTACTTTATCTTTCTAGTATTCCTATACACACATTATCACAAACTTCAAATCTAAAAAACAGTCATCCCAAGAATATGTTGCTTCCCTACTGCCGAATGTTTCACTGGTATAATATTGGAATATGATGGTCAACCTTTTTTTTTTTTTTTTTTGCATTTTTCTTTTTCTTGTTTCTCATCATTTATGCTGTTCACATATAGCTAGAAGCAGTCAAGAAATGGATGTTAAAACCATAGAGAAAAACTAATATGGCAGTAAAGAGAACATAATCACTGCAATTACTAATGGAAACTCACAACTAGAAGCCAAGGATTTGGTTTAGGTGCCTCACCAACTCGAAGAAATAAGGATGTGTCACCCCTAGTATATAGAAATCTGCTGAAAAATTCTTCTTCATTCAAAACCTCAATATTAAAATTCAGAGAGACACACATAAATAAAGATGGGTAGGCTATAATTTCTTTTCCTTATCCTGGAACAACTTATTGGAACATACTCTAACTAGATACAATAAGAAGTAGAAAATAATATCTGGGCTGAATTCTAACTTCCTAGCATTAATCCAACTCCTAGTTTGATGAAAGATTTTTATTAAAATCCAGCTTCGCTTCTGTGTGACCAAATAAAGTTGTACTGATAGTCCCAGATAATCCATAGATTAAACAATCCTGGGTCTACAGCTATGAGCTGACTTAATTATTCTGTGGGCATCGTTCACACTTGCAGGTGTAAAGTTTTCAACCAATTGGCCTACTGTTCAATCCTCATCATAAAAAATCTATTGAACATCAAATGCAAAAGAAATAACATACTTAAAGAGCCTCTGATATATAACAACATAAAATGATAAACATATGCGCATGCTAATGAGCTGAAAAAGTTGTTCGTTTGAAAAGTAGAAAATGGTTTCATACCTCAAAAAGCTCAAATGGGCTCCCACGCTTGTATACATCATTGTTGCTGCTTTTGTTGTTGGGAAGAACTGTGAACAACATCACTCTACATCCAATGAGTAAGATTGCAGTGCTGCCCAAAGTTACCAACATAAAGCTAGATGGTGGAATATGGCCTGATGTTACTGCTCTTATTATCAATCCCAACTGCCATGAGAAGGAAGGAAAGGTATTATACATAATACATAGAAGCATAAATGAGAAACCACTGGGTGGGTACCATATCTAAGACAAATCATGAAAAGAGAAAAAGGAAGGAGAGGAGGAGGGGGAGGAAGGGAGGGTTTGGGTGTTTGTGTGTGTGTGGGGTGTGGTGTGGTGTGTTGTGGGGCGTGGGGGGAAAGAGGAATCCCAAAAGGTCTATTGGTTTTGTAATTTACTTGGACTAAGACAAAAAACAGCTTGATTTTCAATCTCATTTTTATTATTTTTTTATTATGCTCAGGGAAGTATTTTTCACTCCACCGTCTAGGCATAAATCCACATTGGTGTTCTGCCACTCTATTATTAGTCTTAAATCGATGTTCAATCACTTTTTTCCGCAATTTCATATTGTGACTCACAAGTTTGATCACACGATGATTTGCATACTCTTGCACAGTTCCCTTATTCTTCTCTCTTGGTATTATTGTACTAAGCCTCCAAGAATTTGGCATTTTCCTAGTCCTTTAAATTTTATTAAATAGTTCAGTCAAACAAGATATTGCAATATCTCCCATGCACTTCCATACCTCTACAAGGATGCCATATGGACTCCACCGCTTTTTTTATTTTCATACTACAGCATCTTTAAATTCTACAATAAGAAAACCTACAAATATAGATTTGTTCTCTACTTCCATTAATGCTATCATTCTCACAGAATCTAGATCTCTATGCATTGTCCCCATTTAAAAATTTCATAAAATATTCTCTTCATCTTTCTTTAATCTCTTCATCTTTTACTAAAACTCTTGATTCTACACTATTAATACATCTAACTTGATCTAAGTCTCTTGTTTTCCTCTCGCTCTCTCTAAATCTTGCTAGTTTATAAGTAAAGTTTTCCATTTTTTTAGTACCTACTTATCATACAAGTTGTCATAAGCATATTTTCTAGCCTCACTAATTTTATTCTTGGTTTCTTTTTTAACTTTTTTTTTGGTCTTTCTAAGTTTTCTTGGGCTCGACTCTTTTTCCAAGTTTTAAAATAAGGTTTCTTCTCCTTAATAGCTTCTTGGACCACATAACTCCACCACCAAGTTTTACTATGGTATGGAATATTCTCTTGTGATTCTCTTAAGACTTCTTTCCCAAGTCTTGTGATTCAATTGGTAATTTCATTCCACAACCTAGTCGGATCACCCATAAGATCCCATCAGGCTTCATTCTTTATCTTATTCTTAAAAATTACTAAATTCTCTCCCTTCAACTTCCACCATTTTTTTGGGTCGTTTAAGTATATTTGTCCTTTTCCACTTCTTAAGACAAATATCCATCACCATTAACCTATGTTGCAAAGCTTAAGACTCACCTAGAATAACCGAAAAAATTTTACCATGCCTTGTCTTAACTAGATCTGTTATACAATCCCGGCCCATCCATTTCCATATCTTGAGTTCAACAGTATGTCTTCCAATCCTTCCAAGTCCATCAACATCCTCTTTTTTCTTCCCCTTTCTGCCTCATGGCTTCTAGTTTTGACCATTTCATAACTTTGCATGTCCACTGTTTGTCATCTTTTTAACATGCAGACTATGATAGATTTTCAAACTTATTGAGGCTACTCCCATTCCCAAGAACATTCAAGCATCCATCTCAACACACTCATTTTAGCAACTCTTTGCATGAGAACCTGACTATCTTTGGTTGCCCGCAAGTTCATTTCAAAGCTGTGTCATTTTGCCCATTTTCAGATAGATGGAATCTGTCAATCCTGCAAAACTCCAGATAGCCATCCATTTTCAACATCCAACTGCAATTTGACAGAAGAGACCTAGTCTCTTCATCCTTATGAATGATGGCACCAAGATACTGGAAACGATTGCCTACAAAATCATCTACTCCTCAATAGTTACTATCATTCCAAACTTTTCATTCTCTTACATCCAATCCATATATGGACTCTTGTCTTGATCCAAAAAAAGTACAATTTCATTAGATTCCAAAGTATCCCTCTACCATTACAATTTAGCCAAAACTAAATCTCTAATTTAGTCCATGGATAGAATTTCATTTGCAAATA
This sequence comes from Buxus sempervirens, assembly GCA_947561395.2. NCBI lineage: Eukaryota > Viridiplantae > Streptophyta > Magnoliopsida > Buxales > Buxaceae > Buxus > Buxus sempervirens. The sequence continues at coordinate 34,734,850 of OX387190.1, forward strand.
ACTCTTGCCAGTTATAATTTCCCTAATGCCCTTGAAATGCAAAACAACCCTACATTCTCCATTTTTTGTTCTCAAGGTTTAGTTTTGCAAATAGAAACACTAAAGGCACCACTAGAGCTATTGCTAACCAAACAAATCTGTAAAAAAAATCTGAATGTAAGATAAGATTCCACTTTGGTTTAAAAAATAAGGAAGCATTATCTTGAATCACCTTTAGGAACTACTAAAAACAGTGAAGGGTGAGATATTGTAGTCAGGATCAACTTCACCTTTTATTGGGTTTAAAGTATTGGTATATGTAGCTTTATCATAGAACTCCAATACCAATAAGAGTTGGGCAATCAGGGTCAGGTCAGATTGGTCTATAACATTGGATAAAATCATGGTTTCTTTTTAATTGTCAAACCAATATTGTACTGTTTTATGTCTCAGATTACTTCAGTCTGATACCAATATGGATTGGCCAATCGGTATCCGCACCAAAAGACACATTAAAATTTAGATCCCACCCTAGTTTTTCCAATAAGGCTCCCAAGTAAATTCCCACAAGATTAGAGAGATGGGAAGACACATTAAAATTTAGATCCCACCTTAGTTTTTCCAATAAGGCTCCCAAGTAAATTCCCGCCAGATTAGAGAGATGGGAGTGATAGTCTCAAATCTCCTACTGAACAAACAATCACATATTATAGATACAAAATAAGACAAAATCCTCATAATGCTCTGTTTCCTGGAAAAGAACCTGCACCGTTGACGTAGCATTGGAAGCAAATCCTAAAATGCTTCAATATACAGTACCAATGAGAAAAGAAAAAAAGAAGAAGCCTATTTTAAAAACTTAAACCGTAATTTTGACTAATTTTAGGATACAGACCAGTTATTTTACTAATATTTCAAGAGACGAAATATCATTACTTTTTCTGAATATTACTGATTGTTTCTTGTAATCAAAGATAGGAAAAAAAAAGGTTTTCCAGTGAAATCAAGTATTCTTTCTATTGTTTGCATAATATTTGCATCACAAAAGTTTTAGTCAACAAGCATGAAGCCCAAACAGGGATATGTTCCTCTCAGGCAAGAAGAGTTCGTAAGAACAAATAGATATTCACCATTCTTCCCACGTCTTCTCTTCTTTTCCATTATGATGATAAGTTAAATCATGGAAAGTTATATGTGAGGATGAATTAGATAGAGTTTGATTGTCATTTCATTCATAGGAGTTATCAAGTTTGGTGGTTTCACAGGATAAATATGAAATGCAATGACACATAATCGATTCTCGTCATATAATACAAGTCCCTCTAACTAAAGCACACAGCTGTTGCACCATCCTAATTGCAATACCTGAGGTCTTAATTTCACGATTTTAGGACAACCCAGAAAATCTTTAATTTTCGCCTCAAGTACATAACGTGCTACTCAAATTTAATAATCATTATTTTACCATCGTTTGCGTAATGAGCAACAATTGGAAAACAGAATATAGCCACCTTACCCCATGCTTCAGCACAAGAAATTCAATCAGCTCATGATTCTACTTACCGGAATCCCCACGGCCCATGACTTTGTAGCCGCAACAACAGCTTTCGACAAACCTTTCATTCCACGGCCCTCGTCCCCATAACCCCCGAGGAAGTAAGCGCCTAAAAACCAGCCTGCCAAAGTGCTTGAATCAATCAGAACGACAGACCCTCCAAAACCTATTGCTCAAAGCTCAAATTGAAGAACAGCAAATATACCAGCAATGAAGGGGTCAGCTATACGCAGGGTCTCAACGTCAAGAACAGGGAAACCATGATTGATTCTTCCAATTGCAGAAAACATAAGTAATGCCAAAACGTCCACACCAGCAAGAAGAGAGACACGGCTGGAATACAATTCCGAAAACGAATTCACAGATTTCTTAAAATTCCTTCATATGAAACAAATAAAAAATAAAAAAAAGGGGTGTTTCGACTTACCCCCATTTTCTCAGCCGCGAAGACGAATCGGGTTTCTCGAATTGAATCACACCTTCCAACGGAATGGATTCTTCTCCAACTAAAATGGTTTCGTCATCTCGAAAAGGAGGAGGAGTTGTGGAGGTCGAGGTAGCTGGTTTTGTTGGAGAACCTGAATCACCACCTCCTCCAACTGCATTTGCATTTGTGACAGTGAGATTTAGGGCTTTTCTAGGGTTCCGAGATAGGAAATTTGGTTTGGGCTTGGAGAAGAGAAGTGAATTTTGAGATGATAATCGTTGAGGAGGAGCTGAGAGACAGCACCGCCTGGCGGAAAGAGCTCCGCTCGGAGATTGGCTTATCAGATACATGTCCAGATTCGAGGCTCCCAACGGTCACCGAATCCACATGCTTCTACATGTACATGCCCGAGCAAGTTACCATGTTTTGTTCCTACCGTATTATAGAGAATCGCGAGGCAATGTGTCACTTTGATTTCAATCAGACCCCGTTCATCGTTCTGTGGGACCCATCTGCTTTCACTTCTTATTCATAACTGCAGATCCTCCGCTCCGTTTCTAACGGGCCAGGCGCCGCACCGGCCGAGCTTATGAAAGCATATAAGCATTTTAGAGTTTGGTCAAGTACAGCCCGGCCCAGTTTTTGAGTCTCACACTCAAACCCAAGCCTGGTCCTAAAATAAAAGAAAAGGCCCAGCCTCCCCTGATTAAGTCGGGTTTTTTGTAATTTTTCTAATCCGAATAGAGATTAAGGTCATCTGTTGCAAGTATTGCTTGTATGACAATGGATGGGGCATTAATGGTCAAGCAAGGATTTTTATAACACTAGTGTGCAGAGGCCATTGCTTCTTTGGCACCTTTCCAGTCTCATGTTCATTTCTGTTTTGCGCTTGATATTTTATGGGATGAGTCTATTCTTTCTTTGAAGTAATTAACCATGGCATACATGTTCCCAAGTCTCAATTTGTCATTTGGGTCTCTTAAGAAGGGGCTGGGCTATTTGGGAATGACGAAAAGGGTCTAGGTAGTTCAAGCTTTTTCCCTATTTCAGGGCCTGCTAGATGTGAATAGCAAAGCCCAATGGGCCAATATGATGGGTTCCACATGTTATAAATGAGAACCCATTAAGGTGATTACTTTGGACAGTATAGTTTGCAATGGTGGATCTGATGATCCATTTGTCAATGGCCACTTATTCATGATACATAAATTCATTGGCCTGGCGTGAAGAAATCGCCTGTCGCCTTTCCCTAAAACGGTCCTGATGTGCTGTGAGATGTTGCCACGTTGAGCATCTCACAGCCATTGTTTTTTCATTGTTTTAAATGTTTTCAAGTGGGCCCACATAATAAAACAGTACCCATGAAATGCTCCACATGGCAGCATCTCATGGTCACATCAGGGACTGTGTTTCAGGGAGAGACGACAAAAGATTTCATTCTTGGTCGTAACACACAAATGGCAGTGAATGGGCTTCATATGTTATAGGAATATTAAAGGGTGTACACTTTGGGCTAGCCCAAGCCAAGATGGATAATCACTATTAGTCTGAAACATCGCTGTGTTAAGTCTTGTTGAATAAATTAAAACATTACAAGTTGTCAACAAAGCTGTTATAACAAAGTTGAAATTCTGTCATGTTTCCCTGAATTGCTCCCTGATGTGGCCAAGAGATGCTGCTATGTGGAGGATCTCATGGCCACTGTTTTTCATGTGGGGCCCACTTGATACATTTATAACATATGAAAAAACAGTGGCCATGAGATGATCCACATGGCAGCATCGGCCACATCAGGGAGCACTTCAGGAAACATGGCAGAGGATTTCATTCAGTTATAACACCATGGATACTGACGGTTATGTGGCCGTACGTTGCTGAAATCTTATTTTGGAATACTATTTCGTCAACGGAGTTTTTATTTTTACACCGGCCGGCAAGTCTGAAAGCAAAGCTTATACTTTTCATTTCCTCAGTTAGCCAGTAAGATCGGATCAGCTGGCAGAACCTGTAACAAGTTGGGACTGAAGAACCAATCCCGATATCTCCACTCAGTACATGAGTGGTTGTCATTCAGAAGGATTTCAGGACAACAATCAACAGATTCTTTATGCGTGCAAATATTCGACCAATTGGGTGAAAAACTATTTGTCCATGGTTACGCAAGTCTAGCTTTAAGAAATTTCTATTCAAAGGCATGCATGTGATATTAGATTTGAATAGACCCTCTTGTTGTATTAGAAAACCTTTGAATAATCATACAATATTAATTAATAAACATTATGATAAAGCATTGTCTATCATCAATCCTTTTTAATTAAACCCTGTGCATGTGGTCTAAGATACGAATAATTCTTGTGTTTAGAAGAGAAACCTTTGAATAATCATCTATGGAAGTTCATATATTATATATATATATATATAGACAATTTAAATTATACACAAGGGATGATGGGGGAAGAATCTTTTGGCAGTCTTCTGGGAGTAAGTAATAGAAGTAAGCATCGATCCCTTCTGGGGTTACTCAAATCTCACTTGCAATTGCTTAATTAGTCTTTGTCATCTTCTTCTTGTCAATACATTATAGAATACCAAAAGTTACTTCTTCTAATGGAAGCTAGCTTTGAACTTTATAGATTATTAGGAGGGTCCCTTGTTGCGTATTGGTTTTGTGTTTTGGACTTTGGGCTGTTCCAATATTAAAGGAACCGTTTATACTGAGATTGTTGACGCCATGAGTGGAGCACAGACTTCAACCAATTAAACTATAACTAACCCACCATAGATTGTTGTATTTAAATTGCTTCAATATCATGCGAATGTTAGCTCTATCTAGGTTTAAAATAAAAAGCCATGGGAACCCCATTCGAAACATGGAAGCGTGGCGTTACGTGGACCATGTGGGCATATCACATTGTGTCCTCGGGAAGCCATGCCATGTTATTTGCATTATATTACCACATCATGTGCTCATGTCACTCTGCATGTATATAAAAGTTATGGATTATATCCAATATTTCTTAATCTATGATTGATCATGCACGCTATCAAGAGATGCATCTCCCAGTTGATTTTTGATGAGCGATGTGGTTGTCGGTTTTACAAGAAATTAACAAATGTAAGCTCTAGAGAGGATACGGTCAATCTGTGGTACAATTAATGAGCTCAGAATCTGATCATCTCACAAGAGGAGAAGCCTACTGGATGAAATGAATGATCTCCTTGTCCGTAGAACAAGCAGAAAATCATCCTACTGGATGACACACAGGGAGCCATGGTCAAGTTTTTTGAATCCCAACAGCAGAAGTGGACGAATATCTGGGAAATTGGAATGACATTTATAAAATATTGGAAGATGACCCTTGCATCGATTAGAAAAATGCAGAATGATAACCCTTTAGAAACCCAGGAGCCCTGGGTGGTCGGTAGAAAAACACCAACTTGATCCACCAAAAGACTCGGACAAAGTAATGGTGGACAAGGCAGTAGTTGCCTAGCTATTGAAGAATTTTTTTTTTTTTTAAGTCCTTTCTATTTTGACCAAGGAAAAGAAGATAAGACATGCCTTAGGGATTACATACTCTGGACCTTGTGGGGGGTGTGCCTCGCAATTGCAAGCCCTAGAAAAGTTAGGGTTCTGTTTAGTTTTTTTAATGGTTTCAGCTGCAATCCAAAGGAAACCCTCCCTCATACACAAGACATTTGTGACGACTAACCTGATAAAAAGGCACACAAACTCTAACAAACTCATATATAATAATATATGAATCTATAAGTAATTAAGTGTACACTTCCCCATACAGCGTAAAACCATGCCTTGGAAACTGGCTCTACTCCTATTACCCAAAAACACAAGGATACCTTCTCAAACTGTGAGAGAAAGAGGAGAGAGATGACTAAGAGCCGCAGCAAACCCTAGCTAGCTCCATTGAAGTGTCCATTTAATCCTTTTTGACTCAGCAGAGACAAGGCAAGGTAAGGTCCTCACATGACCATCATGATTTCCACCTACACTTTTTGTTAGTATCCATGTCCTGTACCCGTTTTAACCCGTCCTCCTCTAATCATTATGTTTGTTAGTCTTTCTAGGGATGCCGAATACTTCCCAGAAAAATAATGTATTTCTTGTCCTTGTATTCTTTGTGCTTTGATGTTGCAAGCTGTAAGATTATTTTATTTACGGTTAAACCCCAACAAAGAGTATCTTTCTCATGAGAGCGTTTCGTCTCGTGCCACTCAGTGGAACCAATGTAAAAGGATCGAAGCCACTCATCCATACTCCATCACATCCTGTGGTTTCACTGAGCCACCGGATGCTTGGCTCTAGAGGAAATGCTTTCCTTTCTCATTTCATCAATGTGATGAGGCCACAGATTGACGTTGTAGCGTGCTCCACTTGCATGCATGGAGCTAGTTTCTATCATGCTTCTGTGCAGTAAAAGTTTGTTTTTTTTTTGAGACAATAGGTTTTCAAACCCCTTAGCCTTTGATCGAATGTACGAAGAGATAAGGTCTTCAACTGTGAGTAGACTCCAGCCGAGTCATGAACAATAAAAAGAACTTGCTCTTCCCTTCAGACTTAAGAGGAAAGAGAGATTGCTCCTCTCTTTACATTTAAACACAAACTGAGGGATGTCTGATACTATTAAGGTAATATCAGTGTCATCTATTCTATTAGTAAAGCCAATTGAGGAAAATATTCTTCCAGATTCTAATCCTCCCTTTTTTTCTTTAAAATTGTCTTACACAACCAAAAGAATCCCAAACTATACTCACCACATCTACCACTCTTTCCACTTTCAAATTGAAACTCCGCCATTATTTCTATGTTATAGTTATTGGGTTGAGAATGTGCAGTATGCACGTGCCATCACTAGTGAGATTAGATAAAACCAAAGCCACATAGGAAAGGATGGCATATTAAAAAGAAAGCAATGCATCTAAATCAACGTGCAATACGTTATTAATTCATCTTTATTGTCTTAATATCCCACTATTTTAGGCAACTCAGCTCTGACGTCCTTAACGGAGCTTAAATTGTTAAAAGATAACGAAGGGAAGATGTTAGTTTTTTAATAGGAATGGAAATTTTACTGTTTAATCTTTGTAAAATCATCATCCCGGTTTAATTCTATGAAACATTTAGATTGTCCCTCATCGATGGAGGCCCCGATTCAGGATTACAGCGGTGGGAGTTCACAGAAAGATGGGACTCTGAACCCAACTGTGGAATTGGGTTTCATATTATATGTGGATTGGGCTTCCATTCGGACCCATTATTGTTAACTAATAATTTTCAGAAAAAAAAAAAAAAAAAAAAAAAAAAGAAAGAAAAATTATTGAATGCTACGTTCAACTGATTGATACGAGACAATGAGAATGCAAAACAGCGAAGCTTCATCTGGAATGATGGAGACTGGGAACGCGACCCATTGCCGTAGACGATGACCCGACTCTTCCCCTCCGAACGCTACTGTACGTCCTATTTGTTAACCGAACTACCTCTTAAAAATGCAAAAGGAAATCACAAAGAGGAAATTAGAAAGGGTGTTTCGGTCATTCGGTTATCTTCAAACTTTCCCTCATTCCACACACGTTTGGCAAGGTTGTCGCTGCCTGTCAAGTGGGGTGTACGGATGAAGACGCAAGTGGCCAATGGCCAACCATACAGTAGGTCCCACCAACGTGTCGGCACGAAGGAAGCGGTTTGAGAAATAGATAAAAAGTGCTGGGTTAGGTTTCCGTAGGGAGCAAGTGGCGGGCCCCGCCCTCTGTTCCTTGGCTCATCCTGATTCCCCTTAAACCGCAATGGGGAGGTACGTCCTAGGGCCATGCCTTTCGTTGACACGTCTACGTCAACGGCTCCCCCATCCCTCTCCATCTCTTTCCCTCTTTGGATTCCAAGGGCACATGACAAGTGCCCTTTACTTTTGCGCCGTCCGTCTTTTCTTCCTTCATTGCAAACCTTCGCATGGTCCACTCAAACCCACATAAGTCTACGCTCCATCCTGTAACACAACGATGCGGTGTACCACAGATGGGCTAAAACTAAGGAACCATACCTAAAATCAGCAAAGCAAAAAAGTGCATCTGTCATGGTGTAGCGGGTGCATCAGTATGTGCCGTGTTTGTGTAAATCACCACCGATGGGATTGCAATGGTGATTTGTTCTGTAACTTTTTATGCAATAAAACTCAAAAATATATGTTAAATCATACACCCTACGTACATCCTGTGAAAGCTAGCAAGGTCAATCATATCCATATTTCCTCAAATGTATTCCCGTTTTCGGAAAATTCACAACACTTCCAGGCAGAACGGTCAAACCCAATTCTTCTTCAATAGTGAAACAGGGCTGTGATCATTGTTTCTCCCTCCATTTGCCGTCACTCGCAGCTTTTATACCAATACATGATCTCTAAGGAAAGAACAAAAGACGACAACTTGGTAATCGATGTGACACATGAGAGGTGCTCGGTCGAATCATGAGTAGATTGATCGATCCTCATTTTTACGTCGAAATATACGATCGATAAGATTGGGGGGAAATATTTTTCAGTTCACGTACAAGATTGCTGTTAGAATGATGTACAGTAGTGAGCAGTAAGCACCTTCCAGGTAATAATAAGCAATTCCTCTGAAGACATTCTCCCACATGTCACGACTAACCAGGCTGGATTCAACCGGTCAATACTTCTTTCCCTTCTTTTTTACACGTTTTTATTTTGACTTGTCTCTTTGTGTCTTGAATGAAAGTTATAAAGGGAAAATAATTGAATATAATATCTTTCCTCTCCAAAGATGACAAAAGGGGAGAGAGAGAGAGTGTGTAAATGAACCAATTAGAAGAACAACATGATCCAAAAAGCTAAAATAATGGTCTCAACTGCACTGTGGCTCTTAGTTTAGATGGTCATGCCCTATGCCTCCACAACAAGTCATCGGGTTCCATCCGAGCTTACCTGCCCAGAAAAGCAAAGATGCATGCATCAATAATGATGTGCTACACTTTTCATGTTATCTAAGCACAAGTAAACTTAAGCACTAAGTTGATGCAAAAATAACAAGCACTCCAAAGCACTTACACGCTTGTGTCTTGGTACCCACTTTCAGTTTTGATTAATTGCATGTCACAAAGCACTACAAAACACATTTAAACTTGGTTACACAGTGATAAGTCTATGAATACCAAACTCCTCAGTCTCTGCTTGTTTATGAGCAATCAATCCAAAATAAAAAATGACACGCTTGGTTATTCTCCTTGTCCTCAATATATAATATTGCTTCACCCTATTTTGAAAATGAATTTCAGATGTTTTGTCATGGTTCGACTTAAACCTTTGCATTATATTCTATTTTCAAAAATCAATAGTACATCATCCACAAATAACATAAAAGAAGAAACCCCCTTTTTAAATATTATCCATTCATCCATAATGAATACAAAAAATCTACTAATAATACACTGCTGCTGATTGAGCCTACTTTCACTAGAGACTATTTCATTAAACCAGCAATCATCTTGCACTAGGTACTGTTCAGTCACTCATGCCCTTAAAGATACCAACATCTATCTGCACTGCAGATTCCTTTACTGCTCCAATACGTATTGGGTTAACTTTCTAGGTCTGGGCCTTCAAATCTTATGCCCTTTTGCAAAATCAGTAAAGATATGGGCATGATATCATATATATATATATATATAGTGCTGATATATATGTATATAAGTACTCTTAAGAAAAGTTGCAAGTAAAATATTGTAAAATATTCTACATAATACATAGATGTCTACAAAGAATCTCAAGTAAGGTGTTGTTTCCAGACTTATTGATCAACTTATAATTAGTTTTTCTTTAACGTATGTCACTGTATTCATGAATTATATTTTCTATAGAAGTTCAAGGTTGGAGAATTTGCATAACAATATTCAACATAATTGTTCAAAAATAAAGTAAACTTTACCAAATGCAATTTCAAGCCAGTTTCTCCTAACTAACCAACGTGTTTGCTATATGATTTTATCTCATTATCCTTCAAAAAAATTTTCTTTTAACTCCACTCATTTCTACTGTTTCCAGGAGGCTCTGCAACTTGATTAGATAATTCAGGAATCCTATAGTGATAGAACCAGTTCAGCCTACGTGCCATCGACACTCCAAATCAACACTCTCCACACACCAAGCTCAAGTACAAATACATCTTGCAGCATGGCAAAATTACTCTCTTTCTAGCAACCTTTTTGCTTAAAATAACTAAAAATATTAAAGAATACAACAGAATTAATTCCAAGTGGTAAATAGCCATATATGGGACCAAATGAGGTTTATTCAATGAAAGTTCCCAAACCAGATGGAAACTTTGAATAGATGCCTCAAGGCTCCAAGTGGAGAAACTCCAGATTTCTGCAGTATACTAAACCTGATGCGTGCAGACAGTCTTTTTCCCTATTTTCGTAGAAAAATTTCACAGATCATTCTCAAAATTAACACATAATTTAATTCTGCTACACAAATTCTTGCATAATTCAGTAAAGATTATTAATGAATAATGAGGATAGTTAACAAGATTTAATTCCCGTATTCAAAACCAATATTATGAATCCTATAAAGAAAAAGAAAAAGGGCAAAAGATACAACCAAAAATACAAGTAACAAAAATAGTGCTGTCTCCCAGACAGTTGGATTGTGAAAGGGAATCTTGCTCCCTTTCATTCTAGTATGTTAAGAACCATCTCTTTTTAGCTCATCCACCGTAAGATCACCGGTTACAAAAAGTCCATTTTGATCTTCCTCTAGTCTTTTTGAATCAACTAATGCTACCAAAAGGCCTTAGATACATTTATATGATCAGGGTTCAAGAGCAAAATAGTTAGAAGAAAAATACAGGATTCTGTACAATAGAGTCACGAGAGGTGAAAAGATTAAAAAAAAAAATTAGAGGGTGAAATTAGAAAGGATAGACCTAGGAATCGATACCAAGGGTTCTACTAGGAATCAACATCTAGCAGATTAGATGGAATCAGCATTTAAAAGTCCATAATTGGCATGAGAACAACAACTTGATAATTAAGAAAAAATTATTCTTCAGTCCTTTCAAAGTCTGACATGCATGGGTGATTTTATGATCAACTTAACCAGTCCAAAAAGAAACAGGCTCTGGCTAAATAAGCAAATACCAAATCTAGAATCAAGTACAACACAAAACAGAAGTCAACAAAGACTTGGAATGGCAAGACTTAAGAGTACTAAGGCCCAGGCGCTATGTGACACTTCCATCAATTGACAGATAATAAATAGCTCACTGATACCTTCAGCTACGGCAGATTGAGTTCCAGGGTAGAAAAATATATTAGACTCTTCGTCGAGCAGTGTTGTGCAGCATTTGGGGAAAAGAAATAACAAGAAATTTTACAATAAGTCTTCTCAGTTCTTTGAGATAGTAGAGAAAATGAAATTTCTTCTGGTTCAATGAGCGGTGTTCAGAAGGGATTTCAGAGACTTTACAACAGTTGATGAGTAACTGGAGAGAGGTTGCTATTGCATCTGTGCTTTCTCAAATCTTGGAGAGATATTGACGTCTCATCTGTGATTTCTCATGTTTGTAGCATATCATTGATTCAATTTTCTCCCGATGTGGCTAAGATGAATTTCTATTGTTGTTCTCTTGGCAATCTAAGGAGGTCAAAGATTGGAGCAGCGTCCAGGAATCATCACGATTTTATTTTTACATAATATTATGGTCAGAATAAAACTTGTTTCTTAAGCACAACAACAACAGCAGCAACAAGAACAAGATGCCTTCACCCAATCTGTCAAAACCATATCTGCAGTGATTATTTGGAAATGTTCTAGAGATATTCAAGATAAAAAAAAAAATCCAATTCAAGCATGGTGATTATGAACTCCATGTCGCTGTCAACAAAATTATTATATGGTGTAAAATGTCTTAATAAAGGAGTTATCTGCACTAACATGTCCATGAGTAATGTAATGAATGTTACTACCCAATGCCTTCTCAGCTCTTTAGTTACAATATCCCAAAATTTGATAAATCCCCACTAGTTTTCCCATGCATTGTCGAATAGGAAGGTACTTATATTAAGAAGCCTTCTTGCCTATTTAATTTATTACATTTTGCTAGCAATCTGATAAATGCCAACTCTTTTTTCCTGTAATATGAAGAAATATTTGACTGCTCATATTATGCCCACCATAAAATATATGGAGTTTCACCTAAGGAAGAGACGAGAGAGGAAACAAGTGTTGAAATTTTTTCTAGTGACCCAAAATAATTATAATTTTATTTAGAAATGGTTTGACAAACCAAGCCAACAAGGATATTTCTCATAACCTAAGTAACCAACCATAAACAAGTTTGATAATGAAGGCATGATTGAAAACAAGAGTACCACATAGGACTGCATGTGTCCTAATTTTTTTTATATTTATAGTAGAATATGTTAACGCAACTATCTGTACTGATTGCTGAGGGAAATGAGGGAATTTAATTTGGGGTCAACATATGATGAGAATCAAAACAGTTATTTAGTAAGAGAGTTGTGGTTACCTATTTGGGTTTTATGTGTAATTTGAAGGAGAAGTTACATATAAAAAGCACAATTGTTGCAATACATACGAGACATGCATCTTATGAGTATTGGCATGAGAATACCATTTAAAATAACGGAGAAAAAGTTAATTAGGTCATTCATTACGTAATTAAATATCGATCTTTTTTATCCTCGGAATGGCACCAAGATTCTCTCAGCCTCTAAGATCAAATAAACACCATTATCATATAAATAGAAAGTTGGTAAGTCGTCCATGTCATGCATACGCTATAACAATACTAGGTGTTAGCACGTAGCATGAGATTGTCTCAACACAATTGTGAACATTTTTGTGACATAAAAATATGGGCTTTATAATCATATTTATGTTCTCAATACGAATTGAAGCATTTAGTGAAGAATGGAAGATATATAACATACTTATAAAAAATAAATAAATAACAATCCGCCAAAAAACAGAGATTGTGCGGTTTACCCAAAGAAAAAAAAAAGGAAAAAGAAAAAAACAGAGATTGTGCGCAAATAACATAGTGCATATTGAAGGATCTTGCGAGGTAATTTCACCATGTTTGTCCAGATGTACCACTTCTTTCAACTCGATCTCAACCTAGAAAAAGAACCGGATTTTTCTCACAATTTCAATTCCAAAAGAGAAAAGTTTCATGTTCATAATGAATAAGGCTATCGATTATCAGTATTTTAGATTGAATGTACAATCCAGTTTCAGAGACTGAAACCCTTAAACTCATTTTTCCGTCTTTACCAGACAACTTCGAATCTTGTAGCAAACATCCACAACTCGTCCATTTCAGGTTTTAGACATATTCAACAATGTTATATATAATCAAATAATAAAGAAACAAAGATAATTTAAAATAAAAACTCTGCAAAATGCAAGTTTCAACCCCAAAATCTTAGCCACCCTAATAACGCAAGAAACACAGAAAAAAACAAAAGGTTATATAAAGAAAATAATGATCCAAAAAGACTTTCTATAGATGTTAAAAGAAAGAATCAAAAGAAATAGAACGATACCTGAAAACGGTCCCGAGTCTCTGCATTGTTCGAACCTCCGAAGAATAAATCTCAGAAATATTTTTCAGTGCAATTTTTAGACAGATACATGTTACTAAATTTTTGTGTAAATTGCACCCCCTGTGCTTCGGCGTAATGCTCGCTATTTCTTACTTCACTAACTATTCTGAAAATACAAAGACATACGAAGGAGCACCTCCCGGCCTGCTGGCTCCTACGATACAAAGAGAACGTGTTTCAGTGTATCGCAACCGTCATTATCATTAATTCTTCAGTTTAACGACCGTAAACGGAAATAATTTTCAAAATACATTGATAAAACCAGAGTGGGTCTTTTAATCAAGAGGCTCTTTAGTTAAGTTTTTATATTACTTTTAAAAAAAAACTTTTTAAATTATTTTTGTGTTTTCGAGAACAAAGAAACCTATTGATGACATTTTGTTAAAAACACTAGTAGTGGTGCATGTGCAGTACTACACGTAGAGTTGCTAATTAGGCCGTGCTGGCACGATCCAGCACCCGAGTGGGCCAACACAGTACGGCACACTCCCCTAGCCGTGCTGTACCGGGCCCTTATTATTGGGCACGCGGCCCGCCAAGCACGTCAGTCCAGCAAGCCGTGACCCGTCTGGCATGCAAGCAGCACGGCCCACATCAAGTAGGGGCCGATGGGCCCGCCCGCGTTGGGCCGGCCAACCAGGCATGAAACAGCTAGCCGTTTTTTACCCTAATAAAGTGGGTTTTTCCACTATTTTTGACTATTTTACCCCCTGGCCCCCTCCAACAACCATATTAGGGAGGTATGCTTGTAATTGATTGTAAATGATCATTTCCACCATTCCAACTGCCAAATAACAGCCATATTTGAGGGTAGAGGTAGTAAAAAGCCACTTTTGGTTTTCTATAAATAGGTCTAACCCTTCCCACTCTAGACCACACCTCTTCTCATCTCTTCTCTTCTCTTCTTACTTTCTTAGGGTCTTATTTAGTGAGTTGACCAATGGCCGGCAGACTCAGCAGAGTGCTCATATGGAGGCGTCTCTAGGTCTACCATTGGCAAATCTCTAAATAGGACTCTAAGAAAGTTATGAATTTTTTTTTTTTTTTTGGTTTCCTTTATTTTCTTCTTAAAGAGTTAGAGTCATGTTTAATAATTTTGTTAATGACTAGCAAAGTCATAGTGCTTTTTGAGCCCGACTGTTAGAAAATCATTAAACAAGCCTTTTCACGTCTACATAGGAGTTGCAAAAGTGTTACTTGCATCGATTACTGCTTGGATAATCAAGCAGTAATAGATGCAAGTAACACTTTTGCAATTCCTCATTTTGGCACGGTTCAAGAGGTAAGTAACTTGTACTTGTAATAATTTATTTATTTAAATTTTTTTGAGCAAAATCTATCCCAGTATGTGTAAGACAATTTTGTAAATAATAAACATATTTTTCAGAATTTTTTATGGGTTTTTACTATTTTTCCCAATTTTTTCTTTGTTTTTTTGCACAAAAAAAAACCCAAGCCTGTGCAGCAGCCCACTTGACCCAGCACGGCCCAACCCGTGGCTAGGGCTGGGCCGTGCCTGGGGTTTTGGCTAATGGGCCGGCATGGCCCGCTCTCCAGGTGGGCTGTGCTCGGCCCGCCAGGCACAGGCTAAATGAGCCCGAGCTGTGCCGAGCCGACCCGTTTAGCAACTCTAACTGCACGTAAAGAAAGGGAACAATTTTGTAACTGCCTAGGTTTTGGAAGAAGAGGCTGAATTATAATTGTTGAAACACTATATTAATGAAACCTTAACAATGTACGGTATAGGCTTTTCGGGAAATCGTACATAGAACTTGGCACGCTTCCCAAGGGCCTTCTCGAGTTAAATATAGTATAGATTTATGATTTAAAAATAAAAAAATGTATTTGATAAATCTAATATGATAATGTTATAACAATAGCAATGTTAAATATGATTGTGATTGTAACGCCTCCGGATCCAGGTTTATTTAAACACATAAACCCAAATTTGATTCATTAGGGAAAATGACCCAAACAACTATTCCAGACTTAAACAATTTCATTTATTATATCAAAGTGCGGAAATAAAAGACATCTTCCAAGAAGCGCGAAATTAAACCACCAAAATAATCTATTAATATTTCATCTATAAAGTTTGGAAAGGGTTCAACTAAATAAGATAAGTAACATCCACCAATAGTGTGGAATAAAGATACTAATAATCCTCCAAATGACATCAAAATGCTCAAATAAGATACTAAAGTTAATCCCTCAAAATAAAACTATCATCTCTCAATGTCCTCCTGGACCTACACAGGAATGAAATAGTCTTCTTTCTGGTAATCACAGTAATCCCCCGAAGTTTCTACCCCAGCAACGTCCTCTCTAGGAATATCTGAAAACAAAACCGATAAAACAATAATGTGAGAAACAACATCTCAGTAAGCAGTCATGCAAATAGTTTACCACAATAAAATATGCAACGCTTAATCAAAATAATCTCAATAAGATTCAAAACAATAATGAAATACAATTTTCCACCTCCCTTCATTAAACCAATTTACAAACAAACCTTTAACCTTAAACCAACTAATTTCGGGTCAACCCACTCTCCTTGGGTTCGACCAACTCCCCTATTGTTTATCTTTTATTTTATTTCTAATTAGTTCTTACTAATATAAACCATAGCACAACTAATTATTATATTAAAATTATACTTGGTCAATAATCATGTACTTACCTTATATAGGCTCTCCCATCACCTCTGGTTCATCTTGAACTCCTTTGGGTTAAACCAAAATTTCATCTCCTGCATATTATTAACTAATTAGTCTATTTATTTATTTATTACTAAAATCTGGGATTTTACGATGATAGTAGTAGTTTTAGCGTTAATGATAATAACAGTGGTGATGTTGGTAGTTGATATAGTAATGGTACTAATGGTGATGGTTATGTATGGTTCCTGCGACCACGGTTATGGTAGTGGTAATAATGGTGGTGGTTGTGTGGTGGTGATTGCAAAGGTAGTGGTAGCTGCGGTGAGGGCGAAGGTAATGGTGCGGTGGACGACTGGACGTATTGGAAAATGCAAGTAACATACTAATGTGACATAAAGAAGCAACTGAAACTAATTGCATCTCTTATGTAGCAAGTGATACTCGAGAGATGGTGAAAGAGTGCATCCAACAGAAATTGAATGTACAATCAAAGACTATATATGACAACTGTTCTACCCAAATTTCTACACAAAAGATAAAAAATAAAATGGTGTACTAGTCAAATAACATAGTAATATACTATTACCACATTTTACATACCCTAAAAGAAAATTTTGCTCACAATCAAAGTCAAAATCCATAAATTGAATTGGGGAGACTTGGCTGTGACTCATGAATTCCTATTTGTCTAATCAAAATCAATGGGATGGGCAGTACTTGCCTTTCATAAAATAAAATGGTGTACTAATCAAAATCAATAGGATGGGCAGTACTTGCCTTTCATGTGTGCATAATGTGTTATGTATTGTACGAAAACTTAATTCAAACTGCACAAATATTTAATATATGTACATGAATAAGGTACATGCAATCGATTGGGGCAGGTAGTTTATATAAACCAAGACACAAGTCTGCATTATACATTTACTGTCTTTAAGTACGAAAAATTAATTCGAAGTACATACAAGCGGCAGCAAGATCGTATGAACCCAGACTCTAAAATTGAGAAAATAGCAACAAAAAATAAAACCCACGGCATGATTAACCAACCTAGATTTTGGAATTAAATTAATTATTTGTAACACCAAAATCAATCGGCCAAAATGATATAAACGCATATGGTCTTACTGAAATTACGATTTTTAACAAAATGAATCCAGCAATTGCAACAGTTATTGCAATGCAGACCATCATAAAGATTCATTTAGGCACGTTATATTCAGAAAACATTCATGTGTATCTTCTTATTAAATGGCCAGCATCTGATCTAGACTTGAATAGGCTTCTAAGCCTCAGAAACATATGAGAGTTTCATTGAATATGGTTCAATCGCTATCAACATTATACTGAGCGGCCTTTACTAATAAAAGGCCATTGAACTTGGGCTATACACAGTGTGAAGAAACATCCGGCCGGCCGGCCGGGATAGCCATGTTCGGTTCGTCAGATGTAAGAAAGAAGGAGAGATACTCTGCAAGCCATAAACATTTGCAAACTATACGTCTCCATTTAAGTCGCCAATTGTCTATTTGCAATTCAATGTCTTTCTTCTTTAGTTCATTAATGGCGGCCGGCATTGGCCGTTTTCTGTCTAGACATTAATGCAACAGTATGAAGAGCTTGGGATGTAATGAGTAAGAGCAGTGTTACGGGTTTAGAGGTCGTGTCGGATCACTGCTTCGCCTTGTTGGGGTACGTAAAGCAGTACGTACCAAGGGACAGTATCTTAATTAGGACCACGAAATCGGTATTGATACTGTCGTGTTGGAAGTACGCAGGTTTTGAGTCTCGTTTGGTGGATTTTAATTTCCTTTTCATGTAGATCGTAATCTTACAAGACATCACCTTTATTTGTATTGTCTCAATGCACTCATCAGTTCATTTTCGTTCCTTTTACATAGATTGTATTTAAGCTAAATAAGAGGGATCCAAGTGTTTGCCACCTTGTCCTCAGTTCATATGGTTTCAGTTCATGCTTACATTAACAAAGCAATTTTCTAAACGTGACAAGCATGATGATTGTCATATCGTGTTCATATCCAATGCCTGGTTTCAAAACTCACCCTCACCAAATTAAAGGGAGTATAAATCATGAAATCAATAGCTGACTTCCAGCTTAGACATATAAAAGGCGTGTATATATTGGAATGGGTCAAGATGAGTTAAGGCTATATCGGGAACATGTGAAAAACAAGAAATATTTGAGGGGAAAAAGCCCTTTGTAGCACTAACTTTGACAAAATAAAATTTTAGTGCAAGTGGAGTCCTTAAAAAATAGCAATCAGAGCCCAATGGGAACAGAGGAAGCACTGAAGTCATACACATAAAGTGGTTGACTCTGAAAGGCCAGTGGATCAAGATTAATACAGATGGAGCGACAAGATGAAGAACAGTGGGAGATATTGCCAACAATATTGTTTGTGCAAGCTCAATAGCGGTGGAAGTAGCTGCGACACTTGAAGGATCAAATTGGCAAAGAAATCTGGTAGGGTAGGGGGACAAAATTGAACTAGAAAGTGATTTTAAAACAGTGGTTCACCTATTGACTAAGAAAGGGGTAGATACACTAATATGGCCGGCATATTGTAAACATCATATGAGCAATCAAAGGAAACCTCACCACTTTCAATCAAAGAGGTGAACAGAGTTGCATGCAAATGCACTAGATAATTTTGCACTAGACTATATTTCTTGTTTTCAGATAAAAAAAATTGCCTCCTTCGTTTGCTAATATAATAAATGAAGACCTTCTGTGTTGCAAGGGAATCTATTAATATTTGCAAATTTGCAAGAAGTTTAATACAATATTTTGCTTTTTCTACCCAAAGAAAAAAGGAAGATTGATAGTAAGTGTAATTAAAAAGAAGAAGACGTAGCAAGGAAGAAAAATAAAATAAAATATTTGAGAAAATTCATTAAATAAATGTATTTTTCTGTTCAAGTTTCATTTGAGAATTATATTTGGTTTTAAATCGTCGATCTCTAGCTGTAGCAGGGCATTCTACCAAGGTTCGTAGTGCCATTCGACGGCATTTCAACTGGTCCTTGTGCTCCATTTGTCAGAATTTCGCCAATTTGCCATTTGTATCACCGCTTTTTCGTGCCACCTTATAAAAAATCTCAAAATGTTTTTAAAATTTAGAAAATATTAATATTTTTAATGAGAAGGGAGCGTAATTTCTCTCTTTTCTCTTTTAATTTCTCTCTTCTCTCTCTCCTTCTTCTTGCTTTAATTTTTTTTTTCTTTGAGCAATCAACCCCACCATTTACAAAGGGCAATGGATTTAGGGTCCCTCTCATCTGTTCTCTCCCTCTCTCCTTTCTTCCCCTCTTCATCCCTTTGCCTTTTTTTTTTAAGCGCCTTTTTTTTTTAAGCTTTTCACAAATTACTCAAGGCATACAATATGTGCAATCCAGAACCCAGCTATTTCAACCAGAATAAAGTCAGATCATATTAGTTGGAGAGCTGGAATATTTGCTGGTCCAACGGTTAGTTGTGTGTACAAGTACAACTAACCGTTGGACCTGTAAATCATCTAGCCAAAGTGTTCCAATGGATTTCAAGTCACCTAAAATGACATAACGCCTCTGCTAGATCAAATATGAGGAATATGGTGCATTTTGTTTCAAAATCCATCGAAACTAGCAGAATTTAGCTTACATGCGCGAAATTCTGATGAGATGGAATGCATTGCATTCTACAATTACAGCTTGCATTAGCATGACCATTCAAAGCCCAAAAATAAATTTAAAGACAAAAGCCAAGAACGTTGAAAAGCCCATTATCTTAAAATTCAAAAAAGAAAAAATGAAAATTGGGGGAAAGATATTGCCACTCCATGTTAGAATTTTATGGCATTTATTGGCGTGAAAGCAATGAAACGGGGTCTGGCAATAGTACCCCCTCCAAAAATATCCATACGGATAAATGGACCACGTGGGCCGGAGCTGGAACCCCACACATACACAAAAGGAGATCCTTACATGGATCATGAATACTACCAAAATGACCAAATCACCCTTCCATTTTCCGATTTCTTTTTATTCTTTTCACACTCCCATCTACCCATAATCCTCATACATTCTCTTACAATGTATATATATTCATATACACTCATAGTATTTTACCAAAAAAGGCCAAAATATATTTACATTTTCGTGTTTTTTTTTGGACAAAAGAAGCCCACTCTATTGACTCCATAATAAATGCAAGCTTTCGTAAATGTTTTCTGAAATGGATGCATGTATCTGTCTCCATCCCACCCACATCTCTCTTACTGTTCCTTGACAAGGAACTGTTTGTCTTACAAGACATTGGCGCAAATTTCTTTGAAGAAAATACGTGTATTGGAAAAGAGACAAAGATATTATCATTATGTCTTGCATTTCATCTATTTGAGTTTCAAGTTTCAAGTTTTTTTTTTTTTCCACCGAGAGGGAATAGATGGAGGTGGGTCGGTCGTCTGAGTCTAGATTTTGTGTGGCGTCACGTGGCGGTGCATCTTTGTTCATGCAAACACACATCCCATTTACCCATTTTTATTTAAGAAGAGAGAGAGAGAGAGAGAAAGAGATAGAGATAGAATAATAACAAACCGAAACCGCTAGCGGACTTTGCAAGGCAAACACGCCAGGTAGGCGTTAGGCAACGATCACCTTAACAAAGCCCATTAATAAAAGACAAAAAGCAATTAGGTAAGACCTTAAGAGAATATGGAAACCAGCAAATAAAAGAGATCATGACCGCGTTTGCTGACCAAACTACCCTTCAACAATTAATAATTTACTTCACACGATAAGAATTTACTAATTTTATCACTCATCACAATTTTTTTTTTATAAGATTACTAGAATATGATTTGTATCAAGAAAATGTTTTTTTTTCACTTTTATATAGCAAATTTATTTATAAACTAGATTTTGTCCGCTTAATTTTTTATTAAATTTTGGCACGTTCACTTGGGATTTTTATTAGGTTTAGGAAGATTTTAGTAGTTTTAAGATGGTGTGCAAAACTGAAATTGAACAGTAGAAATATTAAGGTGGCTTTGGTAGTGTGATTAGTTCATAATTATATAGCGTTCTCTGTTTTGCCCTCTAAAAAGAAAAACCTTTAAGCATGGTTTCCTTTTCCAACCAAAGTAATGGATAATTTCCTTTTGTTAAAATTTGTCCCAGAAATGGAGACTATTTAGTACTGGCTTTGTCTTGTCCTCCATTTCACTTCTCTGCCTCTCTCACTCCTCTCTCTCCCTCTCTCTCAGATCACCTATTAAAAGAAAACCAGTCTGGTATTGGTTTCAACACAGCTTGACCATAACCCGTACGCACTCACCCTTAAAATGCGCCTCTCTCCCTCCGCTTCACTGCCTTCGCTCATTTCTCAAGCTTCTATGTCTTATTCTCACGAACCCATGTTTCGTTTTCTCAGCTCCGTTATTTTGTAGATTGGTGGTTTCGCTGGGATGGATTTTGGGGTGGTGGGTCTGGATGGTTTGGTGGGTTGCGAGAGTGGTTTCTCTTCCCTGGTTTCAGAACCAGAAACCAGGCAAAAGGGGTACGGATCTGGGTTTCTCAAGCAGGAGAGATCTGGGTCTGGTGAAGATGATTGGAGGAGCTTAAAAATGGCGAGAACCGATGATTTCTCAGCCTCCAAGGCAATGCTACATCAGCAGAGAACTGCTTTACTGAGATCTAATTCTCTTTTCCCTGATGTTCAGCAACAGCAGCAGATGCTGAGCTTCTCTTCACCCAAATCAGAAGTTCTGTTGCTTAATAACGAAGGCGGATTAGCGGAGCGAAGTGTGCAAACTGCAAACTTGCCTCACTATCACCACACACCGTCTGCTTATACTAGAAACACAGGTATGAAGACTGATTATGTATTTGGGCTTCTGAAAACTTGTGTGATGGTAAGTTCTCCAGATTATTTTTCTGGGACCAGGGGGTTGAATTCCTATCTGAGTTTTGCATGGATCTTAGTCTTGTGGGAAGGGGATTGGGTAATGAAGTGTGTGGAGTGACAAGAACTTTTCTGTGGCAAAATGGACTTTTATTGGTTATTCGGCTTTGGTCCCCTGTACTGATGGAAGAGGGTCTTTTCTTCGACATTTAGTGGAGATCTTTGTTCTGAGTCTTGTCAAGAAAAAAGTGGGATTTTTTTTTCTTTTTCCCTAGAATTGGGTTTCATGTTCTGGGGGGGCTTGGTTTTGGTAAAGGTTCATTATATTAATGAAAATAGAAAAAAAAAAGTGAGGGAAAGATATGAAGGAAGATAATAGGACCAAAAGCTAAGCAATTTTGATATTTCTTCGTCTTTGTTTCTATCTTGTATTTTGTTCACTTCTCCTGTCAAGGGAAAAAGAAATAAAGAAAGAAAAAAAAGACATGGTTTGTCAAAATAAATATCATGACATTATTTAAGCTTCCTTAAATGTTGCAGACAAGTTATAATCTTGGTTTCCGCTGCCAAACCCTTTTTCTAGAATTTGTCCCTCTTTTGTATGCTCAGTTGTTTGTTTAAAAATGGCTTCTGTTCTTGCCCGTCTTTCTTTCATAAATTTGTTTTAATTCCTTATCGTTTTTCTGTTTTAGGTTTTGGTTCTAGCAGCTGGAATGGAAGCATGCATGGGGTTTTGACAGGGGCCAGAGGTCCATTCACTCCGTCTCAGTGGATTGAGCTGGAACACCAGGCCTTGATCTACAAATACATCACTGCAAATATTCCAATACCATCCAATCTGCTTATCCCCCTTAGAAAATCTCTCACCTCTTCTGGCTTCTCCGGATTGTCAGCCGGTTCCTTGAGGCCCAATACATGTAAGCTTGTTAGATGAATGGTTGCTCTGTTTTCTTAGTTATTTGTTCTTTTGTGGACTCAATCCTTGAATTTTAAACTCTTCTTCGTACTTAGTTTCTGCTAATGCCTTGATCTTCAACGGCTACGTTCCCCTACATTCGTTGATTTTGGATGAGAAATTTTATTGTAATCTAAAATTTTCATTGCATTAAATAAGCTTCGAACGACAGGAAGTTTCCCGTATGATTCATATTGCCCTTTTGCCTTCATCCTTTGCTTGTCTTTCTTTTTTTTCCCTCTCTCTTTGTTGATTTCAGTCTTTACCGTTGCGTTTGTAGTGGGATGGGGTTCTTCTTTCCATCTGGGTTTCTCCGGCAGCACTGATCCCGAGCCGGGGAGGTGTCGTCGGACTGATGGGAAGAAATGGCGGTGCTCACGGGACGCAGTTGCCGACCAGAAGTATTGTGAGCGGCACATGAACAGGGGCCGCCATCGTTCAAGAAAGCCTGTGGAAGGCCACACTGGCCATGCCATATCCGGACCCACCACCTCAAAGGTGGTGTCGATGACTTCCTCCGCCTCAGCATCGGCAATGTCCGGTGGCAGCGCATCCAACAGCCTTGCTATCAATCAGCACCAGATCAAGAGCTTGCAGCCGGGTGCCTCTCTCCCATCTGCTACCGCCCCCATTAATAGGTGACAATTCACACTTCTCTAACTCTCGAATTCCTCTCTCAACTGTTTTTCTGTTCTTTCTTTTGATGTTTACAGAGACTCATATTGCAATGGAATAATGTTTAAAGTTCTAAAAATCTTACCTTTTGTTCCTTCCACTATAAAGTAGACCACAATATTCTATTTTTATTTTGGTGGCAGTGATTGGTCTTATAATTTAGATTCCTTCTTGTTGGGGCCGAATGAATCAGTTATGTATTCTAGGATTCCTGATTATTAATGGATTGAGGCCTTGATGAAAAAAGACACCATATTTTTCTACTTATACTTTCATGTTTGTATAAAGATGCATGAGGCCTCTGTCTTTTGGTTTCTCTCCTTTTCTTATCTTCCTTTTGTATTCTCTGGCAGGATTTTTCTGAACAAACATAATGTTGATGATCGAATGCAAGATTCACAGGGCCTCTCTGTGCTGCCTCCCTCAATGACCCATAAAACTAGGGACCAACCCTTCTCTATTCCCAAACAATTCCCTTTTGAAGCAACCTCTCAAATGGAATTTGGACTTGTTTCTGCGGAGAACCTACTTAATACCTCACAGAGAAGTTCCTACATGAACTGCAGAAGTTTTGGTTCTTCCCCGGATCTCAGTGACCAAGAAACCCGCACGCAAAATCCTCTCCGCCATTTCATCGATGACTGGTCCAAGACCCAGTCTGAGGTGGAAGAAATGCAATTGGACCGGACCCAGCTCTCAATTTCTATTCCAGTGGCAACTTCAGACTTCTCATCATCTTCTTCCTCTCCAGCCCGTGAGAAACTCACCCTCTCACCTCTGAGGTTATCCCACGAGTTCGACCCAATTCAGATGGGTTTGGGGGTTGGTAGTGCTTGCAATGAACAGATTCAAAGGCAGACAAACTGGATACCAATCTCATGGGAAACATCAATGGGAGGACCTCTTGGAGAAGTCTTGAACAACACCAATAACAATGCAGGAGAGATCAAAAACTCATCAGCTCTTAATCTCATGTCTGAGAGGTGGGATTCCAATCCCCGGTTAGGTTCATCCCCAACTGGGGTCTTGCAGAAGATCACCTTTGGTTCACTGTCTAACAGCAGCGCAGGAAGCAGCCCAACTGCTGAGCACAACAAAACCCATGAAGGAGCTAGCCTGTGTGATAATCTCCTTGGTTCGACACTTGTAATTTCATCTTCCATCCCGTCCTTGTAAACATTTTCCGAGCAAGAAGAGACCAGGTGATGGAAGAAGAGCACCGGAGTTTGTATTAGCAGCGGTATTGTATGTTCCATTTTATTTGTACTTGTGTTTTTTAGCTTTTTGTTTTTCCTTTTCCTTTTCTCAAATGTATGCTTTGAAGTAGGAGTTAAAAAGGTCCCAACGAACCGAGTATTAGCCATCTCATCTTGGCTATGTTATAGACATTTGCGGGTATTTGTGGTTTTAAGAGTGTATACTTATTATGCCCCTTGTTCTGGTGCCTTCTTCGTGTTCAGCCCTCCAAATAACTCCGGCGTCAAACGTTGTATGTCGTCCCCAGAACACAGTTTCTTAAATAAAAGTCTCTTAACAGTTTATTGACGGGATTATTTCTTGCCAGTACTCAGTGAGTGACACTTGGGTATTCGAATACCTATGGAATGTGTAGTCCAAATTCGGTCATGGAAAAGCAGGGCCTACTGAAAGATTGTGACTCTGGCATGGTAGGCTTGGAGCTAGTGTTAACGTCGGACATGTCGGCTGCATCTTGGGAGCCAAACAAATGGGGTCTTAAGCGGATCAAAGTCATACGACTGGCAAAATCTGACCTCACCTGCCAAATCATTTGGTATTCATTCTGTATCCTGGATCGAGAATGAGTTCATTCTCCAAATGAGTTTGTAAAAGTTGGAAAGGACAAATTTGGTTTGATGTTTGGTTAAGCAAGATTGATTATTCTTGTGGAGATTATAGAAGTTTGCCATTATTTTAAATTCAAAGAGTCTTTAAAACGACTTTTGAGTATACGCTTCACAAAACTCAAGCTGAAAATCAAGCAACGGGTGATTCTAGATTGTATCATATTTTCAAACTCCCTTTCCAAATGAAACTAAACACCCATATTACCCCTCAAATTCATCCTAACCCCTGGAATTCATTCCAAGCCTTGGAATGAGATTCCAAAATGAAGATGAAACGATGCCTAAATGGTTTGAGTTGGTTGGTTTCCATTTCAGAATATTTTCAAGCAGACCTTAATCAAATGGAAGGATTCGGGTTAAGCAAATTATGCCCCACAAAAGCCATGGCAACATTAGCCAGAGCTGTAAGCTCGGCCTTGCCCAACCAAACCCAAGCCGACCAAACTCTAATAAGAACCCACTTGGATTTAGTTCAATTGGGTTTGGGTTTGGGTTTAGTTCAGACTCTTTCTTAAGAACTCAATTGGTCTTAGGTTTAGATCTAAGTCAACATGGTCTAATTGAGAATTGATGTTTTTACAAATCAAAACCCAGCCAACCAAGACTGGCAGTGGCAAGAAATATGAACCATTGACGCCTTTTAAACTAAGGCGGCTCATATCGTAACATCCTTAGGCAAGGCATTGAACGGCAACTTATTAAGTTTCTAATCAACCGTTAACAACTCTCTCTTTACGAATAATATAGACACTTCGGGCATTCTTTTTACTGGGAATGAGGTATGAGAAAATGTGGATCCATGGGCAAGTAATTTCCTGAAAAATCCCATTTTCCTCTGATAATGAATGGAAATAAAAACTCTTTTACTTCATTTCTTGCTATTGTTTAAGAAAAATTTTGAACGAATACGTTAAGCTCTTTCTGTTGCTACTTATTTCACAATAATGTTTTTTCCCCTTTCTTTTTTTCATTTTGCATTTGTTGGTAATGCTATTACTTCACTTTTGTTTTCATCATTTGAATGAAGTAGGCCAAAAGACCAGTAGATCAAAGTCAATAAAAATAGGCAACAAGAGACAATCCAGACAAGGCAGCCATTGAAGTAATATGCCGCAATGATCAAGAACGAATGACTTATATATTCAGCTTACATAAGTATGGAATAAATACCCTCCATCAAATAGTTTTTAAGTATGGTCAAGCTATCTAATTAAACACTCCTGAATTCCAGACCTACTTGCCAAGGCCTTTTGCCTTCTCTGCCTCTTGTAGCCCAGTGGACTCATCAAGTGGACATGCAATTAATTTGCTTCTATCAGATTTCTTCAAGAACTCTCCGCAAGAAAATGGCCCACTGAGGGATGTTCGTTTATCAACTTCTCCCCATCTTAGCCTATCTAAGATTTCTTTTGTTCCTTCAGCTGGTCATTTTAACAGAGCAAGGCATGGCACCAGGAAGACTTTAACGATAAGGCCACTCATGAAAAAGGAAGATAATCTGGATTCTCCACCATCTGGGGAAGCATCTCAACACTCAAAGAAAAGGAAATTAGTTGATATCTGCTCCTCTTCTAGCCCTGTTCATATTTGTTCTTTCTTGAGCGTGGAAAAATGAAAATCATATTTTGGAACTGCCCAAGACCGTGACTCAGCAGCATTTAAATACCAATTTTTGTCTCACAAACCGGATTTGATACTGGTATCCGAAACTTTTGCTAAAAGTTCTTTGGCCAGCAAGGTGGCTTCAAGATTAGATTTTGGTCAGTTTTTTGTTGTCCAATCGGTGAACCATAAGAAAGGCATATTGGTTCTTTGGAAAAAGGAATTTGATGTATCAATTCTCTTACATCTAGATTGGCTGATTCTGCTGCAGATCAGCTATAAAGTCAATTCGTGGTTAATAATGTTCATTCATGCCAGCTCTAACATTTCAATTCCGAAGGAGCAATGGGATATGATCAACAGTATGGCCAATAGCTTCACCCTTCCTTGGATCCTGCTAGGGGATTTCAATGCGATCCTTCATTCGACTGAAAAAAGGGGAGGTTCCCCTTTGGTGGCTAGGCAGGTAGCAAACTTTAAAGAGATGATCAACAACTGTCTTCTGTCTGAAATTCCAATGTCAGGACCTCAATTCGCCTAGTCGAATGGCCAACAAGGACTGCAGAGGATATTAGAGAAATTAGATCGTGTTCTAGCTTCAACTGATATTTTTGACATCTTCCCTCATCCTTCGGTATTTGCTCAACTGGTCATCGCCTCGGATCACTGTCCCATTGTTCTCAACCTGCTCCATCTAAATAAAAGGCGATCAAGACCTTTCCGATTTAAGGCTTTTTGGACCCAAAAAGACACATACTACTAGACAATTGAAAATGCTTGGAAGGAATATCGGTTGCAAAACAATCAGACTCTCCAACAGTGTTTGAAGAAACTACAATTTGAATTACAAATATGGAATAGAGAAGTTGTGGGGAAACATCAATTCAAATAAAAGTGCTCTTCGTGAAAAAAAATTTGTGCTACAAGATAAATTTGCTGATGCTTTCTCTGAGAGTGACTTTAGTAAAGAAAGAAGCCTTCAAAAAGACTACGCAAGAATTCTGGATCAAATTGAAGTAATGTGGGCCCAGAAGTCTCGAATACACTGGTTGAAGGTGAGCGACCAAAATACTAGTTTTTTTCATAAAACAACATTGGTCCGGCACCAGCGAAATTTCATACACTCCCTTAAGGATGACTCAAACAGGGAGATTTCATCTAAGGAGCAGTTACAAAAATTGGTAGTGAGTCACTTTCAGAAGACTTTTAAAGCCCAACCACAATGGACTGATATGGAGCTCCCAAGATTGATTCCATTGAAGATGTCAATTGAACAGAATGGTATTATTGGTCAAATTCCATGCGATCAGGAAATAGGGAAAGTGGTGCAGTCTATGGGGTCTCTAAAACCCTTGAGGCCCGACGGATTCCAAGGTATTTTCTACAAATCATATTGGAACATAGTTGGTGAGGAGGTGGTTAAAACTATGCAAGAGTTCTTCAGAAGTGGTCACTTGCCAATGGGCATTAACCATACTTATATCTCTCGCATCCCCAAGACCCCCCACCCTCGCTCCCTAAATGATTTTCGCCCCATAAGTTTGTGTAATTTTATTTACAAGATCATCTAAAAAATTCTTATAAATAGAATTCGGCCTTATTTATCTGAGATGATATCCCCATACCAGTCAGCTTTCATTCCCAACAGGTCCATAAGAGATAATATTCTAGTCAACCATGAGATGGCCTCTCTTTTTAAAACGAAGAAGAAGAAGAAAAAAAGCTAGAAGAGAGGGGGGAAGGCAGCAACGAGGAGGAAAAATGATGAAGAAGGTTTCTTCACTTTAAAACTCGATTTCTCGAAAGCCTATGACAGCATCAGTTGGTCTTTCCTAAGGAATGTTCTTTTTGCTCATGGGTTCCAAGAAAATGTGGTGAAATTAATAATGGAATGTGTGACCACTATTTCCTATAGTGTTTTGCTCAATGGTGAGCCTGTGAGGAACTTCAATGTGAGTCATGGTGTTCGACAGGGGGGATCCTTTATCCCCCTACTTATTCATTCTTTGCTAGCAAGTACTCTCTAATGCCATTAGTCGTACCAAAACATATGAAAGATTCAGAGGAGTTTGCCTCAAAAGGGGTGGTGCTACTATACCCCACCTAATGTATGCGGACGACATCTACATATACGGCCACTCTACTGATCGTGAATCTCATACAATGGCAAGAATCTTACACAGGTATTGCATTGAATCCGGGCAATCCATTAATACCTCTAAATCTTCTTTGCATTTTAGCAGCAACACACATCATAAGACCAAGATCAAGGTGGTACAAAATCTGGGTGTATCAACTAAGGAATGCCATGGTAAGTACCTCGGCCTACCTGTTCTTCATGGGAAGCCTAAAGCTAAAGATTGTGAGGACCTATTGACTAGATATCAAATCGACTGAGTGGGTGGAAAGCCCTTCTATTGTCTCAAATGGGGAAAGTGATATTACTTCAATCAGTCCTTAGTGCCCAGCCAACGTATTTCATGAACTGTTTTCTTCTACCTCAAGATTCCTTGGGAAAAATGGATGCAATGTTTCAGAAGTTCTTTTGGATGAAAAGAAATGGTTCGCAGTCCATACGTACAATATGTTGGCATTGTATCACCTTACCATGGAGAAACGAAGGATTGAATATCAAGAGAATGGCACATATGAACAAAGCATTGCTTCTCAAAGCGGCTTGGCAACTCACCACTGAGCATAAAGGGATATGGGCTCAATTAATGAAGGAAACTTACTTCCCTCGTCAAGATTTCCTAAAAGCATCATTTCATCATAACCAATCATTTGGTTGGCGCCAATTGGGATCTATGCATGAATGGATTCACAAAGGAAGTGTATGGTTTGTGGCATTAGGGGAAGAGGTTAGTATCTTGAATGATATATGGGTGCAAGGTGACTCAAAGCCATTAACAGTCCAAAAAAATCAGATTTGGTTCCACCTAAGATTGCTAGGACAGTTTTGGGAACCCCAAACAGTGCAAGCAATTGCGGCAACTCAAGTCAGTCTTTCTTTAAGGAGGGATATCAGGCACTGGCAGGGTACTACATCAGGGAAATTTTTGGTTGCCTCGGCATATAGACTACTACTCGGACCTGTTTTAGATAATACAAGCTCAATTTGGCTGAAATGTTGGCATCTATACTGCTTGAGTCACATCAAGCTATTCTTATGGAAGTGTCTTCACGAAGTCATTTCTACAGCAAATTTAATCAATAGCAGGATTGGAGTTGACCAAACCTGCTACCTATGCAAGGATAAGGGGGAAAGTATTGAGCATCTATGGATGCAATGTCCTTTTTCAAGAGTTGTCTGGTTCAAGGAGCTAGGAGGAACTGCTCAATTACGAGGACCTTAGTTGTCTTTCTTCAAATGGTTTGAATATCTTTCCTCAATCAAGACCACACTATCCTATTTCAACTTAAGGGATTTCTTAACAGGAGTGGCAAATTTCGGCTGGGAAATCTGGACTAGAAGGAATGCAGCTGTGTTCGAGGACAAATTTCAATCGATAGATGAGGCGTGTGCTACTCTTTCCAAGGTACAAGATGATTCAATTACAATCAAATTGAACATTAATGGCACTAAACAGCACCTTCAAAGGTAGATCAAATGGCAACATCCCAACCATCCTTTTTTGAAGATTAACTTTGATGGTGCGGTGCCTGGAGGAAATCATCTAACTTGGCTGTTGTTGGAGGCATAGGACATGACCACTTGGGAAGCTTCCTTAGAGGATTTGCGTCTGTTGTATGTGCATCATCGGCTATCCAAGCCAAGGCAATGGGTGTGGGGGTGTTTACACCCGTCGTAGCCCGGCGGTAGTGCTTTATGGTCACGTATATCTTTTGACCGATTTGTGTCCTACCACATACGGGTCAAGTGAAACCCATGTTTACACCCGCCGTAACCCGGTGAAATCGGAGTAAACAAGGGTCTAAGTATAATATATATATATATATATGTTTATTGAGTAAACGATGGTGAATGATTTTGCCATTAAAGCCATTAAAGGGGTTATCATGGCATGTGCTACTTTATTGGGTTTGAGGAAAATTGCTGGACGCTTGATCAACCCCATGATACTTTTATTTGATAAAAGGTATGTTCAGTTGCCTTTTATTTATGAAAAGACGCATTTGACCAATTATGCCTTTTGGCCGATTACGGCTCATTAAAGATACTCCGGTAATTCTCTAAAGACGTGGAGAGTGGGGTCCCCCACTTTCTAAAAACGTGGAGTGGTTATATAAGGTGGGTTCAACTTCCTAAAAGTGGGTCGTTGGGAGACTTTGTGGTAAAGCAAAACGGATCTGCAGACATGGGAAAGGGATCCCTCGAAGATCGTGCAAGAGTAGGACATTGAGCAACCGTCAAGGATCGGCTATAAAAGGCACAAACTCAAAGAGCTCCAGGACACAATCCATCCAACCACAACCGGTTATAATATTATTTTGATCATCCGTGATCTTTATCCCGTCTCCTACAATGTAGCTAGAAAGATAAACTAGGACCTCTCTCACTGCTTCCAGTCGCAGTGACACCTTAGACCCCTCTTTACTCTGATCAACACCAGAATCTTGCCACCGGAGGGTAAGTTGAGGCCGCCCCTGACTCGCAGTTCTGTGTCTACAGAATCCCAAGCAGCAGGTCCCAAGACTCGCTCTGATCAAGCCAGGTGACTTGTGTATTTTTGGGTAAGCAGCAATCCAAGGTGAACCCCCCGAATTGGCTTTATTAGTAGCCGCCCCCTTCCTCCTGCGCTTATACCCGATTACGGCTATAAGACTAGGACAGGCCGGTCCTGCGAGCCCTGTCAGTTTTCTTTTTACTTTTTGTTTCCTTTTTGGGGATTATCTGTTGTCGTTTTCGGCCCTTTGGCCGATTTTATAATAAAGGAGTTTTGTGTGCTATTAGTTGCTTTCGCTTTCAAACACTTACAAGAACCCAAACGAAGACCGAACCCCTAGTCTTCATATCATCGCCTGACCGATTTTATTACAGATGACTTGCAGTACTACTGAACCGATCCCGGTTTAGATTCGGAACAAGTGCCCGGGGTCAGGGCTCGACCCGAAATCATTGTATCAAACGATACTAGTACGCTCGCGTAGAGACACATCATCAACACCGACACGTGTCCACACCGACTCAATTTCGGAGCAACAGGGGGGGGGGGGGGGGGATTGAAGAAGTTAGCTCTAGCACTTAAAGTGTATATTGTATGTGCATCATATCCAAGCCAAGGCAATGTGTGTGTGTGTGTGTGTGTGGGGGGGGGGGGGGGGGGGGGGGGGGGGGGCGGCATTGGAAGGATTGAAGTTAGCTCTAGCACTTAAAGTGTCTCATGTGCTTCTTGAGAGAGATTCACAGGTTGTTATTGATCTTCTTAAGTGTACAAATCAAACATATCCTTAGCATATTTGCATTATCATGAAGGAAGTTAAATCTCTATGTGGCAAGTGTCAAATGGTCTTGTTCTCTCACTCTTTTAGGGAAGGGAACCAGGTTTCAGACTTATTGGCCAATTTTGCAATTGACCAATTCTCTTGTACATGGTTGTACTCAACCCCTGCTTGTATCCTTCCTGCTCTGTGGGCTGATGCCCACGATGTCTGTTTTACCCTCTCTCAATAGTAATGCAATGGTTTGTTGTTTACCGAAAAAAAAAATGTTTTGATGTATTTATGATTGTCCCTACTTCACATTAAAAAATTTTTTAGAAAAAAAAAGCCCTTTTGAAGTTTTTCCGTTTCAATAAAGCCTCTAAAGTTCTAGTTTTGTATGATTTATATTATTTTTATACCATACAAACAACAACATAAATCAAGACACCTCCTCTCAAGCATGAGATGAATGTATAAAACTTGATACATGTAGCTTAAATAGAAACTAAATTGTAATGCAAATGAAGGGGACTCCATGTTACTTCTAGAGACTAGGGCTGTCAATGGGTTGGATATATATCCAAATCCGATCTGAAATTGCCAAATTCGGATATAGGATTTAGATCCGTAGTTCGGATATGGATCTAGAATTTCGGATCCAAAAAAATTCGGATTCGACTTCGGATATACATGTATCCAATCTAAAAAAAATCCGAACCGAAAACATACTTAATAGTATAAATAAACTTAGCCCAAACAAAAAATTAGGCCATGGTTAAACCATCACAACTTAAAGCATGGTTCAACTATAAAGCCAAAAACCGATTTGCCCTAACCCTCATTTCCTAACCAAAAATCAATTTGCCATTTTGCCCTAACTCTATTCTCTTCTCTGCCGACTTTGCGATATTGGGGGTTTCTTTGTTCGTCGACTGCGAAGTACGAACGCTACGATCACCACCGCCGTCGAACGCTACTACCAACGGCGTCATCACCATCTTCCTCAACACCACTACGAACGTCACGGTTGCCGTCAGCTCTCTGTAAGTCTCTCTCCTCCTGCCCACATCGCCCATTGATTCCGGTGGTAGCCGCAGTTTGAGTGAACAACCGACTGTCTTACTCGTCACCTCATCCTCTGATTCTCTTCCAAAGATCTCATCCTCACCAAATCTGATCGATTTGGTGGAGAAGATCCGATCCCTTTCGTGACTGGTTCGTAGTTCGTTGATGTTGGCATGATTGGTTAGTTCAGTTTTTATGTGTTGGCGACTTGGCGTATTAGGCTTAATTATATACCCAAAAGTCTATGGGAGAAACAATAGCAAATCATGTCTTTGGGCAAGAGCTTTCTTTTTCTTGAGTATAATGACTTTTTCTGGTTCTGAAGATGGTGATATTTCATAACAGCACCGCAATTTATAGCATGCTAGTTTATTTAGATTGGTTATTATTAACAATTCAAACTAGGTACATTGACTTTTGAATTCGGATCCCATTTGGATTTCAGGTATTCATTGAGTTTAGAATTTAGATTTAGGTATTAAAGATCCGTTAGATATCAGTAATTTTTTTTTGGATCGAATTCGGATCATGGTAGATCCACACCGTATTCGACCAATTACCACCCCTACTAAAGACTGGCCACTGATTGTTTTTGGTACCATACTCATAACACATTGCTGCGTGCTTGTTTATTAATTGTTAGACATACTTTCTCCAATAAATTAAGTGACGATTTCTGAATTAAGTAAACATTAATTATATTTTTTAAAAATATTTTTAAACAAAGTATGATTAATTGTGTCCAGTTATGAATGAATAATTCGGTAGTAAAAATTATAACAATAAACTACCACTTAATTTTTAAAATATAACAAATTTTTAAGTATCTCAAAAACA
The DNA here is from genome assembly GCA_947561395.2 of Buxus sempervirens. Classification (NCBI taxonomy): domain Eukaryota; kingdom Viridiplantae; phylum Streptophyta; class Magnoliopsida; order Buxales; family Buxaceae; genus Buxus; species Buxus sempervirens. Next base: position 34,769,419 of record OX387190.1, read on the forward strand.
AACTAGACATTAATTTAAATGAATAAGTATCTCAAAAACTAATCTTGCAACATATTTTTACAGGCACAAATTGGCCCTTTTGTCTTTTACTTTTCAAAGATTTCGTCCTTCGAAAGTTTTTTTAACCCTTAAATGTTCCCCCAAACAATTACTCATATCCAGATTTTCAATAGCCTACGTGCACTAATATTAACAAATATTGAGAAACCAACAATGCAAATAAATTTAATCAGGCATCAACTTGTATCCGCTAATCAAACTGTTACGCATCGCCACCACTCAAAACTGAAATTGCAATGGAGGTGAGACAGTCATTTTGGATGTCCAAACATATCTTCAAACATTAATCTTGGTCCAATCTCTTATTTAGACCACTTTAATATTACCGTAAGATCTTATTCTAGAAGTTTACTAGTTTTTTTAAACTTAAATAGGTCGTTCGAATCTACATTCTACCCAATGTTTTTTATTTAGGTACAGTTTAAATTTTCAAACAGAAAGCTAATTGGTCCAAAAAGCTCAAAAACATTATGCTAATAATTTAAACAATTTTGCTCAAAAATTATCATTCACTGCATAAATTTTGCTATAAAAATAAATAATATTAAATAAATTAATTTATATTAAAAGATAGCTCTCGGTAATCCTAAATTTATGTAGTAATTATCATTACTACATAAATTTCAAAACCCTTACACAGAAAACTAAATTTAGAACCAAGGAAAGAGACACTACTTTGACTTTCAAAAACACAATTTTGCTGCCAAAAACAGAGAAATGCCTTTGAGAAAAAAAGAAGGAACTTTATAATCTACATTTTATTTACCAGTCAGAGAAGGAAAGAAAGGAATTAAAAATAAAAAAAAACCTAAAAAATAAAGAGGGAGTGGTGCTCATATTCTATGGGTGTATAAGGAGTCTGTCATGCCATGGCATTGGCCTTCAGAACGAGGAATTTTGTTCTAATCATCGCACCACTACTTCTTTTTCACTTTTGAAACAAACATTTCAAAACTAAAACAAAGGCTCAGACACGCACAAACAGTCATCACAAGCTGTGGTCTCTTAAATGACTAACGATGAAATCTCAGAATCGAGAAACGATTTCTGTCATCACAGCCACCGAAACACACATACAAACATACGTAAACATACAATCGAAAACAATTAATCTAAGGAAAAATGCGATAAAATGTGGAGGCGAGCGTAACCCTAATCCCTGGATCTGTTTTCACACCGACAGATTAGGGCTTTAAACGCCTCTAGGATCCATGTTTGGAGTGATCCAAGAACAACGAATCTGAGTTTTTCAGATACATCGTACATCGTAAGATCCACTCCTTTAAATGCAGGAAATTTCAACTATAAAAAGGTCAGATAGAGAGAGAGCGCGCAAAGAACAGCATCTCGATCTAAAACCAAAAACCTATTAACAAGGGAATAATAACAAATACAAAGAGCAGATGAAACCTCCTTAAGAATCCTGCTCTGGCTCCATTGTCCATTTCAATCTCGGAGCCGTCAATACAGATTCTGCAAGCGGGCAATATATAGGCAAACCCTAACCACAGCTACACATTCGAGCTTCCAAAGCGGAGGAAATGACGTGAGTACCCTTTCTTCATGGGCAAAGTTCAGCTGTTACTTTATGGTTGACGCAAGCTTACATCCGAAAATCAGGGCTCGTTGGCTAGCGATGGATAGTCGATCTTAACCATCCAATCCGATCATGACTGATTGGATGATGGATGATGGATGATGGATGATGACAATGTGTAGGATGATGGATGATGTAAAATGAAAAAAACAAAAAGATTAGCCATATCAAAATTACGAAAATACCACTAAACCTAAGCGTAAAAATCACGTGTTAAGCAGATACCGGAAAATTGTGAGAAATGGTTACTTTTAAAAACAACATTAAATAGTCCTTGCGAAGGGAAAAACTTCGGCGAACGCATCAGCAGAGGAAACGTCCCCTACAAAATACTGTTGTTATGGACAGCTTCATAAACACTTAGTTCACTACCACGATGACGGAAAAGAAAGCTGCCTTCAAAGCTATTCTTTTCCTGTCAACTCGTTAGAAGCCGAGGGGCCTAGAAACAGTTTACTATTCCATGGTGGTACATGGGATGGTTGACAAGCATCTCCAGCTTCAGAAACGACCTGGTCTAGTAGCTGGTGTTGACGATTCTAGACGAAGCAGTTTGAAGCTAACAGATACAAACCTGTGTCAACCCACTGTCCCACACCTTCACAATTAGCATCACCAGCAATTCAATGGCTAAATCATGGCGCAAACGTTAGTCACTGGTCATTGGTTTCGAGCACCAAATACTGCAGCTTTGAAGAAACCCCAACAGATCTTGTGTCCTAGTTTCAATATCAGATTAGAAGGTAAACTATTTCTTTTGTTCAACAGCTGATTGAGAGAAAAAAAAAACGCTGGCATCCATAGCTAAAAGTTCTAGATATAAGCTTAACATCAGAATGACTGAATGAGCGGATAAAAAGAACAAGATGATATGTTGAACTTTAAGTTCAAAGCAAAGAGCTTCAAATTTTATAGTTGTAATAGCGAAGAGCTACCACGGAAAAGCAGGCATTTAAAGATCTAATAAATTAAAAAAGCAATAGCTTTCAGAATTCAACACCCAAAAGTTTTGGGTGTTGCATCTGGGCTATGAGATGTCAAATTATTGACTTTCGATACGACATCGCCATGGAAGGACAAGAATGATCTCTGCTGAGAAGCAAAGGTCAAGCGGAACTGTTTGATTGCTTCTTCCAGATCTTTTCTTCTCTGAGCTTCTATGTTCAAATCATTCACAGTCTTCTCTTTTTGGCTGTTCACCACTTCGACTTCTTGGGATGACTTGGAAATTTTCTCAACAAGAGAAACTCTTTCTTCTTTTAAAAGATCAAACTCTCTTTCCAAACTGTGGTAACTTTGTTTAGAAGCCTCCAGAAGTTGGTTACTGTGATTGAGCTCTCTCTCTAAGCCCTGGTATTTTTCCTTAATTTCATTGAATTCATTGCCCAACTTCTCCTTCCAACCAGCAATTGCTCCTCCAAAAGTTGAGCCCTTCATTAAATACAATACTGAACTTAATAAAGAAATAAGTCAACCTGCAACTTAGTTACATTTAAATTGAAATTTAAAATAGGCCCAGAAGCATTTTTTCTTGTTTTGATGACGCTGTGCAATTGGGGTTCTCTCGTAGAAGAGGACTACAGAAGCTTTTATAAAATTGTTTCCAATGCATCGGGACTAGGATGTCGACAGGCAAAAAAAAACACATAAAAATGACAATAGAATATTGACAATCTAAAAAATGATATGTTGCAGGATGTCAAAATTGCAGAGATTCTTAAAAGGTTATAGTACCAAGATCTACAATATAAATTTTCATGAAAACCATAACCCATTTCATTAGTTCTCAAAGCACATTCAGTCTAACTTATTGACGAAGGCTGACAAAGAAAACTCGATATCCACACCTTCATCAGCACCATCCAAGCTTTATGCCAACTACTTGAGATCCAATCATGTACCCCACTCCATCCAGTCCAGGTCCATGTACATTAATGCAAATATGTTCATATAGTAACCATATGAAAGTGGCTTTTTCAAATAGGGATGGAGCAGTTTGTTATAACAGCAGAGAAAAATGAACATGCAGTTAAATGAGGAATAAGGGGAATCTATATTATTTGCATTGATTCAGTCACTGGTGATCCCAACTAGTTGATACAATTAATTTTGCTATTTCTGTATATAAAACAATGTCATCCAAATTAGAAGTAAAGTTTCAAGGGGGAAACTCAAACAATCATTTCATTTTTCTTCTTATTTTTTCTGTTTAACTAAAAATAATTTTACGCCCACAGACATAGATTATTCCTCTGGCTAATTGTGAAATCAAATAAGAATAACTCAAAACATCACTAGAAACATAACGGAGGAAACTTGATCCAACTCACAGCTATTTGGCTGGGTCTCATGAACTTGAACCAGCAGTGAAGGGGTCATGTATGAGCTGAACCTCTAAATCCAACAGGTCACTAAAAATAAGAAGTTAGAGAGACACGATTTTAGTTTGTCCTATTTCCAAATTTTAAGCCAAAATAGTGTTTATTGTTTTAAGTTTTCAAAATATACAACTAACGCAAGTTCATCAGGTCGATCCTTCCAATCCATCTTTGGGGTGAAAACAAAAAAGTCAGCTTCATGTTGAGTACCCCAACCCAGCATATTGCCAACTCTAGCAAGGATCCTATGTTCAAACTACATAAACAGAAACATATATGAGGTTGGTGAAGTAATGAAGCGACACATGCTATTGAAGTCAAAAGACTCAAACTACAATCAATTCAGAAAATGCTAAAGATGCAGATTTGAAATCCCCTCAATATTCAATGTTTCACGAGTTAGTTATCAGAAAGTATGTTACTAGGAAAATTACAAAAGTCTTAGATAGCTGCTGAAACCTTAAGATGCATCCAAAGAAATAAATGGGACTTTAGAAATCAAAATCTAATTATTTATAAAACAAGACAGAATGTGATTATTTCAGCTTAAACTGCAACAAGCACATCCGACTTCTACTGCAAACTTTTCATTCAAATTGTCAATTGTCAATGTTATAATAAAAAAAATTCAGTTTTACTAACTTGTAATGAGTGGATACAATTTGGACCACAAGATTTAGGCTTTTAATCATTATATTGGAAGAAGAAATGTACATTGTCTCAATAAAATGTCCCCTTTCATACTGGAAAACTGAGCTAACAGAAATTTTGGTTGCATATGACAGAAGATAGATGGTGAACTCAATACTTTTCCCAGATGATTGATTAATTAAGTGGAAGTAATCAAATAAACTGAACACAGTAACTAACACAACAGGAATATCAGCAAGCCAGAAGGCAAATTAAATATATTAGAATAATGATGGAGAACAATACCACAACCAATGAATGATATCCTGATATTTGTGAACAAATATCTACCTTATTTTCCCAACCACACAGCGGATTCCTTGGATGTGTATCCTCTGCAGATGCTTGTGAAGATACCAAAGTTGGAATTATGCTGTTCAACCCCTCAAAAAGCAGTTTACATTGTTCTCGAATAGTAGAACCCTCCCCTGTTATGATCTTGTGACCATCTGTATCCATTGAGAAATGGGCTTCCAAAGTTGAAAAAAGATTTAAACCAATCTCAGTGGCACAAGAGAGAAATTTTGCAGTTGGGGACTTCCCATCGAAAACAAAACTCTGCAAAATGCAAAGCAAACAACAAATGAAACTGATTTCTCCAAAGGGAAAACTGGGGGAAAAAAAGAGAAAGGGGCATATCCTCTAATTCTTCTCAACAAATAATGGTTGAAAAGGGCCAAACATATTTACAACTCCCACCTGCACAACCAATAAAATATCCTTGTACACATCCTTGCAAATCGCCACAGATTCACACAGCCTTTGTGGAGTTTCTTGAATTAATCGGGACTCTTGTTGAAGTTTAGAAATCTCCTCAATTATTTGACTGTTCAAAAGTAGTTGCTTGGCATAATTTCTCTGCAAATTATGAACATCAATATATGTTAGTAAAAATAACACAAGTGAAATTACTATTTGAATTGTGATATACAGGATTAACCAATGAATACAAGAAATCGTAGCTGACAAAAAAGAGTCTGCAGCCATATTAGCTAGAAGATGAGGGAAGTTTTTGGGCGGAAGGTGGGTTTTAATTTAAAAGAGGTGATGTGTAAATGTCAAACTATGAAGTCACATGCATAACTCGGCTTATGTAAAATAATAAATGAACTCATGTTAAAAATGAAAATTGGAAAGCAAAACTTGGTCACATCCAAGTAGTGTATCAGGCAAATTCAAGATTGATCTAAATAATATAATAAATTAAGAATTTCAATCACAAATCATGTAAAAGAAGTCTTCTGCTAATCAATTGTTTGTCTTCAATTTTCATCCGCTCTCAATTCTCTCTTTTCCTCAATTTAGTTATCTAAATCCAAGGGAATTGCCTTAAAAGACCATACCCATCAGGCTGATATGTCACAGTTTGATTCCTTAGAATGGGGGTCAAGAATGTTTACACACATACAGATAAAGCCTAACTGGAATTTGCTTCCATTGCCAGGCAAAAACTCGCAACTTCACTTTGCAGTGCTTGTAACCATTTTCTCTAATTGGATTCTTCATGTTTTCAAAGCCTATTTTTTGCTTTCACATAAAACTCGTACACAATTTAAGTAAAAGGATCCATGTTTCCAAACCTAGTGTTTTGGTATAAGGATTTCATTAGTTGATTTATCAAATTTGTACACAAGTTGCATTCTATAGTTTGATTCATAGAACATACCTATTAAGTTCTTTATGATTAACTTCACGACAATAATTACTAGTAGCTCTGGTTTCATGAGTTTTCAAAACCAATTCAATCCACTTCTACATGAATTCCAGTAGCTTCAGCCCCTGTGAAATTGTTGCTCAAACTGGAACTAGTAGGCATTCACTTAGATACAAATTTTCTAAACTGCAAAACTGAGATGAAAGGAGCTTTGAGGATATAAATTGCTGACAAGAGACAGAACCGTATAAATTGCTGCCGAGAGAAAGAACCAGTGGAATCAAAATATCACCTAAGAGACGCACTGACCGCCACCAAACCTAGCTTGGATACATATCACATACTTCCACGTCTAGGCAAATGGTTTCCAAAAGTCGCTGACTAGGTGCTTGGGCAAACAAGAAAAGAAGGTACTTCAGACCTAAATGAAGTATTGAAAGTTCTTAGGGCTTGTCTAGCTCTTTCTGCTTTTGGCAATACATCTAATCTAATTACTTAATCCTATTTCTAGACACCTTGATAGTAAATTATGATGTTCTTTCAGAAAAATTGTTGTTATATATGCTTAAATTACAAATAGTATGGTCTTTATCATCAGTTAAGTAGCTAGCTTATAAAAATTTAATACATCCTTCTTTAGCACCCATGCATTTTCTTAATTAACTTATAAATAATGCCAACCATATTGGGATTGCAAAATTTGAAACAATGGAAAGTCATCATAAGTACTAACCTCGTCTTCTTTTTTTTCTTCAATAGCCTGTTCCAGTTGTCTCCTAAGATTATGAACCTCTTCTTTGTAGTAATCAATTGAGAAATCCTGAAATAGCTATTCATAAGTCCGGTGGTAACAAACATAAACAATTTTTAATGTTTCCAATAATATAAACATTTGAACAATTAATATTGACCTACAGAAATAAGCATTCAAAAATTTCGATTGTCATAGCCATTCAGCAAGCATAAATAGTTTGCAGATACCAACAATATCCAACCTAAAACAATCACTTGTTCAGTCTTGGGTATAATTAAAAACAAAGTTAATTGTATCATTTTCTGAACACGCATGAAGAAAAGAACAGGAAAAGTACAAATAGAAACTTGATTGCCTGCGAAAAACTAGACAAGACTCAAAGCAGCCCGTTTTAACCAGTTTCCAGCACTGTGATGGTTCTCATGGCACTAGGGAAATGGACAGTCATCCACAAGCCACAGGTCAAGCAAACAAAAACACTAGCCCAGAAACAATATAATCAACAATATCTGCTAATTTAAGATATTGGTTAAAAACAGGTAGATAAATGAATCGCCTGGTATATACTGGGGCATAATTCCCACATATTAGATATGTACATTGTACTGAAGCAGAAAGCAAGGAATAACTAGGATAAATCAATCACAGAAATAATGGTTTTCAATAAGAAAAGCTGAATACTGTAGTGGTCTAAATTCTGCTTAGGGGTTTTGAGCTGAGCTTCATGACCAGTGATGGTGAAGGTGATGAGACCAACCACTACCTTCTCTGTTAAATCAACGGCCAATCTCTTAGACGAGCATATACACTTGCACACACTCACCTGCCTGTGATTTGCGTGCCAAAATATTGCTTGAACTAAGTGCTATGTTTTTGCTTATGCTAACTAACCTGAAGTCTATGCAACCCTAATCTTCCATGCTTTGCCATTGGTTGTGTGAGTTGGCCCAAAATACTTGATTTTTCCCTCCAAAGCAGACTGCAGGACGGGGCACGCACATAAATAAATGTGGAAATTCTCACTCACTTGGCAGAATTTCAGCTATTTAAATTTTTGAAAAATTTGCATTCCAAAGTCTTCCTCAATTTCTATTTTTAAGTGCTTAACATAAATCAATAGGGTAAAATTTGATCTATTTAATGGCATGCTCAAGTTCTATTGGTAAAATTTTTTTTTTTATTTATTATGATCCAACAAATTCAGTTGATGCACATAAAACCATCCACTTATATCTTTCACCGTATAACTTCTCAATTGATGGGGAAGATGGGGAAACTACAGCACCTACAGCTATTGGCATTATCTGAGCCCTGAATTATAGATAACTTGGTGAAGTTCCAACTGAGCAACTGATCAAGCAATTTAACTCAAAAAGAACTTGTTAAGCTAGGCCTATAAAGAAATACTAATGCCAAGCTGAAAGAAACATGAAATCATATCATTGCATACAATGTCTAGAGAAAGCTATTTCAAAACAACTCACAGGAGATACATCCATTGAAGGCAAGGAGTGGGCTTTCCTTGCAGGGGTTATTTGAAGTGAATCAAGGTCAGTAGTGTAGCCCTTGTTCAGTTTCAACCACATGTCTTCATCGGCTACATTGCTAAGATCATCTGGAATGGGACTAGAATCAGGAAGCATTGAATAGTTAGATCGTTTCACAACAAAGGCATTCCGAGTGGCTTTAAAACAAGGTGTTTGAAAAGCATCGCTTTGACGTATGCTATGACTGCCGTTGCTTTCTTCCTTCAGGCTTCTTGTTACAGATTCCAGTCCCTGCCATCACAGGTTTCAGTTCCTAATGCTTATTTCAGTGTCAAACAATCATGGAGAGATATACAAGGAAATTTGTGACATACATAATTAAAGTTAATTAAATAACAACAAAGATAAATGCAAAAAAATAAAATAAGAAAAACATTGGAGAGCTTCCATTTAGATTAAAAATAAAAAATAAGATAATTTCTCTGTGAGTGTTGTAACCCTAATTGAAATTTTACGTGGAATTTTTGCCGTATACAGTGGACGTAGGCACATTGCTGAACCACTTAAATTCTACATGCTCTTCTTCTTCTCTATTTTTCTATTCACGTTTCACAGTCCACAACAGTGGTTTAGTTGTAATTTTAGTGCAAAGACAGGCACTAATGTTATTCTTGCAATAACTATAAAGGATGTCTAAGATAAGTAAATAAATATATATATATATAATATATAAGATTAAGTTAGTATTTGAATTTGATCATTTGAAATGTTTTCTAGCATTTTAATTAACTCAAGTGATTACAGAAAATGAGTGTTTGATTTGCCAGATGCTTTAAGAGCAAAATCTGAAATTTTGTACAGAAGTTTAATGTAAATTCTTTAGAAAATTTATATTAACTCAAGTGGTTAAGGAAAATGAGTTTGATTTGTCACCTGCTTGAAAAAGCATGGGAGTAAAACCAGGAAAACTTCTTATAATGAGAAATGGCCACTGTGTTTACGATTCTCAAAAAGTGGAGACCAGTTTGCATTTTCCTCCACTTAAGATCCAGCATATGTGTATCTAAAATACTATTCCATGGCTAAAAAGGCAAACTTGTCATTCTTCAAAAAATAAAAAAGTAAAAACAGACTCAGAATTTCTGACAACCTATTGAACATTGAAAGCAAACTAAGCATCAATGAATTTGATCCCAAATCAAATGACAGCCACGATTTTGGAAATCCTTTGCTCGAATCAATTGTGGAGATACAAAATCAATACTGTGAATGGCCAACAGATAATAAAATGGTTATTGCTTTTGTTATAGATACTTTGAAATTAAAAACTGCAGAATATGTTCAAAGTCCTGAAGTCAGAAACAATGTCTGTACTACTTTCAACTTCCATCTGATTTCATCAATCTCAATTTTGTTACAAAATATAAGTTATATATATGCACTTGTAACTTATGTATTATTCAGGATGAGGATATAATAGGCCAATGTATTTCGGGTACCACATTCACATATCAAAGGACTGATATTAGATTCATGTCGAAGTTAAAGATCAGTAATCCACAACCAATAATTCTAATAATGGAGCATAAAATAACCAATGGTTAATACATTTACCTCTTCCCAACTGTCCTGGCCAAAGTTCTGTGGAAATGGATGGTCACTGCTGTTCTACTTGGATAATAATCAAATACCCAAATGTAAGATACGGATGTCTTGGCAACAATAGGGCCAAAACATTTAGAAAGGAAAAAATAGACAAGGATAACAGAAATGGCAAGATGTCCATCAGAAATCCTCTGCCAAAGCTGTACCTGTCCTGAGTTTATATCACGATCTGAAAAGTTGAAAAGACTACTGAGGTTGTCTATTTTCATCTGCTGCTCCCTTATGCACCTCTCTCTCTCTTGGTGGGATCTCCTCTCCTCTGCCAATTCTGTTGCAAGCTTCTCACGCTCTAGTTCATACTGATAAAGGAAAAAGAATAAAAGAAACAAATGGGAAAAGAAAATAAGATTGTTATAAAGAATGGAACTGAAGCTTGAGAAGAAACATTGAAAACAACAATCTACCTTAAGCATTTCATTCCGCAACTTCAAGATCTCTTGCTCCAACACCTCTGAATGAGATCCCTAAGACAATTTGCTACATGTTTAGTTCTAATCCTTGCATCAAACAGAAACAAAATAGTCCTTACCTGAAGTTTCTTACGAAGTTCCTCTATCTCTAGTTTTTGTCGCTTCAACAAGGCAGTATCCGTTAGGATCTACGAAATGATTACCCGTCATCAGATTACAAAATTTAAAATTAAAACCATGGTTTCAAAGTGAAGGATAAAATAATTTATATTAAAGAAATGAGAAACATCAGTATTGTTTTGTAGTAATCAGTTGATTCCAACAACTAATGTACTAATATATATTTAGCATCATCAAAGTATGATGTATAAGGAAATAGTTTGTGAGGATAATTAGTAGCCACTTGCATGACCATAAAGCATTTCTTCATACATCAAGAGCCACAGTAACAAGTAGCAGCCGGTCAAAGTAAAAGAAGAAAAAGGGGGGGGGGGGGGGGGGGGGGGGGGGGGGGGGGGGGGGGCGCGGAACCAATGAAATGACTTTTGCTTTAAAATTTGAAAAATGAGCCCAATTTTTAGATTAAAAGTCTAAAGTTCATTCAGACCCAAAGGCTGATTCCAGCCAACTGTAAAGTTCCTTTTAATACAAGATATCAATCTTATAAGAATAAGAAATTATTCAATCATGTCGTGGGTAATAGGATATCTAAGAGAGTGATTGAAAATGAATGTGATCCTAAGAGATTATCATTCCAATTTTACTTTGGTTCATCTTTTCAGTATTTAAATTCGTAGATCATAAAAAGAATGAATAAAAGGGACGTACTCTACATTTGAGAATTCAATGAGAACAGGCCACTCCCCTATGTCTGTTTGTGTTTCAAATGTGGGAGTGGGGGGAGAGAGAGGGAGACACACACAAACATCTAAATTAAACAAAAAAACATCTGTTTTATCATTCTACTGGATATGGCACAGATTTATGTGATTTGGCTTTGAAAACATAATATATGCAATCACCTTTTATACACAATTTATTCTTCCAGAATTCTACTACATCATTAAGATTCTTATTCTCTTGTTTGATATGTGTCCAATGCAAATTTAATGTAAATAACATTAGACAGAGAATATTTCCATTGTTGCTGCAAATACTTATATCTTTTTTTTATGATTCAATATGAATCCAGGGAAAAGATGCATCATACTTTGGCCAGTCTTGCCATTATCTTTGGTCTATGATTCAAAGTAAAACGGAAAAATTTTTTAATGGAAAAATTCATACATACATCAATATCGCATAGGTGTATTTCTCATCCAAAACTTTCTTAGATCCTGTGTATTTAGCCAAAGTATTTTCAGTATAATATTGCTCGTGTGAATCAACATCAGCCCCAATATATACAAGTCATGGTTCATAATTTAGCATTAAAAAACAAAAGAAAATAACATGACATTCAGAATTCTGTGTCTCATTGTGTAGAAGTGTGATATTAAAATATAAGTTAACAAACTGACCTCATTCACTTGAACACAATTAGTGATGCGTTTCGCTCTTGTAGCAAACTGTAGTGTTCCCCTTGTTTCCTCTATGTGCACCTAAACAAATCTACCACATATTACAACATAACTTATAGTCGCAATTTAATGTAAGATTGAAAAAGGAAAAAAAATTCAGGATTTCTATGTCTAAAAAAACCTAGATGGAACAAATATGAATTAGAATGTTGGGAATAAAAAACAAGCAACATACTCAAGTGAGCATTGCAAAGATTAGAATGTTAAGATGGATGTATTGTATAACAAATAGTTGACAAAATATATCGAAGTGCTGCCAGATAGGAGATAAGATCAAAGAAAAAAGGATAGGATGGATGGGACATGTAAAGCAAGTAACCAAGGAGGCATATATGAGAAGATGAGAGGAGATACTTACTGGAGGATCTAAGAGGAAAGCAGAAGAAAATAAAGAAAGTGGAAATAATCAGTTGGAAAGAACTAGATACTAATAATTTGATTGAAGATATGAATTTTGATAGATTGGAATAGAGAAACAGGATTTGTATTGCCAACCCAACAAGTTCCGATAAGGAATTTTGTTTTCTTATGATCGAAAAGAAAAGGAAATGAAAATGGTTAAAAAAAAAGGAAAAAAAAGGGGGCGGGGGAGGCGCGGCGCAAAGACTACCTCTTCTGGTGCAACTGTACAGATGATTGAAGTTTTGGCATTACCACCAAGAGCCGGCTGAAGGATGCGAGTCAGTTTACTATCACGATAAGGAATATGTCCCCTGCAGTAGCAATTCATGTCCTTAAACACAAATAATTAGTTTCACCAGACAATGGAGCAACTAGTTCCGGAAAAATTTAGTACCTTTGCTTACCACCATCACTCAGTTTGTTTATTACATTACCAAGAACCATCAAGCTCTTATTAATGTGCTTCCCTTCTTTCAAACGTACTCCATCTGCTCCAGTTTTAGCAATCCGCTCTGACCCAGCTAAATCTACCAGATTCTAGTCATATTGAGAAAATAGAATAATAAATATGTGTAGAAATAAACATAACATGGGTGTTTCAAGCAAACGAAATAGTAATGACTCAAATGAAACCATTGGACATCCATATCATAAATAATTTTTCAATTATAATTACAGACCAAGACAGAGACACGAATGGCATCTGAATTCGAAAATTCGCTCAAAGAGATATCCTTCTCCTTGCTTTCAATGACCTAAGTTACATATCAGAAGAATTAGAAAAGGAAAAAAAAAAAAGCACAAGTCAAAGATGAATGTTAACATAAAATAATGATTGCTGTTGTTAGACAAAGCAAACCATCCTAAATATGGTGTGAGATCTGCTACTTCGAGCATTCATGTTTGTCTCTCCAAAGTGACGATTAACTACAATAATCAGATAAGGAATAGATAGATTCAAAAAATAATAAGAGAATCATGTTAAAAAATAAGAAAAGCATGTTAAAGTTGTTCAATATCTACTCTAGGGACACACCTTCTCCCAATCTGATAAGCTGAAGTACCTGTTCAGAACTATTTACAATTTCCTCCCTAAGACCTGCAACAAAAATACCACGCTAGAAAACGAATAAAGTTAGTAAGGTCACGTGGAAATGGAAACTCTTTTTCTAAGGAATGTAGATTTTTATTCATGGGTCACCTCCAAACTCTCATGAATTTGCAGCTTCTGATTCTCAGGAGCAAAAAGATCATTGATTTCTTCATTGTAAATTTCCATGTAAGAAACTCGAATCAGGAACTCCCGGTTGGGCATCTGAGGAAATGGATGGTAAACCAATAAAATGAAAATTCACAATCTACCAATAGAAAGGGGAAGACAACAACAATGATAACAACTATAATGACAAAAAAGGAAAAAAAAAAAAAAGACAAGAACGAAAAAAAAAATTCCATAGTCTCTCCATTTAAATCAAGTTGTACAAAGTACCATCTGAATGTTCTGGAAAATATCTTTAACAGCCAGCTGAATGATGCCAGGATCATTGTCAGAACCATTCATTGTGAAAGTCTTGCCACTGCTGGTCTGTCCATATGCAAATGCCGTTCCTGCAAACATCAGATGTCAATCTCATGTGAAAATCGAAATGACTCTTGCTAAATCAATGCTTTTACAAAAAATTGTAGCATCTTTGATAACTCACTTCTAGTAGACACATTAATATTACTTCAAGGTCCAACGCATATTAAGTCAGATCTAAATGAAGTACTCTTGTCAATTAGGCAAAATGAAGCTGCCACTAGTCTCCAGAGCAACATAAAGTATCTCACATTTCCATTTATTAACATAACCCAAGCAACTTTTAGACCTAATTAAAATCCCACATGATAATAACATCCTAAAGTCACCTCAAAACTCAAGAGAAACGTAAAACCTGTCCCGAGAATTTGACAAAAACCTTATGTACATAAAATATTCAAATTTGCAATAGTAACTCGCAATGAACATGGAGCAAAACCAGCAAATGTATGAAGCAATTTATGCAGTTCGGATTCGTTCCATGCCCTTTTGCGTAAAAATAAAGGAATAAATCAATTAAAGCAAGTTAGAAGCCCTAGAATTCCATTTCCACGTGCATTATGCCTACAAAGTTAATGAGGAAGAACGATGCTAGACGCACCATTAAATCCCTCGACTGCAGCCCGAATAATGCCCTTCGTAAGTAGTTCATAAACTCTCGCATTCGTGCAACTCTGATCAAAGACGTGGTCTGCAAATCGACGAAGTCGCGAACTTCAAATGAACATCAAGAGACAGGAAAAAGTCGAATCGAAAAAGGAGCAAAAAGAGCAAGAGGGAGTAATACCGAAAGTGTATGAGACACCGGATATAGGGGTACCGAGAGGCTTGTGCAGAGAGATTCGATTGTCTTCCACTTTCCAGTAGGCGCCATTAGAGATTTCTTGGCTGACTGGAGGCCTTAATCGAACTGCTACACAGATCTTTTCCATTAGCACCACCACTCTCCTCTTCGTTCAACGTTCAAATGAGATCTCGCCGGCGGGATTTAGTAAATTCCAGAATGAAGGGGACCATCGAATTTGATTTCAAAATGTATTGACTTTACGGAAATACCACCTAAGTTTGGACTCTGGCTTGCCAACATACCGACTAGATTTCCAAAAGGCCCAAAAGAGTACAAGTCCGGCTCCCCATATCATTATGGAACCGCTGCCCATGACCGTCTTAGCTGGGTGGTTATGGGTCGGGCTTGGCCAATGCTGAATTCCATCTTACCAGCGAGTAGCGATGTCGATGGGGCGGATTAAATGAATAACCCACCTCGTCCTAATTAAGGCTGCAACTCGGATCGGTTAAAACTGAAAGTGAACGAATCCAATCCGACATTGGGTCGGTTTAAGTTGCGTTCTTAAGTTTTTGGTTTGGTTTTAGTTTTAAAAAATGTAGAACCGAATTTATTTGTTTTGGTTTTGGGTTGAAGGCTCGATTAAACTGAACCGAACCAAATATCTTAAGCCTAAGACCGAACCAAATATAAATATATAGTATTAGATATATATAATATATTATAGATATAAGTTATATAATAATATTTAATTTATTAAATGATATTAACTCATAAGTCTTTACGCTTTAGGTTAATTCTTGTAGGTCTTTTAAGGGTTTCAAAGTTTCGACGAGATAGGTTTTACCATATTTTACTATGTGAATGTCAGGTTTTACTATTTAAAATATTTTATTTTAACAAATGACCGGTTTTACCATGTGAAATTGACCCAACCTGAACAAAATTTGCAATACAGTTTGGGTTGGGTTGGGTGGTTTTCCATATATGATTGGTTCGGTTTTTGGTTTGGGAACTTCGGTTCTAAGGTCAATTCGGTTTGGATTTGGGTTTACCATCAATAACCTCGTTTGATCTTGGGCTGAGGCTAACCCAAATCAAACCACATCGAGTTGCAACCCTAGTCCTAATTGTTATGGTTTGGTATTGCCAAATTCAAGTTAGGGTACAGGTTAGGGTTTAGCCCAACCTACCTTGAACTCATCCTTCTTGTATTAAAATAGTTTTTTATATATTTAAATATTATTAAATATATAAATATATGAAACCTACATATTTAATGAACAAATGTATTATTAATTGATATATTATATTTAAAAACACACTTTTTTACATTTTGAATACAATCACATCAACCCCTCGACTTGCCCCATTACTTACAATGTGGGTTATCGTTTGGTATTGGCTAAGCCCTTTTAGGGGCAAGTTCGGGTTTACCAAAACCCGTTCTGTCGCCATTGATAACTGCTTCAATGTTTCCTAGGATTCAAACCCTCTAAATACGAGCCCATAAAGTGTTAGTCCATAACCAAGACTTTTTTTTGTTTTTTTTTTGGTAATCAAAGTTACAAAGCTTCTAAATACAACATCTATAGTTTCTAACATGGGTTCCCCCAATGAAGTCAGATTGAAGAATAGCAGAGAGAAAGTTGGGGGGATGTTGTAGCCATACACATGAGTAGTCGTCCAAAGCAAAATTTGCAAGCAAATCTGCTGCAAAATTTGCTTCCCTGAAGATATGCTTAACAGAAAAAAATTCAAACTGATGGCACCTTTGTTTTGCATCTTCAATTATGTTCTCCACCAACCACAGAATATCCCCATTTTCTTTGTTCATGATGTTAACAATGGTCGCTGAGTCGCACTCAAATTCAACCCTTGTGATGTTCAAGGCCTGGGTCATGATGATCCCTTCAAGTAGGCCGTGTGCTTCTGCCACTAGAGCAGACAAATTTCCCAAAGAGAGGGCTGCTGCTGCAATGAAATCACCTTGTGGCCCTCTTGCAATAACGCCACAGGATGCTCTTCCTGGGTTTCCTCTTGCTGCTCCGTCAACATTAATTTTGGTGTTGCTTACTTTGGGGAGGTACCATCTCACTGCCACCTCTTCAAAGGTCCTAGGCTTTGCTTTTGTAGCTGAAGTTGAGCCGATTCAGCCTGTAGACACAAGAAATGGGAAATACTCAGTTGCAGATTTGGGGTTCCACCTTCAAAAATTACCTGATTGTGAGCCTTCCAAACCGTCCAATTTAGGTTTGCCCAAGCTGAGATTGTTTGCTTATCACTCCCACATTGCTGTATTAGTTGAAACCACCAATCCTTACAGTAATTTTGAACTCCATGGCAGTCAAGGTGGCCACCAACACCAACAAACCAAATTGCACGAGTAAACGAATAGTTGGAGAACAGATGGATAGCTGATTCTGGCTCATTGTTACATAGAACGCAGTCATGGATCTGGGCATTTAGTCTTCTATGGAGGAGGTCACTAGTTGTGAGACCATCTTGCATCATTGTAGACACCTGATTTTTGCACCCCTGAAATGAAGAAAATTAAAAGTCAAATTAAAAGTCAAACCTAAGGGGGTCAAAATTTTGACTTTTTGATCAGGTACAAATTGACCACCAAACTTTATACCATTGGAAAGAGGACTTTGATACGATTCTAACGCAACTGAATTTGCTCAAATCGGAGTCCAGATAAAGAAGTTATGGGCTGGTCAAGTCTGGAAATAGTAGAAATCGGCTTTCTGCAAAACTCCAAATTAGCTGCTCAATTGGACATCAGCAGAAAGAGCGCATCGACACGACTACAACGCAATTGAGTTTGCTGGAATCGGAGTCCCGAATAAGGAGATATGAGCAAAACTGGCTCCGGGACGCGACTTTGCACTTCTGCTAAAAAGCCCGAATTTGCTGTCAAACTCTAGCTCAATAGATAGAAGATTTCAATCTGATTCCAACGCCACTAAGTTTGCTGAAATCGGATATCAAATGAAAAAGTTATGAGCAGTCAAAAATCTCGAAAAATCTGCCCATGTGGCAAAATTGAAGAAAGGACAAAAAAAAATCTAAGAATAAAATAATAATATTTTGTAAATATCTAAAAATTAAACTAAATCAAAAATAAAATAGAAAATAGAAAAGACATGTGTCTTCTAACAAACCAATCTTAAAGAATAAAATAATATTAAAACTTAAAGAATCTTAAGATTAAAATAAATAAAAAATAAAGAAAAAATACTAACCACATTGGTAGGATAAGATGATGTGGAGAGATAAGAATAAAAAATATTTACGTTTTAGTTATGTCAAACAAGAAATTAAAATTCAGTCAAAAAAAAGGTGATTAAAATTCAGTTTCAGGTCATTTTTTCAATTATAAAAGGGGGGCCACCCCCCCATTTCAATCCATCAAGAAATCCCCTTTCCTTCTCCCCCTCTTGCTCTCTCCTACAGCTCCTCCCCTCTTCTTCTTGGTCTTTTCCCACGTCCAAGCTCTGCCCAATTTACATCTCCCTCAATACCCAAACCCCGAAATACCCTTAGGCTACCCCCAAACCATGCCCAAACTCTGCTTTTCCACCTTGTAAGCGTAGATAACCCATCGAACCCCTGCCAAAACCAATTTAGAAAACCGGCAGAGACGCGGAAGCGCTGCCAAAATTCTAGGAGAACCCCCTTTCAACCCCATTTCGGAGAATGAACGGGAGCGCGGAAGCGCTGTCAAAATCTCTCTGAAAAATCACAAGACCATGCCCCTTCTCCTCACCTTCAATCTCCTTCCAATCTAAGAATAAAAGAACCCCTTTTCAAACCCAATTCGGAAAATCAAAGAAGAAGCGGAAGCGCTGCTCAAATTACTCGGGGAATCCAAAACACAACAGAAGTGAAAGGTAACACTAAAGGAATGCTTTTGGGTAAATTTCAATAAATTCAGTTCTTTGCTAAGTTGATTTCTCTTCTTATTATTTTTTTTTTTTACTACTTCTCACCTGTTTCCTCTCTGTGACATGATGATGAGTTCCCCATGACAAGGGGAAGAACTCATTCAAAAGGTGGAAAAAGAGAGCCATTAGCAAAAATGGGTAAAAAGAAACCCATTCTGTGACATTTCTAAAGAAGGCAATTATCCCTTTTAACTGTCTCATGTATCCCATAATCTCCCCTTCCCTTTCCTTCTTGAGATTAGCAACAAGTGATTAAAACAAAATCTTAGATTTCCAAAAAATGCAAGAGAGGAGAGAAGAAGGTCTTTTAGGCCAAATGAAGTAAATAGAGCTCTCTGAAGAAGCTGGAATCCCAACAGAAGTCACCGGAGCGTCCAAGGAACACGCCGAAGAGGTCCCAGCTAGAATTGGAACAAAAAAACAAAATAACATAAAAACCGCAGAGTAAGTGCGGTCGACCCATTAAAATGACTAAAAAACCAATTTTTGACCCGGTTGGATCTAAATCCGACCCATTTGGCAATTTGGACTTATTTAAGTCCACTTTTGGACTGTAGGCCTAGATAGGCCCACCAAGATCCCCATGGGCCCACTTGTGGGGCCCACCTTAGACCGGCCCAAACCGGGCCCGTTTTCTACAAACGGGCCTTAGGCCACTTGACTCATAGGCTAGTGGGCTAAATCCAAGCCCACAAAGCCCAAACAAAAATGTAAATAAATAACCAAAAAGGGTTACCCAATAACCCTAATAGGCCCAGGCCCAACCTTGGCATCCCACAGGTCTTCCAACAAGACCCATATCCAACCCACATCACCTAAATAAAAAAGATAAAAATAAATAAAAAGGGACCCACACCTTCAGAGGGCCCCGCCAGACCAAACAAGGTAGAATGCTAGCCTAGGAAAGGGTGAGATTGACTCAAAAAACTAGGGAGACCCGAGGGACCCGTCAGACCGGCGGGGCGGGCCGGGGTGTCTTAGGACTTCCCCGGACGTAACCGAGGACTTAGCTAGAACTCTGAAAAGCCGCAAACTAGACTTAGATCCGAATAGGCAAAACCTGTGTCTGCCTGCACCTCTCAGGCAATGGCGACTCCGAAAGTCCCGAGGTACGCACGAACTTCCACGTGCGCCCCGTGTGCGATCTAGGCTCAGGTTTAGGTGCGCACAATCATATTCCAAACAAAATATCTGATTTTTTGAGGGCAATTAAGCAACCAAATCTCTTTCCAATACCTGTTAGACACTTGAATTTCACTATTAGATAATAAATTATATGCAGAAGATACAGTAAAGGACCCATTCTTACCAGGTTTCCAGATTGGGGTATCTCTGATTTTGAATCGACTAATGTGGACAGTTCTGATGACATTGACAATGTCCTGGTTCCACAATCTTGAAAGAGTGCCGAAATCCCATTGATTGGTATGAGGCTGGATGAGATCAGCCACTGTGGTAATGTGATCCATCTGTCTGAGATCAGGGAGCCTTGTTTGGTTGCTATTTCCGAGAATCCATCTAGTATCAAGAATATTGATGGATTCACCATTTGCTAGGTTCCATCCCATACCTTTATCAATGAGAGCTTTAGTCTTCATGAGATGTTTCCAAATTTGAGAATCAGATGGTTTGGGAACAACATCCAAGAAACTTCTTTCCTTAAGATACTTGGTCTTAAAGAAGGAGGTCCAAAAGTTTTCATTGTGACTCATGAGGTCCCATCCCTTCTTAGCCAATAAGGCCAAATTAAATTCTCTCAGATTTTTCACATTAAGGCCACCCGAAGACCTGGGGAGACAAATCTTTTCCCACCTGATAGTATGGAGAGTCCTGTCTTTGTGAGGTTTAGCCCAGAGAAAAGTTCTGGACTGTTTTTCAATGAAATCAGTAGTTTTACAAGGGAGGATCATGCAAGACATGAGATGAATAGGCATGCCCATAACAACAGAATTAATAAGAGTGATCTTGCCAGCTTGAGTGAGCAAGTTGGACTTCCAAGAAGCCATTCTCTTACTAATCCTATCATTAATATCAGAAAATAAAGCATTATTTATCCTACCATCAGCAAGGGGGATACCCAAGTACTTTTTGAATTTTGAAGTGGCCTTGATGCCAAAAATCCTACTGAGGTTCCCCCTAGCTCTACATTTAACACACGGATTGACTAACAATTCAGTCTTGTTTAGATTGACTTCATGACCAGATAAAGCACAGAAATGATGAAGATTTTGGAGAAAATGGATACCTTCACTTGGGGAAGCCTTGCCAAAAATTAACAGGTCATCAGCGAACATCAAATGACTGAGTTGAGGACTCGATCTGCTTATTCTGATCCCTTTTATGAGATTGTTGTGCTCTGCTTCATGCAAGAGGTTAGACAAGATTTGCTGAGTCAGGATAAACAGGTAAGGAGATAGGGGATCTCCTTGCCTAATACCACGACTAGGGGTGATGTTTCCAGCAAGAGTACCATTAACCAGAATCGAGTAGGTTACAGAGGTAACACATTTCATGACAAGGTAGGTCCATTGCTGCCCAAAACCTGCTGCAAGTAAGGCCTTTTGGATCAGGTCCCACCTAAGTCTATCATAGGCTTTAGATAAGCCAACTTTAAGAGCAAACCCCCCAAAATTACCCTTCTTCCTACCCCTGATGTAGTGCATCACTTCCTGGGCTAAAATAATACTATCATGGATTGATCTCTTAGCCAGGAAAGCACTTTGGTCTGGGGATATAATTTTGTTCATTAGGGGTCTCATCCTATTGACAATGATCCTAGAGATAATCTTGTAACTAAAGTTACACAAGCTAATAGGACGGAAGTCACTTGGTCTGATAGGGTGGTCAACTTTAGGGACAAGGGCAATAAAGGTGTGGTTAATACCATTTTCTAACACCCCAAACCTAAAGAAATCCTTAACAATGCAGTAGACCTTTGGACCAACAATACCCCAGTATCTTTGGTAAAAAAGACCCTGATACCCATCAGGGCCAGGACACTTTCTAGCACCCATGGATTTCACAGTGTTGTGAATTTCCTCATTTGTAACTTGCAGGAGCAGGCTAGTGTTATCATCATCACTAACCTAGTCCTCC
This sequence comes from Buxus sempervirens, assembly GCA_947561395.2. Classification (NCBI taxonomy): domain Eukaryota; kingdom Viridiplantae; phylum Streptophyta; class Magnoliopsida; order Buxales; family Buxaceae; genus Buxus; species Buxus sempervirens. Next base: position 34,791,508 of record OX387190.1, read on the forward strand.
ATTGGAGATGATCTTGAGAAGTACTAGGAGAGGGGCACTCATGAAACATGTTAGTGAAGTGGTCAACAAAAAATTTTTCAATATCATCCTGATCAGTGAAAGTTTCATTGTTAGCATCTTTTACATTGGAGATTTTGTTTCTTTGTCTACGGTTTAGAGTAGAAACATGGAAGAATTTTGTATTCAGATCCCCTTCTCTTAGCCAATTTATTCTAGATTTTTGAGCCCAAAGGATTTCTTGCTGATTTAAAACATGGAAGTACTCTTTCCTGATAGATCTCTCTATAAGAACTAATATGTGGTCCTGTTTAATTTCAAGCTGGGATTGAATGAGTTTAAGTTCAGTGAATAAACTGGAAGCTTTGAAGTGCAGATTTCCTTTGAAGTCTTTATTCCAGTGTTTCAGCTTAGATCCAAGCATTTCAAGTTTATCAATCAGAGAGTAAGGATGGTCTATCTGGGAGTTCCATTCATTTTGAATAATCATTTCACACTCTGATTTCTCCATCCAAAAAAATTCAAACCTAAAAGGTTTCTGTTTGTTCAGTTTAGAAGGGTTAGTTCTAATCAAAGTAGGACTGTGATCAGAACCGAGAATAGGTTCTTGAGTAAGGAGGGTATTAGGGAATTTCAGGATCCAATCAGTGCTACAGTAAGCTCTCTCTAGTTTTTCTTTTATCCTACCAGTACCCTGTCTACCGTTATCCCATGTGAATTTTAAACCTTTAGGGAACAACTCAAGCAAATGACAATCAGATAAAAGCTCATGAAGAAGATTTGCTTGATAACTTTTAAAGTTCTTACCTCCAATCTTCTTGTTTGGTCCCATGACAACGTTGAAATCTCCCACCAAAGTCCACGGTTTGTTTAGGCCTTCAGAAATTTTTCTCAGCTGATTCCATTGAAGTCTCTGAACAGAAGCCGTATGATGAGCATGTATGAAAGAAATGTTTGCTTCGCTTTCCCTGCCTCTATTGACGATCATGTGCACTATCCAGGTATCCTGAAAAAAATCTCCACAGACAAAGTGTTATCCCATAAAACCCAGAAGCCTCTAGCGAGGCCTCTAGCAGCCAACCAATAAAAATTTTTATAACCAAATTTCCTAATGTTTTTCTCTGATTTAACATCGAAGGCCATGGTTTCAGACAGCATTATCAGATTTGGTTTGAGATTCCTTGAAAGAAATCTCAAATACTGTTTTGTCAAGGGTTGCCCAATCCCTCGATAGTTCCATGCAAGGATGATCATGGAGACAAATGGGGACTCAACAGTCCCTCCAAACAATTAGAATCAACAACACAAAAATCAGAAGAGGGGGAGATAGCAGGTAACTGATCACAATTAATAACAATATCCTGAATATTAGTTTTCCTTTTCTTTTTGGGAGAGTTGACTTCCCTCCCTTTGCCTTTGGACCTTGGAGAATTGCTCTTGCACCCTTTTCCTTCAATCTTGTACTGGTTTGAACTCGAAGAGGAGTGGGAGTAAGCTTGGGAGAGTTTTCTTTTGGTGGGAGATGGACTGTCAACAACCATTCTTTCTGAAATGAGACTTAATGTAAGATGGGGGGATTTAGGACGAAAGAAAGGCCTTTTAACTGGTTGGGCTTCAAAGGTAAATAAATTTTGATGGGCTTGGGTTTTATGGTTTCGGTTTAAAGGAGTTTTGTTAAACGAATAGGTGGGTTGGGTTTCCTTAATAGCATTAATGGTGGGTTGGGTGTTGTGCGCACTCGATTTTGGATCGCACGTGAGGTGCATGCGAAGTGATGCTCGCCTCGGGATTGTTTTGGAGTCGCCACTGCCTAAGAGGTGCAAGCAGACACAAAAAAGGGCACCTATTCGGGCCTAATTATTCTGGTCTGCGGCTTATTAGAGTTCTGAGCAAGTTCTCGGTTACGTCTAGGGAAGTCCGAAGACACCCTAGCCCGCCCCGTCGATTGACAGGTCCCATGGGTCTCCTTGGTTCTGAGTCAACTTAAGTCTCACCCTTCCTAAGCCAGCATGCACACTTATTTGGTATGAATGAGGACCATTGATGGTTTGGGTCCCCTTTTTATTTGATTGTATCTTTTTAACAGTTAATGAAATGGGTCTGGTATGGGCCCCATTGGAAGGGCCAAAGGATTCCAAGTTGGGCTTAAGTCAAGCCCAAGGCCCAGTTCAGGTTATTGGGTAACCCTTACTGGATTTTGGTTATTTGGTTTAAAGGTTGATTTATATTTACACAATTTAGCGGGTTTGAGTTTTTTATGGCCCATTGGGCTTGGATTTGGCCCACGGGTAGTTAATCATGTGGCCTTTAGTCCGTTTATCAAAACGGGCTTTGGTTGGGCCGGACTAGATGTGGGCCCTATTGAGGGGCCCACGAAGCCTTGGTGGGCCATTTGGGCCCACAGTCTCAAAAATTGGCTTGGAATTACCCAAGAAGCCCAATTGGTCGGGTTAAGTTTATTTGGGTCGAATTGGGTCCGACCGGGTTAGAAAAAATGGATTTTTAAGTTATTTGCAAACTTGACCATATTCTAATCACGGTCTGAACTGAACTGTATTCCAAATACGGTTTCGGCCCGATTTCCCAAAAAACATCGCGACGGTCTCGGGATTTGGTTCGTTTGATCCTTTTCGTCTTCCGCCGCTTTTAGTTGATGATTTCACCGGCTTCCACCGCTGTTTTTGCGCTTGATTCGCACACCCTCTTCTCTTGGCGTTTCGTTAAAAGGAAAGCACCCAATTCTTCAACGTTTGCTTAAATCACAAACCTGCAGAGACTTAATCGAGAAGGGAAAGAGGGAATAGAGGGTTAAGGGTACATTAAACTTTGAAGGTACAAAACCCCCTTTTTAAAATAAAACAAATGGACATAAAAGGGGTTAAGATGTCTAATTAGACTCTTCCTTGAACAAGGATTCTCTCTTCTTCCGTTATTTCATATGGGGGGAACTCCCCTCTCGGGGACCTCCACTTATATGCACCAAGTAAACGAATTGGTTAGAAAATAAAATGATGAACAGCCTTAAAATAACCAGAAGAAAGCTTATTCAAAGAACTTTTGATAAGAATTTATGTTAAATACAAAAGCTAATTAAAAGCTTACAGTGCTATTTTCACCTTGTTCTGAGGTGTGGAGGTACTCCAGAAGATTTTGGCAGCGCTCCCGCACTCCTGTTGATTCTCCGAAATGGGTTTGAAAAAGGGTTCCTTGCTTTCAGGATTGAAAGGGATGGAAGGTGAAAGGAACGGGTAGAGTCTAGGGGTAAAATGGGAATATTTATGGGCTAGAGAGTTTTGGCAGGGCTTGGGCAGGGGCTGGACAAGAAAAAGGTAGAGAAAGAGAGGGGGAACGGCCTAGGGGACCTCCTTCCTCCAAATGGGGGGCTGGCCCCCTTTTATAGGCAAAAATTGGCCAGAACCGTACTTTAAGTGCGGTTTGGTCACAACTGCACTTCAAGTGCGGTTTTTGCCAAATTACACTAAAAATGCAAAAACCGCACTTCAAGTGCGGTTGGCATTAAAAACGTGCAAATCTGCGCGGATCTGCCAGCTGTCGCCATACAGGACACGCGTCCACCTTCTAGAAGACCAAAACCGCATTTGAAGTGCAGTTCAGACCAAACCGCAATTCAAGTGCGGTTGCGCACGTTTTTTAAATGCCGGATTTGAAATCTTTTATTAAATTTGATTTTTTGAAAAGATTTTATTCCGATTTATTATTATTTTATTCTAAATATCTTTAGATATTTATTAAAAATTAAGATATTTTCTAAAAACAATTATTTTATTTATTTTATTCATTTTATTCTGCTTTTTTGCTGCTGTTTTGCCACATGGGCAGCTTTCTTTGAAACTTCAACTGTCAACAACTTTTTCGTCCGATATCCGATATTAGCAAATTTGGTGTCGTTGGAATCGGCTCGGAACCCACTATCCATTGAGATTAAGTTTGGCAGCTGAATTGGGGTTGAGCAAAAAGTCAACTTTTGCTCCCCCAAAAGTTTGACCGGCTCCTAACTTCCTCATCCGGACTCCGATTCCAGCAAACTCAATTGCGTTGGAACCGTGTCGAAATGCTCTTTTCAATGAGAGGAAGTTTGATAGCCAATTTTCTTTTTATCAAAAAGTCAAATTTCAGCCCCCTCAGGGTTTGACTTTTTAATTGAAATTTCCATTTTCTTCATTTTTTGGGGTGCAAAAATCAGGTGTCTACAGGTGTCATCATTCAGAAAAGAAAGGATGGGTTGGTTATAACAAGAGTTAGAGGGGGTGGGTCGGCCCAAGGCCTCGAAAATATTTATCTATTCAGAAATCTGGGTTGAGTTACGGGACGGGTTTCGAGTTGGGTTCCGGGTCTGGATGAGATAAATCCAAATATTCCTTGCTTGGAAATCGCCAGAGACAGATTGCTCGTTACCCCAGAACCCAAAATCCGCTGCAGGATAGGACGTGCTTAGAGGCGCGAGGCTCGAGGGGACAATCGACTGTTGGGGGGCCTCCTGGTCAGGTTGACTCACCCGAGTCGACTCAGACGGAACCTTCTCTTCTTCCTGGTTTGGCTTTTTCTAGTAAGGTTTGAACAAAGGATTTCTCCTGCATTGGGCCGGGACATGGATCGAAGGACTGTAAAGCCTGTTTGAAGAAACATCATCCCTTACTTGATTCTCAGAGATGAAAGGGTTAGTGCAATCAACCAAATTATGATCCAATAAACCACAAGAAAAACAGAATTTTGGTGAACACTCAAACCTAAAATCAATCCAGACCTTGTTATCCTTATCAATCTCAAGGAACATACCAGAAGGGATGGGGTTACCGATGGGTAGCGAGATACGCACCGCCGGTATCTTATCCAAGGTCTCATTGTCACAATCGACCTCTCTTATCTTACCCAAGCTCTTGACCATTTTCTCAAGGATGATCGCTTCCTTAAAGCGCAACGGCATATTATGAACTTGCATCCATACAGTGATTTCTTCCAGTGCGGCTTGAGTGATCTCTTCTTCCGAATCAATTTCTATAAACCTCATGAGATGACCGCTGATGGTCCAAGGCTAGGCCTCCATGATTCCGTTTCTGTCAAGCTTATTCTGGAATTTGAATAGAAATCTCTGGTCGTTGATCTGGGTAGCAGAGATGTTATCGATCGGTTTCCAGACTCTCGTGCAAAGGTTTTTTATTGAGTTTATATGTATTTGGGAGTCTGGGATAACACAGATCAAAAGGGCTTCCCATTTTTTGTCGATCCTGGCACGATCTTCAACAGATAGGGAGAAGGTGGTGTTATGACGGGGAGGGATGACTAGGTTTTTTAATTTAGCTGATAGGTCCTCCATGGGGAGCAAGAAAAAAGACAAAAGGGAATGGGTAAAAAAACAAGATCGGGGAGCGGGGGAAAACCAAGGAGAGGAACAAGCAAAAACGACAAGAAACACAAAAAGGGAAAACCAGGCGAGGGAATGGGTAGAAACAGGACACAGGAGGCGAAGCAAGGAAAAAGGACAAAACCAATAACAGAGAGAGAAAACAGAACAGCACTAACACCAAGCAGAGCAAAGGATTTGGGGTTTAAATGGTCACAGGGCAAGCCGAAGAGAGTGAAGGACGAACTAAGATGAAGGCCGGGGCAAGCAGCAAAACTCCAAGGCAGGCAGGGAGGGAAGTTGATCGGATTAGCCTAGCATGTTAGGGAAGATCCCCCAAATCGCCCTCCCGTTGTGAGAAGAAAACCCAAAAACCCAAATCGCCCTCCCGTGAAATAACAATTCCATAACCAAGACACCACATCAGCAATTAGCTAATACAAAAAAGAAAATTAAAGAATAAGTTTTTTCGGGATGAAATATTTTGCAATTTTAACCTCAATTGGTTACTACTATTGCAATGGAATGATTCCATATGGAGCATCACATAGTTAGTGTTTTTCAAGTGGGCCCACATCAAACATTTACAATAATAGGATAAAAACAAACTATAGGATGCTCCACATGGTGGCATCCCACTCTAATAGGAGGTTACATTTCAAGCTAAAATTGCTTCAGAGTTTGTCCCAAATTTTCAGATTTCAACAAGGGGTAGAAAAAAGGGGATAGTGGTTTTTGACATGGAACTCATTTTTGGTTACAGACAAGCACCTTTTATGGGCTAGTTTGAAGATGATTTCCATTCATTTGGCTAAGCTGCATCCAATCTACCCTTTTTTTTGAAAGGTTTGGTTGGGACCAGCTTAATCTTTGAACTTTTCAAAACTGCATATGTTGTAACCAAAAGCTAAAATTCACCCATGTAAAAACAATTTGGAAACCGAAAACTTTTCAAATTTCAATGAGGGGTAGAAAAAACGGGTATAGTGGTTTTTGACATGGAAACTCATTTTTGGTTATGGACAAGCACGTTTTATGGGCTAGTTTGAAGATGATTTCCATTCGTTTGGCTAAGCTGCGTGCAGTCTACCCTTTTCGTTGAAAGGTTTGGTTGGGACCAGCTTAATCTTTAAACTTTTCAAAACTGCATATGGTGTAACCAAAGGCTAAAATTCACCCATGTAAAAACAATTTGGAAACCAAAAACTTTTCAAATTGTCTTTGTGCTTTTAGAAACAAGTTAACAAAAAACCCTTTTGGTAACATTTACTTAAAATTATTTGTGATTTTAAAAATCCATAAAAATGAGTTTGTTAAAAAAAAATTTGTAATTATAGTAGACTTAGAAGTTATGTTAGCTATGGTTATGGTAATAGTTGATATTAATAACAGTGATAATGATAACATTGATAATGGAGCAGTGGTGGTGGTAGAGGTGGGAATGGTAGTGGAGAAGGAGGTGGTTGTGGTTGTGGGCGGTGGTCGTGGAGGAGGTGATGGTGGTGGTGAATGTAGTGGTAGAGTTGGTGGTGTGTTGTTGTAGAGCTTGTGGTTGTGGTGGTGTTGGTGCAAGTGGTGGCAATAGAGGAGGTGAATGTGGTGATGGAGGTGGTGATCGTCGTAGTTGTGGATGTGGAGTTGGTTAAGGTGATGTGTTGATGGTGGTAGTGGAGGCCAAAGTGGTGGAACTGGTTGTCATTATAAAGTTTGTGGTTGTGGTGGTGTTGGTGTAGATGGTAGCCGTGATGATGGTGGTCGAGGAAGCAATGATAAATGAAGAATCTATAAGAAATTACAAAAATACCATAAAAATATTTTGAAAACGATTCTATGCTTTTGAAAATTGAAAATTTCAGCTTTTTTTTGGTTGTTTTTTAGGAAGAAAACAATTTGAAAACTGTGTTTACTAAACAAGATTTTATGTTTTATGTTTTCGAAAACAAAATAATTGTTTCAAAAAAACGTTACCAAACAGCCTCAAAATTAATGCATTGAATTTATTCATGGTAGGGATAGCACATGCACAACTACATGTACATACTAAACATATACAATTGGCATTTACATGTCCGGGGGACATCGTGCTTGAATATTTGATGTTCCCTTTCTATAATGGTATGATATTTCAACCTGTTTCACCAAGTTTAGCTCAGTTGGTAATATGCAAGACCTTTATTGCCATCTGTAAGCGTGATGAGGGACTGTGCAGCCTCTATCTACAGTGCTATTTGCAGCATTGAAGGAGTGCCATTTAATGAGAGTCCTACACAAAAAAATAAAAACTAAAAAAATGGATGAACAATAAGTGAACGTCACTCCTTCCATGCTGCAAATAACATTATAGATAGAGGTTGTTCAGTCCACATTCCCATTCCTTCTCCTTCCGTAAGCAGTTGTCAACAGGGTCTTACACAAAAAAATAAAAACTAAAAAAATGAATGAACAATAAGTGAACGACACTCCATCAATTCAATACTGCAAATAATATTGTAGATAGAGGCTATTCAGTCCACATTCCCATTCCGTAAGCAGTCGTCAAACTTTCCTAATCCTGACTTGGTCAGGGATTCATCAAGATCGAGCTTCTTCTATTTGTCCCCGCCGAAAAGAACAAAGATAAAAATGTTCGAATCCGGAGTTAAATTGCCTCGTGACTTTTGTTCTTCCTACATACATGTATCTCGAAGTTTCTGGGTTGTGGTCGTCGTGTCGATCGACGGGCTACATGAGCACGCGTGTACAAACACGTGTGGAAAAAGCCAACATCGAAATCTTTACTAAACCGCCGACAACTAAAGTAAGTTAAAAGCAAGAAAAAGAAAGGAGGAAGTCGATCGATATCGAACTGCCTGAACTGGTTTTGAGGGCTTCGGTACTCTTAATCGGCTTCCGAATGTCCAGCCATTGACCACCCGACTCATTCCCGAATCGACCGTGGCCTTTCGCTATTGGCCCGGCAAAAAAGTCATGTAAAGCTAGCTAACATCCAACGGTCGAGATCTAGAGATTATAAAGATGACAAACACCCCTACCGATGGAGCCCACGCCATCGTTTTCCAAATGTATTAGTGTGAGATCATCCAAAGCCCATATTAGTTGAACAACGATTGGCGTGAGATCAATGCATAGAAAAGTATTCGGATATCATGTCTTTGTCGCTTTTCCCAAGCTATGTTAGCAGCCGGGAATTTTTTTACAACTTGCAAATGAAGAAACGAATAAGTGAACAGCCCACGGCTCTTTCTTGCTTTTGTTTTCAAGTCTTTTTCTTTCCCTCCTCCTTTTTATTTTATTTGGTTTAACTACATGTTTTTATCCAACATCTGTACCTACCCTCCTAGACCAATGTGCCTACCCTCCTAAACCAATCATAGAGAGAGGATTATATCGTCTGTCTCCATTTAGTGCTGCTATTCGTGCAGCGTAAGTAAGATTCTACCACGTGGGGCATTTCACTATTAAGCTTTTTTAAACTATGCAACCTTGGATGCTCTATGTGTCAACATTTGAATCAAATTACAAAGACGGTTGCTATTAATGACAGTAGACGATTTCAAACCAACATGTACGGAGTGCTACAAGTGTGCAGTCAGTCCTGAGTTAGGGCATAAAAATAGAATGCATGTCTTCTGGTGCAAAAACCTGGGGGTTCAATGAAACCATTGCCTGGGATGTGTTTTGAGGTATAGGGCCCTCTAATGAAATAAGGCATCCGCCCATCTGTTCCATGCTCAACCACTGAGTAACACCAGAGGAAAAGGTGTTATAAAAATAATGTGTGCGCATGCTGATCTCGTCGTTTATCTCATTATCATATCATAATCCTTGAGGTGGGTCAGTTGATGCTTTTTACGGCCTTATGATCAAGCACTACGGTTGATTTCTTGTTTTCTTACTTTAAATATAACGTTTTATTTATTGGCAAAAGGGGAATTATAGAATGTCCCATATAAACGGGGAAATATCCGTTGGCACCTTAGCCTAGTGTCACTAATTGCATCATTGAATAATCTGCTTTTATTAAAGTTATGTGCAACTGTCCTTTACTTAAATGATTGATGGTTACGTTTCAGTTCACAACAAAATGTAAACCTCCATGTATGCTTTTTAAATACAAAGTCCCCTAACTCTTAGTTTATTTACATTAAAGGTCCCATTTCAACATAACCGTATCCGAACTCGCCCTCATTGGAAAAGAATCCGTGGAATCTGCCGTCACACGACTCACACCAAACCAAAACCAGCTTTTCCTTCGATACCCCATTATTAGAATCCACACAATTTCTCCGTTACCCAAACTTTTAAAAATGCAATATAACGAGATATTGGATGGATGCATATGTTATTTGTTATTCATCTGATAAGTGACTTTATTTATAACGAGATACTGAATGGATGCATATGGTATTTATTATTCAACTGATAAGTGAGTTTGTTTATATGCAAAGAAACACATACGAGATTTTAAGTACATATCGAGATATGAGACGCGAGTACTGAGCAGGGACTTGTACCAATTTAAAAAGCTAATCAGGGACTAAGAGAAAAAGAAAAAAAAGCAAAGAAGGTAAAAGCTATAATTAAAACAAAATGAAAACCAATCTTTACATAATGACCCCGGTTTTTCCCAAAAACCACCACCTTTCCCCCAAACAACCTTTTCTCCGAAGTAGATAAAAACTGCCATTCTCTCTTTTCCCCAGCTTTTTTCTAGTTCACATGAGAAATACAGAGAGAGCGAGAAAGAGAGAGAGAGAGAGAGGAGTTCCTGTTTCAGGGATTTACGAAACCGTTATTGTAGTTAAGATTAGGCAATTAGTGAGGGGATTTGTTCGTTGATGGGGGCTATGGTATTGAACGGCGACGGCGAGGAAAGCTGCTGGAGTTGCTGGTAAATTAAGAGTTGACGGATGAGCGACAGTTTCTGCCGAAGAGCCATGGATTCGGACCGGAGCCGGTCGTTGTCTCTCCGTATGAGATGGGAGTGGTGACTGACCGAGCTCAACTGGTTTGATAATTCTCTGTTATGGATTTTCAACTTGTTCACCTGGTTTCTGAGGTCTTCCAGATGCCTCTGTTTTCTCATGCGGGACCGCCTCGCCGATTCCCTATTCGATTTCATCCGCCTAAGCTTTCGCTCGTCCGGCGCAGAACCCGACGGGTTCTGCTCATCCGAACCCGAATTAGAATTAACCGTGTTTTCTGGTTGCTGGAGGAAGGACAGAAACTCGTCGCCTTCCCACGGCGAGAACCCGCCTTCGAGGACTGAGAATGAAGAAGTTCCGAACACTCCTTCCGGGGACAACATGGCCGGAAAACCGCTTACTAAACAGGGAGGGAGGTGAGAGGGAGAAAAGGGAAGGTAGGAAGCGTCGGGGGCCGGTATTTATTGAAGAAGGAAAGCGTGGTAGTGGGACCCACTCCCTCCCAAAAAAGTAGCTGACGTCGGTGCATTTTTGCTCCGAAACCGTATGATATATACTGACCATATTACACCGTATAATTTAGATTTTGGGGTCAGGTGCCAAGTGTCAACCATCATGTGTTTCTGTGAGACATAAAGCTGGAGTGTTCCGGCAAAGATTATGGATTAGCTTCATCATTAAGATACAAGAAAAGTCGGACACGCCGCCACGTGGAAACATCGTATCGGATTTGCAGGCTGTGAGTTTACTTGGAGCCACGTGCATTCCTTCGCGCCGGCTCGTCGCGCCGAGCTTTAGGTGCGATCCGCATAAAACCAGCTTCTCATTGCTTGGGGAGGAAACGACAATTTAGCTTTAGCTGAGCGTGACGTCATGACTCACACTTGTGCCCTTTTTGCCTTTCCCCTTTTTGACCTTTTCATCTCCATCCCTCCCCCACCAAAAAGAGATCTGCCCCCTCTGCTTGTCTAGTTAAGGTTCATGGCTTCACACTACAGGCCTCTCCATGAAAATTGTGTTCCATTAAAAAAAAAAAAAAAGGAAAAATTAATGAAAATAATAAAAAGGTTTTTTTATTCTCTCCAAATTAAAAATATGTTTAGCAAAATAATTTTTAGAGGTCATTCCCCTCCTTTTGTGAAAAAAATACTTCCGGTTGAGGTACTTTCAAAGTTGTGTCATCAAATTAAATGCTTCAAGCCTTGGATGAAAGAACTTTTGGGTATCAAGAAGTGCTTTCCATTCCCCAAGAAATTAACTACAGCAAGTAAGATTACTGAATAACTTGGTGGGGGATCTTGCTAAGAGATGCCTAGCGTAGGAGAGATAAGGCAATAATACTATATAACCTTATAAAATTAACATCAGTGTTAAAAGGTAAGCAGTCGTTTTGCCGTGTGACAAATGAGTCCAGAGATCCAGTGAAAATATATTTGGGCAAGTGAAGTTAACAGGCATGAAGAGACATGTAAATTATGGTCAAGTGGAAGCAGATGTAGACTAAGTGAAGTTCGATAAAGAAAACAACACATGTAAAATCCCGGTCCGCTCAAGGGTTAAACGAAGTAACTCTTTTATGTTCTTTAGCAAACTCGACACATCAGATCAGATCACATGAAATCAACTTTACCCCTATCACCTTACTTCCAATTTTGGTGTTGAAAGCGATCGAAGAACCCGTATCCACAATCATGATTCAAAAATCTGGCCCCTTTCAGTCCCAACCTTTATCTAATTTTCAATTACGAGATATAGTTTTTAACTACTGGGAGATTGGAATGGTTTTCATTATCTTTTTGGTGCATATATTTCCTATGATCAATGATCATAACATATCCCAGCAAGCAAGCAAGGCTTCGCTTGGCTTGGTTTAGGGGAATCTGGAGGTCAGCAGAATCATCATTGAGGAACTAAAGGAACAAAAGCAAAATTTGATTATTGGAAGTGAAATGCGTGGCATGAGGCCGACACCAAAAAGTATTTCAATGGGTCAGAAAAATATGGCACAAAGTGCGTAGGCTCCTGGTTCTTACAAACTGCATCTGTCTTTTCCAAGCTCTTTGTTGTTGCTTTAGTACTGATAGACTAGAAAACGCTTCTCTGACTGCTTTATTTTCTTTCCCTCCTCCATGAACTTGAAAGTTGTGGTAGTTGGAGCAGATCAATTGGGAGTTTGGGGCAGACGTTATCTTTTTTGCTACATCAACAACTTCCTTTTTTTTTTGAGAGGACAGACACCAGTCGACACGTGGTTTAGGTTCACATTCACACTACATGCATGCACGTTGTAGCCAACTTTATTAAGGTAGGGAATATTCTTTGTCAGTTTTCTTAGTTAGAAGAAACCATAGCTTTGAGCTTGTCTTCTACGTATACATAAAAGTTCAGACCCATTACAGTTCCATGCTTCCATGTTAGGAAGTTCAAAGTTCAGCCCCATTACAGTTTCTATAAGATCTTACTGATTCAAAGTTCAAACATGGGACTTTTTCTTTTATATTTTTAATCCACATATATATATATATATATATATGGAGAGAGCTTGCATCTCAACTTTTATGAGCCAAGACTTTAGGGGAAGTAGTAGGTCTCATGTGAGGGATACCCAGTATGAAGGATTCCCTTTGAGAGAGGTCTAAAGGTGGTTAAAGCCACCCCCATCTACTTAGTAGCATAATCGTATAGTCTCAGCTGTTTCCCAAAATGGGTATTTGTTTAGTATAAGATTGCATGGTTTGGTCAGTCTCTAGTAAAAGAACATTAGCATTCCTCTTACAGGATCTGAAAATATTAAAATGCCCAAAAGCATTTCATAAGAAATGGGAAGTGCAAGTCCTTCATGTGCTATACCTATTAGGATTGGCAATGGTAGGGATGGGCAACGGGCCGTGCCTGGCCCTGGGGGCACGGCCCGCCAAGGCACGCGGCACGTGCCTGCCGTTGGGGCACGGCGAGCCGGCCCGCCAGAGAGCTAGCCGTTGGCTAGCTCTCTGGCGGGGCTATAGTTGTAATTGATGATTAAAAGACCTTTTATACCCTTCCAACTGCAAAATAACAGTCATATTAAAGGGTAGAGGTGGTAAAAAACCACTTTTAATTTTCTATAAATAGTCACTCCCTTTCCCACTCCAAACCACACCACTTCTACAATCTCCTACTCTCTTCTAATTGATTATCAAATAGTTTCTTTGCTCTAATTGTTGTAATTGGAAATTGGTGATACTCGATCTCTTCTAATTGTTCAAGCATCAAAAGTGGGAAATTGGACTCTGGAGGTTGAAGGCTTCAATTGCAAAGTTTAAGATTCATTCTAAAGAGGTATTCTTCTATTTAATTTTCCGATTTTAAAATTAGTATAAATATTATTATTATAAGTAAGTCTCTCCTTCTACCTTTCTTATAAATTAATATCACCAAATATTTATTATAATATTATTTATTAAGAATTTTTTTTTCCAAAAATTTGATAATGGACCCTAGGTATCCTATGTTTTTTGACACTGAAGAAAGGGAATATCTTAGACCCCTTTCTGACCCAGTATTTTCTGATGATATAACCCAACCCCAATATAATGACCCTCCCATCCAAGATCTTGAAACAGAATTACCTTCACAGGATATGGGATCGTCTTCCCTACCACCTAGGAGCACCAAGAGGAGTAGAACCTCCGGTGTTTGGCTCAATTTTACAATTGAAAGTGTAGGGAGTGAAGAGAAGGCAATGTGTAACCATTGCAAAAAACATTTTAGTTGTAAAGGCAAAGGTGGTACAGGCCACTTGAACCGGCATTTGCAAAAATGCCTTCCAAAACATGGCCAAATTGACCCTAGGCAAACCCAAATTTCTACTAGTAGTGTTGCTATGAGTAATTTTATTTTTAATCAAGAAGAAACTAGGCTTGAAATAGTAAAGTGGGTAATTCAAGAAGAATTACCCTTTAGATTAATAGATTCTAAAAGATTTCACCGTTTAATAACTAAATATTTAGCACCACAATTTAAACCTTTTTCACGCTACACTTTAAGAAAGGATGCAATAAAATTATATGGAAAAATGAAAACTGCATTAATAGAAACTTTGTCAAACAGTACTTTTAAGATAGCTTTAACCTTAGATATTTGGACAAGTAGACAACAAATAAGTTATTTAGCTATAACTGCACATTATATTGATGAAAATTGGAATATGGAAAAAAGAATAATAACTTTTGAACCACTAGATGCTAGCCATACTGGAATGAATATATCAAATGCTATAAGTAGAAATCTAAGAAATTATAAAATACACAATAAAATAATGGCTCTAGTACTTGATAATGCAAGTGCTAATAATGTTGCAGTAGGAATATTAAGACAACAATTAAACTTAAATATAGATGGAAGTTTATTTCATGTTAGGTGTGCTTGTCATATCCTTAATTTAGTTGTGCAAGATGGATTAAAAATTGTTCAACATCATTTAATAAATATTAGAGATGCAGTAAGATTTATAAAACAATCTAGCACAACCGCTAGAGAATTTAAATATTATTGTGAAACTTTAGGAAAGCAATATAAAAAAATTACCCTAGATGTTGAACATAGGTGGAATTCAACATATTTAATGCTAGAAACTGCACTAGGATTAAAACAAAAAATTACAATATTTTATAAAAGTAAAATGCCTGAATGTGACTTAGAAGATCTTGATTGGCAAATAGCTGAAATTTTAAGAGATTTTTTAAAAGTTTTTTATGATGCAACAAGATATTTATCAGTAGTTTATTACCCAACATCCTCAAGTATTATAACTTGTTTATATCAAATAAGTATTTGTTTTAAACAATATAGAGATGTACCCATTGCTAAGGAAATTATCCCTGCAATGGAAACTAAAATTTTAAAATATTGGCAAGAGATGCCTAATTTATATTGTTTAGCTACTACAATGGACCCTAGGGTTAAATTAGGAGTTGAAGACTTAATAGATGGAATAAATGAAAATATGAATTCTACTTTTCAAATAGATATACGTAAAATAAGAAATCTATTAGAAAGACTTTTTTGTGAATACGATACTAGTAGTAGCATACAAAGTCATACGCGAACCCAACAAACACTACCAGATAATCCCCTTGGAATTTTTTAAGTGGGAGAAGAAAGGGAAAACAACCAGCATCTAGTAGTGGGGGATCATCTGAATTAATGATTTTCTTAGAAAGCCCCCCAATGAGTTTCAATACTATAGAAGAGCATAATGCTTTTAACATTTTGACATGGTGGAAGCAAAATCAGGTTAATTATCCTGTGCTTTCCGCCATGGCACGTGATCTACTAACGGTTCCGGTGTCTACAGTTGCATCGGAATCAGCTTTTAGTGCAGGTGGACGAACCGTGGATGATTACAGGAGCAGTTTAACGCCGGAGATGGTGCAAGCATGTGTCAGTCTTACAGATTGGTTAAGGGCAGAACTGAGAGAACAAGAATATGAAGATGATCAACTTGCTGGAGACTTTGATGATTTGAATATTGATTTTAGTCAACTAGAGTAGTCTAAGTTTTGTTATAATTTTTGTAATCAAAGTATAGGAATTGTACTTTCTCTTTTTTTTTGTTTCTTTTAAACTGCAAATGATAGATAGATGAGTAGGTGCCAACCTAGTTGGGATGTGCTTATACTATAGTGATGTAGTATTATTTGTTCAAGTAATTATGTAATTTTTGCAAAGTTGTAAGTGTACTTGTGATAATTAATGAATTTATATTTTTTTGAGCAAAATTTATCTCAATATGTGTAAGACAATTTTGTGAATAATAAAAGTATTTTACAGAAATTTTTTGGGATTTTTGGGGGGTTTTTTTTAAATTTAAATTAATTGGCCCGCCGGCCCAGCACGCCTGCTGGGGTGTGCCGTGTCGGGCCTGGGTATTGGGCAAACGGGCCGCGGCACGTTAGGCCCACGGCACGGGCCGGCCCGCGGCCCAACCCTAGGCAATGGGTCGGATCCGAATCCGAACAAAAAATAAAAATCCGATATTCGAATTCGATCCGAAATCCGATAAATCTTTTATATGTGAATCCAAATTCGAAACTGAATTTATATACTGTATCCGAATTCGACCGAATAAATAACCGAAATCTGAATTAGATCCGATTTGAACTTAAAACACAAAAGTCAAGTTTAATTATTAAAGCAAATTTTTAACTATCAAAACTAATGAGCCATATAAATATTAAAGCAAGACATGGGTAAGGATGGTTCAACCATGGTTTATAGTTTATACAAAGTTTACTAATTGTTTAATGAAAAGTATATGTTGATTTCGGTTCGGATCCTATTTAGATCGGATATGTACAAATTCAAATTCAGATCCGAATTCGATCCGATCCGAAATCCAATATCCGTATTCGAACCACGAATCTATATCTCATATCCGAATTTGAGATTTTCGAATATATATCCGATCCATTGCCATCCCTAATACCTGTGCACGTACATGTATAACAAACAAGAAACAGCATTTCACAGAAGATTATAGTGCCTTGCCAATTAAGCATGAACATCTTCAATATTTGAGACAGAAACTAATGTCAATGTGATTCTGGTAAATCATGTGCCTTTTCATTTTATTGGGTTTAATGTTGACTATATTTAATTTTATGTTTGACAAAAAGTCTTTATAGTATGGTATGAAAGTATTTATAAGCCCCAAATTTTACTGGTGCGTATATTCTAGTACCATGCATGCACTTATACCGAATCAATAGTCAAAACGTGCTAAGATTTAAACATCAGGAGATTTAAACATTAGGGCCCCGTTTGGATAGCGGGAGAATACAAGAAAGTGAGTGAAAACATGCTTTTCTCGCTTCCTAAGTGCGTTTGGATGACTAAGAAATTGTGGGACCCACTGTTTCTCAAGAATGAAAATGATAAAAATTGCCCCTTTTTGTTTCCTGCACCTAATCATTAGATTCTGCGTCATGAGAAAGTGAGATTTAAAGATTTTCCAATAATACCCTTCTCCTATTTACCATTATTATTGGAGAAATTGGTTTCAAGTGATAATTTTTTAAAATAATTTAGATTCAGTCTTTTAAAATAATTTAGATTCAGTCGCCCAATTCTTGATAGTTGTAGAATAATAATATTTTTTCAAAATAAATGAGTGGATTCCTATTTTTATGGACATTTGACTTATTCTAACTATCATGGGATGTTGACCTAATGCAAAATGAGTGGATTCATATTTTTATGGACAATAACATATATAGGCATATATGCACAATGTACCAGTCCCATATTTCTAATCCTAACAAACAAATCTCTATAACACAATTGTAATTGCCAAAAACTTACGAAGCCAATTTAATGGTTTTAATTAAAACTATAAGAAACACAAAAAAATAAAAAAATAAAACTTAAAAATTAAAAAAAAAAACATAAATTAAAAAATAGACAAACATTAAGTACAAGGATGACAATGGCGCTAGTCTCTTCAATTAACTATCTAGTAAGCAATAAGAAAAAAGGAATATATATATATAGGTTGACTACTCAAAGCCAAAGGCATGCATACGTGTGAGGGTATAATTAGAAATTGCATTCAAGATTCTAATAACTTTCTTGCTATCAAAACACAAAATTTTAGATTTTTAGTTAAAACTACTAAATTTTCTTATAACATCCAAACAATATCAAGAAAATTACTTTTCAATTTCCTTTACTTCACTTTTCTTTTACTTTCTTTTCTCACATCTCTTTCTTGTATTCTCTCGACATCCAAACGAAGCCTAGGTGAAAATTTTCTTCTTTGAATCTCACTATAGGCACATAATAATCTCTAAGATTACTCTCCCGTTCAATGCAAAATAAACAAGTTCTCTGATGGTAGAAAGCAAGCTGGGTCGTAAACCTTTTTAAAACATTTTTGCTTGTATTTCCTATACTACATTCCTGCACAATCCATACCCAGCAAGTTGACTCTTCGACGAATGAACTTAGGAGATGTCACGTCACTCATCACCATAAACTTCCACCAGCCATGAAATAAATCCAAATATGGCATTCTATAGGTTAAAACAAAATTTTAAAAGTTTATGAAAATTCACTATCAGCCCACGAATTATTGACAACTCTAAACTAAATACATTTTCTGAACATTTACATCATCACTTGCACATGTTCTAACCCAAATACCATAAAACACAAATTGATGAAAACAGTTAAAGGCATTTCTAAGCATCTTTCCTCTAATCTTTTCCCCTCTTTTTTGATTGCCATTTTCCTATCGAATAAACAGAATATGATGTTTTGGTGCTGTCCCATTTATAAAGGTGGAACTCCAAATGTCTTTACTGCATCCTTCTGATCTAAAATTCTCTCATATTCACCGGAGGACTTCCCTGTATTAGCAGTAAAAAATGTAAATAATTGGTCCTTCGGTCATTCAATTCATAATAAATGTAGAGTCTCAGTACTCACTGTTAGAATAAAAATTCTTGCTAACTCATTCAGTCATTTCAGTGGTGACACTGTTTGATACGTCATAGGTGGGATCCACCAAAGGTGAAACATAAAGGTGGTTCTGCCCCAGCATAAACTCATGGCCTCCGGGTTGATAGAAAAAGAAGGGGGGAAAAACACAATAAAGCTAATAGGTTTCTTTTTGCATCTAACAGTCGTTGTGTCAATTCAAGGTGGAAGAAGTTGGTCCTACCTTGAACAAAAGATCATTGGCGATGTGTTCCCATGGCAATGAAATGGACATTAAGCAGCACTTGAGAGGCAGCATCTCTTCATCAGATTTGCTGGTGGCAGAAGCAGCCGCAAAGGCATGCTTTGCTGCCACAGATGCGACTGAAGCTGCTTTACGGAATATCGTACCAAGCCCAAAGCCTCTCCTAGACAACTGAACAGGAGAGAAAGGGCCTGAAACTACCTCGCTTTGATCTATTGGAACACAACCATTCAATCTCTGATCAATAATCACTTCAAAAGCTTTGCAATACAATGGAATGTCCAGAAATAACCAAATCATAACATCAATCGGGTGTACAGAAACTAAATATACTGCATTCATGCAAATGCAAATAATTTACAACAGGTACACAAAGAGCAGAGTTGAGAACCAACCTTTCTATATTATAAAATAATATACAAAGATTCTGCATTCATTCAAATGTAAATAATTCACAACAGGTATACAAAGAGCAGAATTGGGAACCGGTCCTTCTATATTCTAAAATTAAATATATATGTGCATGAATATGACTAGCCAGCTCAACTTTACTTTCATGCAAAAAAATTTGCTTCTCTCAGATTGCAATGTTAAATTTAATCATTTTATAAACAATTAATGCAGAAGATGATAGCCATAGCCACTTTAATATCATGGGAGAAGATTGATTTTTCCAAGAAACATAGTGCAAAATTGACATTGATACTGGAGTCCACCACTCCATCAACTACTCAAGAGAGAGAGAGAGTAGTTAATATCACGATCAACAATATAGAGACCGAATGGTTAGATCAAATGGCTTAAAAAATTTAAGAATAAAGAAATAGAGAAGTAGTAGATCCCATTTAGTAAATAGTCTGAAGCAAGGACGTGTTTTCGTTAAATGAACACGGCAGAAATGAATTTAACAGCTCAGGATGCACAAGGAGAAATAAGAAGTGGTGAGCAGCTGATACGCAAAGAAGATTATTTTAGAGAGAATTAGTTGTGCTTGCACAATTCTATCTATCATTTTTTCTGTCTTCTATTAAAACTTACATACTAGAGTAACAATAGATTTACATAATCATAAATACTAATCAAATGACACCATTAAGAATTCTTCTCATAAACCGTTTGACGATTGTGGAACATGTGACTTTGAGAAAGCAATTGTCAGAAATATCAAAATCAGTAAATATTTCATTGTGCCATCCAAGAGGAAAATTAAACCAAATGAAACATGAAAGAACTGAAAACTGATGGATATAAAAAATTCATTAAGTCCACTGGGAAAGCTTTCATCTCGCTATCATTTTCAGAGATAAACCGAGGCATAATCACATTCACAACATTGGGTTTAAAAAATAATAAAAGCTAAAAATACGTGTTTGCAATTTCTATATCCTAGCAGGCAACCAAAAGAACAGGTGGCATCCAATATGCACATTTTTTTCAGAAATAACATTGTTGCCCCAGTCCCATTCCAATCATGAGTAGATGAACTATCATCACAAAAATCTGAGATAAAAATATAACACAGCCAAATGAATTTAATGGAGATTTTTTACTAAGTTGACTAGGCATCTTCAGCCCCAGTAGACCAAATGCTGCAGGGTATTGAAGATGCTCTAGATTACAAGCAGAAAAGCATCCAAAGGAACAAAGCCCATCATTAGGTGATTCTTCCTAAATTTAAAATAGATGGGCATTGAAGGGGCTTATGTGCGAGGGAGGGTAAGAAGCATGGCCTATCCAGAGGGTCACCTGTCAAGTAGACCTTTAGGATTGTCCATGCCAGACCTTCACATGTCAGAAAAAACCAAAGATCCGACCAAGAAGCTAAAACTGCCATGTGTTATGAGAAATTCTTTCCCATTTCTAACAACCAATATACCATGAGTTTATGGTACTTGTTTTCACTAAAGGTCCAGATCCAACCCCAAAAAGTTGGGATAAGGAGTGACGATCGTCTGGCGTGACGCAGGGAAGGGGTGTTACTGTGGCACTTCGTACTCCCAGGGATCTTTTGATGGTTCAGTAATGCTTCAAGGCAGGTCATATGCCAAGTACCAAGAGGAACTGCCGTCGTTTAGTGAAGAAGATTGGACTGGAATTCTGCGCATATATTTCATAAGTTTAAATAGGTTCTTGCAATTTACTAACTTTTATTGCCCAAGGAGGCTCCATGTGTAGGCATTATTTCGAATTCTTGCTTACACCTATACCAAGATATGTGAAGGCTTACACGGATGTATCTTTGTCCATCATCACATAAAGGACTAATATTTATAACCTGAGCAGTGAGCCCTATAAAATCACTAGATCAAGCTGAAAAGGGTTTAAAATTTACCTGCAACACCAGAGACAGCTACTTCAACCTCTCCACGTCCTCCAGGACCTTTCATGTAAAGCCTGTCTGTTTTACTGGGAAAATGACCAAGTGAAAGAAGGCTCCCAAATCGAGACTTTCCAGCTGGAAAAGGGGGAGAGGAAAGAGGACTTAGGGCTTGGTAATACAGGATCACAAAGGGAACAAGTGTCGGTACACAGTAGTCTAAATTGAATAAACACAAATTTATATAACACTACATTGTTATAGGGAACAACATTTAAGATCTAGATATGCAAGAAACTCCAATCAGACCAAACCAATTGCCTCAACTCAACTATATGGGGATTGCAAGAAACTCAAGAAAATAGCTTACAAAGGCTGAAGAGCAAATCAGAAGAATAGATAACAAACTATTTATTTGCTAGTAGACAATAACATAAAGTATTGATATTATTCATTTACAACAATGTCAAAAGGAGTGACGGTTTAGGTGGTACATCCAAAGTAACAATAACACATGAGCAATTTCTAGAAGAGGATATTCATTACAAGTAATGTTCGAAGGCATTTGATTTCTTTGCATCCAAGGCATCAGATCATATAGACTTCATTCACAAGCACTATATGGACAATATGAATCATGAGTTAATTTTTCATGTTTAAAGTGTCAAGATGGTTACTAACATCCAAATAAGTGCTCCATGTTCTACTAGTACCTTTTATTATATTCTTGTGCAGATCGTTAGGCACATGGGCTGAATGGCTTTTGATGCTGAAAGGAAAATGAAGTCTGAAACATAAATTATGAATTGAAAGAATATTTTAAAATCAAGATTTCCCTTTTTTTTTTTGTTTAAACTATGATTATTACCGTCCATCTTCAATAGTCCAATTTTTATGGGTCTTCAATAGTCCAATTTTTGCTTGATTCTTAATATCAGATTTGTTCCAGTTTTTTTTTTTAAATTAACAGAAGAAATTATTAAAAAGAGGGAGAGACAAGATCCATGAGTGTTGGACAAGAAACAAGAAGCAAGAGTACAGGAAAACAGAAAAACATAAAAGGAAGCATAAAGAAAACAGAAACTGAGAGTACGCAGACGTCTTGCAAAGACATTTTGTAAGGGCTAGATACCATCATATGCTTCTCTAACCATTTGATAACTGACAAATCCTGAAAAAAGAGTAACCTGAAACCAAAAAACACCATGTCAAGAGACCTTACAAGGTGCTGTTGCCCATAAATGTTCTACAAATTAAGAAATTCCCCTATTATAATGACCAGATGATAAACATTATCCACTAACTGAAAGAGGTACATAATAAGATATCATCTGATAATAGCATTTGTCTATGTGGTTATATTCCTTTAACAGAATATTTATTTGACATAAATAAAAAAACTAAACTTGTTGACTATAACATGACTGAAAACTAGACCAATTTCTCCACACACCTCTCTCTCTCTCTCTCACACACACACAGCTTCATACATATAGTTACTGCATAGATGAGAGCAAACTGGAAGAGACAACATGGTTCATTGGATGTCCCACCATATCGTTATGTATCTCTTACTGATGAATCAGTGTTTCTGTAGCCAAGCAGAATGTGTCCTCCAAAAATAAATTTAGGTAGCCAAATGAATAAGATACTCCACAGGATACTTTTCCCCTTTTCTTCTATTAAAACCTCCAAAATGAGGAGGGAGTTTGGGTTAACCTGTAAATTTGACCAATGTCATATTACAGCCAAAAGATCAGGACATCCACATTCCACTGTGACCTCCATTAAAATCTCCAAAACTGTTATAATCATAATTCACCAGTCCTATTAATATTACTCAAAACACAATTTCTGCATATGAAGACCAATACTAGTTATAGTATTATGCCACTTCAAGTATTTGTTAAACTGCAGTAATTCTTAGATCAATCCCAATTATACATCCTCAAAAGCACACAAACATGAACCAAAAGCAGCAGACAGATATAACTTCATAAAGTAGAAAGGCAGAATTTCCATAACTATAAACTTTGTCATGATCATTATCACACCACTTATAGTATTTATTCAGATGCAAAAATATTCAAATCCCACACAGAAAGGAAAAGGCATCACTAATGATTAAACCATGCATAGCTGTAGACACGTAATTCCTTCAAGTTCAAATGTTAAAAACATTGAACATTCAAATTATAATCATCCAATGTGTACAAACAATGTACCATAAGTGGCTAGTCAAACTCTTAAAACTGTACTATATGTGTCTTGTTTGAAACATATATTACATATATGAATCCACTGAAAAATATACACATCACCAGGCTCATACCAGATCCCAAATATGAAGACAAGAACACAACAAAACAACAGAAATCTCACAGGAAAGGTGATGTCTTTATTCAGACTAGGACATTAATCTAAACTTCAGTAAATTTTCAAACCTTGGATCTTTTGGCCCTTCCTGAATCAGTGTCTATTCTCAGAGAGGAAATATTACTAATACTGCTATCATGCTCTGCTTTTTCCATAGGAAACGCTGCACCATCATGTGCATTGAGAAGTACACAATAGCAATGATCAGTTTCAGTTAAGACCTGTCCCCAAAAATATTCCAGATCAAAGACTAGTTTTCATGAATTTCTGCAGCACTGCAAACATTCCAGACTAGAACATTTCCATGATGGGTAAGCATCTAGGCATGGCCCTCAGGGAACAAGGGAAAAATAAAAATATAGAATCCACAAAATAAAAAGTAGAAATGTGGCAAAGCTAACATCTATGGTATAGGTGCATTAAAAAAAATCTATACAATAACATTTATAGCAGTGATAACAATCATAATCATGATAATGATGCTGATTCTGATAATGAAGATAAATAATAAAGTGGTAGAAAAACCTTGGAATGCAAATTCATCAAAATGGAAAGAGCATTCTTGCTAAAACAAAAAATATGACACAAAACATGCCTTATCCCAAATAGTTGGTTTTAGCCGTACAAATCCTATCCCTCTATCTTAAATACTTCAAAAAACATATCTTTAGCTATATTGTGAGTATCTAAATCCTTTTTGATTGACTCCATTACGGTTCCTTTTGGTCTTCCCTCGCCCTCTTAGATCTTCCAACAAATAAGCCCTCACAAATTCCTATATTTGCCTCCCTAAGTCTTCGTTTACATGCCTAAACCAACTTAATATACTTTCCTTTATATTATCACCCATTTAGGCAATATCTAGCTGCTCTTACATTTTGTATTCCTTATATTTATTGGTCTTCTAATACATCTATCCCACTATCTGCAGCTCAGTGATGCTCTCGTCCTCTTCATATTTTCCTTTTTATTGCCTAACGTTGTAATCCATATTTTGTAGCATGTCTAATGAATATATCATAAAAATTCCCCTTTAATTAAAGTAGAACGTAGAAAATTTTCCCTTTAATTAATGTTGAACATGTTGGTCATATAACAATCCAAAAGCGCCTCTATACTTCCTTTTGAGAACCCTTGCTTACAACATAGCACATCATCTAGGAAGGATCCTTGCTCACTTATCACTGGAACTGTGTTCTAACTTGACGTATTGTTTCAAAGGATGCCCTAGCATAAGATTGAAAAATGGTTTATGATGAAAAAGATTTTCAAACTTGATAAAACCCTCATCCTTTACTCGGGCTTTGAAACAATAATGCTTAAAATATATAGCAGAAAAAACAACCTTAGTAGAGTTGTAGTCATGCCAGAAACATGTTGAAATCTAATCCCCGCAAGTACAATAATTTTTGATTTATTTCCAAAATTTCATATACTTTGTGCAAGTCCATAAATGTGATGTTAGAAATCTCATATGGCAATAAAAAACTAGATAGAACTTTTTCTTACAAAAATAAGATCTAACGAAACCCATAATACACTTTATTATGATCATATCCATAAACCAAAATATACGTTTCAGAATTGCCAATTCCAAACCTCACTAAGTACCTCTACATAACACTGATAAAAAAAATTTGGTTATCTTGAACTGAAAAGCAATTAAAGTCTAAACAGAATAATATGTAATCATTTTCTCATTGCATCCTGACAGTAACATCAGCTTCACCTATCTGATTTCATATTTGTAGCTGAATAAGAAGGAATAAAAGCACAAAATGGAAGCCATAAATGTAAAATGAACTAGTAAACTCTAGGAAACAATCAATAGCAAAGAAGATTACTATATGCAAACCACATGAACCAGTTCATAAGACGCCACAACACTAAATGGGACGTTTCATCCTACAACCATACTGCTATATAACACAAATCTAACATATTACCACTGCATCAAAAGTGGAATCAAAGTCATCAACTGCAAAACAAATATCTGGATAGGCAGGGGTTGTTTCTACTTCCTGGAAGCACAACAGTGAGAGTGTCAGTAAGAAATTTAAGAAAACAAAGCATTATCCCAGAAAACAGAATTTATTGAGGATGAAAGGATTCACCTTTTTTGAGTCCAAATGGAAATTAACACGACTTGGAGATGCATAGACAGTCTTCACAACCTGCAGAGGGGGATGTCATTCAAGGCAAAATGAATATGCATTTATAGAAGTGCATCTTGCATAATAAAGCTTGAACCAAGGGAGAAGTGGGCAAAAGTTTATCTACAAAGAAGTGAAAACATTGTCTCTTATGAATAAATGTGAGAATCTACAAAGAAGTGAAGACATTGTCTCTTATGAATAAATGTGAGAAGCCAAAACTAAACTAATGAGTCATATAATTACACCATATAATATATGGTTACACCACATATATTTGTGTTGGAAACAGTATTCTGTAAGTACAACAAGTAGTGTAAAATAACAATAAAACAATAAATCCATACCACACAAAATTAATGCCTTACCCTCACCAATTAAGCCAGTAATATAATTTCCATTCCACTATTCCAACTTGCCTCCAGCTCAATTTGATCAACTTTTCATTGTTTTATCATCTATCCAGGCTAATAAGCTCTCTTAGAGACAGTTCTTATTTATCTCCCTTGTTCTCTCCAGACATCCAGATATATTTTACATAGCATTTATTAGCTTCTGGGTACATTTGTCCCCCATCTCAAGTATGGTCATTCTAATTCACGGACCAGAATACCATACAAATATATGCATGATAATGAAAAATTATGGTTCTAACACAAATATATGTACCCCTTGCATAGGGTAAACTAGAAGCAAACAAAAAGGATCCCCGAAGAAACACAGAAAGATTTGCACAACGGGAAAAACATAGACCCATGACCTAGTCAACTTAGAGAGTAACCTCAGCTATTATTTACATCCCTATAACAAATTTGTAACTGTAAGACCTCCATCAGCTTTTGATATCGCTAAATGAAGGTTGCTCAAATTGAAAGTTGCAGTCATGCAGGAATCAACATCTACATGCAATACTTTTGTCCTACAATGAATACTAAAAAAAAAAAGAATGTCTGGCAGTTTTATGTTTGTATAAGTTCAAACTTCTACTTCATAGCTTATTGAATTACTTGAATCTAGAGAATGTCTGGCAGTTTTAGCTCTATTATGTTTATGTTTTGTGCCTTAAGGATACAAATATTGCAAAAGTGTCATATGAGTTTTGGTATAGTAGAATATTTTGGAATATTATTGTTAATTATTTAAGAGCACATTTTTGTGTACCCTACCCTATTCTGATTCAAATACCAATTCAATTTGAATCCATCTTACGTATATTTATCAGAGAGAAAAATTCATCTTATTATTTGATCAAGATACAATGTGAATCACCCTCACAACTTTCCAATTCAATGAAAATTTTAAAGCACTGGTCTTATGCATGGATGGCACCATCTTTTCTTAACAATCTCAATTTCTTTATGTGAGCAAAAATCATTATTCCCCAAATGGGAAATATAATTTAATAAGCAAAAAAAAAAAAAAAAAGATATTAAAAAGAATCTTAAAGACTAAGAGATGCACAACACAAGATACAAGTTTTTGAATGACTATACTTGATTTTCTAATTCCCCCAAGTCAGGCTGCAGATACCTTATATATAGGAGATAATGGTGTCTCTGCTCCATTTTGATAATTCTGGAGAGCCTGAATGCTGAGATACAAGAAAAAAAATGGTTATTTTGCTTGAATAAGAAATGGAGATAGCACAAGGTACCAATAATTTCTTCCCACAACTGGGGAAGATAAAAAGAAAGAGTACACATTTCTGAGTTACAAAGAGTTATAAATCATACCAAAATTCAAAAGCTTGATCTGTCTCTCTTTCTAATTTTTTTTAGGATAACCAAAACTGCATTATATAATAGCTCATTGTTTGCCAAGGACAAGTGCCCTGGTATATACGTAAACTGATGATTAATGCATTAATATCCTAAGAAATATATTCTAAAGTAATCATTAACTATGTATACAAAGGATTAAACTGGATTTTGAAATCAATCATGAAGCACATGATTTGGGCTATGATGCCAGAAATTATAAAGAATTTATTTAAATAATAATAATGTGGAACTATAAAAAATGTTCATGAGAAATTTCTTAAACCATAAAAATTTGGTAAAGGCCTAAAAGTGGACATAGAAAATAATCAAAAACCAGTGAAAATACAGATATTCTTGCAAAACCATCCATGGCAAAATTTTAAAAATTACTGAACTAGTTACCACTCACCACTAAGTAATTCTTTTTGGCATTAGAAAAAGGAAAAAAAAGTAGTAGTAGTAGTAATCAAATAAATTATCTCAACTAGTTGGGATTGGCAACATGAATCCAATTCCTCCATCACAATATATCAAAAACCATATCTTCTGTAAGCCTAAGGATATTCACACTCTCTCTGAAGTGAACCATTCATATTCTTTTGTTGCTATTTCTCTCATCCTCTTAGATTTTTCAGTGGTTACCTTTCAGATCGTCTGACAACTGCCTCCCCAAGTCTCTGCTTTACAAGTCAAAATCATTTTACCCTCCTTTATTGATTTGATCACCTATTTGGGTAAACACCAAGCAACTCTCGAATATGTTCATTTCTAATAAAAGAAACGAATATAAAGGCACTCAGAAAGTGATTAGATTTTTCCTTTGTAATGAGTGTATAGCAAAACATATCCAACCAAAGTACTTCAGCTCCAAATGTGCAGTTTCTTGACATCTTGCATGCAATTTAATTAAGAAAAAACAACCAAAATGTCTGGAAGCATAACAAATTCTATAAAATATCACATATACTGATATACATGAATATAATTATCAACATTACATTCTAAGGCTGGGCTGTGTTCAGCCATTTGGGGTCTATCCGGTATCCCATAGGCCCATTGTAAATTTTGTATCTATTTTCTAAAATTAATGGAATCGACTAACTTACATTCCAAAAAAAAACATTACATTCTAAGGCGCCCAGATGTCTAAGGTCAATTTTGGGATCTTAATGTCACGCATTATGTGTTAACATCACAATAAAGTTAGCTATAAACACATATAGCCCATGTGGGACACTGCTTTGATGGGCCTACACTAGTTAGTGTCCTTTATAAGAAATAAATATTATCTGAAGAGGCACAAGCATGAAAGACAGAGACAAACCCATGATGAATTACATTTTCAATAGATACGACAGTAGCAGCACAAAGCACACTCATTCATTGACTCCGTAAAATTGT
This sequence comes from Buxus sempervirens, assembly GCA_947561395.2. Classification (NCBI taxonomy): domain Eukaryota; kingdom Viridiplantae; phylum Streptophyta; class Magnoliopsida; order Buxales; family Buxaceae; genus Buxus; species Buxus sempervirens. Next base: position 34,820,521 of record OX387190.1, read on the forward strand.
GCCATTTAGATAGAAATGTAGGACAATGGAAATCATGTTGAGAACCCTTGCTCGTCTGAAAGCTCTTTGAGTCCCTAGGTATAATAGGATGTGGAACTCAAATAAAATGAAGGCAAAATGCTACTTGTGCATATAGTAGAACACAAAATTAATATGACAAAAAGGGGAAATTGAAAATTACCTGCAAATTGCAACTGTTACAGTGAATGAAGTGTGAGCAATTAAGTTCAAGTAAAATGACCGTCTCCAATCCACCTCAGCAGAATCTTCACCAATCAAATTATCCAACTGGTTGGAAGAAAATCAACACAAGTGCCTTATTTAACAATAGAAATTAACTTAAAACTAATGAACAAAAACTATTCTTTTGTTAGATTTACTTAAGGGCTAGAAGATAATAAACATATGCATCACTTATTTTTTATAGAGATTCCCAGTTACTATTTATATTAAGGCATCACAAAATTCACCAATTTCATATTGATGCAACCAATCGCTACTAATTTTATAAAATATTTCGAACGAAACAATTACCAGATATTAAAATAAATCAAAACAAAAAATACATGGAATGAACACGACAGTAACAAATTCAAATCAAATAGAGATTTCAATTATTAAAAAGTATCAGCAAAAAACCAATAATGTGATGCAGCTCACCAGATCATACAATAGAAAGGAATCGCCTTCTAAGAAAAAAGAGAATGAAAAAGAAAACACTTTTTTGTTCATATAATACCTGGGATGCAAAAGACCTTAGTACTTTGTGAAAATATGAAAAAAAAAACCCTCTAAAAACCTTAACGTTAGCGATTATAGGAAAATTTTCTCTAACTATCAGCAATAAATCATGGATATAACAGCATTGATTCTATTTTTGCCAGTATTGATTCTATAATTATTATGAAAGTACAATATGAATAAAACAACAAAGAAGAACAGCCCCATTTGGAAAAACACTTTTTCTCTTTCATTATTATAAGCCCATGTCACAAGAATGTTATATTTGAGTCACATGGAATAAGTAACAAAAACTAGACAACGAATATATAACTATGTTTAGGAAGTATTTAATGTAGGAGTACAAATTTAGCAGTTATTTTTATTATTTTTAATTTGTTAAGTTATTTTACAGATGGCTTTATTTACAAATATAAAAAGTAATTTATCCCGCTCTAGAAGCTCATCTTTAGAAGGTAATTTTAGTATTAATGATTTCTTCTATATACAGTTATCAAGTTAAACAAGAGTTCATGAATGTTTAAAATTGGGACAGAGAAATTTACAAGGCCCTGAATATAGGTTCACAAGGAGGTTGTGAAGCCTTTAGAAAATAAATATTATGGTCACATTGGTGATTTCCAGTCATAACGTAAAATTATAGAGTTTAACTTCTTCATTAAATGTATGTGGCCATCCCAAGCATCAAATCAGGCCCTTAACCTCTTTGTCAATATCCTCTTTACCCTTTTCTACTTTCCTTCCTAACAGGTTCGCCATGGGGTAGTTAGCATATTAAGTCAGCTAGTTCATCCCTAGCCTGCCTGCATCAATCTTCAAACAATATCAACCCAAACATCTTGTCTTATGTGATCAAGCTGATCATTTCATCGCCATGTCTTTCTCCTTCTTTCACCTTACTTTTTAGTTAAGTATTCTTACTTTCTAGTTCATTATTCTTATGTTTGTATGGAATTTACATGGTACTTCCAACCATCCTGCCTCAGCCAACAACTAAGCTATCTGTTGGTGAAGCACTTGGCTCTGACAAATGGAAGCAAATATGCTTTATTTTGTTTGAAATTTTATCTATACTTCAAAATTTGAATTATATTTTTTGAACATTTTATCAGCCTATTGCTTTTCTCAAACAGGCATGACTGATTCCATAGAAATTCACAATTCCCACGATCTTGCAAGCAAGTGTAACAGTCTTCAAACAATTTCCAATTTCATAGAGATCATGTTCTAATATGTCAGATTCTTGTTAGCAATAGGACAATATTTACATGGGCTACAAGGTCTATGAAGATAGAAAATCTCAAATCAAGCAAAAAACTAGGAAGATATTTCATATAATTTGCCAAATGCAAAAAATAACGCATGAAAAGCAAGATATTTAGCTGATTAAAATCACTCTGATTTACAGGGATACATGTTAAAGTAATTTCTTCAATACATGAATAGCTGATAATCAAATCATCAAACAGCATGTAATCAGTGGCGGAACCAGGCATTGGTTAGGGGGGGCAATTGCCCCCCCTAACATTTATTTTTTTATTAAAAAGGTATATATTTTATATATATTTTTAATTAAAATTTATGTTTTGCCCCCCCCAAAATTTCTGATTTGCCCCCCTAACCCATTGAAAATTTTTCTATTTCATGAAAATCCTTTCTAAAATTTCTGGTTTGCCCCCCCAACCCATTGAAAATTTTTATATTTCATGAGAATACCCTCTAAAATTTCTGGTTTGCCCACCCCCAAGTCATTAAAATTTCTATATTTTATGAGAAGTGTTAATTGAAATTTTTTTTTGCCCCCCCAGATTTAGTGTCCTGGTTCCGCCACTGCATGTAATTACTTAAGTAAAACATGAACCATGATTTTAAGGGATTACATCTTTCCCAAACAGCAAGAAAATGGTTGAACTGAAAATTTAGGAGATATAGCTGGACTCATGGAAGTTCGAGAAACCAATGTACTAAGTAACGCAAGGTTATCCTATGACGAAAAAAATGATACAACCGAAGGTGGTAATCATTACTTAGTCAATGCAAGTGCTTTGACGATTTAAAATTGTGTTTCTATGACCTTTAAATTGAAAAAATCCCTTTATAAATCAGACCACAAAAGGATTTAGTCATATACAGCATATAAAGCAACTTGTCTTCATGTTTCTTTTACCTTAGGTGCCCACCTGCGTACAAAATAAGGAGGAACTCCTTCCACATTATCATTGAAACCATACCCAAGCAAGCTCTGCAACAACATAGTTCTGCTTAAGAACCTGAATGCCACAATTATTTAGCAAAATAAAGGATGATACGTAAGAAATGCATTATGCTGTATAAAAATAGAAGGCCATACTAAGTTGGATATAGCAAAAAAGAAATACCATTTTCCTAACAAAAAAGATTAGATCGTCGTCCTGACGCCCCTTTGGCTCCCAACCACGAATGAAGTACAAATCAAGGATATCATGCCAAAAGCGTAAATCCATTTCAACATCTGAAGCATCTTCGTCATCGAGGGTGGTTTTCCCCAACAAGGTCGAGTGTTTCTTCACCATGCTGAGCAATTCATACCTGCCAGAAAACAATTGAAAAAGCATAGTTGGAAAATTTTATTCATTTCCGATGGACTTCGAACTTTCAATTGATTAAAATCTATAAACCACATGAGAGATTAACAAAATGAGATTGCAAGTTGCAATGGGTCCATTCTTTTGCATGAAGCACCCTGATATCATGATGAAATTTGGGGCATAAAGGACGAACGAAAAAAATCTTAAGGTGTACCCCCATGCCGACGAATAAAATAGAAAAAGAAAAATCATCAATTTTGATTTCAAGAAACTAAACCCTAATTTTACGACAAATTAAATTATACAGAAGCGCACGAGCTATTCCAAATCACAATACAATTAGAGTTTCGTTTTGGTTACCTCGTAGGGGCTTCCCCGCCATCTCCGAGAATATCGATCTCCAAATTTTTTTCTCTCATTGATCTCCTTGGTTTCCAATCGATCTCAGAGTTAGACATTAAAATACAGCGGGCGCCTGTTGTCCATGAACTTCAAATTTTTAGTGTTAGAACAAGTGGAAGAAAGAGATCAGGCGAAGAACCCAAGGGAGAAATGCCCAGTGTTCGCAGCGAAGACGTAACTGCCTTTCTTACGGAGCAGACACACTGTGCACCGAGTACGTCAGAACTCGTAAGTCGTAACAACGCAGCCCTCTACCAACAGCGGACGATCGACGTGGTAGGAACCCGCAACGAGGAGTGTGCAACCACGCCTACAACGGGACACGTTCGAATTCAAAATTCATATTTTTCAAAATAAATAACTTTTTACTTTTCCTCAAGACTTTTTTTTTTAAATGCAGGGTATCCGGGCCCGCTTACACTCAACCGATTAATCCCTGAGGGCCAATGTAAGACCTTGCAACCCACATGGTCCAGTTAAGTCTAAGGCCCATAGACCTTATGTAGGTAGCCCCAAAGAATTAATAACACCTAAGAGGTTTTGAACTTGAGACCTTGAAGAGAGCACACCCCCATGCCCCAAGCCTTGACCACTAGGCCAACCCTTTGGAGTTAAGCGATTTGCTAAAACTATGTGCATCATTTCAAGTTTCACCTAACAGGGTGCAAGGGATTTAGAGGGAACCGTTACACATTGTTTAAAAGGGAATTTACTTGTTACGACAATTACACCCTGTTATTAATCTATCTATCTATTTCTATTCTATATATAATGGGAATAGGCCCCTTGGAAAACGTGCCAAACAAAATGTGCATCTTTCCAAAGTAACCCTTACACATGTATTAAGAAGATTTATTAATTAAGGGTACAATGGTCAAAATTTACAATTAGCTTTAAAAACTATCCTCACCCAAGTTCCCCCTCTCTCCCTTTTTGCACACATGCAAGTACTGCACGTGCATATTGCTAGTGAATCTTAACCAAGGTGCACATTGCATTTGGCATGCTTCCCAAGGGGTTTTCTAGCATTATAGATTTAGTATAGATAGATAAAACATTATAGGACAAATTAATCCAAGATTGCGCACTTACTTCAAGGCTGTACTAAAACGGTAGAGTGACTAGTATCATGCAGTCACTTGTAGCTCTTATAAACAAATCATTCAAATGTCTTAACATTCGTACGTAGCAAATTATAACAAAGATAATATGGTTTAATCACATCTTTACCAATTTGTCTATTTAGCAAATTGACTAATAATCATGAGGTGGATCCTTTTCTTGGTTTTGACAAAAGACTTTGGAGAGATACTTCGGCCTCGTTCGGCATTTATTTTGGGAACTTGGAATGAGTTACAAATGGTAGAATGAATTTTAGGCGTTAAATGGGTGTTTGGTCCATTTGAGGAATAAGTTTTAAAAAAATACTCTACAATCCAGAATTACTTTAAAGACCTGTTCCTAGATTTTCAAAATGAGTTTTGTTAAATTGCAGTGGCATACTTGTAATATTTGTAAATTACAAAGGATATACTTGAAAGTTGTTTTAGAAATTTTTTTTTTATATGACTGATAGATTTCTCATTTATGGAAATTTCTATTAAATTAAAACAATGACAAATTTGTAATATATATAAGCTTTAAAAGAATCAATCGTCCTTCACTAAATATCAAACCTAACTTTTCTTCAACTTCTAAAAATTAATTTAGAGAACTCATTCTCAATTCAGAATGAAATAAGGCCTTAGGGAACTTTTTAGTATCTTTTGCTTACTGTCTCTTGATTCCTTATAATCGACTAAAGAAAACTTTAGAACTTCTTTGGTTGTAGTGTCTTTTTTGAAGAGCTGATTTTGATACTACTAACTTGCTGATAGGTGTTGCCAACGTTTTTTGAGCTTATTTGGAGGACTAAAAATGAAGTATTGCTCGATAGCCAATCACCTTCAGTGAAGGTTACTTGTTCTTACGAGACCAAGCTGCAAGAGGACTCAGATTTTGAAAGATGAGAACTTTAAGAGGTCAAAACACACGGAGCAAAAGGACATCTGGTGGACTTACACTCCCAACGCATTTTTTGATAGCTAATTTCGATGGTGAATCTCGGCCAAATATCATTGGCTGCGACTGGAGGTTTGAGTTAAGATACGTATCAAATTTGGGCCCTATGTCCCACACATTTTGTCACAAATTTGTGGAGGTTCACTTCTCGCATGTTATCAGGAAGGAAATGAAGTTGCAGATAACTAACCTAATTATGCTCATACTTGTTCAGTGTTAGGGCTGGCAATGGGTCGAATACGGTATGGATCTGCCATGATCTGAATCCGAACCGAAAATAAAAATCCGATATCCGAATTCGATCCGAAATCCGAAGGATCTTTTATATGTGAATCCGAATTCGAAACCAAATTTATATACTGTATCCGAATTCGAAATTCGACCAAATAAATAACCGAAATCCGAATTCGATCCGAATTAAATCCGATTTGAATTTAAAACTCAAAAGTCAAGTTTAACTATTAAAGCAAATTTTAATTATCAAAACTAATGAGCCATATAAATATTAAAGTAAGACATGAGTAAGGATAGTTCAACCATGGTTTGTACAGAGTTTACTAATAGTTTAATGAAAAGTATATGTTGATTTCGGTTCGGATCGGATATAGACAGATTCAAATTCGGTCGGATTTGAAATCTGATATCCGTATTCGAACCATGGATCTATATCTCATATCCGAATTCGGGATTTTCGGATCGGATTCAGGTCGGATATATATCCGACCCATTGCCAATCCTATTCAGTGCTTGAGCGGATATCAAGCGTTGTGTGTGAACCCTATTTTTTTGCGTCTCACTTGTGCTCGAGCGTGGGACATGCGTTGTTTTTTAAGAAAAAATAATTTATAACTTGCAACTCGAGAGCTCGTGTGAGACCACTGCGAGAGTGCGAGCAATTTTCTTGTACTTGATTAAGGATACCTCCCATTTTCTGATTTGTGGTTTGTCAGATGATGCTCGGGGATGTTCCTTTCATCGTTTCGTTATATTGAATAAAATTTTTTTTTGAGTTGTTGAAATCCTTTTTTTCTTCCAAAATAGCCACCTTTTCCAGATGGGAAATTTTGGGCTGGCCTGCAAGATACGGTGAAAAACCAATGGAAGCAAATCGTCTGCAATTTTTTGACTGATTTACTTCTTGCTTTCACGCGGAGTATCCCGTGGTAAGTGTTTTTGAAGTGGTCCTACTTAAAACATTTACCAAAAAAAAGGAGAAAAACACTTGTTGGATGCTCCACACGGAAACATCCAATTTTAAAAGCAAGAAGCAACTTAATACAAAATTGCAGACAATTTCATCGTAGAAGTTTCCGTCCAATTTGGCAGCACCAAGAAAGTTAAGAAAACGATCATTTTGCATTTGTTTAACGAAAATAAGAAAATATTAGCAAACCATAAGTTTTGGACCGTCCAATTTGGCAACACCAAGAAAGTTAAGAAAACGATCATTTTGCATTTGTTTAACGAAAATAAGAAAATATTAACAAACCATAAGTTTTGGATGGATCTTACTGCTTGGGTTATGATAGTCTAAGAAAAAGTTTGTATCAAAAAAACCATTTCTCAGGTTGGGATGGATAATTTCCATGTCCAAACATCATTCGAGAGCACAATCTGTGAACAATTTGTAAGCATAATTGGTAGGGCTCACACTTTCAATGCCCATATGTTCTTTGCTGGCATGTCTTGTATCAAATATTTTCCTAATTCATATACCAAATTAATAGTTTGAATCAGCCATGTTTCTCTGTGCGGTTTTGATCAAATTCCATCCATACAAGAACAGCGAGCGTATAAAAGCTTGTCATAGATGGAAATGATTTTGGATTCTCTATACTTGCATGGAGGCATTATTTGATTTTGGCATGTCTTGAATAAGATTCTATGGCTAAATTATGTCGCCCAACAAGTTTTTCCATCTGCAGCATTTCATTCTAGCAGAAAAAGGAGAAAGATCATCAATAACGAAACTTTCTTTGTTTACCTCAAATTATCTATACCATTAATGAAGGGAAGAGGGGAGAATATTCTTTTTAGATTTTGATCTTTTTTTTTATTTTTTCAAACATTGTTCTTCCCAAACAAAACAATCCCCTATCATTTTAAATGTAATTATCTCCCCTTGTTTATCACAACCTTTTTTCTAGGCGGGTGCAACCCTTAGTAATACTCTTAAAAGGCAATTCTGTAATTTAAGGAGAACCCTTTCAAACACTTGTTAATTTGGAATATCATTCGAAAAAGGCCCCTCGAAAAAGATACAGTGTCTTTCTCGGTTTCTCCTATGAGAAAAAGCCAGAGGACGGCATGATGAGAAAAAGAGAAAAATATAAAAAATAAAACCGACAGCAATCATTCAAAGGCAAAAAAAAAAGTTATTATCTGAGTAGTAAAAGTGCGTAAAATGCTTTTCTACTACTTTACTTCACATCCTTTAAAGGCCCTCCTTTTGTTATCATTGATGATCTGAATCCCAAATTCAACCAAATACCAAAAACTTCCCCAGATCAAAACCCTGGCTAGTCTTTCTCCACATCAATTGCTTTTCTTTTTCAACATAGGAAACATGATTGGAAATAAGAGTTTATATATGAGGACTTGAAGATACTAACATGTTTTCTGGGCAAAAGATCTGCCAGTTTGTAAATTTTTTCATAAAAAGGAATCAAGAGATGAAGAATTTAAGTAGCCCATTATGCAAGGTTATTTCCAGACCCGAAGCATGTAATCAGACTGAACCCATTTTGATTTCACCATTAATTTTACCACAATCCACATTAAATAAACTTCAGAATCCCACAAATTAAGCCCATGAAATTAAATTACATATATGAAAAAAACAAACAGTTTCAGTTTGTACTTACATCATCCAGAGTCTTGTACAAACTCACCTCTCCCCTTCCCCTTCCAGGTTCTTTTCTGGGTACCTTTCCTCTTGGCCTGCCGGAGATTCCCATCATTGCATATCAAGGGCATGTCATTGGCATCATCATCACCATCTCCATCTTCTTTGGTATCGATATGTATACAAGCACATCTTTCTAGGGAGGCGAAGAATGCCGTCGCGAGACCACTGATGAGACACATAGCCATGCTGTCCAGCCTTACGCACCCAGACGAGCCGTTGCTCGTTGATGTCCGCACCCTTGGCTCCGCCGGGTTCCCTCGAAGATTGAAGAAGCTACAGCAACCGGTAGTAGCCATGGAAGTTGCAGGCGCGCTCATCCTTTCATCCCGGTGGGAGAAGGAGAACTACATATCAAGTGATCTCGATTTATGCAATCCTAAGGCACCTTGTAGGGGTGGCTTCTTCATTCAATTTATGCCCTCCCGAATTTCCATAAATCACAAGCACGTCCCCACTGAAAACGACATTAGATCGAGGCACGCGAGGCTCTTTTCTGGGTTGCTTGGGAATTTACGCTCGGATCTTATAATTCTTTAGCTCTTGCTTTTCTGCGTGGGCCCTGGGCTAAGAGAGGTAGGTAACGCCGCTCGCTATGTTATAATTATACAAATCTTTTTTGGCAAATGAATATATTATATCTTTTTTTTGAGTAAAATATAAATGACATTCAATTATTTTTCTTACCCTACAAAAATAAATGGCTAAAGAGAAAGGTTAGCTTACAAAATAATATCAGTAGAAAGAGATTTGAAAGAGAATCTAACACCGTTGATGCGAATGTGATCATACCCATGGGCTCACATGGTAACTTTAGAGTCAAGAATGCTTTAAGGGAGGGAAAAAATAGAAATTATTAGCAGAAATGGCGTGGTTAAGAGCATTATAAATGCCCCGATGAGTATACACATATGGGGTCACATTTACCCGTGAATTGGAGTTATAATTAGTAATCAAAAGATATGATAATGTGGAGATAAAGATAATGGAAGAGGACGAGAGTGAGAATTAAAAAAGAAAAAAGAGAAAAAGGAAAAAAAAAAGAACCGGCCCCTTTAATCTAAAGATGAAAGTGGTTGTCATCATAGGTTGCCCACTCGACCTGTCAATTAAGTGGGTATCTCTCCTTAAGGGGGCCAAGCAATTCGAGTCTCAGTATATTCGGGGAGTGATTTGCTTAAGTTTCTCGGATGTTTATCGAATGTTTCTCTGAGTTTTATCGAATGTTTAATGCTTGGGAAAGGCAAGAAATATTCTGCGTCCGCATCCTTCTGTTATATTCCAATCGAAATTGGGGATGAAAATACACACAGATTCTTCTATCTGCCTTTCAATTACCGCCAATCAAAATATTTCATTCATGTGACATGCTTTGATAGGTCTTTTGATAATCCTTTGCACAAAATTTCATATAGTACCCAATCAGCCCAAGAACCCTTTGAATGCTTTTGGAGAAATATATAGGTGATGGCCAAATGATGTGACTTAGTTATTCAATTTATTTTCTCCCAAATCCACCCTGGACAGCTTGCATAATGGATTGAGTCCGTAAAATCTCTAAACCTTACTATACATTAAAATGCAAACCATGCTTGTCCCAATGGTTGGCCCAACCCACCAGCCTTAATACTCTTAGGACGTGTTTCAGCTGGGCTGGGCTGGGCAGGGCCTCCAATCTAAGGAGTCCACATGGTCTATGCAATACGGAGCGAGTAAAGGACGCTATGAACGCACCGGCCTTCATATTCTAAATGTGCGATCCAGTTGGGCCGGGCAGGGCCTCCAATCTAAAGACTCCAAATGGTACATGCAACACGGAGCTGGTAAAGGATTCTTGATTCTACGAGAGCGTTTCACCTAGAACCACTCAATGGCGCCGCGTGAAATGCACGGATGGATGTCCATGTCAGGAGGGGGCCCCACACATTCAAATTCCATCCCAGCCGGTGGTTTCACAAAACCATTGGATTTTGGCTTCAGATGAAATGCTTTCTAATTCTACACGTTCATAGAGTGCCTGGGTCGTGTTAGAGTTACGAAACCCTGTTCCTTCGAAATTGGGCCGGTGTGGACACGTGGCAATGTTGATGATGTGTCTCTGCGTGGGCGTGCAAGTATCCTTTGATACAATGATTTCGAGTCGGGTCTTGACCCCGGGCACCTATTTTGAATCTAAACCGAAGTGTCGGTTCAGTCGTACTGCAAGTCATCTGTAATAAAACAGGTCAAGCGATAATATGAAGACTAGGGGTTGGGTCTTCGTTTGGGTTCTTGTAAGTGTTTGAAAGCGAAGGCTACTAATGGCACAAAACTCTTTTATTATAAAATCGGCCGATGGCCGTAAGCTACAAGTTTGTGCCTTTTATAGCCAATCTTTGACTGTTGCTCAATGTCCCACTCTTGCATGATCTTCATGGAGGCTAGTCATCCGCAGTCTTCTGTTCATGAAAGATAACCGTTTCGGCCACGATCTTAAAGTAGTTATTCTCAAACAACCGGTGATATGATCTTTTGAACAACATGAATTGGTTCGTTGTATAAGCTTGCGTGGCTTTAACTGAAATCTCAGCCTACATGTATGCTGGCGTGATCTACCTAACTGAACAAGGCCTTTGTAATAAGGCCTACGTGTGCTTGTGACATGGCCTTTTTATTTACAGTAGGCCATGTTGATATCACATGGCCTTCTCTTATTTGTCGGTCTGTACAGGGTGTAAACAAACCCCAACTATCCAAACCAATGTTCCAATGAAGATTGGTTGGAGGAAGAACCTTTACGAATCTATATTTTTAGAAGAACTTGTTGGGAAAATTGATATTGTTTGAAACAATATATTGTGGACCATGGTAGAGATTTTGTAATATCATTTTCCATTTTCCAATATTAATTCTTTGGTGTAAAATTCACAATAGATAGAACGATCCGTAGATGCTACTACAAGTCTACAATCAATGTTATGTGTTACAAAAGTATGGGAGACCGTATGTATGGTAGGAACCAGGCTGACGTATACAACATCCTATCTATTAATTTGTAGAAACTGATGGTAGCAACATCGTAGCAAATGGAACAAACTCAACAAGTTGTTTCTTATGGTGGGGTGATTAGGGTTCTTGCCATCTGAGTTTTGGTTCTTCTTGCTTGCTTCTAAGCTTTATAATTATCTTTGAATGCCTTCTTTTGAACCATTGTACAAAAAAAAAGTATTAAAATATTGATATGAGAAGGACAAAAATACCTTCTTTAAAGCTATTTTGTTTTTACGTGTTGACAGTTGACACCATGGTTTAAATTACTTCTCGTGCCTTTGGTTGTACTCGTGTCCATTTTTTCTCTCATGCCTTCTCTTAGATGAGGCAAGAGGGATTGACTATGTTTGGGATCCTCGGTTATGAAATGAATGTTTGCTTACCAAAAAAAAAAAAAAGTTGACATCATGGTTTAATTTTTCTCACCTAACCCTTTATTTTTACGAATGCTGGAACGGTCTCAAAATTAATAATTTTAAAAGAGGAGCCACTTGTGTCGGAAGGCGGACTGTACAACCTCTATCTACACTTTTATTTACAGCTTTGAAGTAGCATCGTTCAATATGGGTCCTACACAAAAAAATAAAACCTAAAAAATGGATGAACAATAAGTGAACGGCATCCTATATATGCTGCAAATAACACTGTAGATAAAAGTTGTACAGTCTCTCATTCCCACTTGCGTTGACCCCTTACTACAAGAGTTTGCTTAGGAGAGGGTACAAATTTATGTGTATAGATTTGATTAGAAAAGGAATGATTTTGACCAATTAGAAGGCTTTACTAACTTGAAATGGTTGAATCATGAATGGTATGGTCTACTATGACCCGGATTCAAAGAGTTTTTAGAGAACTTGAACTCTCTTCTCTTTTGTGTGCATGCGTTGGAGTGCTGCACGTGTACCTCGCTAGTAAACCCTGAGTAGAAGGCAAAAACATAAATTTAAGAGTAAACGGTTGCTGCTGAGGAGGACGACGATCTGATTAAATTAAAAAAAATCAGATGCCACGCATGCACTGACGTGCAAGACATCTGAATGGTGGTTTGTGCATAATTTAATTGAGCATCTAATTAAACCTGTAACCTCAATATTGTGCACTGCTGACACTGATTTTAACGGTCAGAAATCTAGATAAGGGATCGGGTTTCTGGCTTACCTCAGCTTCTTTCCACTCAGGCATCGCCACGATAAATTAACCAGGCGAGTTACTGCAGATCATCCCATATATTTCCAGAAGTACTTATCAGTTGTTGACTTTCTTATGTATCTAATCACTGGTTAGAATAGCAAATTGTTCTATCGATCTCTTGGATTTTAGTTTACCAAAAAAAAGATCTCTTTGGATTTTAAACAAAATGGCTGCAGCTGGCCAGCCAAAAAATCCACGGGGTTTAATTTCACACGGGATCGAACGACACGTCATGTTAGATCACACGACTTTAGCCTGGCTTGACGTCTCCAGATTGAATGGGAAGGAAATTTTTTTGGTAAACGGATGGGAAGGAAATTTCTTTCCCAAGGGAATCAATGAGTTTTAGCTCGCTAAGTACGAATTTGCAAGTCTCTTCGGTCCAGTCAACTCACGTCTCAGTAAGGAAGAATTAGAAGAAGCCGACTACGTAATCATGACCCAACAATGAGCTCACACCACTGACATCACATCAGTATCACCCCTCTAGAGCATCTAAAATCTAAAACATTAGTGGGAAGACGACTCGGCAAGACTAAGAGCATAAAGTTTCTATTGGCTCTGACGGATACAATGCTCCTTCAACGAGTAAGGTCTATTGGTGGTCAAGGTTTGGAGTTGAGGGATGTGCTCCCTCCAAAGTATCAGGTTCAAAACTTCTTAGGTGCTATCAATTTTTTGGAGCTATCTGTATAAGGTTTATGGGTCTTAAACTTATTTGTGCCATGTGGGTTGTAAGGTCTTGCATGGACCCTCAGGGATTTGTCAGTTGAACGTAAGCCTGATTCCGGATACCTTGAGTTCCGAAAAAAAAAAAAAAACCGTGTAAGATCTCTCGCCCTATAACATACGAGTTGACAAATGATGAAGCAAATCTGCTCTCACAAATACTCGGATATGATTTATAAATGCAGATTTTTCATCCCTGCTCAAAATGAAATTGCACGCCATTAATGGCAAAGGAATGGGCAAGGTCGAAGCTGCTTTTAATTGAAGAGGAAAAGACATAAAAGTTTGAACCTAACCATGCCCATATCCCTGAAATATTCAAGATAGCAGTTGCAATCGTTGCCCCATCATTAAGCACTAATATACTGTAGTTCATAGAAGAAATGCAATGCATGACTAGTCGCATCCAATGTCTATTATCAAAACCTAGTTAAGCATAGATAAGGACTTTCTAATAGCTATCCATCTTATCTTATCTTATTATAGGCCTTTCCATCTTATCTCATCTTATTATAGGCCTTTCAATTAATATTATAGAACCAACATTGTATTTTCTCGCTTACATTCACTTCCTAATAAAAGCTGATTATTTCTAAATAACTAACTGTCCCACACCACATAAGGCCTTCCGTTTGATTCCTTTCAATTTTACTTATTAATACCTAGTTTTTTTTACTGTGTGTAATAACTAACTACCCCACAAATGCCTTTTTGTTTATAATTCTTTTGCTACACGCATAGGACATGCATTCCCCTGGTTTTATAAAAGCCAATTCAATCTTTAAACCCCAAAATCATTTTTTTCATAGTTAAAATGATTTTTCTTGGTTTTGCAAAACTGTTTACAGGGCTTGCGTATCAAACATAAAATCTTCTTGTTATAGTCATTATTATCCAATTCTAGACTGTTGACTATCCACATTTCCACAATTGAGCACATTTCCACAATTGAGCACATTTCATTTGCCTGCGCGTTCCCGCACCATAAAAACACGGCGGCTGTTTGGTGGTAAGGGCATTATAAAAAGCGCGTTGACGGACTTCCAAAAGCTGAAGACAAATACTGACAATCCAGCTGAACCGGCCACTAGAAGAAGCCATGCCTCTCTCTCCCTCTTTCTCTCTCTTCCACTCGTGTCCAACAGAAGTCCCCAAAGTGTCCTGATTAAACTTTTTTAGAAACGAATCTCCACGATACAAACAAGGAGTGCAAAGCTTGAACTTTCCTTCCCGTCGTTGACGTATCGTGGAAGCTCAATAATTTATAAGACGTTTTACAATCGGCTGCCATTTTGAGGCCTCTGCTCAGTCTCATTGGTCATCAGTTCACACGCTATAGTTTGTCCTCTCTGCTTTTTCTTTCTTTATATACACATCTCACAGGCCCTCTTCATCTACTCTTTATCGCTACCACAGTTATAATTTTGGAATACAGAGCAGACATGTCGAAGGTTGCCTCCCTTTTCATGATACACCTTCTTCTCTTCTTCATGACTTTCACCAACGCCGCCCGACCGGAACCTGCGTTTCATGGGGATTCTCCAGTGAAAACCCAGCAAGGGGTACGTTAATTTTCTCAAAAATATTCTCAGCTTGGATTTTAATTGATGGGGTTTGCTGAATTCTTTTTGGGGGTTTTGGGTGTCTTTTAATTTTCAGGATGTTCCAACGGAGAACTTTGAGATTGATGAAAGCTGCGAAGGTATTGGGGAGGAGGAGTGCTTGATGAGAAGGACCCTCACGGCTCACATCGATTACATCTATACACAAAAGCACAAACCATGATTTTGTATCTCTTCCGTTCTATAAAGTATCTAAATCAGATAGTAGACCTGTAGAAGTATTAATAATAAATATTGTTGAGTTTTCCCGTTCATGTGATTATTTTGATTTTAACAATTAGACTAACAGATGTGCGATTTGATTTTGGGTTCTTTTGGTATGAATTTTCCCGTTCTTGTGATTGGATCTTAGTTTTATTGGGTTCAGACTTTTCAATTTATAAAACAGCAGAGATGGTAATGGATGTTTCAACAACAGCAATTGATCTGAACTTGGCTTTTAAAATTTTTTTTTTCTGAAGTATGTTATGAAAATTAAATATTCGTGTTTTCACTTGATCATTATTCTTTACAAGAATTCAACTAAAGACGTAACTAGGTAGTCAAACCTTGTCAATGAAATGGTTTATAGCCGTATTATCAAACATGGGCCTCTCTAGCTGAGATTTGCGAAAAAAGAGAACAAAGTAACTTGGGTCATGGGCACCTTTTCCTCTTTGAACGATAGTTGCTCTGTTAGATTGGGCTTCTCAAAATTGCTTCAAGAAGCAAAAAATGCAATCAGATTGATTTTGCTTTTATGAAGATCTTTTCATGAAACAAAATTGTTTGGTTTTACATTTGTTTTGTTGCAGGAAAAAAAACATATTTTTCTAACATAAAAAGATTTTTTTGCTTCTTTGATGATATTATCACTGTTATGGTAGGGGTGGATGATGGTGGTTTAAATGGTGATGTCCATAGTGGGAATTGAAATTGGATAATGATGTTGAGGTGGTGGTGGTGGTTATGAATGAGTGATGGTTGGTAGTAGTGGTGATGGAAGATGGAGGTATGGTGGTGGGTGGATGGATAATGTTGCTCAAGGTCGGAAGCAAGGGTGGATCATGGCGGTGGTGCGGTGAGTGGAGGTGGTGATGGGTGGCAGTTAGTGGTGGTTTGGGTTAATTGTTAGTATTAGAAGAAATAAGCAAAAGAATCAAAAAATGAATAGAAAAAATTTTGTTTCTCAAGAAAAGCAATTAAATTGTTTTTTGCTAACCAAACATGCTTATTGCGTAAAAAATTTTGATTTTATTTAAAAAAGAAAAAAAAAACAAAGAAAAAAGCAATATCAAACACAGCTTTGGTGAATGCTAAATTTTTATCGGCTAAATATCACGAAGACGTGTTATAAGCCAGAATCCACCCTCTTTCGTCGGTGCTATCGTGGCTGACTTCGATAAAGATCTTCCTATCTTTATCTTTATCGGCCGCAATTCTTTATCATGATTCGGTGAGGAACGCGACTTGCTAAGGACTCCTGTTATACTTTCATCGAGTAAATACAAAAGAGACAGCACAACTCCTCATCATTCTTGGTGCCAAGTGTTGTGTTCCGAAGATACCAAGTTGGAGTGATGACATTTCTCTTCATTTCTATCTTCTTAAAATTTTTCATCAATTTCTTTTGTCCTTACGATACAGCTAATACTCGGCCATACGATTAACCCATCCCCATTGGAATTGTATCATCTCCGCTTGGACACTTCTTAGGACTCTGCCTACCATGCAAGCCCATGTGGTTGTGTGGTATTGGCTTCAGTTGTTATTGTACAAGTCCAACCATAGATGATTCAAATCCTCATAGAAAAGTCGCCGAGCTTGAACATCAGAATCCCCAACTTCATTCCCAACCCATCAAAGTTGCTCTTAAACAGCGAATTTTGGGGTCCAATCCATCTTATATAGACCACATCTAACATAGGACAGGTATTCATATAATCCTTGTCAATATTTCCCCACACTAGAGCATGCTCTCTCAAGAAGCCTGCATGTTGAGGATAAAACTCCTTTCAGGTCGTCCCTTCACCCTTGTATACCTGGAAACATGATCTTTCTTATTCATTTAGAGGTGCCAGAAAACGTAAGACAAAAATTTTGCATTCAACAACAGGGGAGGTCAATCATAAACCTTTAAGTTTTGGATATTCTAGCACCTCCTCTCTCCCAACCACAGCACTCCCCTTCTAAGATGATATTGCTGCTGCAAACGCCATGATCAGCACCAGTACCAATGATCATACATTTATAATGATCGAAATAAAAACTTTTTCACCTTTGGAGTTGGCATAAAGTCAAATTAAATAACCTCCCCGTTCCAAAAAATATTAGGAGCCAAAGCTTGGCTTGGTTACTTTTTCAAACCTTCCATTTTTTTTTCTTTTAGTTAAAACTTTCTCAAAGCTTCTATGAATTAGATGAACTTACAATCTGGTAAGAGATCTGCTCAAGTGCGTTAAGGATAACAAGATCTTGCAATCTCCTAATATGCAACAGCTGTTTTCCTGTTGACGAAAACACAAACAAAATCAAGTGTTGTTCAATTCTGAAATCAGAATCTGAAAGATTAATTCTCAACTAATGGCTAATGCTATCAAAACCTTTGATAACAACATTAGTTCAATGACAGAAAGGGAAGGAAAAAATCAAAACAGCCTTCCATCATAAGATGTCTGTTGGTAAAATAGCACTGGATTTATAACAAAACCTCCCCTTCTCCTGCGAACAGTTCCACCAATTTCTGTATGGTCCATCCACTCATACCTGTACGACCAGAAGTTACTTTCATTTCACAAATGGTAACTTGTTTTTGTGTTGCAGATTAAGTATCCATGCATAGATATATACTTCCATTGTAAAATGGAAACTGTGCCACAGATGATCTTGTCCTTGAAAATTAGATCATTTATTTCTTAAAAAACCCCAACAAGTGATAATAGAGGCTTTTTTATATAACCAGCCAAAAGTAATACGGACACTATTCCAGCACGCGAAAAATTAGTCAGCAAGTTGACAACTCCCATACTGTTTCAAACTGGAAGAAACATGTCAACAGCCAAGCAGCTAAAACCATGGGGAACACAGTTATTTTGAATGCAAGGCACTTGCAGAAACATGAGCGCAGAATTTATGATAAGTATCATCTTTCGAAATCTCCAGCAATCTCTTTCACAAGCAGAACAAATAAACAATGAAGATGGTTCATACTGAGAAAAAAAAATGCTAGGGTCCCTGAGAACATGATATGTTTATGACGAAAATACAATATTATTGAGACCAACCATATAATCTATCAGAATGATTGATCCTCAATGGCAACATCTTTGTACCATGCCCATGCAATGATAGATTGATTAAGCAGAAAAAATCAGTCACTAGCCATTTTCTCATAAATCCTAACGAAACTGCCTACACTTAATAATGAAGCTATTTCAATCTTGCTTACAACACTTTTTAAACAACAAACCTATATGCAAAGTCAAAAATACTCATATTACTATCCAACACTTAAATGATAGTCACGTAGGATGATTGATACACCTACTTTCATAAAATTACCATCCTATTGAGATTCCATCAGATGCCAAGCAAATGTGTCCACATCACAAGGAATCAAATATTTGGTAAGAAGCAAAGAGGTAGGTACAAATCTAGAAAATAATAGAATTGATCAAGAGTATATGTCCTCTGGAAGATATGCAGAAGAACCTCCATATTGTTCCAGATTACATCTTAAAGTATCTGTAAGTGATTCAAACTTCTGGTTGCACAAATTGTGAACAAAGAAATCATTATATTTAATATCTTTAAAACAAGCTTTTACATCGTCCTTTCAGATTTTTGTGATAAATTGAACCATTAACTTTATCCATGCTGTTGTAAAATTACACTCTTTGAAGACACTCAATGATCTTACCAAAGCTATATATCTGCTATCTTCCCACAATCACTTTGTCATCACTTACATCATGTATTGGTTAATAAAAGATATTTTATTGTGGAGTATCATCCTCTTCAGTCAGGCATTTCCAAAGAATTAAAATAATATCTTGGGTCAACTGTAAACTTCAATTCCAGGCTATTAAAACAAATAAACGAGTCCAGAATGGCTACAATATGCAGTGATACCCTTAGAAAACAAATAAAATTCCAATGCTTGTCAGTAGCAATTCAGAATTCACAACATTAGTAGTAAGAAATCCATGATAACATACACTTGTTTTCGCGAAGAAATCATCAGAGGCACAATACCATGTCGCAAAATACATAAAACAATCACAAGGAAGATAAGTTTATGACTTACTAGTCCATGCCTAAAAGTGAATCAGAAGACAGAGATAGCATACCTAATCATTCTCTCACCTAAATATGGTTTGCAAAGATCTAACTATACCTATACAGAGCCCAATTCTGACGAATCATGTACTGTTTAAGATATCTTTTACGATATAGAAGTTGTGTATGGTTAAAAGTAAAACGTAAAACAGTCAACCACGCCCTTGAAAAAAGAAACCAATAAAATAAAAAAAGAAAGGCTGAAATAACTTAGCTTATTCACAGGTCAATCGATTTAAACTTTTTTGAAGCAGAGCTTTGATCAAATCCAAAGCATAACATTGCCAACGGCATAGCACAAAAAACTTAGTTTCCACCAAAGGTCAAAACAACATACACTTTGTGAATACCTTAATGGACACAATATCTCAAAAGCTCACCTACTTGCCCAAAATAACAGGAAACTGGTCACATATTCATCGACATCAGGTCAAATAGAACAAAAACTGCTAGTTGGATAACAATTTCTGCATAACTCTTAGGAATATTGGCATACAAACTCAATGATGGTAACTAAAATAATAAGCTTTGCAATTAAGTTCCACGTTTCAAGGATATTTGATTGGATTTCAAATGCTCATTTAACTCATCAGTCCACTTTTCAAGGATATTTGATTGGATTTCAAATGCTCATTTAACTCATCAGAATCACCTTATATAAACGTTATTGTTTGTAGTGCTGAACTTTGTACAAATACTAGTCAAAGTATTAGTTTTATTGAAGTATACAACAATCATTCATCTTACAAACAGAAAATATACCAGACTACTGATCATTTGCATACTGATAAAAAAAAAAAAAAATACCAGACTACTGTTCAGGAATTTAATTTTAACCCTCCATGATGGTGGCAGAACAGTAACCAATTCTACTCCAGCAATTGAAAAACAAAAAAATCACCAGAATATGAAGATGTCAGCAAGGCAGCACTTCAATTTCTGAAACATATCAAAGCTTGTCTTCCACTTGTCACTTCCTTTTTGATATGAAATTATGAGCTAAGCAAGCTCTACTTAGGAAGAGAAATGAAGAAATTGAGAGCAACAAGGAAGATTTTTGGATGCACATTACAGAAATATATTTTCAGTTCTTCAGAAACGCTAATATCACTCGTGTTCACTATCCGGAGGTTTTCTTCCAACTTGTATACTCCTTAGACATCTAACTGTCATGCCATCATCCAAAAATAGATCCTGTAACAATAGATTACACGTGTGCTCATCTTCTTTAAAAAAAAGTGAAAGATGAGAAAAAGAATGATTTCACATGGCCCCTGAGCTTTTGATCAATCATTGAAATATCAACCCACAATTCTGCTGACATTTATAAATTTCATTTAACCATTACAGCAAAAAGAATCACACAAATACTTCTTTTGGAGAAATACTGTCATTACAATTTTTTTTTTTTCATATCTTCCTTGCAAATAACTGCACATTTTAAGCCATCAAGCCTGGCATCAAAACTCTAGCTCCATCCAAGACATGCAAACATAAAGCTAGGCAGATGGTAACAATAACAGAAGACTTTGCGCCAACATATCTCATGACATTAAGACCCCTATCAATGACCTCCTCATAAACAAAACTGATGCTCCGTTCCAAAGTATCCATTATTTTCCGCATCAGGAACTCCAGGAAAGATCTAACCGTTTCAAATGTCACCCTCCCAGTCACATCAAGAACAAATCTCCTATTGCTTGGAACTGCCAAGGTAGACGAAACCTTACCAACCCAACCATTTTCCTGGATCCAATCAGAGGAACTTCTCACTTTCAGATCCAATGGTAATCCTTCTTGCTCAAGAAATCCATTGGTAATTTTATCTGAAATTTTGCCTTGATCAATAGCTGATGAAGGAGAATAATTTGAGATCATGTTCGAATTTGAAGTTGTCAACACTTGGTGAGATGTTTTGACAAGAGTCTCAACAGCACCATTACAGACAGAAACCAACATGTCTCTCACTTTTGTTTCATGCTTAGGATTGGTCAGGCCGGAAAATAGCTCATCATAAGTATTGATATCCAAAGTCTTGTCCAGATAAACTGCAACTGACGTGCTCACAAATAGCTGAATGCAATCAGCTACAAGCTCCTTGCATTTATCACTACAGACGACATTCACCCATTCTGGAACCGATATCGAATCTGATCCAAGCCGGGAGACACTAGTATGGTTATTCAAATGCGCACCTCCAGACAACTGAGCGTCTGAATAGAACGCCATGACCAAGCTCCGGGCAAAGCTACCAACAACAACAGAAGCAAAACCAGATCCAGCAGTAGAGAAAAGCTTATCCATAACCTGGTCAGTAAAGCTCGATTTGGATTGAGCTTCATCCTCACACCTCGCCTCCGACTTATAAGCTCGCAAAATCCCCACACTGAGAGCGCGTGTAACCCTAACCAATGACTCGGAGAACTCGTCTGACCTCGCGATTTTAGAAATTTGTTTCAAACTATTGGGGATTTGATCGGAATCAGACCAGAGAAACTCTTTCAAATCATTAGAGACGACTCCAATCGTCTCGGCCGAATCAGCAACCACCTCTGCGATGGAAATTAGGGCTCCCATGAGCTTCAACAACCTCTTCCTTTTCTTGACCACGGCGGGTAAGTGATAAGCCTTATAGACGCCATAACCAGTGAAACCAAACGCTGCGAGTAGCAAAATCCATTTCTTTCTTCTCCGGGAGAAATCGAGCCCCTTCTTCACCAATTGCATATCCATTGAGAAGAAGAAAATTTACGAGATAAAAGAACTTAGGAACCCCACGGTTCCTATGGAAATTCAACGGAAAGGTGTTCGATCATCTGATGGCCTAGGGTTTCCTTGTTCAATTCAATACCGATAATTGCAGGGCTAGTTGAATTCATGGCGAAAGTATAAAGGCTTCGCAAATTATAAGGTGGATAAATATGCATGTAGAGAAGCAAAAAGAGAAGGAAAAGAGGCCAAGAAGACGAACCTGTGGAGAAGAAATGACGTTAAACCGTTAAAAAGAGACTTTGCTCGGCTCTGATGTTGGGTTCGTCTGTCTCAGCTCCAGAAAAGAAATAGACAAAAATCTGGTCAGAAAGATGGCTGCGAGCGAGGCATAGGGGTATTTTAGGCACATTGGGCTTCATTGCGTCGAAGCAACGAGTGCCGAGCCTGAGACTCAAGCACGACTTCATGCGTCACGGCTACACGAGCTTATCCATGGCGAGATTTAAACTTAAACCGGGTCCACGAGAAGGATTGACACCACGTGCGCCACACGGAGTATTGGACATACGAGTTCGTTGAAATACAGTTTTTAGTTCTAAATTGAAAAAGGTAGTGGCTGGTGGCAGAATCAGAAAAAATCCAAATTCCTTAAATTCCTCGTATTTTTTAATTCTAAATATTATAAAGGAATTAGGTCCAAAAAGTTCGAAATATTAATCAATTTCGTAAAAAAGAGTATGATATTTCATCAAAATAAATTTAGTGTGTATATCTCTTTATATCCTTTTATAAATAAAAATATAAAGTGAAATAACAAAAAATGAGATTAATTCGTTGAGAGGTGGGACTCTCCATAAATGAGATTAGTTCATTTTGGGTAAGCGCTTTTATGTACTTATCTGCCTCCAAAGTTAATTTATTTTGGAGTGCTATACTTTTGACAATTGTGGCTCTTTAAGTAAAAGATGATATTTATTCCGTGCAAGGTTTCAAATTACAAACAGCTGGAATAACTCTTATAAATTTAATGGTGGATCAACGCCATCCACTGGTTCTTGAGCGACAGTACCCCTCCTAATGAATGGGCCTATCACGTAGCCCAGTTCATAGTTCTTTTTCTTTTGAGAAAAATACTTTTGAATTTCTACGTCCAAACTTTCAACATACAAATCTTAAAATACCTTTATAAAAGAAAAATATCATAGTAGTGGTATTAACTATACTAGTAGGGTGCACGTGCAGTATTATATGTGTGAAGGAAGGTAAGGAACGGAAGGAGAATGTTGGAGGGAACAGTTACAAAACTGATTATAAGTTTTGAAAAAATTGAAGTGGTTTTGATCATTTTACTCTTTTATTAATAAATCTTCTTAATTGTTTGTTGGGTTGTTTTAGAAAACTGTACATTTTATTTGGCACGTTTCTCAAAGGGCCTGCCACTTATTGTTGCTACTACCGTGAGATGCTACCATATGTCTCATCTCACGGTTGGGTTTTTTCATAAAATTTTTTTAAAATTTTTAAAAGAGGAAAATATGCAACCATGAGATGTTACATGTGTCAATGTGTCAACATATGAATGAAGCAATAATGACAGCTGCAATCAATGGCGGTATACGATTTCTGGCCTTCTTTGGTGGGAAATATGGGTTCGGGTACCCCCCTTCCTGGTCCTAGTGTTGGTGTTTTTGTTTGTTTATAGTTAATCTGTGCTTCTTTTTGTATCTGATGTTTGGACCTGCCGGAGGTGTGTCGTTGGTTTTTGGGGTTGTTGTTCTTGGTTGTGATGTTCTGTGTTTGTTGTTGCTTGGGTTTGCGGAAACTAGGAGCAGGATAGCCCTGGTCTTCCTTCCACTTCTACATCTCTTTGCGTGGTTGAGGTCCGGTTTGTTGGATCCCCATCCACCTTTTTTCACATCACCCATGGTGATGTCTTCCTCCCATCCAGGGGGAGGTTTTCCTTTAATCCGATTCAGTGCGGACCCGTCGTCAGACTTAACCGCTGGTTACTAGCCGGTTTTTGCAGCTTCTGCTGTAGTTCTGACATTCTCCTTTCGAGATGTAGCCGGTTTGTGCTCTAAATTTTCAAATTTGAATCTGGGATTTCTTTGTTTTTTGTCTTTTGGTAATGATTCCCCGGTGATTGCAAGAATTATAAGCCAAATCAAATGCATGAAATCAAAATTATTATGATTGATCCCTGAATAAACACGACTCGTTCTTGATCACTATTTCACTACCCAAAAAAAAAAAAAAGGTTCTTGATCACCATTTATTAGATATTACCTTCGGCTTTACGCTAAAGATGAAACTCAGAAGTCTCGCACAGCTCCCGTTTGACAACGCTACCCGCCTCTTTTGACTCTTTATTATCTACGTTAGTTACTGCGGGACCCTATGAATTCGTGGATCTGTTATTGGGTTTAAATGTTCATGCATTTGATTCATGATCTACATCAATCACAGCTGACCACGCTAGATTTGAAGCGTCCTCAAGAATGACACGTACAGCGCAGGTATCCGAAGAGGCGAAGAACAAGAAACGTGTTAAACTTGAAACACAACAGTGACAACACGGATGAGCCACTCAGTGTTAAATTCGTGATTTTATTTTATTTTATTATAGCAAACAAAAGAAAAAAGAGGGGGCAGAAGGAGATGAGTGGTTAGTAGTTACGGCTTCATCTTCATCCATAAATAGGTTAAGCGTCGTCATGGGCGATGACGGGGAAGATAGCCGTGTAGAAGAAAAGGAGTGTTAAGTTGCGTTTCCGGCTACGCAGAATCAGTATGTGCTGCTTCATTTTCTTGGAGTGTGAGAACACAAGATGAGAAGCGAGTGACAGACGAGAAGAAATTAAAAGGGGATGGCGAATCAGTTGGGGAACTTGGTGGAATCAATCAAATCAAAGGTTAGAGCTTTGAAGAAATCAAAGAAACCCTACGTAAAGATGGACAAGAGTTCGAGCGTTAAAGTGGAGATCCGAAGCAGACACGCAAGGAAGCTCATCGATAAGACCCTGAAGGTCGCAGATCGTCCCGGAAAGCGAAGCATCTCGTGACGTTATCTCTCTCTCTCTCTCTTCTTTTTCCTTGTTCTATTTTTCTGTTTTCTTAGGTAAATTCTTCTTCCTTCTTGTTTTCCGCCTTTGTTTCATGATTCTGTACACCATTTCAGTCTCTCTCACTTTTCTGCCTCCCGATTCTGTGTTTTCCCGCATCGAAAGGCCGGATATCTTACGGGATTATTGGTTACGGCTGGAAGTCGTTTTCTTGCTTGGATGTTGAACCGTTTCGGTTTGGTGAAACAAAAACAGAAAGGTGAAGGGTTGGCCATGTCTTCTATTTTCACTTTAACTAGTTGGTTATGAATTGCGAAGACCAAGATCTCTTCTTCTTGTTCCCACGTCTTCTTCTTTTCTTCTTCGTAAGTATTATTAAGATCACGGATGGGTTTGCTAGAGTTTCAATCTTACTAATCAACCACTTCTCATTTGAAGGGATTTATTTGGAATAATTGTAGAATACTACATCATTAATCTCATGGAGTTCATAGGTGCTTTCAAATGCATCATCAAAAACTTCAGAAAGCGATATAACTCGAGAAGTATTTGGAGGAATGGATCGAGTCGGGGAAGGATGCAAGTAGAACACAGTAAAAAGCCTAAGCAGAGTTAACAGTGCACAAGCCCTGCTTGAAAAGTCTCAATCAAACCTGTCGTAACTGCGTGTCATTCATTTGGTCTGGGAAATTATGCATCCGCCACTTCTAGCTAAGAATGAAGATCGTCAGTTTTTTCATGAGATTCCCGCTCCATCATGAAACTATAGCTTCATTTAAGTTCAGACCTAGTAGTCATAGATACATATCCTCTGATTCTTTGCATCTTTAGGTTTTTTTTTTCTCTTTTCTTAACTCAGAATTGGATGACACACTTTTTTTTGGGGGTAAATTACACTTACCTCCCTTGAGGTATGCTATAATTACACTTACCTCCTTTGAGGTTTTTGAAATAACACTTTCCCCCTTTGAGGTTTGTGTATGGGTCAAAATAATACTCTTTCATTGAAGTTTCTGTTAAAATGGTAGTGATAGTTAGTAAAATAATTTGAATTGGACAAGATTACCCCTCATAAAGATGAAAACAAAAATTTTAATGGCCTAATGCATAACTATCATTTAACTTAAATGGGGATAATCTTGTCTAGTTCAAATTATTTTACTAATTATCATTACTATTTTGACGGAAACTTCAATGAAAAGTGTTATTTTGACCCATACACAAATCTCAATGGGGGAAAGTGTTATTTCAGAGACCTCAAGGGAGGTAAGTGTAATTATAACATACCTCAAGGGAGGTAAGTGTAATTTACCCTTTATTTTATTGAGGTTATCTCATTAACATTTGATGGCGGAGATTCCAACGCCTTCAAGTTTTCAATCGAGAAATTTCATTAGCGGTGAAGTGCCTTCATGGTGATGGGTTGGGTTTCCAGTCTAACGAGAGTTGGGCCATGTGTTGGGTGTTTGTTTCTCTATCCTTTCTTTCTGTGAATTTTAATCCAACATAGCCTTGTGTAGGACGAGAATGGAGAACTAAAGGGAGGCGGCAACATGCGTGTGTGCGTGGCCACCGCCACCGCACATGTTAATGGTTTAGAGATAACGGCGACGGAAAGACGGGGCCCTCTACCTCTACTCTATTAGCTATCCGGATCGGCTGGACCTCCTAGAGGAACAGCTGGATCAGGGACATGGTTGAGCCCACCACGGCTTAGAAGAGCGCAGCATTGTGAGAATGGCGGCTGCACCGGCTCATATCGTCGACAGTGTTTGGTTGTTTACCTGTCGTGGAGGTCGCGACAATCGAAACGTTGAGGGACGGCATGGGAGTTGCCTAGAAACCGTAATCATGCGTTAATAACAGAGACGTGATATTTTTTAAAATGATTAAGATTCAGTTTGTAAAGTTTTGAGTTTTTAACTTTTAGTTTTAGTATACCTTTATCAAAGTAATTAATTTTTAATTATATTTACTATTACAAACCAACTATTCCGATAATGTCCTAACATCACTCAATCAAATAGCTTGTACAAGTCATTTAAGTTAGTATATTAAATTAAGGTATAAATCATATTATTTACTTATACAAGCCATTTTAAAAAGTACAAGTTATTTTATTGATTTATACAAATTGTACAAATCATCTGTGTGAATGGTATGAGGGCATTTTTGAAAGAATTTGTTTGTAATATTGAAATGTCACTAAAAATTAATTACGTTGATAAAGGTGTTCTAAAATCTAAAACTCAAAACTTTACTCATTAAATTTTAATAATGTTTAAAAATATCACTAAAAAGTTAATTTAAAAGGGATATTTACTCATGAGGATTGTATCTTCGATGCCGCTCCATTGCCGTTCAGTTTGCACCTGCACCTCGTTACGTGCTGGAATATTTCGTACCTGCGTGACGCACTTTGGAAACGGAGGGCGAGAGGTGCAGACTGCAGACCATCCCAATGCTCGATCGAGCGGCTCACCAACCCCACCCCCACCCCCAACAACACTTTCATGTCTGTTGTGTAACAATAATTAATGGAAATCCTATATTACCATTCCGTGGTAATTAATTCTTACAGCAAGCGTACCCGCAGGGTTTGAGGCTGAATGTCTGCACGCTGCGGATATAATTACTAGTGTGTTTCGGGAGAATGCCAATTAGGGCTGGCAACGGGGTCGAATACGGTACGGATCTGTCATAATCCGAATCTGAACCGAAAATAAAAATCCGATATCCGAATTCGATCCGAAATCCGACGAATCTTTTATATGTGAATCCGAATTTGAAACCGAATTTATATAATGTATCCGAATTCGATCCAAATTAGATCCGATTTGAACTTAAAATTCAAAAGTTAAGTTTAACTATTAAAGCAAATTTTAATTATCAAAACTAATGAGCCATATAAATATTAAAGCAAGATATGAATAAGGATAGTTCAACCATGGTTTATACAAAGTTTACCAATGATTTAATGAAAAGTATATGTTAATTTCGGTTCGGATCGGATATGGACAGATTCGGATTCGGATCTGAATTCGGTCGGATCCGAAATCCGATATCCGTATTCGAACCGCGGATCTATATTTTCGGATCGGATTCGGGATTTTCGGATCGGATTCGGATATATATCCGACCCATTGCCAGCCCTAATGCCAATGGCATGCCGGTGGCCTTGGAGTCTAGGTCAGGAGGGCGCTAAATTTGCGTCTATACCAGATTCGCGCGTGTACCGGGAGAAAAAGACACCACTAAAATTGATCCATATCAGTGCAAGAGTAAAGCATTCAAGGAATTGAATATATATATATATATATATATATACACGAATGAATAGACAGAGGAAGAGCGGAGGCACCACCATCTGAAGGTGCCGACAGCTTGTCTTGGCATACGCGATAACTAAAACAAATTTGCAAACTCGTGAATATGATTGGTGATCCACCACCACGCTTGTTAGGCTGCGCATTCCTATTGGGCAGCACCGCGATTCCATGTTTAATTGTCACAAACAAATGCTGTCAAACCCAAATAACCACCAATTTCCCGGGCCAGTTTATGTACAAACATGCAACTACCGCACCCAAAAACCATGCATCAAATGAAGGAGAGGCAGGGGAATATTATCATCCCGCATCACAATGGAGTCATACCACATCTATGTCATCAACATTCAGCCAGTCATTCGATTCCTTCGTCTCACGGTTATTCGCATGTAGCTGCTCGGTTCCGGGGTTTGCCGTATTGATGGACTGACCATTCTTATCTGAGTTTGCAGAGCTTCTGCTTAGCTGGACCCATCCAGGTGAGTCCTTTGTTGCAGAGTCAAAACCGTGTGTAGCTGTTTTTGAACCAGTAGGCACATTTCCATCATCGTCCTCCTCAAGATCACTGAACGATACATCCTCCTCATTTCCTAGAGGAATGTTTGTCCCACTGTAACCCCCCATTTCTGAATTTTCATCCTGTAACCAGTCATCCCCATCTTCTTCGTGCGTCTGATCCACGAATTTAGATGAAGCACCTCCAATCAAATTCTTTGTCTGAACTTGGGTTGCTGGTCCTTCTTCAACAACCTTTTTGTCAACAATCTGCATCTCTGTGTTACTACTTATGACTGGATGCTTCTCAGTCTCAAAATCTGTCACTGATGTAGCAGGGACAGCATCAAAAGCAAATCTCTTGAGTGACATGTTCTCAGATTGGGCATTAGATGACACAGAAACACACTCCTGTAATGGATTAGGGTCCTCTTTAACATATGAAGTGCCTTTTCTAGACCAATCTACTTCTGGCTTTGTACGCTTCTGTAACTCTTGCATCCACAAAGCTCGTGCATTCACAACCTGCAACGATACAGATATTTGTGATATATCATCAAATTTGAGTCTACACATATGAAGGGGCCAAGAAGAGTGTAGCGAGGATTGCTGATGCCCATAGCATAAATTTCCAAACTAAGAATATTCGTAGAACATTTGTCTGTCTCAAGGTGAATGGAAACAATCATAACCTCAGTATTTCAGATAAAGAAAACCATTTCCAGATATCTGCTTCAACAGTGATCATATTTGATCAAAATCCGACCACTAAGAAAGAGTTCCATTGTTAGTATAACCATTTGACTAGGCAAAGCTTAGTGAACAGCAGAGGTATGTCATAAGGTATGGTATTATCCTTTCAAACATCATCTTCCTATAGAGATCTTACCTTCAAGCTTTCTTACCCAAGCAGTTTAGTTTAATTACTTATCATCAGTGTCGAATTTACTTCAGCCTCAGTCTACTGGATCATGGCAATCATACTTACAGGTTTTGGTCCTCACTTTATATCAGGCTATCTTTCTAGAGGCAATCAGCTCAGAAGTGAACTAAAATGAAAAGAGTGCAGCTCGAAGAATCACCACATAAACAGAAAATGCAGGGAAAAAAGAGAGAGCAAAAAGAACCTTTCAACTCCATTCTGGCTTTAGTATAGATAGTATTTCGTTGCTAAGAAAAATAAGGTTCAAATGGATGACAGAGTCTAGGAATAACCCCCAATAAGAGATAAAATAGAGTAACACAGATTGAGGTGTTCTAGGTATATGAAACAGAAACTTATATAGGCAAATGCAAAAAGGTGGCAGAACAATCAATTGTCAAGTGGTTCAGGAGTGCATGCTGAGTAGTAGTAGGGCAAAGAAAGAAATAATCAGAATAAAGTTGGTCATATATTATTGTGACACACGTAATCTGAGGGAAGGCATGTCTTTTCATAGATTGATATGATTGGACGAGATTCTTTCTCCTGACCCCAAAACAAGGTGGATTAGGACATTTTATAGATGCTAATATCAAAGTCTAAAAAGGCAACAATGAACAGTGAATCGAAGCGCACATTAAAGTTGGGCTGTTATTATTTTATTAGTTTTATTAGTTCCAAAATAATTATGGGAGATCAAACTTAAAATGAAGATTAACCAGTTAAAACTTTGAAATAGTGGTTTTGTTACTCATTACAAGAATGATCTGGATGCGGTCCTTTAATAAAAGTCATACAAATACACACAATCCGACAGAAGATGGTTTTTGATATATGGGAATGGCAGAACAGAATTTGTATTATGGAGCAATATTAGTCAGACTAAATACTTTGTTGTTGTCATTTCAGTTATCTACTAGATTGTTTTAGAAGAAAATTACAGAATAATCTGACATGTACTGTATCTTATTATTATTTTTTATCAAATTTACAACTGCAGTATTCTAAAGAATCTAAAATCACATAAATTAATTCTTGAAGTTATGGGAGGAATAACAATGTAAATTAGCCAAAATCTCTCATTATCCAAAAGAGCACGCAGGCCATTTCTATCATGGTGCGTTTTGTAACAATGTATATTGTCGTGTATGATTATTATCTTTAGTAATAGCCATTATTCAATTGCTATGAGAACCTCAAAGAATTCAACAAGGAAAAAGAGGGCTCCTTGACTGCATGAAGAAGAAAAATGGCACCAAATCTCAAAGAACACAAGTAAATGTTCAGCAAGAGAGTGCAAAACTACATTATATTCCTGTTAATAACCTTAACATAAGCATTTTGTATGCGAACTATAATTTAACAAGGAAAATTATAAGAAACCAAGTAATTTAGCACCTGATGTGTTGACAAAAGCTCAGCATTGTACTCATTGAGTCTAGAATGCAAAAGGTGCATAACAAGGTGTAGGCCTTGCGGAAGTAAGGTCTAGGGAGAGGTGGATTGGCAACAAGGATAAACTTTGGCACTTTTGGCAATGTAGCCATTGCTGCACTCAGACTTGAAAACATGTTTCATTCTGGCAGCCCACAGTTTTCATAATGTTTATTTAGTCTAAAATGTAATTGAACATAAGATTAATGAAACTGACTTACCTGGGGTGTTGACAAGAGCTCAGCATCGTGCTTATTGAGTCTAGAATGCAATAGGACAAAATAAATCTTCCAAAAGCAGCCTTCACTCATATGACCTGGGCAGAGTTCAATTCTCAATGCTGCTAATCTTGGTGCAAGACGTTCGACAGCCAAAGCATGCTCTTGTTGGGCATCAGACATATCAAAATCTGAATCAGAATCCATATAACATAAGATATTAATATTAATCATTCAAGACATGCACATTAGAATATATCATTTCCACCAAAGCAATGAAATTATACATGATGAAAAATTGACCTTCCAAGTCATCAAACAGTTCTTCCACGAACCACAACATTAGGAAATCCACAAGTAGCTACATCATTCTAAGAAGAAAAGCTTGATAGCACATCATTTGATGTTCATAGAATTCAAATAAGTGGATTTGATAACATAACCATCATTACATATCAGCCCTAAAAAGATTAAGGCAAAAAGAAATATCACCAGGATATTAAACAGTGCAGTTGAGGTCATCTTCAAATTTTGGCTTATATTTCACAAGAAAACATCCTAAGATATCTTCACCTTCCAGATATTTGATGAACTTCTGAAGTGAAATGATCAACAATGTTACAGTTGGATATGGCAAATCATAAACCACAACTTTGATAATATTTTTCCACATCAACTTTTTGTGGTAATTAGGATTCTGGCAAATTATACTGTACATTTCTTCTACAATCATAATCCCTACTGTATATCCACAGATACTTGTTTAAGATTTTAATGTGCTGAAACTATTGAAAACCTAAAAAAATATATATATGAATCGATTTTAGTGAAAATTCACATGTTTTTAGTTGATCAAAAACCTCCCAGGCCCATTTCTATACTTTTTTCCAAAGTACTCACATTTGCTTCAATCAACCAACATGGGGTACACAAATTTAGATTGAGTGGTATTGATTAAGGAAGATGTTCAAGAAAAGTGGACAAAGACTTGGCAGCCAATTACATGTAGAGAGAAATAGAACACATAAAGACTGTAAAGAAAGTAAATAAAAGAATTTGATAAAAGAAAATGTTTATAAACTATGTTTGTGTCACAGAAAAGTGGTTGAAGAACATTTTCTTTAGACTAACAGATGAATGGGGATTCATGAAGTATAAGCAAAGCATTTAAAATTAGTTGTAATTCCTAACAGTTTATTTTAGAATAGTAGAGACGCTGATAACTATGCTAAACTTAAACTAATATTTTCTGAACTCTAGAATTAAAACGCTATTAGACAATTCAATTTGATTTAACGAAGCAGATGGTATAAAAGAGTTCCTATATCAAGCTTCAGAGGTCCCGAAAACAAGTATAATTTCAATACAAATAGAAGTTATTTAAAGAGCAAAATGATATTAATGTAGAGTCTTTATCTCTAACAAATATTTTTTGTTCCCACAAAAATCTTAGTTCAACAGTTTGATGCATTGAGTTGCAATTGTAATGCCTTTATTCCATTTATTCCTCGAAGATAGCTTTGCCAATGGGGTTCTGTATCGCTATATCTTTGGTGTATTGCTGGTCCCTGGCCTGGTTAAAGGAAGGTCAAACTAGGTTACTAACTAGAGTAATACTTTGCCATTAATGTATGTTATTTGAAGATTAAGGGAATTCCATAGGCCGAATTAGGGATGGAGTAAATGCAAAAGTATAGGTAATGAGGATCACTCAGAGCGAAACAAAAATGGAAAATAATATTTAGAAAACTTTCCACCTTTGCAGAGCAAGTTAAGAGGAAAGCATGGGTTGCTAAAATAGTATTATTTACTGCAAGTTGATATGGAAAAAAAGTGGTTTCCACTTGAATACAAAGAATCACATATTGAATCTCATGATTCACAATTTATTTGTGCATTTTGTGTGATGCAAGCTATATGATTTTTTGACTCAAACATTTAAAGATACATCAGTTTCTTTTTCTACATAAAAAGTTCCATGGAAAATACAATCCTCTAAAAAGATTAAATTTACACTAACAAAAACATTCTTCACTTATTTTCACAGCCTTGAGCAAAGAGGAACCCCCAAATCTATACATAAAACACGCTATGAAACTCATATTTTGCAAATTCAGATTCTCACTCAATTCTACGTGGCCCCTTACTCTTGCTGATTCTATTCATGATTCGACAACCTTGATAGAGAAAAGTATATGAGAAAGAATAGTTAAGTTTGTGCGGAATTAATCACTGAGTTTCACAACACTCTCCTATTTTTTGTACCATTATTCTGATGCAGAGTAAGAGTTACTTCTCGAAAAACTCATAAATGAGTATAAATTGAATAAAAGATCTCATTGTTGCAAATGGGGAACTAAAATGACAACAAATTTAGTTTCAAATTTCTTTGAGTTCCACCTTATTAAAAAGCACAGACGATACACTACCACTAATTTAGTTGCTATATCAAGTATCAATTTTTTGGGAATGCAGAGTGTAGGATAAGAGTTGATATCAACAAAGTGATGTTTCGTATCATATCAAGAAAAAGAAGAAGTAAAAGTATCTACTTTCAGGATAGCCGAAAAGAATGAAACCTAATTTACTCAAACAGGAAAGATGGTTTCTGCCGTATGGAATGAAGTAAAACAGAACCTATGAAATTCGACTATCTAAAACCACAAACCATCTAATTCTTCATCTTCGTCCATAGGGAAATCCAGCCACGTCTCCGGGTGCATCGCAATATTCCTCGCAAATGCCAACACCTCATCAGTAACACCAACAGCACCTCCAATCGGATACCCCTCCACTGAATGTCGCTCCGATCCGAACGGAAGTAAATTAGAAGCGATCTTAGAAATCTCGGAAACTGCCCGATTCGTAGATATTTTTGAGATTCCAGACTTGAATTTTCCTCCGATTTCAGCGAAATCACTCCGCACACCCGAAATTCCGATCGAATCAGAATTTTCTAGATCAGAGACGGATTGATCAGATGATTCCCAGCGGTTCCATTCGGAAACGGAGGGATCGGAGGAGGGGATTTGATTGGCAGGACGAGGAGATAGAGGGGAATGGGGAGAGCGTTCTGAAGGAGGTGGCGCAAGGAATGAGGCAACACCCCATAGTTGGCGAGTTAGGGTTTTTGTGATCTCCGAGAGATCTTCTTTCACGCCTCTTCCGGGGCTGTCCGAGGATGTTTCAATTGAGTGACGATGGCCTTCTTTTTCTTCCGTTGCTATACGTAGCGACTCTCTATTCTTACTATTGATGTCATTGTCTTCTTCGTCTACGTCGTCAAGTTTCAGAGAATTCGCTAGAGAACGAGCCAACCAAGACATCTCGATGCGATGCCAAGAAGAAATGCAGAGACAGATTACCGAGGAGACGGATCGTAAAGTTAATAGGCCTGTACCCCAAACACAGTTGGTTTCTAAGCTTGCTGAGTTGTTTGACCGATCAAAAAGCCTTTATCTTATGCCATATACCATACTTGGAAATCGGCACGTGCATGACAAATTTGAGACATTGGAGGACGGACTCACGTGGCTGTCGTGAGGGCAAGTTTGACAAATTAAAAAGAACAATGAACCATGTATTAGGAGGGAAGGATCAGAGACAGGTTGCAATGATACTGGGGGTTCCAAAGGCGACTGTATTGTGCACATGCCGTGTTTGTGAAAATGTCAGCTTCAGTTTTGATCTAGCTTGCAGGTGAACACTGAACCAAAAAAAAAAGAAAGAAGGAAAATCCAAAACAAAACAAGCAACCAAAACTGCTCGCTACATCAAACAAATCCCACAAAATCATGCTCTTGAGAAATCGCTTATGCAGTTTCCAAATCGTTTCTCTCCTCTTGCCCTCTCCATTACTCTCCTTTTCCCGAACGCCTTCTCTGTCCACCATCTGTTTCCGAAAACATTTCTCACATTCAATCCAACGAAACCCTGACCATGTTTTTGCTGCACCAAATACCGCAAAACCTGTGGTTTCAGACGCCGATAACACCATCGAGAGGACGCTCTTTGTGCCTCCTGGAGTGGAGCTAGACGAAGTGAGGCAGGATATGATTCTCCCCGGTTCGAACATCGTGGTAGGTCCGTACGCAGGTCATTCCCAGATTAAGCAAGTGGAGTTCGTCAAGAGCAGCGGTAGACCGAAGGATTGCCCCAGGGACGAACGCCCGGAATTTGCAATTGTTGGTCGATCCAATGTTGGGAAATCTTCTCTTATTAACGCTCTTGTTCGCAAGAAAGAACTTGCTCTCACATCTAAGAAGCCGGGTTTGTTTCTTGCCGCTTTAAATTTTCCCCTTTTTTGTCCGATTTTAATGTTGAATTGCCATTTGTGCATTGGGTGTTGTTTACATCTTGTTGAGCTTTGAGGATTTCTGTGTAATTCATGCAGGGAAGACTCAACTTATAAACCATTTTTTGGTTAATAAAAGCTGGTATATTGTGGATTTGCCTGGTTATGGGTAAGCCTTAGCTCTTTCTGTCACTGAAATTTACTATTATGTTCCATAGTCTACTCAATCGTTATTTTTGTTACCTGACAAGTTTTAGCCTATTTTGGAAGTGAAATGAAATTGATGTTCTCCCTAGTATGCTACATGTTGCCCTGAAGTTACATAATTGTGATCATATTGTTACATCCCTTTAAAAAGTTGTTTCTGGATATATCTATGCCAAGAATTACAGAATAATGGCTTAACATATTTCCGGATATATGCATTGAACACCTCTTACATCAGAATGTTAAAATTTTTTTTTAGGTTTTGGGCTTGGGGAACTGACAATGCTGGAGAATTTTATGTGAAAGTTTTCAAATGTAAAAACATTCAAACAGAAAAAGTAGAATTAATATATTTTACCAATCACATATTGAAATGTGGGGTTGAGGAGTTTCTTAGACATCTTATCCATATGTAGAACTTGTTATTTTATGCTGATAATATGACTATTGGATACATGGTGTGTGAGAAGTGTAGAATATTGCAAATGAATTAGGTGCGAGTTCATTCATCTTTGGAGCAGAATGATTTTATCAAATAAAA
The DNA here is from genome assembly GCA_947561395.2 of Buxus sempervirens. Lineage (NCBI taxonomy): Eukaryota > Viridiplantae > Streptophyta > Magnoliopsida > Buxales > Buxaceae > Buxus > Buxus sempervirens. The sequence goes on from OX387190.1 coordinate 34,857,300, forward strand.
CTAGGTTCATCAGTGTATAGAACTTTGCTTTTTGATGAGAATTTTACTGTGATTTAGCTTGTATGGATTTTCTGGGAGCAAATAAGGATTTGGTTCCAGTGTTTTATACTCTGCCATTGACGCTGTTTTCTTTTGCAGTTTTTCCATCTTGATATATATCAGTTCATTTGATTTGGGCTCCATCTATGGCCCTTAAAATTATAACTTACAGTGCCTTCTCTGAGCCATAAATTTGATGGGACAAAATAATTTTGAAGATACTGTTTGTGGCATGGCTGGGATGGTTCAATCTGCGATTAAGTTATGGCCAGTGATTGTGGGGTTGTATTAGATGCATTAATTGCTAAATGTACCGTATGGTCTCCAAGACTTAAGGTTTTTTTTCTCTTACTGATACATATACCTGAAAGTTTGTGTTTGCTTGTGTTTCCTTGTGAAGAACAAGTCAGCTTAACTATTAATTGCTTTGATGCTTTATATGTGGGCCATTATCACTGACTGTTAATTTCTTTGGTGAATTTGACTGGCAGTCAATCCAAAGATGGAACCACTTTGAAATGCTAAGTGGTCAGTCCTTTTCCATGGGTATTAATATGCATAGCTTCACTTGTATGGCTATCTACCTATCGTTCTAAGCTGTCATAAAGATCGTTTCTTGATTCTGGCATGCGCAAAATGCGCCTTAGGTTCAGTTTGGCCATACAAGGGAGAACTAGAACAATTCTCTTCTTGCTTCAAGATCATGTGTTTGTAGTGTGCCTGACATGGACAACTTTTTATGCTTTTTTGTACTTTGTCTTGGTTCAACTCTGGCTCAAAATGGATGGTTGGCCTGAAGTTAGCTGGCTTAGTATAAAAATCAAATTGCTTCTGAACATGACAATAGTTTTCAAACTGATACTAATTTAATGACCAACAATTTCAAGATTATTTAGATTGCAAGATCAAAACATGATTTATTCAAACAATTAGGATGCCTGAATGGTGTCTTTTGGTTTTGGTTGGTGCATGAGATGGCCCAAGAGTTGTTAGGTTCAATGAAGAGTAGACTTCGTTATTCGATATTGTATCCTTCTTTTGGCAAAAGGGATATGCACTATATTTATAAATACTAGGTAATTAATCTACACATACAATTTCATATGTATCCTGTACATCTGATGAAATTAATTTAAGGAGGATCAAGATGAAAGGGCTTTGCATTTGCTAGCTGGTGGTGTTCGGGTGCAGTTCAGCCTCATTATTGGTGGCTTTGTTAGCTTGCAGGTTTGCTAATGCTCCTGAATCTGCTCGAATGGATTGGTCTTCATTCACTAAAGGCTACTTCTTGAACAGAGAAACTCTGGTTGCGGTCCTACTTCTACTTGATGCTAGTATTCCTCCACAAAAGATTGATCTTGACTGTGCTAATTGGCTTGGGCGCAATAAAGTATGCTATTCCTTTCTCTCCCTCTCTATCTATTTATATATGCCTATCTCATGGCTTGTTTGTTTGCCCTTCCATGTGACATTTCAGATACCAATGACTTTTGTGTTCACTAAATGCGACAAAATGAAGGCAAGCAAAGGAAAACGACCTGATGAGAACATAAAGAATTTCCTCGAGCTAATCAGAATAAACTATCGAGAACCACCACCATGGATCATGACCAGTGGTGTTACTGGCTTGGGAAGGGACGAGCTTCTACTTCATATGTCGCAGCTAAGAAACTATTGGGATAACTGAGGCACTTGGGTAAAGATTGTCCGAAATTAAACTCTTTAGCTTTGGAAATACTTGCTGAGCCCAGGGACGCCAATTGAACGATGACATTCGATCTGCTGCATTCAATTTGACAACCCTCTGAAAATCCTGTTCAAATGTAAATTATTGGAATTTTTTTGTCTGGTTATCAGTGAGACATATCTTCTTTTTCCTTCTAATTTTCTGGGAACTACAGGTTTCTTTTCTTTTTCTTTGCCTCGTCTGTTTGGTTATTTTAATATCATGGACTGCGGAGCCCGGAAGATTGAGTATCTAGGAGAACATGGAATCCCTCCTGTGCCCAAGAAGCTCATGCCTATTTCAATGGCATTTTAGAGTCCTAGCTCCTCAAACCTTTAATGTGTGTGCACTTGAGCCTATGTGAGACGTGCAGCATCTCACGGCTTTTGTTTTTCAATGTAAAAAGTGTTTTCACATTTAAAAAAAAATGTGAAAACACAGACGCTGTATGTGGTAGCATCTCATGCGGGTTATAGGGGTCTGTGGCAAACGGTTTAATCCCTATGTTGTGTCATAAACACATACGTGTGTGACTTTGTTTTGTTCACATGCATGATAAAGGCCTACTTTTTAATTAAAATATAAATATATATTTTTATTTTGGCTAATTTTTCTACTATTAAAGAAACTTACATTCTAATTGTGGTTGATTTCTATAACATGATCTCGTATAAGCCTTTTTATTAAGTTCAGTTTTATTTATGTGATCTATTGCAAACCTTATTGCAATGGTTCTTTTAATTTTCATAATAATATGCAATGCTCGAATATCAACCAACTTATATATCAGTTAACCAACCAAATTATAAATCAAATAAACGTTTCATCTTTAGAATGACTATTTATCTTTTATAAAGACCCTGGAGGCATACGAATGATCTGTCTCCTCACATTTTCTTTTGTTTTCTTCTCTTTTTTGCAATTACTTTAATTTACGTGATCGATACAGCACTGGCAGTTTTTTTATGCTTGTTTTCACCCTGCGTGCAGAAGGATTTTGAGTAAACAGCAGTAATTCTTGGCTATTGTATCGTTTATGGCTACACACAATTAATTTTTAATAGTGGGTGAATGACCTTAAATAAGGGGACTTAATCCATGCCACAAACCTGGTCACCTCTTTGTTTCACTAGCTAGCTAGTCAAATAATTTAGAGTTTTTGTAGATTATATGCGTTATAATTTTCTAATCTATACTATCTATAAAACGAACTCTCCTAATTCGAGCTTGGCATTTGCAGTCAAAGATATCCAGGCTAATACTTTTATTTGTCTTTAATAATTGCAAGAGGTAGTTTGGTAGCTGCCTTCATAATACCCTCTTTCTTTTTGCAAAGCGCATCACACATGCCTTCCCTAGCGAAAACCAATAATAATCGAAGGTGTCGCCTGCTCTGGTGGTAAGAACCGTATTGATAATAGCACAAGTCATGGGATCAAATCCCACACTCATCAATTGTGCGTGAGTCCTAGCTATGTGTTGGTCCCCTTCCCTCAACCAGATTTATACCAGATTTCTCAGGGTTGAGAGGACTTGTAACTGGGGTTGTGAGGACTTGTAACTGGGCTTGAGAGGACTTGTAACTGGGCTTGTGAGGACTTGTAACTGGGGTTGTGAGGACTTGTGACTGGACTTGTAATTGGGCTTGTGAGGACTTGTAACTGGGCTTGAGAGGACTTATATTAAACTTTTTTAATTATAACATATTGGAGGCACCCTGAACTCGCCCCACTAATGATCCTTTGGAGTTTAGGACCGGGTTTGGTATAGCCTAAATAATTATTCGGCTTTTTAAATAGATTTTAAAAATATCAGTAATTTTTAGTTACTTAAAAACTCTTCACTTTGAAATTTTGAAGGCGGCTCCAATTGTTGTTTTGTAATTAATCAAAAGGTATCCAATTGATTGAAATTCATGGATGCATGATCAACACATGATTAAAGCCCGATTCAACGTTTCGTACGTTCATTCTATTTTGAAGGACAATTTTTAAAGTTTGAAAAGTGTTACAGTGATTTCGACTAATCGTAAATTATGCGATTAATCAAGCTATAGTGATTTCAGACTGAAATGCAATTGCACAAGAAAACTTGCACGTTTTTTTGTATTTAGCTTTTTCAAAGCATGTTTTTGTAAATACTTGGAAAAATACGATCCTTTCAATAATTTTCCCAAAATTTAATCATGTAGTACTAAGAAGGGCATCAACCCAGAGTGTCTTACTCAGCAACTAAGATCGAACAACCAACGACTAAATCAATAAAAAACAAAACCTAAGACAACAAAACAATTATGCAAATGATAGATTGTGCAGTTTCTATCTACAATGTTATTTGAAGCATGTACAAGAAGGTGTTCCCTTAGGGTTCATCCTTTTTTTTAGGTTATATTTTTTGAGTGGTTTGATTTTTGGTGATATTTTTTGAAGACAATCCAGATTTAAACCTAATTCTCTGAAATTGAACATTAGTAATGCTTGTTTAAAATAATTGAGAATTAGTGTTAATTTACTATTGACAATAGATTTCTTACAAAACTGCCCTTAAAAGACTTCTTAACCTAGAGTTAAAGGACTTTGACGAAATTTGATTTGTAAGTCCTTTGAGAATATTTTCGGAAGGAAACTGTTGGAAATAGTATAATGACGCTTATTATTAATTATTTTAAAAAGGCATCACCAATTTCTAATTATTGACTGAACGAAGGGCTGAGGCATCACCAATTTCTAATTATTGACTCAACGAAGGGCTGAAGAGGCATCACCAATTTCTAATTATTAATTATTTTAAAGACACGAACGAAGCTCAATTTCCGGAGCCGGCTAAAAACCGGGCCGAACAAAAGGCTGAAGAGGAGTGCCATCCGCAGGCGCTCCCAAGAGGAATCCAAACAGGATTTCCTCGTAGAGGAAATCGGCTGAAAAATATATGACTATATTTATTTATAATTCGGAAGATTTATTCACCAACTCTGTTATTATGATTGTAACTCAAAAGTCTTCCAAGGACCCTTTCTTTCTTTCTCTCTCTCTCTCTCTCTCTCTCGGTTCACAGGAAACGATGAGTATTGGAGCTAACTACATTTATAAATCACTTTATGCAACAGAACAAATTAAGAATCGCGAATTTAGTGGTAGAACGTGTCATCAAATAAGAAATGTAACCCTGTTATTAAACGGTTCTTTGCCTGAGCTACGTTTAAGTGCAAGAAAGACTCTCACAGATCGACGATAAGAACAAAAACTAGAATCAGAGAACTCTGCCTTGCTCCAAAGACGCCATGGTTCCTGGACTCAGAAGAGGTAAAGAGAACCAAGAACTCGACAAGGGCGACAAACAGGATCCCATAGAGGCGGTCATCACAGAACCATCAGATAACTTCTCTGATTTGATTTCCAGCGCCTCCGGGTCTGCAGGTACTAAGGATGACGATGATCTTGTCGATGGAGACATAAGCTGCAGCGATGCGGAGTTATTACTTTCCGAGAACAGCTGCGTGACGAGGTCAAGTGGTGGAGGCGCCACGCTTTGGAGACGACGGGACTGCGACTGCGACTGGGGTGCACCGGTGAGCTTCTGGACGACCTTTCGGAAGTTGATGGAGTCTACCTTGTAGACTTTAAGCGGTGTTGGGGGCAGTTTCTTCGAAGGTTTGGCTGGTGGCTTACGAACAGAGTGGAGAGAGGATGGTGGCGTTGGTCTCTCCTGTTCAGTTTGGTTGTAAACTGCATTCCTAAATGACGATGAGGACGAGGATGAAGAAAAACCATGGTAAGTAGTATAAGGGTTCATGGTGCTATCCATTACTGTTTGAGCTCTTTGCAAAAACTGAGAAATTGATTGCATGGATTATGGATGGAAACCCCAAATCCTATTTATACATCGTTAACGTAATAATTTATATAAAACAACAGTGATCAGTGTTGAATATTGGATGAAGACCAGGAGAGGCAAAGGTGGAAGGGCGAAAAGAGAGACAGAGAGAGGGAACCAGTAGCTGATGAAGGGACATCCTTTGTACATATAGAGCCAGCGTTTCAATTCGAGTTTTGTCGTCAGCCGTCGGCGATGTGGTAGCTGTCTAGCTGATGCTGAAAGCTTAGATAGATTATTTTATTTATTTATTTTAGTCCTGTTAATTATAGTCAAACTTTGAACGGGTTCGGTTCTTCATTCCCATTTAGGTTCCGGTACGATTTGAGATGCTCTATACTTTTCTCCTGCAATCACCCGTGCACTTTTATGCAACGCGGCCACTTACATTATTTCATGATTAGGATTTTTTTTTTATAGGGCTTTCCTTATTACTCGAAAAAAATCTAATAACTGACAGAATTACTCTCAAAATGCAGAGATTATTGCAGTGATTTAACATCATGTATAACTCTTCCTTTTTACCCATGTGGCAGCATCTAGTTGAAAGTGTACGTATGAGTGCAGGAAAAAGGACCAGAGAGTGTCCACCTTATTTTACCATGTCGCTTTCTTGCTTCTGTAGAATGTTTGAATTTGAGGCCTTGTTTGCTGTTTCATGAATAAGAGGAGGAAAGAGTCAGAAATAGGCGTCACTTGGTCATAAGATTCCTTCTCATGAGAAAAGCAAAAGCCGCCCTTAAATGAGCCACAGCTCACACGGGATGACGAGAATGGCACTGGACCCACCCTCCCGCCCGATATATTTGACTGACCGTTGTTAACCCCCAAGTCACTGTTTGAAATCCTCTGCAATTTCTTGCTGCATCAATTTTTTGCATGCTTTCCTCTATAGTTTCTACCAAGTCAGGAATAAATTGCAGGAGATTTCATCCTTTTTAATATGACCCAATCCAGCCCTCTTGGCGGGTGGAAGCCATTCTTTGGACAACTGTTCTTGATGGGTGCTGGTGCTCTTGGGAAGTATGCAATAGAAACTTGACACTTGCAATTGATGTTACAGAGATAATTTACCCCCCTTTTTTTCTCCCTTCAAAAGTTCCTAGAAGCTTGGACCATACTATACTGAATTTATATTCTGGGCTTCTAGTTGAAACCATATGGTGACATCAGTGTGTGGTGCATATTATTTTATGGCATTATATTATATTAAAGAGAGGAGACCAGTAAATTTGTGCATGACAGTTCACTTGTTGCCTCTTACCTAATAATTTAACTGATAGTTTATGTTCAGGTGATTTTCATTTACAAGACATGAGAGGGACCATTAATTAGGATTATTTAGTAGCTCTTAAGTGATGGGAGAAAGGAATTAAGGAAACACAAATGGATTCGGTGAGAAAGGAGACGATACAAACAAACTAGAAAAGAAAACAAAAAAAAGGGAAAGAAAAGAAAAAAGCACTTTAATGAATTGGAAAGTACTAAAAAGGTGCTTAAGCAATTCACTTCATTGATTTCCGTGAAAACAAATATGAGGAAGAAATGGATTTTGGTAAAACTATGTGCTACCTACATGGGAAAAGGGTTCTATGAATTCCCACCCACTCTGGTGGTAAAGACCCTCTTGGTAATAGGAGAGGTCATGGGATTAATTAGTATAGGTGATGCTGTATCTTGAAAATAGAAAAAAAAATAAAAAAGAAGAAAAAAAAAGGGTAACTGTTGGACAAGTTTAAATAAGTTTTTTTTTCTTATACTTTTCATAGCCACTTATAGAAATTAGAAATCAATTAACGAATTAGAAAATTACTAACAAACAACTTCTTAATTAATGCATAGATCTTAATTCATTTCCTTAATTATGAGCGGAAAAAAACAACGAGAAAAAGATTTTCCTAAGGTTGCATTTGGATACTTAGAACTACAAGAAAATGGTGGATTCCTGCATGCGTAGAATGTTTGGACACAAAGAAAAGAAACAAGTGGTGTAGGTGCTAGAGTCAGCGAAAATAATGTCATTTAACTGAAAATGCAATTCATTGGTACACAAACACCACCTTAGGTTGTGTTTAGTTAGATGAAAAACAATGGAAAAGAAGGTAAAAGAGAGATTTCCATTGCTTTCCTTTAATTTTGAGGGTAAAACTTTGAGAACCTTTTAGTAGAAGCATGTAGCCCTTTCGGAAAATTACTTTCTAATGGCTCACATTTTCTTATGGACCAAACGCACAAATTTCAATAGAAAGTTCGTTTTCCTTTTCTTTCCTATATAGTCCAGTCCATATATAAACAAATACACCATCTCTTAGCGCATAATGAATGAATAAAAATTTAGTTTGTTAGCCAATGAAATAAATTATTAGACCTTCACATCTAATTTCCCTTGAAATAGAAAACAAGAAAAAAAAAAACGAAAGAGAGAGAAGAATTCTTAGCTCTTCTAAACATTATATAAATTTCACTGCTGTTAATAAGAAAATAAATGAAAAAGATTAATTTAAGCCATAACAACAATTGATACTCTTTATTTCAGCAATAATGCATACACTGGATGAATGTGTTGTAGAACTAGAAACCCTTTAGGCGTAGGATTTGTTCAATGGAAATTTCAAAATGATTCCCTTTGGGCTCGGAACGATCTGCTTGATTCACCTAGTGGGCACATACCCTAGGCCCTACCTTTGATAGATTGGCCCATCTAGGCCTTTGACCTTCTCCTTCCACCCAATCTGATTTAAGCCTGCTAGGTTTGTCTAATTGGGCCCCTAATATCATGGTGCAGTCCATGGACCTTAACTTCCAAGCCCAACCGATCTAACCCCTTGATTTGCCCAATAAAATTTCCTCTTTTCGACATCTTTCTATTTCAACTATACTAAGCAGAGAAGGAAAAGTCTCAAAAAATCTAGTAACAAACTGTTCTGTCTATGGAACTGTTCTGAGAAGGAGCGAGTTTATATCAGAAATCTCTCCTGTTATCTCCCTAAGTGCAGTTTTATCTTTGAGGATGGATGTATGAGAGACATGGCGAACTCTGATTATCTTCAGGGACTGTTCCGTCTCCTCTGCCCACTCCGATTCAAGTGATAACAAGCTCAGTAGGTTCACCGTCCCGTCTCCGTCTCCGTACACAATCTGAGGTTGCTTGTCGAACCCACTTCCGCCATAGAACAGCATCTCAGGAGTCCGAACTCCGCTCCCTATTATGCAAGTAACAGGAACCCGCGGTGCTCCCAACCGTTTCATCAGAGGCAAAATACGAGTCTTATAAGGATGAACCCCTTGAGGAAACCCAATGTCCTTGAGGAACTCTGGGATATGAAAGGCTGAATAACTCACGTTTGGTGTGATTACAAGAGGCTTTTTCAGACCAAATAACTTAGGAGAAGGCATCAGCCACAAGTTGCTCTCTGAGCTCCTCTGTTCTTCTCTCACAAGCAAGGGGTCTACCAGGGGCACACTCAAGGTGTTGCCGGAAGCAAAGGTGAGCATCTCTTTCACGGTGCCACCCCATGGTGCAGACAGTGCGACGAAGTGTTTTACAAATTTTTTTCGCCAGGATTCGGGGTTTCGATTGAGGAGATGGAGGACGAAGAGGCCACCTAAACTGTGAGAAAGGATTATAACTGGCTTTCCTCCATTAGAGGCGCTTGCTTCTTCGATCAAATTCTTCAGGTCGGAGAGGAATTTCGAACCAACACGTGAAGGGTGGCCCTCTGCAGCTAGACCATACCTGAAGTCGTATGGCGCTCCGAATAAGCTTTCACCTTCCGTGTATCCGATGCTTTCCAGCGATTTCACAAGAGGTTCCATGTATGCAGTGATGTACCTATTAGTGAAATAAAAGTTAGACAAAAACTAGAAAAGGTATAATTATAATTTAGGGATGGTAATGGTTCGGTTTACCAATCAACTTCCTTTTGGGTCCGGTTTTAATCGGTTGACATCCTGTGGAGCCTTTATTTACACCACTGTTTAAAAACCTAACTCGGATAGGGTAGAATCAGTATATTGCGAGTTTACTCGCCCTAAAAACCGGGTAATTTTTAATGGGGGTAGTTTTGTATTGTAAATCTCTAAATTTAAGCGAGTTTTTGCCGATTAATCATGTATCAGATAAAACCTTCTCTAAATTGATCTCTATCTCTTACTTATCTCTTAAAGTATTTCTTTATTTATATAAAAACTAGGCCCGGTAACTCAGCCAAATTACCAGTAGTTACTTGGATAGGTAAACTTCCAAGTTACCAATCCTGTCCGGGTTTTTAAACACTGATTTACACTCTATTTGAAGCTTTTCACAAGATTGTGCCAAATGTAACTAAAAACTTACACTGACACTAACACTATTCAGGCAGTTTTTTTTTTTTTTTTTATAAACATGGCATGATCCTATGAATGCTATAGAGGCCCCACATGGCATCGTATGACTGTAAACATGTGTTTATAGTTAGAATGAAATCGTCTATCACGCTTCCCTGAATTATTCCTTGATGTGGCCGTGAGATGCTGCCATGTGGAGCATCTCACGGCCATTGTTTTTTTATGTAGGGAAAATTGTATCAAGTGAGTGGGCTTCACATGAAAAAACTAGTGGCCTTGCGATGCTTCACATGGTAGCATCTCACAGTCTTAAAATTCAGGGAAGCATAGCATACGATTTCTGTTCTTTATAGTCGGTTCAGGGTTCGGTTTGATTTATCGTTTTCAACCAAAACATGGCCATTCCTCGTTGTAATGATCCACGGCGACCTATTTGTGGAAAGGCTAACCGAAGCTGGCCTGGCCCAGGTTGTCCTAAGTGTGACTATCTCTGCCAATTATGAGCGTCTGCCATCTCAGATAACATTTTTTTGTTTTTGTTTTCTAGTAAATAATTAAGAGTGGACGCGAATAGTTTGGGGTCGAATGACAAAGAGCCGAGCCTTGTCCCATAATGTTTAAGTATTTATATATTTATATATATATTTTTTCCTTGGGTAAGAACAATTTGAAAATCTTTAAAACCATTGAACTTTTAGTTTTGATTTTTGAATGCAAGAGAAATTGAATGAGAGAGAGAGAGAGAGAGGCTTACTGGAGATGAGGGTCGAGATTGAGGAGGGCTTGAGTGGATCCAAAGGAAGGGACTCTGGTCTGGACGCCCGGGGCATTTTGGTAATCATCCTTATGAGGATCGTAGTAAAGCGTCATTCTTTCAGCAAAGCACTGGGTGAAGGGAGCAATGAGGACGCTGGGATCGAACCACAACCTGAACCAACCTCCCTTCTCTTTATAAATCGGGTACAACCGGCACAGGAGGCTCGACGGTTTGTAGTTGGACGTCAGCCGCGCTTCTAGCTGGTTCCCACCGCTCCCTGGCACCAGAATCAGAGGGTGTAAGTCGCTCCGCGCATGACACGGGCACAACATCGCAGCCATCGGAAGCAGCAGCCCCAATAACAAACCTAATCCCTTCATATCCCCCTCTTTTCCCTTTTTGATCCTGCTCCCAATCCTGAGAACTAGACAGAGGGAGAGATTTTATAGGTGGCGGATAATTATGTATACTTGGATGCTTAGTGGCCTCACACTCGATACGTGGTGGAGTGGAGAAACAAGTGCTACTTCAATAATGGTGTTATAGTTGATATGGGAATCTTTAGTACTTGTTTTTTTTAGGAAAATTATGTAAAAAGGTTACTTTTCGTCAATATTTATAAAAACATGCCATTAAGATTTCGATGGCAAAAATGGCAAAAATAAATTCACTTTTTAAAATATAATTAACTTAAAGGATCATTTCTCAAACATAATTAAAAAATAGTGTCATTTTATTATAAACAACCCACATATGATGCGTTCGTATCTCACACTTGAGTCCACATATGATGCACTCGCATTCCACGTAGAATGCGCTCGTGTCCCATATAAGATGAGCCCATGTCCCATGTAATAAGCTTGAGTCCTATGTATAATGAACTTGTGTCTCAAGAAAATAATCCTCAAATTTAATTCTTTTTGAAAAGTGATCTTATAATTTAATTTCAACGGACATTTTTATAAATATTGACAAAAAATGGCCCTTTTTTGTAATTTGGGATCTTAATGGCATGTTTTTATAAATATCAACGAAAAGTAACCCTTTTCGGTAATTTTCCTTTTTGTCTTTTTGGTGCGTTGGTCCCCGCTTGGCACATAACTGGTCTACACATACGTATCCATCACATTTAACTATTGGGACAACAGTATACATACAACAACTCAAATGACTCGAAATGTTTCAGCAAAAGACCAATTGTCAAATACTCACCTTTGATTTGATGAGCGTGAGTTTTCAACTCAAGCCTTGGATATGAATATCACATCTGTGAACATGTGATACGTCTATCTAGACTGTTTCCTATTCAGTGTAGTCGGTAAGTGGTCCCTCAATTAGGACAGGGAATAAAGGAATAGGACACGGAAGGAACCAATCCTAAATTAGCATTGCCATGAGAACTGGGCTCGTGCCTCGGCTCTTAAGTAGGACCAAAGTTAGGCCGAGTCCTGTGAAAATTTTATGGGCTCTTAACTTTCTCTTTTTGCTCTACACTGGCTGGGCTTTTGGTGTAATATCATGTTTCGGCCGAAGTAGCTAAAATCTTGCAATGATAAGGGAGTTTTTGTGGTATTTCAAACCTTAAAAAAGGGATTGAAACCTAACCTCATTATTTTCTACAAATATGGGAAAAAAAAGGCCAACTTCCCCCTTATAATAAAATGTTGTAACAAGATAATGTAAGGTTCATTTTGAGAAAACATAGTCCTGTTTTCGCTAAATTCTCTCAAAATGTTATAACAAGATAATGTAAGGTTCCTTATGCGTCTTTCTTGCGTGCTTCCGGTTTCAATTCACACATCCCCTCATTCAAACAGGTAGCGCACATGGATTTAAGCATAGATTGGCGGGTTAAGCGACAAGTGAACCGCACCTAACCCACCTGAGGTGTTGTTTGGTAAACCAAATCCAGGACCGGGGGTGATGCAAACTTTGTCAAAACCTGCTCCCAAACCACTAGTCGCCACTTTCGTATGTTTAATTATTAGATAACGAATTGTACGGGAATAGAAGACCTTTAGAGGTTAGATATCCTTCTCATCATATCGTTGTTGCTTTGAAAGAAGGGAATTCTATTAAATATGCTTCTATACAATGGGCGCACGCCATATTCCTATGACAGTTTATTTTATTACTTAAAGCGTAAAAGCGAGCACAGTTCCTTCAATTATTATGGGATCGGAAAAGTCAAGTGGGTCTTATCGATTTCCTTTGACGCGTGGGTCACATGCTTCTAATTGTGGGTACAAGGTTTTCTAATGGAGTGCGCTTCAAGGTTTAAAGTTTTGGTGTCAGTGGGCGTGCCGTCCATCGGTAAAAAAAAGCAAAATAGGGCAAAATTTGGTTTTTTTGGATTTTGAGGAAATTTCATCAGTACGCCGGCCGTTTCGCTAAAAAAAATTAAATAAAAATTTTAAAAATTTACATTTTTATCTCTGTTTCGCCCGTTTCACTCAGCATGCAGCCCCGTTTCGTTAAAACAGCGCCGAATTTTCACCGGTGATGCAACTGTAAACCTTGGTGCGCTTCATGTTAATTGATTTTCAAACCTCGTGTCTATCAAACATCAAACCACCAGATCAGTCGTGCTCGGCACCCTTTTATTCCCTTAAATCATAAAACAAATAAGTTCCCTGAGAATGAATGACACCAATTTGCATAACTGTGCATGTTGAAGGATGGAAACCCTCAAAGTATACACCTTTAAATATAATGGTTCCATAAAGATGTGGGTGAATTCATAAAGTTTATAAGAAACACCCAAATTTGGCTCTTAGACGACTAGAGCTTGTTACCGAACATCCCTCTTTAATATAAAACCATTTGTCTTTGACTATTGTAATGGCGACTTGCAAGTAATGGCACACTGCCACTCCAATTCAATCAGGAGGCTGTGTGCTTACCGAAGTGAAACAATTACAAGACTATAGATATACCTTTGTCATTGAGGATTAGCGTAATATAATCCGGGATAATATGTTATAGTCAAATAAATTATTATGATGCTAAATTCACTTAGATATGGCCATACACTAACCGACTTCACACAGTCCACGGTACACGGAAACGTGCACCTCAGGGGATAAATTTCCAACTTCGCGTGGATGGACTAAACTCGGACGCACAAGATAATATAAGGTTGCTGCAAAGGGCGGTGTCCTTTTTGCTTGGTCGTGTCGCTTTCTCTCTTTAATCCAAAGAGCTTTCCAGTTGAAAGAGGAGGGCATATTTTGAAAATTATTTTTGAGAATAAGGGCTTCTCAGTCCAAATATATCTTTAAACTGTAAACTACCACTCAATCCTAAAACTTCTTAAAATGTTGGGAAATTTTTGGGAGGTCTTTCCCAAAAGGCCTGTACATCAAAGTTATGATGCTGCAGGTCTCCTTTTCCGTTAAATTTATCAAAAGGGCCTCACATGAGGGATGCAAGCATTTTCATAGGAGGATACAAGTCCTGTCATAGGGGGATACAATTATTTTCATAGTAGGATACAATCACATTCACAGAGACAAACAAGTATGGGGATACAAGAATTTTCATAGAAGAATACACGTATAATCATAGAGGGATACAAGCATTTTTATAGAAGGATACAAGTCCTGTCATAAAGAGCATGTGAGGCCCTTTTGATAAATTTAAGAGGAAAAGAGGCCTGCAGCATCATAACTTTGATGTACAGGCCTTTTGGGAAAGACCTCCCAAAAAGGAGCCCTTTCCCATAATTTTCCCTAAAAAGTTTAACTTATGTATAAAAGTTTCTTAAAGCCTCACTCTCTTCTAAATAATGAAATAAAGTAACCCTGATATCTAATTTTGCCAAATTTCATGCCGAGACACCTGGGCTCAAATCCCTTGACTCACTGTATATGCTACATAGAAATTAGCCGCTTGAGGAGCTCTCCAGAAGGTACCTATCAAACATATATACAAAAAATAAAAATTCCTTAACACGAAAACATGGAGTAGGTACCCATTAAAGTCAATTAATGGCCAGGTACATTTCCTTCGGAAATACAGTTCTAGAAGAAACTCACAGACTCACAGCCTCATATATAACACGAAAAAGCGACTCATCTCAACGGGAAGCAAGTTGTAAGTACCGCACTACCAAAAAACAAAAGTTGAAGTACCTTTTTAGGGAGCATGGCTCTCATGGCCAAGTACATAACAATAACTCAAGCAACTTGTAAAGTCTCACCTGGAGGTAAGGAATGCATTTACTCTAGAGTCAGATTCCGGTGGTTCAGTGAAATCACCAACTGGGATGGAGTGTAGATGTGTGGGGCCCCCTACTGACATAGGCATTCATCCGCGCGTTTCACGTTGGTTCCACTGAGTGGCTCTAAACGAAACCCTCTAGGAGGTAAGTTGTTGAAAATATCTCTTTAGATTTGATAAAAATGGTTTCAAACCCAGGCTTCTAAATATCAACACACATCATAAGGCTTTGATATCCTTCCACAAGTGACATCCTAAAACTTTTTTTTTTTTTTTTTGTGTAAAAGAAAAGGGAGGACCGGGCTACCAGCATGGTTGACTCCCTCTGGGGACAAACATAGTGGCTTCCACCACTGTAGAATGTTCAAATCATCCTCGCCTTAGTTAGGGGATTGGACCGTCACGACAGCACCATGAAAGTACAACAGTCAATGCAGGCGGAATTGGATTCAGTCTTTAGGATTAATCCTTGTATGCAAGGGAATTTGATCCCATGACCTCAACCTACAAACCTCATGAGAGTAACCTGCATATGCAGATGGGTATGCAGTGGCCTTTAATTAATGGGTAGGATGTGAAATAATGCATATAGACATTTACAAAATATGGCTGGTCGCAAGTACTGCACCCCCTTTCACTGAAAACAGTTGGTTTTGGCCAATAAGATTTCTTTCCTGCTTTGAAGAGGGCAATTAATAGAAAGTAAAATCGGGACAGGCTTCCATTTATGTCAAAGGTCCCTTTGCCTTCGTAGTTAGTATGGATGTCATCAATAGAGAGGTTGGATCAAAGCGCCCACTGACTCTACTTTAGTCTGGACCAATGCCAGTCTAGGTTGGACCCAAATCACACCAGGTTAGCATAATTCCTGTTTATGGGAAGTGGTTATCGCCGCCGATTACTCAACTAATTTATGTATATTGCAACCAAAAAATAATAAATGCCAATGATCCAGTTACACTGTTAGAAAGGAACAGGCTATTCTCTTATTAGATACAAAGTAACTTTTGTGTGCCTCATCGCCGGGACCAATCAAATGCAATTACAATCCTTAAGAGGCACAAACAATACACATCGTTGACTCATAAGCCTTCTAGATTTTCCCCAGAAGCAGGTAAAAGTGGTATCTTTCAAGCGAGTTTTTAAGTTACAGCTAAAAGGAGAAAACGATCACATCAAAGCGCTAACTACAGAAGCCGCTGCCGGTGACGCGTAACCTCATGAATGGTGCCGCTTGAAGACGCTCAACGAAGAAATAATGCATTTGTCTGGCAACCTCACCAAAGATGGAATTTCAAGAGGCCCACTGAAGAAATAATATATCCATTTCATCTTTTATCAACGCAACCTACCAAACTCTCAATTGAACGGGACACAAAACCTGAAAAAAAAAAACACACATAAATTGATCGGCCTGTTAACCCCCTACGGAACAAAATCGTCCGCAATTCTTGCCGACAAAATTTAAAAGAATAATTGCCCATTAGAACAAAAGAATACAATTAACAATTAATGGAACGATTAATTACACTGATACATCTGAAACTTTTTAGATACGAAGGAGGTTGCAATCGCATGTGATGTTCTTAATTTGAATATGGCCATTCGACCTATGGCCAGCCATCCGTCATCAACTGACACCGACATGCTGCAGGTTACTTAAAATACCATGGAGTGATCAATCAGGAATTTTGATGATGATTCTTTGACTTATTCTTGGTCCACTCTTTTTTTGGCAAGTGTTTTATAAGATAAATATATTTAAAACGAAATTTTATAAAACAAATATTAAAGCACATGTGACATTGGCAACGTTGGATCCTCGAGGAAGGTGGGTTTGGATGAGATGGTCAGTAGAATCTTCCATCTCGGCCTTACCTGGCTAACTTCTAATTGATCTTATCTTAAGTTTTCGTTTCTCAATTTTGTTTTTTTTGTCTAATAACACGGCTACATAGCTTTGAAATTGTCCACGCGTACCTCCATCAGTTCGGCCTTCAATCCTTGAATTCAACTACATCATATTGGATAATTAGAAACTCCTCCTGCCCAAACGCATTACGCCCCCTCTCTCTCTCTCTCTTCGTCCCTTTCGTCTGATGGCCTGTTAGGATCTATCCGCGAAACCTATCAAACCAAAGTTTTCACACCGCTTCCTTTAAAACCAGGGAAACCTTCCCATCTCTCAATCTAAATTGTCAACAGTCATCTTTGATCAATTAGCAAACCAGACTAGCCAATCTTCTCTGTTTCCTGTTCCAAATTGTTTCTTTTTTCTTTCGTGTTTATCAGAGCAAAAAAAAGTGTAAAATGAGCAAGAAGACAGGCCAGAGCAAGCTCAGCCGATGTTTTAAGGCACCCTTCAAAGCTCTATGCCGAGCAAGGGACTTTTACATCCGAAGCATGAACGGTTGCGCTGGAAATTACGGCAGAGCTATGGCCGGTGCACCAAGGTACAACTTGCCCAGGAGCTTCAGTGCTGCCTCTTCGAGATCAAACGAGAGCGAGGACCTCAGCGAGCTCATTCGTGCTGCTTCTACAAGAACTCTAGGAAATAACATCGACAGGGATCTCCACAAGCAACAGCTACGACGGTCGGCGACGGAGTCCAACGGAGTGCCTAGAAGTTTCACTGTTACAATCGGAAGAATCGACGAAGACAAACCTTGTGATTTTGGAGAAAGCATCGATTTAAAGACGGATCTGATGTATCCCAGAAGCAGAAGCTATGCCGTAACAAAGAGGACAGGCTTTTTCTCTGCATAATTCTCTCGGTAAGGATGGACACGTTTGGAAACAGACGGGATTTCAGTTCCCTCTCCCTTGTTCATTCTTTTCCTGTGTCGTTGTCACAGGCTTTACGTCTTGTACAACTACAAGTGTTTGAACTTTTGATGCGTAATTTTGTTGGTTGGCTTGTTTTTCTTGTTAAGGCTTAAATGGAACTCAAGAACTCTGTATGTTTGGTTCCAGATGTCTGTACTGGGTTCGCCCCAAGCTTCACGCCGTGAAGGTGAAGGAATCAATTGAAAATGGAAGTGAGTTCTCAACTTCTGAAATTAACATATCTTGTACAGATTCAGTCCTTATCAAAATATGTTTTTAGGGCAATTTAATGCCTTGTCATCCGTATGGTGACCGTTTAAAGGAAGTCTTTTTAACGAGGTTTTTTCTCTTCTCTGAAATAGTGCCGATCTTAACCATCAAGATCTAATGGCGGACTTTTCAGGAGAAGATTGACATCTCGGCGGCTCCCTGAATATAATATTTAATTATTAAGGTTTGTTTGATTAATACATGTCGTATATCGTATAGAACAGCAATCCAATCAAAAGCTTAACCTGATACTAGGGGTGAACTTTTATATATAACACTCCCCTGACTTTGGCTCTACATGTGAAATTTTTTTTTTAATGGTTGTAGACTTGTAGTGGAGGTTTGAACCCAAGACCTAATGCTCCGACACCATATAAAACACAAATAATAGGGATGAACTTTTATATATTTGCTTATATTCCTAATAGTAAACGTGTATGTAAGCATTCTTAATTATTTGTGGGTAAAGCGTGTATATAAGAGTTAGGTTAATACACCTAATTCGGACAATTGGGTTCATCATGCAGGTATTATTGCCAATGATTTCACCTTAAATTCAAGCTTTTGTCAATCTGCGCGTAATATATAGTTGCTAAAAAATATATAGTTGCTAAAAACGGAACTATTTCAGAGAAGAAAAATTTTTATTAATTACTTATTTATCCGAAAGAATACTATCCAGGTCCATTTCCATCTGCATTCAATTTACTTTCCTTTTTTTGGTAATGATTCAATTCAATTCAATTTACTTTCCTTTTTTTTTTTTTTGGTAATGAATTCATTTTACATTCCTGCAAAAAATGATTAAATAGATAATCATTTTCTTGACCTTCTTAATATCTACATAATGATATATATTTCATATTCTGAAAAAGGGAATTCAAACTTAACATGTTTATTTTCAAAATTATTTTTTTGAAATATGTGGGTGTCTTTTTTGAATCCACGTCCACGTATCGTCTCCACAGATCTCGATTCTAACACTGTGGAGACGATACTAGATACGTGGATGTGAATGCCGATAACGTTTCTTCAAATCTCGATTCTAAGTAGGAGAAGTACGTCCGACGTTGGTCTAAACCGCCGACACAGCAGCCGTTCTCGCGTTGTTACTGAACAGAAGAAGGGTTGGGGTAGATAAAGCGTGACAGGTCACTACAAAAGAACAAGCTTTTACAAGCGATAGGATACCGTCGGTAAAAATAGAATTACCGCCGGTAATACTTTTACCGGCGGTAAGGCTTTCCACCCCAAACGATGCTGACGCTAAAGGTTTTAGCGGCGGTAAAAAAACTACCGCCGCTATTGCTCTATCATTAACGGTGGAAGCTGACCACCACTAAAAATTATTTTCAATTAAGTCATTTTCACTTTTACTGACAGTAATAACCGCTGGTAAATATGCTTTAAAAAATAATAATATGACTTTACCGGCGGGAATTACCGCCGCTAAAAGTAATATTAAAAAAATAAAAAAAAACGAAGCCATCGTTGGGCTGTTGCCGGACGGCACCATAGAGAGAGAGAGTGTGTGTGTGTGTGTGATAGAGAGAGAGAGACCTTGGTTAGTGAGAGAGTAAAGTTAGTGAGGGAAGAAATCTGTAGAGAGAGAAGAACCAAAATGTTAGTGAGAGAGTAAAGTTTTAAAGAAGAGTAAAACAAAGAGAAAAAGACAAGTTAGATTCCAAGAGAAAACATACCTTTAGTTAGAGAGAAAAAGACAAGTTGAAGAAGATTAGAGAGAAAGAAGAGACAAGTTGAAGCAGAAGAGACTCGGGTGTTATATGTAGATGAGACTTTTACCGGCGATAGCATACCGCTCCTAAAAGTCGAATTAAATTTGAAAATTCGCGCTTTTACTTTTAGCGGCAGTACGCCAAAATTCATCCCATTACGCACGCGGGAAAATTCCCTCTTTTACTTTTAAAGGCAATAGGTTACCGCCACTAAAAGTCCAGCCAAAATTCATCACATTACGCGTGCAGGAAAATTCCTACTTCTACTTTTAGTGGCAGTAGCTTACCGTCGCTAAAAGTCGAATTAAATTTTAAATTCATGCTTTTACTTTTAGCAGCGGTAGCTTACCGCCCCTAAAAGTCAAATTCTCTTTTCCAAGTCAAATACAAATTATTTTTATTTTTCTATCTTTTAGCGGCGGTAGGGACCCTACCGCCGCTAAAAGTATTATTAGCAACGGGAATTCCCGCCGCTAAAGGATATTTCGCGTGCAAGAAACTCGTGCGTTAGCCTTGCCAACTTTTTACCGGCAGTAGTTATATTACCGCCAGTAAAACCCACTTTAGCGGCGGGAATTACTGCCGCTAAAGGCTATTTCGCATGCAAAAAAACTTGCGCCATAGGTTTTTCACACGTGAAAAACGGTTGGTTAACTTTTAGGTGCGGAAAGTGTCTTTACTGCCACTAAAAGAGCTTTTAGGGGCGGAATTCCCTTGCCGCTGGTACAAGGTCACCTTCTATTTCTCTTCGTTTTGTAGTAGGTAGACAATGGCTAGAATGAGAGATGGAAGATACTCAAGTGATCCTCACGTATGCTAAGCCAGAGAGCTCCTTTAATGGTTGCAAGACATGTGGAAGACAGAAATCCAAAGGTGGACTTAGAGAATTCCTAGTAAAGTTGGAGAAGGTCTAGAGAAGAAGAAAATAAGTGTGTCCCCAAGTAGCCAAAGATCCAGGGTCTAGTGTTGTTTCAAGCAGCCAAGGATCCAGGGGGTCCTCAAATGAATAAAGGTTCTCATATTTATAGGTGTGGGTTTTTAGGATTGTGACACTTGTCACAATTTGAGGCTTTAGGAATGCTTACATGTCTATAGAGTTGTAAATCTAGCCCAGACTGCCCAAGCCCGCTTAACCCAACCCGAATAAGAGCCTGAAATGAGCATTGAGTTTGAACCATGTCGCATTTAATTATTGCTTCTATCAGGTAACAAATAACCCACTACAGATAATTATATAGATGACGTGTCAAGTTATAAGAATGGTCATATACAAAATACAATAAAATTGTTTGGTGGGTAGTAAAAATTCAAAATTTAATTTAACAAAACTAATTTTCTAGATGAGATGTCTAATTAACACTCTTTGCTTTGCTAAAATGAAAATTAAACTTCTTCGTTTTCCAATCGCTAGCTAATCTATACAAGTATGCTAATCTATACTAGTCTATAAAGAGAACTGCCCAGATTCTAGCCTAATAATTTATGCCCAAATCACCCTTCAGAATTTCTCTATTTTACCAATTAATTATGGTACATCAATATAACCGAATCACATGTGATTTGAACTACTAAAACGTAGAGTTTTTTCTAAGTGGGCCCCGCAAAGATGTTTTATAATTTGTTACACGCATAGCACGTACAACGCCTAGTTAGCTGTAAAAAGAGGAAAAAGAATAACCGATAACAAACGAGAAAGCTCTGATTTATATATTGATGATAAAATGGTTTCTAGTTTTTTACACACGCTGCTTGGCAATTTTTATGGTCTCTACGTGAACCGGAACGGCATTTAGAACCCAAACCATACGATCGAAAACCTTTGTTCTTCCTCTTCTCTACCCTTTGAACCATCGAAAAATACAGTTCTTCCATTTTTCTCTCAACTAAAAGATAAAAGATTATTTCTACAGTTATAAAAACAATAGGCTGGGCTGGATTGTAATTTTCATGAGTTGGGACCAACTGTATTTGTCGAGTTTAGGTTAGATTCAGCCCGCCGCAAATTAGACTTATTTTTATGGAAAAGTTCAAAGAAATTTTAAAAATATAAAGAAAGCTTTTATCATAAAAATGCATGCTGTTCGTACTGCTATTTAGGTTGTTTAGGCTCAACATATTACATTTTACAGCAAGAAAAAAAAAATTCCTAATCTCCATATGCTTAACGTACAAGAATCTCATACAAGGTTGTTTTTGGATACTGAGAAACTATAAGAAAATGAAAGATACATCCAACACAGCCTTCGGATTTTGGTTAAAAAAGAAAAAAATCATACAGGATCCAATATCTAAGAAAATGCCGAATGAAAAATAAGCCTAGTTTTCATCTAGCTCAAGAGGTATGATGCTGAAAGCATTTCCATGCCATGCATCATCAGAAGCCCTTAGTTTCGCAATTAATGTACAATTTCTCATAATCCAAACAGAGCCTCAGAGTCAACACACCAGTGCAAGACAAAACCGAAGATGTCAAAATGTTTTTTTTTTTTATAACGAGAAAACAAACTTTATTACAACTTAACCAGGATCGGAACACGTCACCCTTACAAAAGACCCCCCCCAAAATAATAATCCAAAAACACCATGTTAATTATCTCTGAAAGCTTCCCCACCCAAAAACAAGAGTAGTGGGATAAAACAAAATTTGCTAGCGCACAGGCCAACATGTTTCTCTCTTTGAAGTTTGAACACATGAGAAAATAAAATAACATCAAAAGCTGAACACAAGGACGCAGCTTCAACCAAAAGTCCTTCAATCCTCCAAGGCGGAGCAGTCTTGTTCTTCATACAATCCAAAATTAGCATGTTGTCCCCTTCCAGAATCACCTTTTAATTCCTCTATTAGAGCAGGTCATGCAAGACCCTACAACCCACATGGCCCATGCGACACCAAATGCTGCTTTTTTTTGGAACTTATGGTATCCAGGCCCAACTTTGAATCTGATTAAACGAACTTGTTAATGAGTTTGAACCGATTTTTTGGTGTGTTAAAATGGTCATGCAGGTTTCTTACATTGTTCGTTGCACTTTCATTGTGCTGTGGTAACCCCTTCCTTTTCACTTACCACCCTTTTCATCACTTACAAAAGCAAAAAAAAAAAAAAAAATCAAATAAGAGAGACTCTCCCTACTAGGTTTTTGAGATCTAAGGGTTAAAAGAGTCTTTAATGGTCCTCTAACATGCATAGAGGACCTGTCCGTCAGTATAATTTAGAAATGTAATACTACTTTATTTTTGACAAAAGGGTATACCTTCTCATGTTTCGCGTTAAAAAAATAATGGAGGGTGAACAGTAATTTTCCCTTTTTCTTTTGGAAAATTAGTTTTAAATGATAATTTTTTAAAAATAATTCAAATTCAGTTACCGGTTCTGGGTAATCGATACTTCTTAAATAATTCTGAAATATACCCATTTTACTGACTTTATAACAAAGATGGTTACAAAAAGTTTTCAATAAAGACATTTTTGGTAGAAATTCACACGAACAGTAGAATGAACCTTGTTCATAATTATTTTTAAAAAGTATAACTTATTACTATTTATTCAGATTTAGATGACTGAATCTGAATTACATTTAAAATTATCACTGAAAACCAAATTTCCCTCCTCCTTTTTTATTTTTTATTTTGGCGATGCTTGCTGACGTGTATCTTCTCATCTTCTTCTGCAAAAAAAAGGAAAATCAGGTCAACTCCTGCTCAAAAACAACATGCGGTCTCTGTATTATGTCTTCTTATTTCCAAATGTTTGATCTTCTACTTGTAGTGACACTAGTACTGGCGAGCGCCCAGACTGCGATCTCCCAGTCCGTGGTTAGATATCTTCCTGGCTTTCCCGGTCCTCTTCCCTCTGAGTTAGAAACCGGGTGGGTTTTTAACTTGGTTTTGCTTGTCTCCTCTCTCTCTCTCTCTCTCTCTCTCTCTCTCTCTATACATCTTTCTTTTTGACTTATGTTGTTTGAATGTTTACTTCTCAATGGTGATTGATGGAAGGGTCTCTGAATAAAATTGTAAGCTACGTGGGCGCGGATGATGAAGGGGACGATGTGCAGCTCTTCTACTACTTCGTCAAGTCGGAGAGAAACCCCAGAGAGAATCCTCTTCTGCTGTGGCTCACCGGAGGTCCTGGCTGTTCTTCCTTCTCCGCCCTTGCTTATCAATTTGGTAAATTAAGCACTTCATTCTTGAACTATTTTTATATTCTTGTCGCTTTCTCCAGCTTTTCTGCTACATCCTCTGTCTCTTCTCTCTGTCACTTCTCTCCCCTTTCCCACCGAAGATTCCAATGGAGTGAACAAAATTTCTCCCCATAGTTCACGAATTTATCTAAGAATTCGATATGAAAGGTTGAATTAAATGAGGACTAAACCTATACCTGATTTCACTATTTTATATTTCGTTTATGGAACTCAGCGCAAAATTAGAATCCCCGGACGATTCCACCGTTCAATGGATACGATTCTCTTGGTAATGATCTTTCTTTTTCAGGCCCTATAAATTGTTGGGATTTGTGCCCAAATCACCTGTAAATATGGATATAGAAATCAACTTTCACGGTAATACCCACATTCATAAGAAAAAGTGGTAAGAGTAAGAGTAAACAAGACAAAATATACATGATTCGACAAAAACCTGCTTGCATCTACGAAAAATAACCTGCCTTTTTTTTACTTGAGAATACTACCTGTATAAGAAACGTAAGATCACTTGAGTTTAAATCCAAACCCAGAATCCTTGTACACCATATTCATAAACCCACAAAAAGCCAACACTTTTATCTCTCCCCTTTGTTTCTCTCTCTCCCCGTTATCTTTCTAACACAAGGGAACACCCACGTACACTAAACCTGCCTGTCCAAGATGCACCTTGTACCTCTCCGCACCCTGGGCTACATCTCTCCCCCTTCCACTGTGGGTTAAATCTATATACTTTTTGTGTGTTTTTCTTCTTGCATTGCCTTTTATTTAGTGGCATTGATCTTCTACCTTAGTGGGTTTTCTTTAAAACAAAACAAAAAAAATTTTTTTATTAGCATTGATCATGTGTCATACGCGTAGTGTATGAACCCGTTCCTTTTTTTTTTTTTTTGATAGGAAATAATCAATATATATAAAGAAACGGCAAACAAGAAAATAACAAAGCAGTGGGATTTGGCATTACCTCAGGCAGAATTTGCCTATAACAGATCGAAAAACAGAACTATAGGCTTAAGCCCATTTGAGATTGTCTATGGTCAAAACCCATCCGGGGTGCTGGACTTAGCCCCTATTCCACGTATAGGACGTTTCAGTCCTAAAGCAGATGAGATGGCGGCGCATCTTCGGGGTATCCATGAGAAAGTAAAACTGGCCATTGAGGAGAGCAATACCAAGTACAAGACTCGGGTTGACAGTCATCGTCGTCAGGTACTTTTTGATGTTGGTGATTTTGTTTGGGCAGTATTAACTCGTGATCGTTTTCCTGCTGGGGAGTATAATAAGCTTAAGGACCGGAAGATTGGACCTTGTGAGGTACTGCAGAAGATCAATGATAATGCTTACAGGTTGCGCCTGCCCAGTCACTTGAAGACTTCTGATGTCTTTAATGTGAAGCACCTAAGTCCTTGTTTTGGGGATTCGGATGACAATAGTCTGAACTCGAGGACGAGTTCTTTCCAACCTGGGGTGACTGATGCAGGGGGATCCGAGACAGATGATGCGGAGCTGTCAGATTGTACATTGATGGCGCTGGAATACCATGAGTTGGCAGAGCATCGCAAAGGCAGGAAGTGATGGTGATATATTTCTAATTGGGGCAGTTTTGAGCGCGTTTTAGTATTTTGGCCATAACTTTGGCTACGGTTATCGGAATCGCGCATATGACCCCAATTCGGAAAGATACTTCCGGTGCGCACGCCATGCTACATTGACTAAAGTCGATGTGCACCTTTATCGACCTCCAAATCCGCTGTTTTCCCTTCCGAATTGCTATTCTTAGTTATTTGTTGCTATTTTTGGTAATACTTCGTTTGTCAATTAGGAAGTGATTTTAAAACCGATTTGGGCTAGATTTTTCATAGGATGCTTATTTATTTCTATATTTTATTTAGGCATGCCTTAAGGGATTTTGCCGTTTTAGTAACTTTCCAGTATAGACGATTTTGGCTATAAAGTCCGGCTTGTGGACTCAGTTTAGGGGACTTGATGAATTAATATTGAATTGAATCTCAGAGACGTTTTTCTCTGTGTTTTGGGCAAGCTGCTTGTGTTCTTCCCTGTTTATCATCTGTTTGAACTAGCCTACAGAATAATCTCTATTCTGTTTGGCGTCACCAACTCATTAAAAGTGTTAATAACATTCAGAAAGCATGAAACGTTAGACTCATCTGCCCTGCCAAATAAGATTAGATCATCAGCAAAAAGAAGGTGGGTGACAGGGTCCGCAAATCTTGAGACCTTTATCCCATGAATGAGATTGCTTTGCTCCGCCTTGGCTAGAGCAAGAGATAGGTGGGACCCACAACATAAATGAAGAAAGACAATGTGGACTCCCTCTCCTCTAAATAGGCGGGACCCACAACATAAATTTCAATATCGTTGAGTACAATGGCACCTTACCGACATTGACATTGACATTGACATTGAATCCATACTCTTGGACAAAGGTGTTGTATATGCGTTGCCGTGTGCAAGCTTTCGCTACAAATTCTTTGGCATCACTTATAGTTACTTATTGGCTCTCTTTCGTTGGGTAATGTTGATGAATTCTTGGTCTCCAGCATAATTTTTTAAGATGCACCTGTTGGCACTTGACTCTCCTTTTCAAGTTCTTTGGGTTACATAAGTGAAGACATAAAACTCCTCTTCAATATAAGGTTGTAAAGGTAGTTGCTGTTAGAGTGGGATGTTTCCACGATTGGTGTTTTCCACTTTCTGTAAATATTTTTTCTAAGGCTACTTAGAAAAACACTAACCGTGGGATGATGTTCTATGTGAAAGCATCTCCCTTTAATAATAAAAATTAATTCATTAACTCTGTTGCTCCAAAATTGGGCCGGTGTGGACACGTGTCGGTGGTGATGATGTGTCTCTACGCGGGCGTATCAGTATCGTTTGATACAAATGATTTCGGGTCGAACCCTGACCCCGGGCACCTATTCCGAATTTGAACCGGGATCGGTCCAGTCGTACTGCAAGTCATATGTAATAAAATGGGTCAGGCGATGATATGAAGACTAGGGGTCCGATCTTCGTTTGGGTTCTTGTAAGTGTTTGAAAGCGAAAGCAACTAATGGCACACAAATCCTTTATTATAAAATCGACCGACGAGCCGAAAGCGACAACAGATAATCCTCAAAAGGGAAACAAAAGTAAAAAGAAAACTGACAAGGCTTGCAGGACCGGCCTGTCCTGGTCTTATAGCCGTAATCGGGTATAAGCATAGGAGGAAGGGGGCGGCTGCTAGCAAAGTCAATTCAGGGGGTTCACCTTGGATTGCTGCTTACTCGAAAATACACAAGTCACCTGGCGTGATCAGAGCGAGTTTCGGGACCGGCTGCTCGGGATTCTGTTAACACAGAACTGTGAGTCAGGGGCGGCCTCAACTTACTCTCCGGTGGCAGGATTCTGGTGTTAATCGGAGTAAAGAGGGGTCGAAGATGTCACTACGATTGGAAGCAGTGAGAGAGGTCCTAGTTTATCTTTCTGTAGTAGAGGGGATAAAAGATCACGGATGATCAAAATAATATAATAACTGGTTGCGGTTGGATGGATTGTGTCCTCGAGTTCTTCGAATTGGTGCCTTTTATAGCCAATCTTTGACGGTTTGCTCAACGTCCCACTCTTGCACGATCTTCGAGGGATCCATTTCCCATGTTTGCAGGTCCGTTTTGCTTTACCACAAAGTCTCTCAACGACCCATTTTTAAGAAATTGAATCCACCTTATAACCACTCCACGTTTTTAGAAAGTGGGGGACCCCACTCTCCACGTCTTTAGAGAATTACCAAAGTATCTTCAATGAGCCGTAATCGGCCAAAAGGCATAATTGGTCAAATGCACCTTTTCACAAATAAAAGGCAACTAAACATACCTTTTATCAAATAAAAGTATCATGGGGTTGATCAAGCGTCCAGCAATTTTCCTCAAACCCAATAAAGTAGCACATGCCATGATAACTCATTTAATGGCTTTAATGGCAAAATCATTCACCATCGTTTACCCAATAAACATATATATATTATACTTAGACCCCTGTTTACTCCGATTTCACCAGGTTACGGCGGGTGTAAACATGGATTTCACTTGACCCGTATGTGGTAGGACACAAATCGGTCAAAAGATATACGTGACCGTAAAACACTACCGTCGGGCTACGGCGGGTGTAAACAAACTCGTTATACAGAAGTATGCATAAAACTAAGGAGATTTGTATTAAGTTATATAAAACAAATTCGTGATCTTAAAACACCCAAAGAAAAAAATTAATTAATTGTTTATTTATTGAACAATTATTTACTAAATTTTAATTTTTTTTAATTATCCAGGAGGAGCACTACACTGGCGGCCTATGCATATGGTTAAATGCACCACAAAAAAAGGGACATTAATCGACGGGCATCATGTGATTTTTAGTAGCGGTCATTAAGAGACCGCAGCTAAAACATCAATCTCAATCTTCCTCCTCGAAGTTTGTCAAAATCTTCCTCCTCGAATATTACCAGCAAAAAAAAAAAATCTTCCACCTCGATCCTTTGTTTATAAATATCTCGCTTTTCCCTGTCCCTTTTCTTTCTACAAGACTTTATCTATTACTGTCTTCATTCTTTCAAATCAAACACCAATTTCTCTGAGCATTGAAACCTAAACACCAATTTCTCTGAGCACTGAAACCTAAACCGCAGAAGCCGGAGCGAGTTCTTATGATTCCGTTCCTTCGTCCACAGCATCCACCATTGGAGGACTGATCTGGATACCTCTGTAATTCAAGCATTAGATTTTCGACGATCTCTCATTCAGCATAAATTAGAAATCAGGTTTATCTCTCATTCTGCAAATCTCTCTCTCTCTCTGCCTCTCTCTGTGCGGAATACTTTTGAATGCAGATAATTGATTTATTGCAAAGAAATCAAAGCTGATAATCTCGTCATTGATTGATCGATGTAATAATCGGCTTGATCGTTTCAGGTAGTAAAACGAAACTTATCTGTGGATTTTCTTTTTCTTTTTTTGGAGCTTAATCACTAATAAGGGACAGATTTGTGTACTCGAATTTCAATCTGTGGATTCTGATGATTTGTTAACACTAAATTTCTAGAAAGGTTCCGATAGTTCATATTTCTATTGTTTTGGATCCATGGCAGAAATCATGGTTCTATTTTTCATTAGATAAGCATGTAGCAGATTTCCTGAATTCATTACTTTTTGTAAGGTTTAAGTTATTGGCTTCAATTCCGTGTCAAAAAGGTCGTATTAATGTTTTCAATGTATTTGGGATAGGTTATAGGTTGTGTGGTTCAAACGGGGTCTTGAACGGAGTCATATTGGTAAAGATTCATCAAACGTTCGATGAACGTTCGCCGGTCGTTCGACCGTTGAGGGTCCACAGAGAATCCAGAGAGCAGCGTTCGCCTCTCGTTCTCTGAACGTTCGACCGTTGATGTCCACAGACAAACCCGAGAGCAGCGTTCGCCTCACGTTCGCTGAACGTTCGACCGTTGGTGTTCCACAGAGAATCCCGAGAGCAGCGTTCGCCTCACGTTCGCTGAACGTTCGACCGTTGGTGTTCCACAGAGAATCCCGAGAGCAGCGTTCGCCTCACGTTCGTTGAACGTTCGACCGATGGTGTTCCACAGAGAATCCAGAGAGCAGCGTTCGCCTCACGTTCGTTGAACGTTCGACCGTTGAGGTTCCACAGAGAAAACAGAGAGTAACGTTCGCTGAACGTTCTCTGGTCGTTCGAACGAGAAGAAGAAAAGTGAGTTGTTTTATCGAACGTTCGAGCCGCGTTCGCTGAGCGTTCGAACGTTCGTTAACAAACTTCTTTTTTAGAAATCCGATCTTTTCTGATTTGTTTCCTTTTCGTTCCCTTCTTTCTCCTAACCTATTTAAGGAGTGTCTAGCCTATTGTGAGGGTTACCCAATACGTTTTTGAGAACCCTAAAACGTGTGCAAGAGAGAGAGACCTTCTTCCTCTTTTCTCTTCTTCTTTGAGCCATCAAAACCAGTCTTCATTTTTTATTTTCTACCTTGGAGTTCCGGGTTGAAGAGTTTGCTCGTGGGAGTTCCTACGGTTGCTGAGCGAGTTCGTTCGGCACTTCACTAAGGAGATATTCAGAGTTCTGAATCGTTGCAAGGATGCAAATCTGAAGAGTTATTCAGATATTTACATTGTGAGTCAGAGTCATTGTTGGGTCGTCTGAACCACTATTGTAAGTCTTCTTCTTATAGTGATTTCCAGAGGTGGCACCTCGTAGCCCGGAGGGTTTTTCTCTTTGAGAGTTCTCTTAGAGTTTTCCCTTCGTCACCAAATTGCTTGTGTTGTCTCTTACTTATTTTGCAATTGTGTGTGATGAATTGATATGTGTTCAGACTTGTGCATGCCAATTAATTAAGAACTTGTTTTTAATTGATTGATTTTTTATTCCGCAATCGGTTTCACCTATTCACCCCCCCTCTAGGTGATTTAGAGTCTAAACTGTGTTTTTCAATTGGTATCAGAGCGGGTAACCAGATCCTTGACTCTATTAGTCATGGACAAGTCCTCCACTGCCCCACCCTTCTTTGATGGCAGCAATTATGCCTACTGGAAGGTCAGAATGAGAGCCTATCTGAAGGCTATAGATGAAAAAGTTTGGGGAAGTGTTGAGAGAGGATGGAATCCTCCAACTGTGATCATTGATGGAGAGACAAAACCCAAAGACCCAGATAACTATACTAGAGAAGAGTTAATTGATGTTAACTACAACTCTAAGGGTGTCAATGCACTTTTTAGTGCAATCTCTGCTGATGAATTCAAACGGGTGTCCACTTGTCAAACCAGCAAAGAAATTTGGGAAATTTTCCAAACCACTCATGAGGGAACTGTCCTTGTGAAAAACTCAAAATTACAAATGCTTATCACTAAGTTTGAAGAACTAAAAATGGGAGAGGATGAACCCTTTGATTCCTTCTATGCTAAACTAAGTGATATAGTGAACTCTAGTTTTAATCTTGGTGAAAGAATTCCTCCTAATAGAGTGGTTAGAAAAATCCTTAGGTCTCTTCCTGAAAAATATAGACCCAAAGTGACTGCTATAGAAGAAAGTAAGGATATTAATGGTATTAGGGTTGAAGATCTCATAGGATCAATTCAAACCTATGAACTCACTTTGCCTCCTACTAAGAAAAATAAGTCTATAGCTCTCAAATCTAGTAAAGAAAAGGCTTATAATGATTCTAGTGAGGAATCCATGGGAGATGAAGATATTGCCCTGTTGGTAAAGAACTTTAGGAAAATGTTTAGAAGGAGGAAACCAAGGAGTGAAAATGAGAGGTATAAATCCAAGGGGAGTTCTAGTGGTAGAGATCAAAAGCCAAGAATCAAATCTGAATCTAGGGAGTCCAAACATCCTAAGGACTCTAGGTTGCAAAAACTTCAACAAATCAGATGTCATGAGTGTCAGGGTTTTGGTCATATTAGGTCGGAGTGTCCCACATTTAAGAAGCTTCAAGGGAAAGCCATGAATGCCACTCTTTCTGATGAGAGTGCATCTGATAGGGATAGTGAGGACTCCAAAACAGAGGAAAGTCAAAACTACATGGCTTTCACCTCTATTGTTGGGAGTGGTGACTCTAGCAACTATGAAGACTTTCCACCAAGTGAGAATGCAATTGGTTCTCATGATGAGTCTGATGATGATGAGGAAAGCCTTCAAGATGCTTATGATAAATTGTTTAGGGAGTGCTTAAAAGCAAAGAAACAATTAAAATCAAATCTCAAAAGGCTAAATGAGGTAGAGCACAAGAAAGAAGATCTTCAAGCAAAATTTGAAGAGTCTACTTCTCGTCTAGGTGAACACATGTTGAAGATTGAATCCCTAGAATCTGAGAATAAGTCTCTTAAGGAAGAGCTTGAAAGAACAAAATTCAACTCCAGAAGTTTTCTATAGGTTCAGCAATTGTGGACAATATGCTAGGGATGAGTCAATTAGGAACTGATAAAAGTGGTTTAGGATACAAGGAAGTCTCAAATGATACTCCATCCTCTTCTAAGACCCAAGTTGTGAATACCAAAGGAAAGAATAGGTCCAATCCTTCCAAGGGTAAAACAAACCAAGGTAGAAATCGTGGTCAAAAGTCTAATTGGTCAAAACCTAGGGGTGTTCCAACCAAGAGTTCCCAATCTCAGAATTTTATCCCTATTTGTCATTATTGTGGTATTTCTGGACATATCAGACCAAATTGTTGGGATTTGAACCAAAACTCTAGGAGATCCTCACCTAGAAAACCTCAAGAAAATTTGTCTAAACAAGTAAAAGAACTTTCAAATCAGACAAAGCTTTTAAGTCAACAATTAGCTTCAATGACCAAGAAACCCACGGAGCCTAAGCAAATCTGGGTTAAAAGAAGTGAATTAACTTGTCATGTAGTTCATGTTGCTTTGAAAGCTAGAAATAGTCTTATGTGGTATCTTGATAGTGCTTGCTCTCGTCACATGTGTGGTGACAAATCTTTGTTTAAATCTTTTGAGGATTATTCTTGTGGCACTGTTACTTTTGGTGATGGAAGCAAAGCACCTATTGTAGGTAAGGGTGTTATTGAAATCTCTGGTATGCCTACTTTGAGTGAAGTATTATTTGTTGATGGCTTGAAAGCTAACTTGATTAGTATAAGTCAATTGTGTGACTCAAACATGGAAGTTAAATTTGCTAAACATATGTGCTCTGTTTTTGATGCAAATGGTGTGTGTGTGCTTCAAGGAGAAAGAACTCCGGATAATTGTTATGGTGTGATTCCTAATTCTAATGCTGTGTGTAACTCTTCCAAAGTTGATATGCATGAATTGTGGCATCAAAGACTTGGTCACTTGAACTTTAAAAACATGAATGAATTGTCAAAGCATGATTTTGTTCGAGACCTTCCTAAGCTTGCCAAAGTAGAACCAAATGTGTGTGGGCCGTGTCAGTTGGGAAAGCAAACTAGATCTAGTCACAAAAAGATCACTGAGTGTCTAACCCACAAACCTCTTGAATTGTTGCATATGGACCTTATGGGTCCTTCTAGGACTGAAAGTCTTGGTGGTAGGAGGTACATTTTGGTTATTGTAGATGATTTTTCCAGATTTACTTGGGTTGAGCTATTAAGAGAAAAATCTGAAGCAAGTGAGTTGATTATGTCTTTGTGTCGAAGACTCTCAAATGAAAAAGAGTCTAAGGTTGTTAGGATGAGAAGTGACCATGGGAAAGAGTTCGAGAACTCAATCCTTGAAAATTTTTGTCTAGAAGAGGGAATTCATCGTGAGTTCTCTGCTCCTATTACTCCACAGCAAAATGGAGTAGTAGAGAGGAAAAACAGGGTTCTTCAAGAGATGGCAAGAGTCATGATACATGCCAAGGGTGTGGCCATGTATTTCTGGGGAGAAGCCATTAACACGGCTTGCCATGTGATAAATAGGGTGTATTTGAGGCCTGGGAGTAATGAGACTCCTTATGAAATTTGGCATGGTAAAAAGCCCACTGTCAAATACTTTCGTGTTTTTGGAAGCAAATGCTTTATTTTGAGAGATAGGGAGAATTAGGCTAAGTTTGATGCCAAGAGTGATGAAGGAATCTTCCTAGGTTACTCTAAGAATAGCAGGGCTTACCGTGTGTATAACTTACGTACACATACTGTCATGGAATCCATAAATGTTGTTGTGGATGAAGGGGTTGATAAGTCTCAAGTTGAGGGGGAGACTAGTCTGGAAGTAGGAGAAAATGACTTGGTTGTTGAAAGTCAAAATTCTGAGTCATCTTCTTCAACTTCTGAAGAGGGTCTTTCTTCAACTCCAGGTCCTACAAAAGAACCTTCCTCTAGAGTAAAGTTAAATCATCCCAAAGAGTTATTAATTGGTGATTTAAATGAAGGGATGAGACTTCGTAGGAAAGTCCTAAATCAGATGTCATTTGCATCCTATGTCTCAACTCTTGAACCTAAGAAGGTAGAAGAAGCACTTACTGATGAGTGTTGGACTAATGCCATGCATGAAGAATTAAATCAATTCATTAGGAATGATGTGTGGTATCTTGTTCCTAGACCTGAAAATTATAATGTTATTGGAACCAAATGGATTTTCAAGAACAAGTCAGATGAACATGGCACTGTAGTAAGAAATAAGGCTAGGTTGGTTGCACAAGGATATACTCAAGTTGAGGGTATTGATTTTGATGAAACATTTGCCCCTGTAGCTAGACTTGAATCTATAAGAATTTTACTTGCTGTAGCTTGCCACTTGGGTTTTAAATTGCATCAAATGGATGTAAAAAGTGCTTTTCTGAATGGGATACTTAATGAAGAAGTATATGTTGAACAACCCAAGGGGTTTGTTGATCCAAAGTTCCCACATCATGTGTTTAGGCTTAAGAAAGCCTTGTATGGGTTGAAACAAGCTCCTAGAGCTTGGTATGAGAGACTTACTGCTTATCTCTTAGATCACAAGTTCACAAGAGGAGGAGTTGATAGAACCTTGTTCATTAGAAAAGATAAGAGCAGTTTCACTGTTGCTCAAATTTATGTGGATGATATTGTCTTTGGTTCTCCAATTGATTCTCTTGCTTTAAATTTTGCCAAAGTTATGCAACAAGAATTTGAGATGAGTATGGTTGGTGAGTTAAATTTCTTCCTAGGTCTTCAGATTTCTCAATCTACAGATGGGATTTTCATATCTCAATCTAAATATGCTAAAGACCTTGTGAAAAGATTTGGGTTGGACAGCAAGAAACACACTAGAACCCCTATGAGTACTACCTTGAAACTTGATTCTGATTTATCTGGAAAGAGTGTAGATAACACTCTTTATAGAAGCATGATAGGTAGTCTCTTGTATCTTACAGCTAGTAGGCCTGATATAGCCTTTAGTGTAGGTGTGTGTGTGCTAGGTTCCAAGCAAATCCTAGAGAATCTCACTTATCTGCCGTCAAACGTGTCATACGATATGTTAACGGTACTGTTGATCATGGTATATGGTTTTCTAGAGACACTTCTGCAATTCTAGCAGGCTATTCTGATGCCGACTGGGCTGGAAATGCAGATGATAGGAAGAGCACAACTGGAGGTTGTTTCTATGTTGGAAACAATCTTGTGGCATGGATGAGCAAGAAGCAAATCTCTATTTCCTTGTCCACAGCTGAAGCGGAGTATATAGCCGCTGGGAGTGGTTGCACTCAATTGCTTTGGATGAAGCAAATGTTGAGTGATTATGGGACTGAACAGGGAACTATTGTCTTGTATTGTGATAATACAAGTGCTATTAATATTTCCAAAAACCCTGTTCAGCACTCTCGAACCAAGCACATTGACATACGACATCATTTTATTCGAGAGTTGGTAGAAGATCATGTGATATCTCTTGAACACATCCCATCTGAAAATCAACTAGCTGACCTCTTTACCAAACCTTTAGATGCTCTTAGGTTTGAGTTTCTTAGGAAAGCTATTGGTGTTGGTCCTCTTCATTAAGAAGGACTTTGTAGCATGCTTTAGGGTGTTTCATGCATTTTTCTTTTCTTAAGCATGCTTACTTGTTTTTGGTATTTTGTATTTTGTTTTTGTATTTGTTTTTCTTTCGTAATTTTTTTTTCTCCGGTTTTTATATGTATTCTTGTCTTGACATGTGTCAACTATAGGATAAGTATAAGGTTGTGAAAAATATATATTTTTTGGGTATATTTTGAGAACCTACAAATTTTTCAAAGATGATTTCTCAAATGTGATTTCAACAGTTTCTAATAATGTCACAATCATCTTGCTAAACTCTATTTGTGGTTTGTATATCACATACACATCCAAATACAATTGAGGAAGCCTATTTTTTATTTTCGGTGTTGTGTGGATAGGCAATCCTGAGTTTACTCATGTCTATCTTAAGTTGAAAAGACCCTAGCATTTGATCTTGTGTTTACAAAGAGATTTCTCCCTCTTGTTTAAAAAGAAAAAGTTATATGAAAAGAACTCTGGGATGAAATGTAAACCCCAGCAAAATTGATTCAAAAAGAAAGAGAATCACAAGGAGTATAACCATGGCATAAACTGTAAACTCAGATATTCTAAGGAACACTACTCTTTGTGCAAAAAGAATTGTAAGAAATAGGGGGAGAACATTTCAAAATCTTAATGCTTAGGTCATGCAAGGGCTCTTTTCAATGTTTGGAGAGACTTGGGTAATATTGGATTTCTTGATAAATGGCCAACTCCTCTTCACCAAGCTCTCATATAAGCAAAACTTGTTGTATTTGGTTTTGCACATGCACACAAACACAATTGGAAATTTGGTTGAGTTGTTGTGTAATTATTTGGGAGTTTTGAAGTTAAATTTGATCAAATCTGATTTTTAGAGCAAAATGGTTCTCAAAATAGGTCAAAATTTGAGTTTTCAAGAGCTATACTTGATTTATAGTTGTTGGTATGTCTTGCAAGTTTTTACGTATGTTTGAATTGTTTTTGGTTGAAAAGAAATCAGTCTTCTTGCTGGAATCTGGAAATTTTTTCTGAACTTTTGATGAACGTTCGAACGGCCTATCGAACGTTAAGCAAACGTTGGGTCTTTCCTCCCCGTACAGCGAACGCGTGTCGAACGTTGGTTTTAAAAACAAATTTCTTGTTTAACGTTCGCCCCGTGTTCGCCGAACGTTCGAACGTTCAATTAAAAACCTTTTTTTTTAAAAAGGTCGCGTGCGACAAAACCTAGGGTTTTTCTGTTCTTAAAGTTCGTCGTTCGAACGTCTGGCGATTTTAGGGCTTCCGATTTTCAGTGACATTTCTCTTCGATTCGTGCTTTTCAATCGTGATCCAAGGTAAGTTTATTTGTTGTCGTTCATTTTTTTTAAGTTTTCTCTCACTATTCATCTTCGTCTAGGGTTTTCTAGGGTTTTTCAACTTACATCTTTGATTTCTTCGTGATTTATGGTTTATCGTTGTTCAAATCAGTTTTAAAAGGTTGTATTCATGTTTTGTTGTTGATTTCGAATCCTTATTTAGCTTGGTTTGTTGAAGTTGATGATTTCAGTCAAAATCCCCAAATCTGGGTTCGATTCTTCAACGTTCGCCGAACGGTCGAACGTTGCTCGACTGTTCTCTGTTTTTTGTGGTTTGATCAACCGTATTTGTTTCATGCATTTTTTTTTTCTTAGCATGTAATTTCTTTAGTGCATCTTGTCTCCAGTTCTTGTCTAACATGTGCCTCATGTATTGTGGTTGTTTTATTTTTTTTCCTTCTTGATTCTATTCCTTCTTAGATGCCTAGGAAGAAATCTCTGTGTGCGCACCCCATTTTGGTTTCGGGCCGCACGACGAGGTGCATGTAGAAGTGATGCTCGCCTCGGGATTGGTTTGGGGTTTTGGAGTCGCCACTGCCTGAGAGGTGCAGGCAGACACAAAAGGGGCACCTATTCGGGCCTAATTATTCTGGTCTGCGGCTTTATTAGAGATCTGAGCAAGTTCTCGGTTACGTCTAGGGAAGCCCGAAGACACCCTAGCCCGCCCCGTCAATTGACAGGTCCCGTGGGTCTCCTTGGTCTGAGTCAACTTAGTATTCACCCTATTCCTTAGCCAGCATGCACACTTATTTGGTCTGGTGGGGACCGCTGATGGTGTGGGTCCCCTTTTTATTTGATTTTATCTTTTTATTAAGCTAGTGAAGTGGGTCTGTTACGGGCCCTGTTGGAAGGCCCGTTGGGATCCAAGTTGGGCTTAAACCAAGCCCAGGGCCCAGTCCGGGTTATTGGGTAACCCTTATTGGATTTTGGTCATTTGGTTTAAAGATTCAATTATATTTACACAATTTAGTGGGTTGATGTCTTTTAGGGCCCAATGGGCTGGGATTTGGCCCATGGGCTGTTAATTAAGTGGCCTTAGCCCATTTGTGAAAATGGGTCTTGGTTAGGCTAGTCGAAATGTGGGCCCCATTGGAGGGCCCACGAAGCCTTGGTGGGCCCACTTAGGCCCACAGTCTTAAAAGGGGCTTGGAATTATCCGAGTAGCCCAATGGGTCAGATTACACAAAAATGGGTCGGATTAGGTCCAACCGGGTCAGAAAAATGGTTTTTTAAGATGTTTACTGGATTGACCGTATTTTAATCACGGTCTGGGCTGAACCGTCTTTTTAATACGGTTCAGGCCAGACCGTAGATTAACTACGGTCACGCCTGGACCGTTCTGAGTATACGGTTTCTGGCCAATTTTGCTGTTTTGTGCCGGTTTTGCTTGGGATCAACTTGGTTGGTCTTCTAGGAGCTCCGGCGACGCCTGTAGGGGTTCTCAGCACTTTCGTTATACTGCATTTGCTCCATTTGCCTTCAAATCCTCCTTTTTTTTTTGTCTTCAATATCTCACAAGGAAACGAAGTCTCCTTCTTCTTCATTTAAATTGGTAAATGGAGTTCAATAAAAGATGTTAATGTCCATATCCTTTTTTTTCTTTGGCTTGTTCCCTTGTCCATTATCTTTCTTTTTCATGAAGAGACTCTCATTCACATAAGAGAATTCCAGCAAAAGTGTAGCAAATGGGTTAGTAGCAAGGTAGTGAAAATGAGAAAATTTGTTTAAATGAGATGATTCACGTATATATAAAAGAAAAGCTGTTAAAAGAGTTACCACACTGTTACTTCTTTGATTTGGTGATGTCTGGATTCTCCGAGAATTCCGGCAGCGCTTCCGCGTCCTCCGGGTTTTCTTAGGACAATTTGGAAGAGGTTAGTTGGGTTCTTGATACTCAAAAGATGAACAAGAAAGGTTCAGATGATATTTGGGCAGTATAGGGGTACTTTGGTCATTAGGACGGATGCTGGCAGAGTGGAGGCAGAACTTGGGCAGGGGTTGGATGCAAGAAAACCGAGGAAGGAGAGGGGGGACGGCCTAGGGGACCAGCTTGTTCAAATGAGGGGGTGGCCTCTCTATTTATAGGCAAAATTTTCGTGCCCGTATTTGAACTACGGGCATGCCTTGCCCGTACTTCAAGTACGGGCGTGCCTTGCCCGTAATTCAAATACGGGCGAAAAACGAATATTTGCAATTATCGCAAATTCTTCCGTACGGGACGCGTGTCCCGCCACGCGTCCTTTTCTAGAAGCTTGCCCGTAGTTGAAGTACGGGCATGCCTTGCCCGTACTTCAAATACGGTCCAGCACGTTTTTAAAATGTTTGGATTTCAAACATTTATTCAATTTGGTTTATTTAAAGATTTTTATCCGATTTTTTGATTATTTTATTATAAAACGAGATTCTCTTATTAAAATAATATTAAAAGATTATTTTTATTTATTTAATTCATCTATTCTGCTTTTTTACTGCTGTTTTGCCACATGGGCAGCTTTCTTTGAAATTTCAACTGTCCATAACTTCTCCGTCTGATGTCCGATTTTAGCAAATTTGGTGTCGTTGGAATCAGCTCGGAACACACTATCCACTGGGATTAAGTTTGGCAGCTGAATTGGGGTCGAGCAAAAAGTCAACTTTCGCTTCCCCAAAAGTTTGACCGGCTCATAACTTCCTCATCCAGACCCCGATTCTGGCAAACTCAGTTGCGTTAGAACCGTGTCGAAATGCTCTTTTCAATGAAAGGAAGTTTGATGGCCAATTTTCTTTGGATCAAAAAGTCAAATTTCGGTCCCCTCAGGGTTTGACTTTTTAATTAAAATTTTTTTGCATTTTTTTGGGGTGCAAAAATCAGGTGCTAACACTCTGGGTACCAAAACTTCAAATAAGAAACCTAGGTATGATGAGTCCCTTTTTGTTGATAAAAGGGCTGCAAAAAATTTTGAGGAATTTTTTTGTGAGAGATCGGTTATTATAGAGAGAGAAGTGAAGTTTGCCACTCTTCCTGATGAGGTCTCAGATTGTTTTCAAGATAGGGGTTGGGATCCCATGTTTGGGAATTTTGTTCTTCCTTCTGTCGAGTTGGTTAGAGAGTTTTTCACCTACATCCATGATATTGATCTGGAAAATTCTGAATTCTCTACCTTTCTTCGTGGCACTCCTTTTCGGGTTGGACCCTCGGTGATTGCCTCAGTGTTTGGGCTTCCTAGGGTTACGGATCCTCAGTTTCCTTATCCTCCCCCCACTCCGGATTTTCAAAATGAAGTGGTTGATACCTTGTTCCATAATGGTAGGGGGAATTGGGTGTATAGGGGTGGTGCTTTACAGGTAAAGTTTTTTACGGCCGAAACCATTGTTATCTTTCGTATTCAAAGCCATAACCTGTTTCCTGTTGCTCACAAGTCTTCTGTCCCGTTTGATAAATGCCTGTTTTTGTATGCCTTGAAAAAACATCATACCATTGATTTACCCTCTGTCATTTGCTCAAAAATCCTGGATGTTTTCTTTAACTCCAAGAAGACCTATGGTCTTCCTTACGGGTGCTTGATTGCCCGTTTGGTTTGTGCCTTGAATATTCCTTTTCCTTCTTTAGAGTTGTGTAAAGCTTCTAATCCTATTTCTGAATCAACTCTTAAGCAAAGCCGGGCTCATCTTTCTTCCACCCGGGCTCCTGCTCCTGATGATCCCCCTGAGGCTCAGCCTCCTTCTTCCTTGCATGAGGAAATTGTGTCTCTCCGAGAACAAAACTCCGAGATTCTTTCTTATTTGCAGAGGCATCATAAGGACGTGGTTCTTCGGTTTGAGCGTCTTGAGCTTAAGCAATCTTCATTGCAAACTTCGTTTGGCACGCTCGAATCTGCTCTTGAAGGGTATTTTCGTCAAGAGGATGCGGAGGAAGAAGAGGATGATGAAGCTCCTGCTCCTGCTCCTGAGGCTCCGGGTTCGAGTGGAGGTGGTGGCAGTGGAGTGGATGATGGTGCTGGGCCATCACATTCTTAGTGTGCTCCCTTTGTTTTCCGGTGACGAAAAGGGGGAGTAGTGTAGTAGTCAAGTCTGTATTTTTTTGTGGTTGTATAAACTTGGAGTGGATGATGGTTGTATTTTCTGTGGAAGTTTATACGTTTATGTGTTGGTTATCATGAATTTATGTTGATGTATTTTGTGTTGAATATTATGGTTAATTGCTCATGAATGTCCAAATGTACATTGCTCAAAGAAACTGAATGAGAAATTTATTTTGTTTGTGAAAATTTTGAGCTCATTAAATTTCTTATTAGTTGTTCTATTATCCTTGCTTTTCACTTGGTAGTTTCAATTTTTGATGTTTCAGGTACAGGTGATTATTTTTGGGGTTAATAGATTTAGGGGGAGGTCATGTCAAATTTTTTTTTTGTGCTTGTTCAAATTGTTGCTTGGTGGTTCACAACAATTAGAATAAGCCTTGTTTGTTTTGTCACGGAATAGCCAAAGGGGGAGTTTGTAAGGTTTAAGTTATTGGCTTCAATTCCGTGTCAAAAAGGTCGTATTAATGTTGTCAATGTATTTGGGATAGGTTATAGGTTGTGTGGTTCAAACGGGGTCTTGAACGGAGTCATATTGGTAAAGATTCATCAAACGTTTGATGAACGTTCGCCGGTCGTTCGACCGTTGAGGGTCCACAGAGAATCCAGAGAGCAGCGTTCGCCTCTCGTTCTCTGAACGTTCGACCGTTGATGTCCACAGACAAACCCGAGAGCAGCGTTCGCCTCACGTTCGCTGAACGTTCGACCGTTGGTGTTCCACAGAGAATCCCGAGAGCAACGTTCGCCTCACGTTCGCTGAACGTTCGACCGTTGGTGTTCCACAGAGAATCCCGAGAGCAGCGTTCGCCTCACGTTCGTTGAACGTTCAACCGATGGTGTTCCACAGAGAATCCAGAGAGCAGCGTTCGCCTCACGTTCGTTGAACGTTCGACCGTTGAGGTTCCACAGAGAAAACAGAGAGTAACGTTCGCTGAACGTTCTCTGGTCGTTCGAACGAGAAGAAGAAAAGTGAGTTGTTTTATCGAACGTTCGAGCCGCGTTCGCTGAGCGTTCGAACGTTCGTTAACAAACTTCTTTTTTAGAAATCCGATCTTTTCTGATTTGTTTCCTTTTCGTTCCCTTCTTTCTCCTAACCTATTTAAGGAGTGTCTAGCCTATTGTGAGGGTTACCCAATACGTTTTTGAGAACCCTAAAACGTGTGCAAGAGAGAGAGACCTTCTTCCTCTTTTCTCTTCTTCTTTGAGCCATCAAAACCAGTCTTCATTTTTTCTTTTCTACCTTGGAGTTCCAGGTTGAAGAGTTTGCTCGTGGGAGTTCCTACGGTTGCTGAGCGAGTTCGTTCGGCACTTCACTAAGGAGATATTCAGAGTTCTGAATCGTTGCAAGGATGCAAATCTGAAGAGTTCTTCAGATATTTACATTGTGAGTCAGAGTCATTGTTGGGTCGTCTGAACCACTATTGTAAGTCTTCTTCTTATAATGATTTCCAGAGGTGGCACCTCGTAGCCCGGAGGGTTTTTCTCTTTGAGAGTTCTCTTAGAGTTTTCCCTTCGTCACCAAATTGCTTGTGTTGTCTCTTACTTATTTTGCAATTGTGTGTGATGAATTGATATGTGTTCAGACTTGTGCATGCCAATTAATTAAGAACTTGTTTTTAATTGATTGATTTTTTATTCCGCAATCGGTTTCACCTATTCACCCCCCTCTAGGTGATTTAGAGTCTAAACTGTGTTTTTCACTTTTTATTCACAGATCCATCGTTGTTCCTTGACGCAATGAGGTTCCGTTGATTGCTTGTTGTCTCCCTGCAGTAAAACAGATTTCACCTAACTCGATTCGTGGAATTAGTGAAATCAAATCTCTTCATTCCGTGGAACATGAGAATCTGGTCAACCTCTTTCAGTACTATTCTAGAACACACATTTTCATGAGGTTTTTACAAAAATTTAATACTTTTTTAACTGTGTAATCGGCAGATCCATCATCCTCCATGAAACTTAGTTGGAGATACAGACATGAGATCTGCCTCGGAGTGGCAAGGGTCTAATTTCGGATTGCCCAAGTTTTATGAGGAGAACACCTCACTTGTGGTTTCTGGAATACTATGACGAATATAGTAAGTATCTAAGGACTTCTTTGTAGTTTGTAGTTATAGACGCTCCTGTTTCTTAGGAAGAGTGCCTATCAAATCACTGCGACCCACCTATTCAAACCTGCAATGCATATTCATGGTGGAAATAATCATTTAAAAAAAATTCATGGCAAAAATACACTGAATGATTATAATTTGAAAATTTCTGTTATGTCTACATTTGTGAAATCCAATCTATTTCAGTGGATAAATGGCACTTGAAATGGAGGATTACTCTAGCTTTGGGATTTTCACACTTGACAAGGTTTGTGGGAACAGTAATGCGAAGGAAAATCCGAATGAAGAGACTATTTTACTTCTAGATAAAGTAAGTGATGGTGTTTAAGTTCCATTTTCAATTATTTTGGGTTTGGATGATGATGCTCTATAATTGGAGCAGACGGTGAACTCTCTTTCTGTTGAACT
Organism: Buxus sempervirens; assembly: GCA_947561395.2. Lineage (NCBI taxonomy): Eukaryota > Viridiplantae > Streptophyta > Magnoliopsida > Buxales > Buxaceae > Buxus > Buxus sempervirens. The sequence continues at coordinate 34,900,680 of OX387190.1, forward strand.
GTTGTGTAGTCTTAGGTGAAAAACTATACGAAGGAGAGAAAGAAGCTAATTGAATTCTTTTAAGTTTTGGCAAGTGTAGTATTCAGTCTTAGAGCGTATACCCATTCACCAACAATGCATGCTTAAGGTTTTTATTTCGACTAGGTTAAATAGGATATTAAAGATGGTCATTAGATGGTTTGGCAACAATATCATTTTCTTATTAAATGGCTTAAGAGAACCTTGGAGTAGTGGAGCGTATGTCTCTCTCTCTCTCTAACACTCACTCATACATGCTTCTATTTCTCATATGTCATTCCCATAAATCTTACTAGGTTCTCAAGGGTATATCTTAGTGAATGGTTGCCATAGTTTGACAAAACAAAATAAATCTCATTTTTTTTCTCTCTCTACATCACACACATGAAAAGTGTTTTTTGATGTTTATTAATAGGAGCCCACTATGTTGACCTGAGAATCTCGACAAATCCAGAGTTAAGAGAGAGATTATCATAAAGATGATCTACAGCTTTTTTTTCTTTGGTGGAAATGATCAACAGATTTTTTTGGTAGAAGAAATGATCCAGAGTTTTTTTTTTTTTTTTGGTAAACAAATGACCCATAGTTTTTTTTTTTTTTGTTGGGTAATGAACAAATGACCCATAGATGCTTTGAGACGTGAGGACGAGAGAGATTATTATAAAGGTGGTGTGTCAGACCTGTGGGGAGGGGCAGGGGCAGGGTCACGGCGCAGGGACAGGGGCAATTAAAAGATTCAGCGACAGTTGATTGTTCGGCGGCTCAGCGGCGGGCTCATTTTCTTTAGTGGCGGACTTTGTTACTTTTAGCGGCCGTTTTTGCCCGCCGCTAAATCCCATAATTTTGTTGTGATGTTTTACGCGAGCGTCAATGGTCAAAAGCTATCGTGCACGTTTCTCCAACCAACCTTCTCTGGGGAGTCTGGGACTTTTAGGCGAGGACATGCGGTCTTTACAGAAAGAGCGCCGACGGGTTAGGATACAGGAGGATCATCAGATCAGCTCAACATGCGGTCTTTCTGTTCCCTCTCCTCTCGTTTCCAGTCATTGCTTCTTCTACTTGGAGTAACACTAGTGCTAGCGAGCTTTCAGACTGCAATCTCCCAGTCGGTGATTAGATATCTTCCTGGCTTTCCCGGTCCTCTTCCCTTTGAGTTAGAAACCGGGTGGGTTTTTAACTTGCTTTTGCTTGTCTCCTCTCTCTCTCTCTCTCTACATCTTTTTTTTTTTGGTGAAAGCTCTCTCTCTACATCTTTCTTTTCGGCTTATGTTGTTTTAATGTTTACTTCATAATGGTGATTGATGGGATGGTCTCTGATTCAAATTGTCATCAGTTACGTGGGCGTGGATGATGGAGGAGACGACGTGCAGCTCTTCTACTACTTCATCAAGTCGGAGAGAAACCCCAGAGAGGATCCTCTTGTTCTGTGGCTCACCGGAGGTCCTGGCTGTTCTGCCTTCTCCGGCCTTATCTTTGAAATTGGTAAGTACGAAGTTCCAGTGTCGAGCACTTTTGTCTTCTCATCTCTTCAAATTCTTATTCTTCGAGCGAAACAAACAGAGGGATGGTGTGCCACAAGTTCTATCTCTTCATTTTTTTTTATCATTTTCTCTCGGTGATTATAATTTGAAAAAAAAGAAAATTTCAACCCAAATTTCATTATTATTATCTTACAACTCGCTCAAAAGAATTGAATTTAGAAAAATGGGCAGAGAGAGAATTGTAGATTAATCTGGTCACCAGACAGTTGCCTTTCTATTTTTATGAATTTTTTTCCCTTTTTTCTTCCTAATTTTTCATCAACCACCGGCAATATTTTTGTTAATGGTTTAAAATCTAGAATATGGCGATATGAATTCACTGCTACATCATCAGATTAAAAGATCCAATCCCAGAAACATAAGCCGAGTGTGAACCCAGAAGAAAGTTGCGTAGCCAGATGTCTGCTCGTGGGTTTGCTTCATTGATGACGCGGCAGATCCCATACCGACTAAAATAATGGAGCTAGCTGCGTCTGTCTGTAACGAAAGATTATGTAGACGCCATAGAGAAAGACCATATCATCTGTGTCGTTTTAGTTTCTGGTCCGGGTAGGCTTGTTGATGAGCCTAGCCAAGCCATACCTTATTCCGGTTGGAAAATTTTCTTCGGTTCCGGCTGCCTTCAAAAATTTTGGTTTGCACAAGGCTCAGCACGCAAGAAAAAATTTTCACACGCAATATCGCCCAAATCCCACGACCGGATCTTTTGTGCATCAGGCTGTTAGGCCCTGCCGGAATTAAATCGTCTGTATTCCACAATGTGTTTATTCAAGTGCGACCTACCAAATACATTTAGAAAAATGAAAAAATACGAAAAGTGAGATGTTTGACGTGACAGCATTTCAGGCAACATGACTATGCAATGAAATAAGTCATTGCACACGATGACAGTTCGGCCCTGCAGTACCCCACTGATTTGTTTGTCACCACTTGATCATTTTTGGTGTTTTTCTTCCTCCTTTGCAGGGCCATTAAATTTTGTGGTGGCGAAGTACAACGGAAGCTTACCCTCTTTGATGTTACACCCCGAGTCATGGACAAAGGTTTATGATCTTCTCTCAACATCTTCTTCCCTGTTGATTAGCTAGCTCACTGTAGTTACAGATTAGGAGTAGAAATTTGTGCTTGTGGGTCCCTTAATTTTCAGGAGGTATATATGTACATCTCATGCATGTTATTGTATGGAACTTGAACGGCCTTGATGAAACTTGACAGGTGTCGAACATAATTTTTGTGGACTCGCCTGTTGGGACCGGATTCTCGTATGTAACAGGCTCGCATCCCTATGAGGGGGGCGACTTTAAGCAAAGCAGGCATCTCTACATTTTCCTCAAGAAGGCACACATGCTTGCACTTTCTGCGCACCTTTTTATATCTGGGTAGAAAGCGCTTTTTCTCTTTTTAAATCATTCTTATATATATTGGCTTTTACAGTGGCTGAATGATCACACGGAGTTCCTCTCAAATCCAGTTTACATTGCTGGTGATTCCTACTCCGGCCTCATTGTTCCACTTGTTGCTCTATATGTATTAGACGGTATTTACTTCTGTTTTCACGTATTTCTTTTACTCTGGTTCACTTCTTGAAACCAATCCAAAAGAAGATACAATATATATCATAGATGACGAGGAAAAATTATCGTAATCCGTTTCATTGAAAATTCATTTTTAAGTCCATAATGGTATTGTAGGCAATGAAGCAGGAAGTGAACCGTTCATAAATCTTAATGTAAGTGATTTTTATGTGATGTGAATTAAGCTGTGTGTGATTAGTGGGTTAATCACCAAAAGAAAAAGGACATGATATGAAGGTTTAAATTGGTGGCCAAGTATTTTGGGTTATGATTTCAGGGATACATAGTCGGCAATCCACTAACTGTTCCACACGTAGAAAACAACAAAAGAATCCCTTTTGCTCATGGTATGGCACTCATTTCTGATGAACTTTGTAAGGTAATTCAATCCTTAATATACAACCCCCTCTCTCTCTCTCTCTCTCTCTCTCTCTCTCTCTCTCTCTCTCTCTCTCTCTCTCTCTCTCTCTCTCTCTCTATGGCTGTTACAAATGGTTTTCCATACAATTAGGTCACAGAGAAATCTTATTAGTATTATAATCTTTCAGTCAAGCAGGAAAAATTGCAGAGGAGATTACGTGAAGATAAATCCCAACAATAAAAAGTGTTTGTCGGATGTTGAGGCTATCAATAAGGTAAGCAAGCAGTTTCCTTCTCATACCCTTTCTTCTGTCGACATACTACATTATGTTTCTGGTAGTACGTACGTGATAAACCTTGACGATCGAAGCTTGCAGTGTCTAGTTGGGATCAATCAAGGACAAATTTTGGAGAAGATTTGCCCGTTCGCGTCCCCAAAACCGTTTGGGATGTTGGGAAGCAGAAGATATCTAAGAGGAAATTTTCAAGAGTTGCTGGATCCACAACCTCCATTACCTAAATTCGGTTGCCGGGTAATTCTAACATTGCTTTTCTGTACACATTAGCATTTCACATTTCTTGATAAAAGAGTATTAGTTTGAAGAATCATAATTTGGAAGAACATTTTATTCACCTCTTACATATATGTGTCAAGAAATATTCACTTGTTAACCCACAATTTCTCCAGTCTTATGCATATCTGCTCTCATACTACTGGATGAACGATGAAAGAGTCCGAGAAGCACTTCACGTCAGAAAGGTACGTAGGAGAATGTGAAAAAGAGTAACAATGTTATTGCATCCAATTAAGTGATACTTTAGCGGGAGTATATATGATCACAGGGAACGGTGAAACTGTGGCGAAGGTGTAACTACGGCATCGCGTACAAAAGGGAGATCAAAAGCAGTTTTCCTTATCATGTTGAACTCAGTAAAAGAGGATATCGATCTCTTGTTTACAGGTGAGATTATAATAAATTGCTTTGCCATTCTACTCTTAATTAGCACTTCAAAGTGAATATCCTTTTAACCAATAAATGCTGCTATGAACAAGCCAGTGGGGATCATGACATGCTTGTGCCATTCTTGGGGACTGAGTGGTGGGTTCGTGCTCTCAACTACTCCACTGTCGATGAATGGCGACAGTGGTGGGTTGAAGGTCAGGTTGCAGGGTAGGTTCCTAACTTACATTTATCTGAAAGTTCTGGGTTTTGAGGATAACAAACAAGATCTCATTGTTCGTGGTTTGTGGCAGATACACAATGGCATTTTCCAATCGCATGACGTTTGCAACTGTGAAGGCAAGAAAAAGTTTATCATTCATTCATCCCTGGTTTTCTGTTACTGTTATAGCAGCTAGCCAAGAAGTAGAAATCAAGGATATAGTTGGACTAATAATGAGATTTTGGTTTGCAGGGGGGAGGCCACACAGCTCCAGAGTATAAGCCTAAGCAATGTCTTGCCATGTACGAGAGGTGGCTGTCTCAACAACCGGTTTAAGACTTTCCTGGCCCTATGCATACGCGACCGCAATAAAGTCCGCCATGAAGAACTCTAAATTAATTATCTTGTCGGTGGGTTACAAATATGGAATTTAAGGGCTCTTACTCACTCATATAAATTTAAGTAACTGCATCACTATTGCACAAAATAATTGCACGTGTCACTATTACACGTTGAATCTGGACCGTTGAATTAAGGGCCCATCAAGCAGATTGTCATTCAATGGCAAACCCTAATGTCTGGGATCCATATATCTGCAACATGGTCTGCCATTTTGGGATGAATTATCTCTTGCTGAACTTTAACATTTTCTGCTATTTGGGATGAATTGTCTCTGGGATGCTTTTACTTTTTGTTTATGTTTATTTGGGGTTTAAACAATGCTTACATATTGGGATATAATTTCATCATGAACCTCACACACTTGTGCATTAATAAGGGGGAGAAGGTTTTGATATTCTGTCGCAATCTATTACCAAGATTGCGACAAAGTGTCAAAACCTTCTCCCTTGTGATGGTCTAGCCTGATTAACATTCCTAATTTATCCTAGTAATCAGATTTTATCTTTAAAATGACTGACGTTTAAATAGAGTCCAAAGGCTCCTTGTTAAAGAGCTATTTTGAAGATAGAACTTATTATTAGGACAAAAGAAGATGAAGAAAGAAACAAAAATGACAACATTGTAAGAGGCTTGTTCAAAGGATTGCCAACGGTTGGGCTCAGGGAATCACCCATGTGAGTACTTTGTCGGCTATTGGCAAAATCTTTGAACAAGACTCTTAAGTAGAGATGCGAAGATTGGTGTAGTTTAGAGTGAAAATAGTTAGAGATATTTATAGAAAACCAAAAGTGGCTTTTTACCAACTTTACTTTCGAATATGATTGTTATTTGGCAATTGGAAGGGTAGATAAAGTCATTTACACTTAATTACAAGTATACCCTTAAATATAGCTGTTATATAACTATTGGGGGATAAAAAGGTAAAAAAAAACACCAAAAACGCAAATCATTTGGTGTTCATGCGTGTGCTAACACAACGTGCCCCAACGCCATGCTGCTCGTGGGCATCACAAGTCATGGCCCGTCATGCCTGGCGGGCCATGCCTTGATGGGCCTAAGGTCCGGTATGGTTGGCACGGCACGGCCAGCTATTAGGGCACATGTTGTTTCATTCTTATTTTGCCCCGGTCCGATTAGCAACCCAACCTAGTTATAACACTAAAATATTAAAGAGACCTAGTAAATATTAAGTATACCTATTATGATTGAATTTGAATTATTTTAAGAAGTATCACTCAAAATTAAATTTCTGTAATGTTTTACCCGACCGTGGTCAAAAGTTATCAATTTCCCCAACCCGCGTTGAAATCGTCTGTCGCAGTTAAAATGCGGCAGACGCCTCAGCATCAGTGCGATGCTACCGCGTGTAGCATCCCACGGATACTGCTCGTTTCATATTTTCGGTCGAAATGTCATTTCAGTTCAATGCTACAAAAAAAACCAACCCCCCCGGGGATGATATCGTCTACCGCATATGCATGCGGCGGACGATACCGCCCCCTCACAAAAAAAAAGTATTCGTTTTTTTATTTTCATAAAAAATTTTTTGAAAAATGTGAACCGTGAGATGGAGCCATCTCACGGTTCACATTTGGGCGGTAACGTCTGCCGCATTTTCATGCGGTAGACGATTTCAGCATCCCCCCACGATTTCAGCATCCCCCTCTCTCTCTCTCTCTCTCTCTCTCTCTCTCTCTCTCGTCTTGACTACCGAAAAAAAACCCAACCCTCTCTCGAGACTTTTAGAAGGTAAGAGCGCCGATGGGATCTCTCGAGACTTTTAAAAGGAAAGAGTGCCGATGGGATAGGATACAGGAAGATCATCAGATCAGCTCAACATGCGGTCTTTATGTTCCCTCTGCTCTCGCTTCCGGTCAACCCTTCTTCTACTTATAGTGACACTAGTGCTGGCGAGCTCGCAGACTGCAATCTCGCAGTCCGTGGTTAGATTTCTTCCTGGCTTTCCCGGTCCTCTTCCCTTCGAGTTAGAAACCGGGTGGGTTAGTTTTGTTTTGTTCATCCTATCCGCTTTTATGTTTTGGCTTATGTTGATTGGATGTTTAATTGTTAATGGTGATTCTCTGATTCAATTTGTCATCAGTTACGTGGGGGTGGATGATGGAGGAGACGAGGTGCAGCTCTTCTACTACTTCATCAAGTCGGAGAGAAACCCCAGAGAGGATCCTCTTGTTCTGTGGCTTACAGGAGGTCCTGGCTGTTCTGCCTTCTCCGGCCTTATTTTTGAAATTGGTAAGTACCAAGTTCCACTATAGAGCACTTTTGTATTCGCGTCTCTTCCAATTCTTCTTCTTCGAGCGAAACAAAGGGACGGTGTATCTAACGACCCTGTTTTAAGCTCGCGTGCCACAAGTTTTATCTCTTCTGTTTTTTAATCCTTTTCTATTGTTGATTCTAATTGAAATAAAGAAAATTTCACTCCAAATTTTATCAAATTTATCTTATTAAACGCTCAAACGAGCTGAATTCAGAAAAATGGGCAGCGAGAGAATTGTAGATTAATCTGGTCACCAGACAGTTTTTTTCCCCCTTTCTATTTTTTATGAAATTTTTTTCCCGTACCATCTTCCTAATTTTTCATGAACCACCGGCAATAATTTTATAAAAGGTTTGAATAAAATCTAGAGTATGGCGATAAGAATTCGCCGGTAAATCATCAGATTAAAACCCCAATCACAGAAACAAAGGCCGGGTGTAAACTGTAAACCCAGAAGAATGTTTCATACCCAGATGTCTGCTCCTGGGTTTGCCTCACATCTTCGTTCTCTCGTAATCCTTGGGCAAGGTTCAGGAAGAAAAAACTTCATTGATTTGCGGGTCACCACTTGATCATTTTGGGCTTTTCTTGTTCCATTGCAGGGCCGTTAAATTTTGTGGTGGCGAAGTACAATGGAAGCTTACCCTCTTTGAAGTTCCACGCCGAGTCGTGGACAAAGGTTTGTCTTCTTCCCTGTTCATTATCTCACTTCAGTTGCATAGTATGAGTAGATTTCCGGCCTTTTAGATCCCTTTTATTTTCAGGAGTTATATACATGTCTCAGAACGGTCGTGATGAAACTTGACAGGTGTCGAACATAATTTTTGTGGACGCGCCTGTTAGGACGGGATTCTCGTATGTAGCAGGCTCGCATCCCTATGAGGGGGGCGACTTTAAGCAAAGCACACATCTCTACATATTCCTCAAGAAGGTCCTCCTTATGCTTGATCTTTTCAATTTCCTTCCAGAAAGAGTAACTCATTCGCGACTTGAAATCTTGGCAGAAAGCTTTTTCCCCTTTTTAAATCATTTCTCATATATATTCGCTTTTACAGTGGCTGAATGATCACACAGAGTTCCTCTCAAATCCGGTTTACATTGCTGGTGATTCCTACACCGGCCTCATTGTTCCACTTGTTGCTCTATATGTATCAGACGGTATTTACTTCTGTTTTCACATAATTCTTTTTCTCTGGTTCACTTCTTGAAACCAATCCAAGAACTATCATTTTCTGCAGTTTCATTGAAATCTCATTTTTACGGTTGGTATTGTAGGCAATGAAGCAGGAAGTGAACCCTTCATAAATCTCAAAGTAAGTGACTTTTTCGTAATCAAAATTAAGTGTTTTGTGTGATTAATTGTCTACAATACTAGCTAAAAGAGCAAAGGAAAAAAAAAAGACATTATATGAATGCTTAAATTTGTGGCAATGTACTCGGGATATGGTTTCAGGGATACATTGTCGGCAATCCGGCAACAGTTCCACATGTAGAGAACAACAAAAAAATCCCTTTTGCTCATGGTATGGCACTCATTTCTGATGAACTTTATAGGGTAATTCAATCCTTACTTTACAACCCCTCTCTTTCTCTCTCTCTCTCTTTCTCTCTATATGGTTGTTATAAATGGTTTTCCATACAATTAGGACAAAAGAAATCTTATTAGTATTATAATTCTTCAGTCAAGCAAGAAAAATTGCAGAGGAGATTATGTGAGAATAAATCCCAACAATAAAAAGTGTTTGTCAGATGTTGAGGCTATCAATAAGGTAAGCAAGCAGTTTCCTTCTCATACCCTTTCTGTCGACATACTACATTATGTTTCTGGTCGTGCGTACATGATAAACCTTGACGATCCAAACTTGCAGTGTCTAGTTGGGATCAATGAAGGACAAATTTTGGAGAAGAAATGCCCGTTTGTGTCCCCAAAACCGTTTGGGATGTTGGTAAGCAGAAGATATCTAAGAGGAAATTTTCAAGAGTTGCTGGATCCACAAACTCCATTACCTAAATTCGGTTGCCGGGTAATTCTAACATTGCTTTTCTGTACACATTCGCATTTCACATTTGCTGATAAAAGAGTATTATTGTGAAGAATCATAATTTGGAAGAACATTATATTCACCTCTTATATATGTCAAGAAATTAATATTCACTTATTAACCCACAATTTCTCCAGAATTATGCATATCTGCTCTCATACTACTGGATGAACGATGAAAGAGTCCAAGAAGCCCTTCACGTCAGAAAGGTACGAAGGAGAATGTGAAAAAGAGTGAAAATGTTATTACATCCAATAAAGTGATACTTAAGTGGGAGTATGTACATATGATCACAGGGAACAGTGAAACTGTGGCGAAGGTGTAACAAAGACATGTCGTACAAAAAGGAGATCAAAAGCAGTTTTCCGTATCATGTTGAACTCAGTAAAAGAGGATATCGATCTCTAGTTTACAGGTGAGATTAAAATTTCTTGCTTTGCCATTCTACTCTTAATTTTCACATCAAAGTGAATATTTTGTTGACTAATAAAAGCTGTTAATGTACAAGCCAGTGGGGATCATGACATGGTTGTGCCATACTTGGGAACTGAATGGTGGGTTCGTGCTCTCAACTACTCCACTGTCGATGAATGGCGACAGTGGTGGGTTGAAGGTCAGGTTGCAGGGTAGGTTCCTAACTTATATTTCTCTCTTGAGTTTTGGGTTTTTAGAACGACATAAACAAGATCTCATTTTTCCTTGTTTGTGGCAGCTATACAATGGCATTTTCCAATCGCATGACATTTGCGACTGTGAAGGCAAGAAAAAGTTTATCGTTCGATTCACCCCTGGTTTTCTGTTACTGTGGTAGCAACCAAGAAGTAGAAATCAGGGATTCACATACATAGTTGGACTAAAATAATGAGAGTTTGCTTTGCAGGGTGCAGGCCACACAGCTCCAGAGTATAAGCCGAAGCAATGTCTTGCCATGTACGAGAGGTGGTTGTCTCAACAACCGGTTTAAGTTGCTAGCTAGCCCTGTGCATACGCAACCGCTATAAAGTCCGCCATGAAGAACTCTGGATTGTCGGTGGGTTGCAAATATGGAATTTGAGGGCTCTTACTCACGTCTATAAATTTAAGTACATATAGCATAATACAAAATAATTGTACGTGTCACTATTGCACTTTGAATCCGGACCGTTGAAGTAATGGTCCATCAAACAGATTGTCTTTCAATGGAAAATTGTGACATTACTTCAACATTGTCTGCCATTTGGGGATGAATTATCTCTTGCTAATCTTCGACATCATCGTAAATGTTTATGTGGGGTCCATTTAAAAGACACCAATATGCTTTACGCGGGAGTGTCGACAATTAAAATAATTTGCGATTTCATTATTCCGTGGACATAAAACGTCTAACTGAGAGACGATGCAAATGTGATTTCAGGTAGCCTTTGTCAATTTTCTTGAAGTTATAATCGCATATCTTATTCTTCCAAGCGCGTAGGCAAAATATAAACTCTTATTGGATACAAATTCAATTCGTTAACGTTTTCGCCAAAGTCGTTCACGAAATTTTAAAATGAGAAAAAAACATTGACATTGACATTGAATCCATACTCTTGGACAAAGGTGTTGTATCTGCGTTGCCATGTGCAAGCTTGCGCTACAGATTCTTTGGCATCACTTATAGTTACCTATTGGCTCTCTTTCGTTGGGTAATGTTGATGAATTCTTGGTTTCCAGCATAATTTTTTAAGATGCACCTGTTGGCACTTGACTCTCCTTTTCAAGAAGTTCTTTGGGTTACATAAGTGAAGACATAAAATCCTCTTCAATATAAGGTTGTATAGGTAGTTGATGTTAGAGTGGGATGCTTCCATGATTTGTGTTTTCCACTTTCCGTAAATATTTTTTCTGAGGCTATTTAGAAAAACACTAATCGTGGGATGATGTTCTACGTGAAAGCATCTCCCTTTAATAATAAAAATCGATTCAATACTTGAATTTTCATTACCTCGTTATACAGAAGTATACATAAAACTAAGGAGATTTGTACTAAGTTATATAAAACAAATTCCTGATCTTAAAAGACCCAAAGAAAAAAATTAATTAATTGTTTATTTATTGAACAATTATTTACTAAACTTTAATTTTTTTTAATTATCCAGGAGGAGCACTACACTGGCGGCCTATGCATATGGTTAAATGTTTTACGCGACCGTCAATGGTCAAAAGCTATCGTGCACGTTTCTCCAACCAACCTTCTCTGGGGAGTCTGGGACTTTTAGGCGAGGACATGCGGTCATTACAGAAAGATGGGTTAGGATACAGGAAGATCATCACATCAGCTCAACATGCGGTCTTTATGTTCTTCCCTCTCCTATCGTTTCCAGGCATTGCTTCTTCTACTTGGAGTAACACTAGTGCTAGCGAGCGTTCAGATTGCAATCTCCCAGTCGGTGATTAGATATCTTCCTGGCTTTCCCGGTCCTCTTCCCTTTGAGTTAGAAACCGGGTGGGTTTTTAACTTGGTTTTGCTTGTCTCCCCTCTCTCTCTCTCTCTTTACATCTTTCTTTTCGGCTTATGTTGTTTGAATGTTTACTTCGTAATGGTGATTGATGGGATGGTCTCTGATTCAAATTGTCATCAGTTACGTGGGCGTGGATGATGGAGGAGACGACGTGCAGCTCTTCTACTACTTCATCAAGTCGGAGAGAAACCCCAGAGAGGATCCTCTTGTGCTGTGGCTCACCGGAGGTCCTGGCTGTTCTGCCTTCTCCGGCCTTATCTTTGAAATTGGTAAGTACGAAGTTCCAGTGTCGAGCACTTTTGTCTTCTCATCTCTTCAAATTCTTATTCTTCGAGCGAAACAAACAGAGGGGTGGTGTGCCACAAGTTCTATCTCTTCTGTTTTTTTATCATTTTCTCTCGGTGATTATAATTTGAAAAAAAAAGAAAATTTCAACCCAAATTTCATTATATTTATCTTTCAACTCGCTCAAAAGAATTGAATTTAGAAAAATGGGCAGAGAGAGAATTGTAGATTAATCTGGTCACCAGACAGTTGCCTTTCTATTTTTATGAATTATTTTCCCTTTTTTCTTCCTAATTTTTCATGAACCACCGGCAATATTTTTGTTAATGGTTTAAAATCTAGAATATGGCGATATGAATTCACTGCTACATCATCAGATTAAAAGATCCAATCCCAGAAACATAGGCCGAGTGTGAACCCAGAAGAAAGTTGCGTAGCCAGATGTCTGCTCGTGGGTTTGCTTCATAGATGACGCGGCAGATCCCATACCGACTAAAATAATGGAGCTAGCTGCGTCTGTCTGTAACGAAAGATTATGTAGACGCCATAGAGAAAGACCATATCATCTGTGTCGTTTTAGTTTCTGGTCCGGGTAGGCTTGTTGATGAGCCTAGCCAAGCCATACCTTAATTCCGGTTGGAAAATTTTCTTTGGTTCCGGCTGCCTTCAAAAATTTTGGTTTCCACAAGGCTCAGCACGCAAGAAAAAATTTTCACAGGCAATATCGCCCAAGTCCACGACCGGATCTTTTGTGCATTAGGCTGTTAGGCCCTGCCGGAATTAAATCGTCTGTATTCCACAAAGTGTTTATTCAAGTGCAACCTACCAAACACATTTAGAAAAATGAAAAAATATGAAAAGTGAGATGTTTGACGTGACAGCATTTCACGCAACATGAGTATGCAATGAAATAAGTCGCAATGAAATAAGTCATTGCACACGATGTCATTTCGGCCCTGCAGTACTCCACTGATTTGTTTGTCACCACTTGATCATTTTTGGTGTTTTTCTTCCTCCTTTGCAGGTCCATTAAATTTTGTGGTGGCGAAGTACAACGGAAGCTTACCCTCTTTGATGTTACACCCCGAGTCATGGACAAAGGTTTATGATCTTCTCTCAACATCTTCTTCCCTGTTGATTAGCTAGCTCACTGTAGTTACAGATTAGGAGTAGAAATTTGTGCTTGTGGGTCCCTTAATTTTCAGGAGGTATATATGTACATCTCATGCATGTTATTGTATGGAACTTGAACGGCCTTGATGAAACTTGACAGGTGTCGAACATAATTTTTGTGGACTCGCCTGTTGGGACCGGATTCTCGTATGTAACAGGCTCGCATCCTTACGAGGGGGGCGACTTTAAGCAAAGCAGGCATCTCTACATTTTCCTCAAGAAGGCACACATGCTTGCACTTTGTACATTTTCCTGGTAGAAAGGTTTTTCTCTTTTTATATCATTCTTATATATATTGGCTTTTACAGTGGCTCAATGATCACACGGAGTTCCTCTCAAATCCAGTTTACATTGCTGGTGATTCCTACTCCGGCCTCATTGTTCCACTTGTTTCTCTATATGTATCAGACGGTATTTACTTCTGTTTTCACGTATTTCTTTTTCTCTGGTTCACTTCTTGAAACTATTCCAAAAGAAGATACAATATATATCATTGAAAATTCATTTTTACGTCCATAATGGTATTGTAGGCAATGAAGCAGGAAGTGAACCGTTCATAAATCTCAAAGTAAGTGATTTAATTTTATTTGATATAAACTAAGTTCTGTGTGATTAATGGTTAATCACCCAAAGAAAAAGGACATGCTATGAAGGTTTAAATTGGTGGCCAAGTATTCTGGGTTATGATTTCAGGGATACATAGTCGGCAATCCACTAACTGTTCCACACGTAGAAAACAACAAAAGAATCCCTTTTGCTCATGGTATGGCACTCATTTCTGATGAACTCTATAAGGTAATTCAATCCTTAATATACAACCCCTTCTCTCTCTCTCTCTCTCTCTCTCTCTCTCTCTCTCTCTCTATGGCTGTTACAAATGGTTTTCCATACAATTAGGGCACAGAGAAATCTTATCAGTATTATAATCTCTCAGTCAAGCAGGAAAAATTGCAGAGGAGATTACGTGAAGATAAATCCCAACAATAAAAAGTGTTTGTCGGATGTTGAGGCTATCAATAAGGTAAGCAAGCAGTTTCCTTCTCATACCCTTTCTTCTGTCGACATACTACATTATGTTTCTGGTAGTACGTACGTGATAAACCTTGACGATCGAAGCTTGCAGTGTCTAGTTGGGATCAATCAAGGACAAATTTTGGAGAAGATTTGCCCGTTCGCGTCCCCAAAACCGTTTGGGATGTTGGGAAGCAGAAGATATCTAAGAGGAAATTTTCAAGAGTTGCTGGATCCACAACCTCCATTACCTAAATTCGGTTGCCGGGTAATTCTAACATTGCTTTTCTGTACACATTAGCATTTCACATTTCTTGATAAAAGAGTATTAGTTTGAAGAATCATAATTTGGAAGAACATTTTATTCACCTCTTACATATATGTGTCAAGAAATATTCACTTGTTAACCCACAATTTCTCCAGTCTTATGCATATCTGCTCTCATACTACTGGATGAACGATGAAAGAGTCCGAGAAGCACTTCACGTCAGAAAGGTACGTAGGAGAATGTGAAAAAGAGTAACAATGTTATTGCATCCAATTAAGTGATACTTAAGCGGGAGTATGTATATATGATCACAGGGAACGGTGAAACTGTGGCGAAGGTGTAACTACGGCATCGCGTACAAAAGGGAGATCAAAAGCAGTTTTCCTTATCATGTTGAACTCAGTAAAAGAGGATATCGATCTCTAGTTTACAGGTGAGATTATAATAAATTGCTTTGCCATTCTACTCTTAATTAGCACTTCAAAGTGAATATCTTGCTAACCAATAAATGCTGCTATGAACAAGCCAGTGGGGATCATGACATGATTGTGCCGTTCTTGGGAACTGAGTGGTGGGTTCGTGCTCTCAACTACTCTACTGTCGATGAATGGCGACAGTGGTGGGTTGAAGGTCAGGTTGCAGGGTAGGTTCCTAACTTACGTTTATCTGAGAGTTCTGGGTTTTGAGGATAACATAACAAGATTTTGTTCGTGGTTTGTCGCAGATACACAATGGCATTTTCCAATCGCATGACGTTTGCGACTGTGAAGGCAAGAGGATGTTTATCATTCATTCATCCCTGGTTTTCTGTTACTGTTATAGCAGCCAAGAAGTAGAATGGTTGGACTGAAATGAGAGTTTGGTTTGCAGGGGGGAGGCCACACAGCTCCAGAGTATAAGCCGAAGCAATGTCTTGCCATGTACGAGAGGTGGCTGTCTCAACAATCGGTTTAAGACGTTCCTGACCCTGTGCATACGCGACCGCAATAAAGTCCGCCATGAAGAACTCTAAATTAATTATCTTGTCGGTGGGTTGCAAATATGGAATTTAAGGGCTCTTACTCACTCATATAAATTTAAGTATGTGCGTCACTATTACACAAAATAATTGCACGTGTCACTATTACACGTTGAATCTGGACCGTTGAATTAAGGGCCCATCAAGCAGATTGTCATTCAATGGCAAACCCTACTGTCTGGGATCCATATATCTGCAACATGGTCTGCCATTTTGGGATGAATTATCTCTTGCTGAACTTTAACATTTTCTGCTATTTGGGATGAATTGTCTCTTCGATGCTTTTACTTTTTGTAAATGTTTATTTGGGGCTTAAACAATGCTTACATATTGGGATATAATTTCATCATGAACCTTGCACACTTGTGCATTAATAATGGGGAGAAGGTTTTGATATTTTGTTGCAACGTATTACCAAGATTGCGACAAAATGTCAAAACCTAGCCTTCTCCCTCATGATGGATTGGCCCGATTAGCTTTCCTAATTTGTCCTAGTAATCCGATTTTATCTTCAAAATGACTCATGTTTAAATAAAGTTCAAAGGCTCCTTATTGAAGAGCCATTTTGAAGATAGAACTTATTATTAATTAGGACAAAAGAAAATAAAGAAAAAAATAAAAATGATAACTTCATAAGAGGCTTGTTCAAAGGATTGCCAATGGTTGGTGTGCGCACGTCCCGGCGAGGCGCTGCACGGAATTGCATTGGGGTTTCGAGGTATCGGAGTCGCCACTGCCTGAGATGTGCAGGCAGACACTTGGGTGCCTATACAGGTCTAAGATTTGCTGGTCTGCGTCTTTTTTAGAGATTCGGGCAAGTTCTCGGTTACGGTCCGGGGAAGTCCGAAAACACCCCGGTCCGCCCCGTCAAATGACGGGTCCCTTGGGTTTCCCTGGTTCTGAGTCAACTTAGTCTCACCCTGATCCTAGCCCAGCATGTATCAGATTAAGTCTGGTAGGGACCTTTGCAGATGTAAGTCCCTTTTATTCATTTTTATCTTTTTATCCATTAAAGTGAAGTGGGTCGGAGGTGGGCCCCGTTGGAAGGCCCACAGTGGATCAAATTGGACTGTCAAATCCAAGGTCTATTTTGGGTTTTTGGGGTTGCTTGAAATTATGTGGGCCCCTGTGTGGGCCTACAGTGGTGCAATACTTAAAAAAAATACCTTGTTGATCTCCTACCAATCAAACCAAGAAAAAAAATGAAATGAAATGACAACATATTAAGAAAGGATTAAGGGGACTTAATAGGGGTACATTAGAATTTGAAGATGAGGAAGGGAACATGCTCCCTTTTTGAAAATAAAGAGAATGCCTTTGAATCACACTTTACCCCATACCATCGAATCATCTTTCTGTCATGGTGACTTCTTTGTATGTAGGAAAATGGGAGAAAAATCCAACACATTTGCTAGAACAAAAGTTAGTGATTCCTGAAGAATTTCATTGATAAAAGTAGTTCATCTTTTTATATTTGCAATGAAAACTTACCAGAAGCTTACCTAGGATTGCTTGAAGGTGTTGAATCCCTTTGAAGCTCTTCCGGCAGCGTAACAGCTCTATTTCAAGTTTGGGGGAAAGAACTTTAGGCTTCTTTTGGGTTTGGAATGAAGGGGGGATGATGGAGAGGTTTTTTTGTATATTTGGACAGAACTTGGGGGCTTTGGCAAGGTTATAAAGAGGCTTTGGACAGCATAACGGTTCTACTTCAAGCTCAAAAGGTGATTTCTAAACCTATCTTTGGTTTGCAAGAAAATAAAAGAGATTTGGGTTTGACAGGGGTTGGCTGTAGCAGGGGTTTAGACAGGGAAGAGAGAGGGCAGAGAGGGGGCTAGCTTGCTTGAGGGGAGAACAAGGAGGAAGAGAGAAAGGGGAGAAGAGAGGGGGCTTTTTTTTTCTCCCTTTGAGAATGGGGGTAGCCCCCCTTTTATAATGGAAAAAAATGAACCAAAAGTGAATTATAATCACACTTGTTGACCAAATTTTAATTTTATATTTAATGTAACTAAAACTTAAATAATTTTTAATCTTATCTTATCTTGGACACCTCATGGGGGACACGTATCCCCCATGTGCAAAATGCTTAATATTTTATTATTTCCTAATATCTTTTATTTTCTAATTATCTAAATTACAAGATATTTTTAGATTTTCTTATTATTTTATTTAGATCTTTTTGGTTTTTGAGCACATGCATGCTTTGATTTTTTATTTTCTTTTTTCTTTATTTTAAACCTCTTAATTAGGTGTTGTATGAAAATATTATTATTTTAATTGAAGATTCTTTTCTTTTTGCTGTTTTTGCCACATGTGCAGATTTTCTGAAACTTTGACTGCTCATATTTCTTTCATCTGGTATCCGATTTCAGCAAACTCAGTGGCGTTGGAATCAGCTCGAGATTCCCTATCCACTGAACTGGAGTTTAGCAGCAAACTCAGGCTTTTTAGCAGAAGTGCAGACTCGCGTCCCGGAGCCAGTTTTGCTCATATCTCCTTATCCGGGACTCCGATTCCAGCAAACTCAGTTGCGTTGGAGTCATGTCGATGCGCTCTTTCTGCTGATGTCAAATTGAGCAGCTAATTCGGAGTTTTGCAGAAAGCCGATTTCTGCTATTTCCAGATTTGACCAGCCCATAACTTCTTTATCCGGACTCCGATTTGAGCAAACTCAGTTGCGTTAGAATCGTATCGAAGTCCTCTTTCCGATGGTATGAAGTTTGGTGGTCAATTTGCACCCGATCAAAAAGTCAACTTTTTGACCCCTTCAGGTTTGACTTTTTCGATTAGGGTTTTATTCTTTCATTTTTTGGGGTGCAAAAATGAGGTGTTGACAGTTGGGCTCAGGGACGCACCCATGTAAGTACTTTGTCGACTATTGGAAAAATCTTTGAACAAGACTCTTAAGTAGAGATGCGAAGATTGGTGTGGTTTAGAGTAATTATAGTTAGACTTATTTATAGAAAACCAAAAGTAGTTTTTTATCACATTTACTATCAAATATGACTGTTATTTGGCAATTGGAAGGGTAGATATAGTCATTTACACTTAATTACAAGTATACCCTAAATATAACTGTTATATAACTATTGGGGGATAAAAAGGTAAAAAAACACCAAAAACGCAAATCGTTTGGTGTTCATGCGTGTGCTGACACAACATGCCCCAACCCCATGCCGCTCGTGGGCATCGCAAGTCGTGGCCTGTTGTGCCAGGTGGGCCATGCCTTGGTGGGCCTAAGGCCCGGTATGGTTGGCACGACACAGCCAGCTATTAGGGAACATGTTGTTTCGTTCTTATGTTAGCCCGGTCCAATTAGCAACCTAATCTTAATGTAACACTAAAATATTAAAGACACATCGTAAGTAAACCTATTATGACTGAATTTTAATTATTTTGAAAAGTATCACTCAAAATTAAATTTATGTAATGTTTTACCCGACCGTGTTCAAAAGTTATCAATTTCCCCAATATGCTGTTCGTTTCGCATTTTCGGTGGAAATGCCATTTCAGTTCACATTTTTCGTACTGATCATCATCGGTGGAACCCACCTGACACATTTAAATAAATAAAAATAACATGACCGTCAGATGTTTTATATGGCAGCATCTCACGGTCATTACAGTCTGCAATGCATCAAGGCATTGGAGACGATATCATTCCGACTTCATCCCTTCCCAACCAACCCTCCGTCGAGACTTTTAAAAGGCGAGGACAGAAAGAGCGCCGATGGGTTAGGATACAGGAAGATCATCAGATCAGCTCAACATGCGGTCTTTATGTTCCCTCTGCTCTCGCTTCCAGTCAACACTTCTTCTACTTGTAGTGACACTAGTGCTGGCGAGCTCGCAGACTGCAATCTCGCAGTCCGTGGTTAGATTTCTTCCTGGCTTTCCCGGTCCTCTTCCCTTCGAGTTAGAAACCGGGTGGGTTAGTTTTGTTTTGTTCATCCTATCCGCTTTTATGGTTTGGCTTATGTTGATTGGATGTTTAATTGTTAATGGTGATTCTCTGATTCAATTTGTCATCAGTTACGTGGGGGTGGATGATGGAGGAGACGAGGTGCAGCTCTTCTACTACTTCATCAAGTCGGAGAGAAACCCCAGAGAGGATCCTCTTGTTCTGTGGCTCACCGGAGGTCCTGGCTGTTCTGCCTTCTCCGGCCTTATTTTTGAAATTGGTAAGTACCAAGTTCAACCATAGAGCACTTTTGTATTCGCGCCTCTTCCAATTCTTCTTCTTCGAGCGAAACAAAGGGACGGTGTCTCTCACGACCCTGTTTTAAGCTCGCGTGCCACAAGTTTTATCTCTTCTTCTTTTTTTATCCTTTTCTTTTGTTGATTCTAATTGAAATAAAGAAATTTCACTCCAAATGTCATCAAATTTATCTTATTAAACGCTCAAACGAGCTGAATTCAGAAAAATGGGCATCGAGAGAATTGTAGATTAATCTGATCACCAGACAGTTTTTGGTTTTTTTTTTTTTTCCCCTTTCTATTTTTATGAATTTTTTTTCCCGTACCACCTTCCTAATTTTTCATGAACCACCGGCAATAATTTTATTAAAGGTTTGAATAAAATCTAGAGTATGGCGATAAGAATTCGCCGGTAAATCATCAGATTAAAACCCCAATCACAGAAACAAAGGCCGGGTGTGAACCCAGAAGATGTTTCATACCCAGATGTCTGCTCCTGGGTTTGCCTCACATCTTCGTTCTCTCGTAATCCTTGGGCAAGGTTCAGGAAGAAAAAACTTCAGTGATTTGCGGGTCACCACTTGATCATTTTGGGCTTTTCTTGTTCCATTGCAGGGCCGTTAAATTTTGTGGTGGCGAAGTACAATGGAAGCTTACCCTCTTTGAAGTTACACGCCGAGTCGTGGACAAAGGTTTGTCTTCTTCCCTGTTCATTATCTCACTTCAGTTGCATAGTATGAGTAGATTTCCGGCCTTTTAGATCCCTTTTATTTTCAGGAGTTATATACATGTCTCAGAACGGTCGTGATGAAACTTGACAGGTGTCGAACATAATTTTTGTGGACGCGCCTGTTAGGACGGGATTCTCGTATGTAGCAGGCTCGCATCCCTATGAGGGGGGCGACTTTAAGCAAAGCACACATCTCTACATATTCCTCAAGAAGGTCTTCCTTATACATGCTCTTTTTAATTTCCTTCAGGAAAGAAGAGTAATAACTCATTCACGACTTGAAATCTGGGCGCAAAGCTTTTTGCCCTTTTTAAATCATGTCTCATATATAGTCGCTTTTACAGTGGCTGAATGATCACACAGAGTTCCTCTCAAATCCGGTTTACATTGCTGGTGATTCCTACTCCGGCTTCATTGTTCCACTTGTTGCTCTACACGTATCAGACGGTATTTATTTCTGTTTTCACGTATTTTTCTTTTTCTTTGGTTCACTTCTTGAAACCAATCCAAAAACTATCGTTTTCTACAGTTTCATTGAAAATTCATTTTTACGGTTGGTGTTGTAGGCAATGAAGCAGGAAGTGAACCCCTCATAAATCTCAAAGTAAGTGACTTTTTCGTAATCCAAATTAAGTGTTTTGTGTGATTAATTGTCTATCTACAATACTTTTAAAAAGGACAAAGAAAAAAAAACAAAGACATTATATGAAGGTTTAAATTTGTGGCTATGTACTTGGGAATATGGTTTCAGGGATACATAGTCGGCAATCCGGCAACAGTTCCACATGTAGAGAATAACAAAAAAATCCCTTTTGCTCATGGTATGGCACTCATTTCGGACGAACTTTATAGGGTAATTCAATCCTTACTTTACAACCCCTCTCTCTCTCTCTCTCTCTCTCTCTCTCTCTCTCTCTCTCTCTATATGGTTGTTACAAATGGTTTTCCATACAATTAGGACAAAGGAAATCTTATTAGTATTATAATTCTTCAGTCAAGCAAGAAAAATTGCAGAGGAGATTATTTGAGAATAAATCCCAACAATAAGAAGTGTTTGTCAGACGTTGAGGCTATCAATAAGGTAAGCAAGCAGTTTCCTTCTCATACCCTTTCTGTCGACATACTACATTATGTTTCTGGTCGTACGTACATGATAAACCTTGACGATCCAAGCTTACAGTGTCTGGTTGGGATCAATAAAGCACAAATTTTGGAGAAGAGATGCCCGTTGGTGTCCCCAAAACCGTTTGGGATGTTGGGAAGCAGAAGATATCTAAGAGGAAATTTTCAAGAGTTGCTGGATCCACAACCTCCATTACCTAAATTCGGTTGCCGGGTAATTCTAACATTGCTTTTCTGTACACATTCGCATTTCACATTTGTTGATAAAAGAGTATTAGTCTGAAGAATCATAATTTGGAAGAACATTTTATTCACCTCTTATATATACATATGTCAAGAAATTAATATTCACTTATTAACCCACAATTTCGCCAGACTTATGCATATCTGCTCTCATACTACTGGATGAACGATGAAAGAGTCCGAGAAGCACTTCACGTCAGAAAGGTACGTAGGAGAATGCGAAAATGAACAATGTTACATCCAATTAAGTGAAACTTAAGTGGGAGTATATATGATCACAGGGAACGGTGAAAATGTGGCGAAGGTGTAACAGAGGCATGTCGTACAAAAAGGAGATCAAAAGCAGCTTTCCTTATCATGTTGAACTCAGTAAAAGAGGATATCGATCTCTAGTTTACAGGTGAGATTATAATAAATTGCTTTGCCATTCTACTCTTAATTAGCACTTCAAAGTGAATATCTTGTTAACCAATAAATGCTGCTATGAACAAGCCAGTGGGGATCATGACATGCTTGTGCCATTCTTGGGAACTGAGTGGTGGGTCCGTGCTCTCAACTACTCCACTGTCGATGAATGGCGACAGTGGCGGGTTGAAGGTCAGGTTGCAGGGTAGGTTCCTAACTTGCATTTATTTGAGAGTTTTGGGTTTTAAGAATGACATAACAGGATTTCATTGTCCTTGGCTTGTGGCAGCTATACAATGGCATTTTCCAATCGCATGACATTTGCGACTGTGAAGGCAAGAGAAAGTTTATCATTCAATTCATCCCTGGTTTTCTGTTATGTGATATATAGCAACCAAGAAGTAGAAATCAAGGATACACATAATTGGACTAAAATAATGAGAGTTTGCTTTGCAGGGAGCAGGCCACACAGCTCCAGAGTATAAGCCGAAGCAATGTCTTGCCATGTACAAGAGGTGGTTGTCTCAACAACCGGTTTAAGTTCCTAGCTAGCCCTCTGCATACGCAACTGCTATAAAGTCCGCCATGAAGAACTCTAAATTGTCGGTGGGTTGCAAATATGGAATTTGAGGGCTCTTACTCCCGTCTATAAATTTAAGTACCTGTAGCATAATACAAAATAATTGCACGTGTCACTATTACACGTTGAATCCGAACCGTTGAAGTAATGGTCCATCAAACAGATTGTCATTCAATGGAAAATTGTGACATTACTTCAACATTTTCTGCCATTTGGGGATGAATTAACGCATGCTGATCTTCGATGATAAGTGCTTATGTGGGATCCATTTAAAAAAGACACCAACATGCTCTGCGCGGGAGTGTCTCACTTCAATGACAAGAGACAATTAAAATAATTTGCGAGTTCATTATTCCGTGGTGCGTGCACATAGGGGTGCTAAACGAGCTGGCTCGGCATAGCCTGGGCCCATTTAGTGTGAGCCGTGTCGGCCCATTAGCCAAACCCCCGACACGGCCCAACCTGTGGCAAGCCTAGGGCTGGGCCGGGCCGTGCCGGGCCAAGCAAGCCGTCGGCGAGCTTGGGTATTCTTTTTTGCAAAAAAAACAAAGGAAAAATAAAAAAAATAGTAAAAAAACCATAAAAAAATTTTGAAAAATATGTTTATTATTCACAAAATTGTCTTACACATACTGGAATGGATTTTGCTCAAAAAAATTTAAATAAATTAATTATTGCAAAAACAAGTACAACTTTACAAATACAACAATACATGATACACTTGCACAAAAAACTTTGCAATTGAAGCCTTCAACCTCCAGAGTCCAACTTCCCACTTTTGATGCTTGAGCAATTTAAAAATTTTAACTATTTCTTGATAATTATAGAAATGAAGAGAGTAAGAGAGATTGTAGAAGAGAGTAAGAAAATGTAGAAAGGGTGAAGTTTGGAGTGGGAAGGGTTAGGCCTTTTTATAGAAAACCAAAAATGGTTTTTTACCACATTTACCCTCAAATATGGTTCTTATTTGACAGTTGAAAGGGTGGAAATGATCATTTATAGTGAATTATAAGCATACCCCCAAATATTACTATTATATGATTGTTGTGGGGTAAAACAGTTAAAAAAAAGTGATAAAAACCACTTTAAGAGAAAAAAACGGTTAGCCATTTCGTGCCTGGCCCACAGCGGGCTCGACTCGACCCGATAAGCAACCCTACGTGGACATAAAACGTCTAACCGATCCAAGAAGTGAAAAGATGATGCAAATGTGATTTCAGGTAGCCTTTGTCAATTTTCTTGAAGTTATAATTGCATATCTTATTCTTCCAAGTGCGTAGGCAAAATATAAACTCTTATTGGATACAAATTCAATTCATTAACGTTTTGCCAAAGTCTTTCACGAAATTTTAAAAAGAGAAAAAAAAACAAAAATTAAGATAGAAACAAAAGAGGAACTTTTTGAAACGCAGCAAAATGAACCATCCCATCCCCATGGAAGGGATCTTAGGAGAATGACAAATGCTCTCTTTTCTGAGATAAATGATAGAATTAATAAGAGACTTGCTAACTGGAAAGCAAGACTCCTTACTCAAGCTGATAGAACTACCTTAATCAATTCTGTCATCATGGGCATGCCCCTTCACCTAATGTCTTGTATTAAATTACCCAACAAACTTGTGGAATGGATTGAAAAGGAGTCTAGGAAATTTCTTTGGGCCAAGCCAAATAAAGATAAGACTCTTCATACTATTAGTTGGGACAAGATATGTAGACCTAAGGAAGTTGGGGAGCTTAACATAAAAAATCTGAAAAAATTCAATGAAGCCCTTCTTGCAAAAAAAGCCTGGGAGCTCATGGCTTATGAGGACAAGTTCTGGTCTTCCCACTTCAAAGCTAAACATTTTTGCAACAAGAACTTTCTGGAGAGTGGTAAAAAGATGTCTAATTCCCTTGTTTGGAGACATCTGCATGATACTAAGAACTTAATTAGAAGGGGTATGGGATGGAAGGTGGCTAATGGTACTTCAATCAGCATCAATGACACTAGTTGGATTCCCTTCACAGAGAACATATCCATTGAACCAAACCTCACTGAAATCAGCAACATTGAAACAGTGGCAGATCTGGTTAATCCTGAAACAAACCAATGGGACTTCAACATATTGAAGAAGGTATGGTCTGAGCAGATAATAAACATCATTAGGACAATTCACTTGCATCCGTCCACTACTAGTGATAGGCCTATATGGAAAGCGGGTCAATCAGGTATTTTTTCGGTTAAATCTGCTTACGATTTGTTAACTAACAAAGGTGACATGCAAGTCAATCACAAGTGGAAGAAAATTTGGAAACTTGCCTGTCCACAAAAAATAAGATTTTTTTGTGTGGAAATGCATGCAAGGGGGTCTCACCACCAGTGAATTATTGCATCAATGGCTTCAAGCCCCCATCCAAGAGTGCTTCCTATGCAAAGCAACAGCTGATAGTGCCATTCACTTATTTTCTAAATGTCCTTTTACTAGAGCATTACTGTTTGCTTCAACAGGGGTAAGGTTAGATGGATTTGAATCTAATGGAAACATGCTTGACTGGTGGTTTTGTCGTGTACAGGAAAAGCAAGGTGAAGGCCTACCAATCGAACTGTGGGCTAACTTAAGTTGGGCTGTTTGGAAAGCAAGGAACGAGGTTGCCTTCGATGGTAAAATTCCAAATATTCAACTTACCATGGCTGTTTTTAACTCCTTGCAGGAAGACTCCAGGTTGCTGAAGGAGAATAGTGGAAGAGCAACACAAACTAGGGAGGAGATAATTCGGTGGAGGAGGCCGACTATCACTCCATACAAGATCAATGTTGATGGGGCTTCGAGAGGGAACCCGGGAGCAGCTGCATGTGGAGTTATCTGCAGAGATCAAGAAGGGAGATTCATGGCAGCTGAAGCATGGAACATTGGATGGACAACAGCAACAGTAGCTGAAGCACATGGAATCCTAGAGGGAATGAAATTGGCAAAGATTATGGGACTTCATTGCATCGAGATCGAGTCTGACTCGATGATCCTAACTCAGTTTATGAACCTTGGTGGAGCTACTATTCCGTGGACTCTTGAAAGCATCATCTCTGAAGCTAAGATCCTCAGAGAAAGCTTTGAAGTTTGCAACATTAACCATACCTACAGAGAAGGCAATGCAGCAGCGGACCGTTTGGCTAATCATGCCATCGATGAATATTTGTGCCTATGGATCAGCAGAAGCCCAATGTTTTTAAACTCAACTCTGTATGCAGATCAATTAGGTGCCACCAATGTACGCAGGTTTAATTAATACTATATAATCTTTTCACACAAAAAAAATATATATATATATATATTCAGTCGGATCGCTGTTTTAGTTATGCCGGCGGAAAGAAAGTAACAATTTTAGAAAAAGCTTTTTCTTTGGTAGTAGAGCTTAGACAAATCTCTGGTCGGGCCCCTTCATAGCATTCCTATTACTCATGGTAAGAATTTTCAGAAGACCCAGTCAAAAACACTTTTTGGCCAAGACGACGATGCTCGCCGTTATCCCAAACCCTAATTAAGCATTGGGGATGGGGATAGTTGTCTAGAGGTTCCGTTCCCGGAGTGGCCCTAGTTAAGATTGGGCCTCTTCTCAAACCCTAGGCTCGTCTGGACGAAGCCCTCACAAGATCAGGGATGGACGCGGGAGAGAAGAAGCGAAAGCTCCATAAAGCTCTCCTCGAAAAGCTATATCCTCAACCATCCCAACAAGTACATAATACCCTCTTTCTCTCTCTCTCTCTCACATCGTACACCCAAACGATCATGGGTTCTGACGGTGTTCTTGTATGCGTTATACGAATTTCCAGGAGCAGGAATCGGGAGACGAATCGCTGGTGGCCGTGCCCAATGCCTCGGATTTGAGTCTCATTTCATGTTTGTTATCACAGGGTCACGAAAAATTCAAGATTTAAGTAATAAATGTTTCTAACCTGCATATGTTTGATGATTTTCCTCCCAATCACATTTGAGTTTCAGGCGCGGATGTTCTGGAGGAGAGCAGCTCCTCGACAAGCTGTGACGAGGATGAGTGCACGTCTCCTCTGAAAAAGCTCACTAGGGCTCAGAGAAAGAGACTGAGGAAGAAGAAGCTCAAAGAGGCCGCTTCAAGTTCACGCCGTAGGAAGATTATCGGGCCGCTGTTACTTTCAACGAGTGATGAATGTGACGGCGTTGACGTTCCAGAAGATTGTGACGCTCCCTGCACGATTGAAGTTATTAAGGAAAGAGATGCTAGGACTAACAAGCGTGGTCAGTTACGTTCTTCGAATGGTTCTCCATTTCTCGTTGGGGATGCAAGACTGATACATTGTTTTTATGCGCTCACGAAATTTGTTCTGTTTGTAAGGGGAGGCGGCTGCTTCCACTTCTCAAAGCAAATTGAAGCACAGAAGGGCAGCTAAATGCCGTGGCCGTAACAATAAAGTCGATTGCTCGAGTCTGGTGGAGGACGATGCAATGACCTCCCGTCAAGTTCGCATCTCTTCTTGTGGTGATGACGGAACTGCGCCGCATTGAAGGGGTTTGGCTGCTGCTCCTGCGAGCGAATATCAAGTTTACAAACTTTTCCAGACATCATCTCCTTGTATTCTTACTCACGCACGCATCAGTCCATTAAAGATATCAATCGTAAGCTCATAATTTTTTGTCTTCAACCTTCTCTTCTTCTTCTTCCCTTTTTTTTTTTTACACCCCGTTTGTAATTGTGAATTCTTGATATCAATCCATGAAATTTCTTTTCTTACTCCGGCCAACAGGGTTGAGAACGGCAGCTTACCCGTCTGAACCTAACGGTGGTAAGATAACATTTTGTAAACTGCAATGTTTGGTTGCCCTTGTGTGCAGCTACTAGTTTTAGTTAAAAGAATAGATTATGTCAGACATTATTTAAAAAATTCGTTACCAACCATACAGATCACCTGTGAATTAATTCTTAAAAAAAATAATAAAGTCGAAAAAAATGTCCTCGTATTTGCCATAAGTCGTTGAAACAGGGTAACGTGTGATGCTTGAGTTGGGCATTCAGAATGTTCATTTCTCTCTGACGCATTTCGTCGACTCTTAGTCAAGCAGTATACGCATTTCTTTTGCATATAAGATTATAAAAAGCGCAAAATGAAAAATAAAAAGGAAAAATAGATAAATGCTGAGAAATATCAACATATCATTATGAACTAAAGCCGAGTATAGAGCTTCATTGAACATGTACACTTTTATATATATATATATACATATAAATTCCAACAAAATATATATATATATATATATATATAAAAAGAAGAATGCATTATCTACATTGAAATCCTACAATCACTCTGTTGCAGTGAGTGCTTGAATTATACAAAATATTCAATCTGTTTTCACAAAAAATTAACTTAAAATTCAGGCTGCATCTTTGCTGAAAGAAGTTACCTGGTCATTTAACTAGATATATCCAAATAACAAAATATATCTGTCAGAGCTTTCTAATGATCTTATTTTGAATCAGTAACCAAATGCTTTCAAGATGCAGTGGGAGAAAATACCCTAAAGATTTTATGCTTAACTGCTGGCAATGAAAGGGTAACATCTTCATTACATTGCATATACAATCTGGAGTGTAATCCCTAAAAAGGCTTCCTTTTTTTCTTTTCTTCTCTTTGGGCGGATGGGTGGAGGGAGTAAAAAAAGAATGGCACTTAAGCAGAGGCTTCAAGCTCTCTGATTTTGATAAATAATCTGTACATCTCATTGAAAATGTACTGATGTAAGGACACCATGGACAATGGTGATGACAAGCATTTCCTATATTCCATCTGTGTTACAACATAAGATAGTCCCTCATTCCCACCTTGACTGCTTAATTTCCCAAACAAGTTGCGGGCATCTGCAAGATCACACACATCTTGCTTCATCATTGCATCGACAGGGAGAGTAGAGGAAAACCCAGGCCAATAACAGTAACTGTATAAGGCAATTAAATAAGGTGAACTCAGCTTGACACAGCCCCTTGCAGAACAGGAGACGAGAGGATTTTGATCCAGAGGTAGGCCCCATTCATTATTTGTCACGCAACTCCCTTTTTGGGAGCAAATCAGCTCTCCAGAATCTGAAATTGATCCTTCTACCTACAATTATGACAGCAATCATAAAAATAATTAAACTTCAAGAACAAAAACCAATAAAAGTTTCTAATTTTCAACCTAATTAAAATTATCTCATTATAAAACCAGAAAACAGACGGCATGGGCATTATTAATTGAGTTCTGGCCAGGCAGTGAGAATAACTGGTCAAACATAAATATCTTGCAAACGGGAAGTTTCAAACTTAAAAACTACCAAAAGAGAAGATTTCACACATATACTCCTATAGAAAAAGATAGGAATTCAATCGTTTTTACGCCATAAAATTATATCACCAACCCTGGAGCTAATAATGCAATCCTGGCTATACACATTAAATATAATTCTTCAAGGCATGGTTTTTTAAAATACCTAGGCTCATTTAGCTATCAGACGCACCTGGACAACAAATTTATATCACTATCACATCAAAGGGACCCCAGCCCAGTGTAGCTCTTGCCAAATAACTCCCCTCACATGTTCAATATAACTTTGACCTCCCTTCACATGTGATTGGTTGTAACATTTATCTCCCATTTAGCCATAAGCCGGGCCAGACGAACCAAGTACATAACATACAACAGACCATCCCTATCACTCTTCACCCAATAAATGACAGCATGATCAGTTCCTTCAACCTACAGGTTTCTGAAACCTTTCATCTAAGCTTCCTTCAAACCTGCAATGAAGGCCAAAAGTATGGAAAGCCCTACTTCAAGGGTACCTAAAAAGGTATGGACAATCTCCCCTAGTTCATTTCTGAACACACCTCCAATTCCAATCAACCCATAGTTACCATATCTGCACCTGGCAAAATTCAGCTTGTTAACTCCCATGGAAGGGGGAGCCTAGCTGACACTCATCCTCCGGGATGCAGGGATGGTCTCCACAAGCGTAGGCCAATGCAAAAAGATGTCTGAAATGGAAATGCCAGAGAACTCAGAAAAAGTAAGGGCTCTCATACCAGACCACAACAAAATACAATCCATAACAGCCTCCCAAGATGCCTTGGAATCCTCAAATATCCTTCTAGTCCTTCCCTTCCAAATAAAGGGGCTAGCCCAATGTATGAGGCTCCTGTCACTTCATGAGGTCTGGGGAGGTTCTAATGTACGCAGCCTTGGCCCCGCAAACAGGGAGGCTGTTTCTTGTGACTCAAACCTGCGACCTTTAGGCCGCAATGAAGCAAACTTATCGTTGCACCAAGGCTTGCCCTCTGTTTCTTTCCTTCCAAATACCCAATAAAATAGCATAGAGTACCATCCTATACAAGGCATTCCCCTTCATTCCTAGCATAGTAATTCTGCGCGGATACATCCCCTGAATAACTTTCCTTGGTAAGCACCAATTAATGCCTCCCACCAAATCTGCCGTGAGAACTTACAATGTAAGAAAAGATAATCCATAGATTCTCCTTGCTCAAGTCACAATACGCAAATATGTGGAGATAGGGCAGCAAACAGTCTTCTCTTTTGCAGCATATCACATTTGTTAATCTTGTAAAGCAAGGTAGACCAGGCGAAGATTTTCAACCTGGGTAGGATAGTAGATTTATAGAGGGAGTAAATGGAACGAATGGTAATGGGGATTTCTCTAACAAGAGTCAAGGCGAATCTGAGCTAGAAAAGAATGTGTAGAAAATGCCCTGGAGGGATCAAGAGTTCAAATACAAGAATCTGGATTGTCAGGAGTGATAACCACATTCTTCAAAGAATGTAAGAGATGGGCTAATTCCGCAAAGTCAACAGTTTTATGGTCTCTAAGAAAATAAAGGTCCTACGAGAGCCAGAATTGAGACAGAGATAAAATATCAGTAACCAATGCCTGTTTATGATGGACGATCGTAAACAGCTGGAGAAATGAAATTTGAATAGGAGCATCTTCCCACCACAAGTCAGAACAAGATGACTAAACCACCTTAACCCATTTCCAATACAGAATCAAGTGAAAGGAAAAAAGGGGAGATGACTAAACCACCTTAACCTAGTCTCCTCCATTTTATCCTTATGCATGCTATGCCTAACCACTTTCAATTGCCTTCATTCCTTTGTCTTTTTTAATTTTGCCATAAGTCCATCTTAGCATCCTCATCTCAGTAGCACTCATCCCTCAAACATGTTGATTCTTTGCCGCACAATATTCTACACCATACAATATGGCTGCTCTAATTTTTGTCTTGTAACACTTACCTTTTAATTGAAGTAGAACACGCTTATCATGCAATACCATAGAAGCTATGCCTAACCACTTTCCATTGTTTTCATTCCTTTGTCTTTTTTAATTTTACAATAAGTCCATCTTAGCATCCTCATCTCAATAGCACTCATCCCCCAAACATGTTCATTCTTTGCCGCACAACAATCTACACCATACAACATGGCTGCTCTAATTTCTGTCTTGTAAAACTTACCTTCTAATTTAAGTAGAACACGATTATCATACAATACCATAGAAGTACCCCACCATTTAAGCCAACCAATTCTAATTCCATGTTCTACATCTTTATCAATTTCTCCATCTTTTTGTACCACTAATCCAAGATATTTGAATTTAGTGCTTAAAGGGCATTTCATCTATTTATTCATCGCACAACTTATTGGTTGGCTTATGATAATGTTCCAAAAGAATTAATTTGGTGAAGTTTGTATAAAAAAGGTGTACCAATGAAATATATTGATGAAATTAAAAATTTTTATGTAAAAGTCTTAATCAAAGTGAAACCTATTGACGGTGAGACCACTGAGTTCCCAATTAACATAGGTTTGCATCAAGGTCAGCTATTAGCCCTTATATATTCGCTGTAGTTATAGATGAGTTAATGCGTCATATTCAAGATGACGTGCCTTGGTGTATTTTATTTGCAGATAATGTAGTCTTACTAGGTCACACCAAAGTAGAAGTAAATATTAAGTTAGAATTGTAGAGGGATATCTTAGAATCAGTGAGTTTTAAAATAAGTTGTGCGATGAATAAATAGATGAAATGCCCTTTTAATACAAATAACTAATGAAACTATTAAAACTATTAGAATTGTGGAAGGATATTTGAATTTAGTGCTCAAAGGGCATACACGAATCTTGCATCTCCATCCCGCTCTATTAAAAACCATATCTTCAATTAATTTATGTTTTTGTAGATCTTGTTTTGTAGACTTCATCAATATTTTTTAGGTCTCCCTCTTTCTCACTTAAGCCCTTCAATATGCATATTCTCACCCGTTCTAACCAGAGCATCTCTCGGTCCCAGCTTTACATTACCAAATCACCTTAACCTACTTTTCTCCATTTTATCCCTAATGTGTGCTATGCCTAACCACCAACAAGTTTCCTTATAAAAACCGAATGCATGATCTAGACTTTTCTACCAACTATCTAAATAAAAATATAGCTTTGGTAGTTGACCTTCCCAACATAAACCCAAATTGGTTTTCTATCACTCTAGTTATTAACCTCAATCTATATTCAATCACTCTTTCCCATAATTTCATAGTATGACTCATAAGTGACAATGCCATGGCAGTTTTTTTCCTCATCTTTTACTAAAAAACTCTTAAATCATCACTTTTTAATACAACTAACCTGATCTAAGTCCCTTGTTTTCCTCTCTCTAAATCTTGCTAGTTTATACATAAAGTTCACACCTTCATAGTAGGGTTGCTTATCGAGCCGGCTTGAGCACGGTTAGCCCGTGCCTACCAGGCCACGGCACAGCCCATCTGGGAAACGGGTTGTGCTGTGCCTTGCCCATTTGCCAGTATACCCGGCACAGCACGGCTAAGGGTGGGCCGTGTCGGGCCATGGCTTGTGGGCCACACGTAATAATAAAAAAAATGAAAAAAAAAACTAAAGAATGCTTTTGAAAAAAAAAGTCATTTACGTAGTATACATGGTAAATAAAGTTTTGTAAAACATGGATGGCACGTAAACAATTCTTAAAAATGCAACAATACTTACAGCTTGGTGAACTATGCTGAGACGAGGAATTGCAAAGGTGTTACTTGCTTCAATTAGATGAGCCGCGCATGCGGCACGACAGGCCCAACAAAAGGCACGCGTGCCTGCCGTTGGTCCAGCACGCAGGCAAGGCCCGCATCGGCCTGCCAGGCCGTGCCTTGCCATGCCGTGTGCCCGGTCCCCCAGGTGCAGCATGGCCCGCTAAAAGGGCACGGGCATGCTTTAAGCATGTTGAGCCGTGCCAGTCCAGCCCGATAAACAACCCTACTTCATAGTACCTAACTTATAATACAAGTTGTCATAGGCATGTTTTCTAGCCTTCCTAATTTTTCTTTTGATTTCTAAGTTTCTTGGGTTTTACTCTTTGCCAAATTTTAGAATATAGTCTTTTCCCTTGAATATCTTCTTGAACTATATCACTCCACCATCAAGTTTCCTTATGAACTAGAATACTACCTCGTGATTCCTCTAATACTCCTTTTCCAAGTCTTATGATGCAATAGAGCATTTCATTCCACATATTAATCGGATCACCCATAAGGCCCCAATTGGCATATTTTATTAACTTATTCTTAAATTTAATAAATTTTCTCCTTTCAACTTTCACCATTTTATTTTAGAAAATTTTGGTGCATTTATTTTTCTTCCACTTTCTAGGACAAATATCCATAAACATTAACCTACATTGTGAAGCTAAACTCTCGCTTGAAACAACTTTACAATATAAAAGTAGCTAGTTTTCAATTCTCTTCTGGAAAAACGTATTTACTAAAGCAAAGATCATAGGCCACTACAAACTTAAGGAATGATCTTCCCATCTCATTCCTTTTGACTAAAGCCTCTTCCTCCATGAAATTTTTTACAACCATCACTTTCATCTCCTACATGACCATTCGAGTCCCCTCCTATAAGTATCCTTTCACTTTCAAATATGCCATGTGCCAACTCATCTATTTCTTTCCAAAAATGTTTTGTAATGCTTTCATCTAAACCTACTTGATGTGCATAGGCGATAAAAATGTTAACTTCTTGACCTATGACTAATTCAAGCAAACATTATTCTATCATTAATTCTCCTAACACATACAATATTATAATTCATATTTTTATCTACCATTATTCCTACCCCATTTTTATTATTACCTTTCCCTATGTACCAAAGTTTATATTCATCTACCTCCTCAGCGTTATCCCTTTTCCATTTGGTTTCTTGTAAACATATAATATTTATCTTTCTTTTCTTCATAGTATCTACTAACTCTAATTTTTTTCCTGTTAATTTCGTATACTCCAAGTACCCCCAAGTGAATCTTACTCTCTTGGACTAGCTTCTTTACTCGTGTTCGTCCAAGTTGACGTGAGAACCCTTTCTCACTTCTCATTGCAACCAGACGGTGCTTCAGCACGTCGTTTGCAGAGGATGCCCTCAATCTTTGCTCAATTTTCACTATAACCGGGCTCCCTTGTAGCATGTCGCTTTCAGATGACACCCTAGCATGTATTTGGGATTCTATTTCAGGATTCATGTCATATTTAGATTTAGCAAAATTTTTACACCACTAACCTGACGCAACCTCCCTCCTGTATCCAGGCTTGAGACTAACAGAACATAAAGGATATAGCAATAAAAACAAACACTGGTGAAGTTTTTATAAGCTAATGAAGAAATACTTAAATAGATAATATAATTATATTAGTAATAACTGATATTATATAAGATAGAAACTAACATTTTCAAAATTAATAAGCAATGGCCAAGACCCTGTTAGAAGTTGTTTTAACTTGCATAGGAGCAGTAGTGCCTGGGTCCTATGGGAAAGAAAATGCCTATTTACGTAGACAGCCAACTTTAAAAGCAGTTAGTCCATAGTTTTTCATTGCCATAACAAAAATTCAGCTCTCATACTAAAATGACTAACTGTTGCAATAATTTTGTTCACCTTTTCCATGAAATTTCATAGGGAACAAATTACTAGGTGGGTCTTGTAAGCCTGATCCATGGAAAGGCTTAACCTCTTGGGAGCTAGCAGTTTCAGACTAGGTGCCAAACACAGGAAACCTGTGAGCAAGGGGTCATTATCAAATACAAGCTAAAAAAATAGTACAATACATTTATGTTTCTCCATGTTTCCCCTTGGTTGTAAGCCTGATCCATGGAAAGGCTTAACCTCTTGGGAGCTAGCAGTTTCAGACTAGGTGACAAATACAGGAAAACCTGTGAGCAAGGGGTCATTATCAAATACAAGCTAAAAAAATAGTACAATACATTTATGTTTCTCCATGTTTCCCCTTGGGCATTTAGACCTTGAAGCAGGACAACGAAGATAAATCTCAAACTTCAATAAGGCTTTGCGTGCCTCTTAACCATTAAACAATTTCAAAAGAACAGACGCAACACTAGAATCAGCCCAATTCCAATTAAAAATCGGTAACTCCTACAATAGAGGTAAATTAATCCAAAAATGCCCTTCAAACTTCTCAACTAAAATAAAAAACTATTCCAGAAGCATTGACCCATCCAACAGTCAATAAGTATTTCAACAGATAATTACTCCAATACGACTTACAGGACATTTTATCTTACAGTTTATACTTGTACTCAATAACAATCATATAGGACCAAGGGCAACAATTTAAGATAGGAATATAGCTTTATCTATGTCCAGCAGGAAATATTGTCTTGTTCATTGCAAAGGTGGACATTTATATCACATTTGTCCTCAGACCTGATAGATTCATGCTCTACTATGGATCATAGAAATCACATGCTAAACCATAAATCCCAAGCACATGGTAGTCCATACGTCCTACAGATAGTTGGATGACATTGTATGATGGAAGAAAGTAGAGGCATTTTACTTTCTTCATGTCTAAAAATCTTTTGATTATAAAATGATTAGATTTTTTTTCCAGCCAAAAACAGCTTAAATATTTTTAAAAAATAAATAAAAGAAAAGAAAAAGTTCTATAAAATCCGAACATCTCAGAAACATTACCATCAATCTATTCCAAGATAATGCCAACAAAATTCAAGATGAAAGTACAAGAACAAAGATTAAATTAATGATGCATTCATACGCTTAACATTTTCTGTGACTAAAATCTGAATATATTTGCATGAAAACAAAGAGAAAATCGCATAGTAATCAGAATAAAAATTACCCCTGTGATTTCTTGAGAAGAACTTTAATATTTCATCAATTATAATTACCTACAACAAATACACATTATCAGCAGCCACAAAAATGAAAAAGGTGAATAAGTAATTAAATTATACGAAAGAAAAATGGTGCATCAGATGACCATATGCTGTAGCAGTTAAGATCATTGGTCCTTTACAAATATCTAAACAAATGCACTCATAACAAATAACTTATGAAAACAAATCATTCACAACAGATATGAATCCAGATATACTACATACAAAAAATATTCAGGATTATATTTTTCTCATTAGAAGCCCACTAAAAAACAATTTCCTACTCATCTCACAACACTTCAAACTTTTGGGAGGGGTGGAGATGTTTCTAACTTGACCTGTAAACCTGCCTGCGTGAACCCCCCCCCCCCCCCTCGCTCTCTCTCTCTCTCTCTCTCTCACACACACTCACTCATTCAAGGAAAATGTTTTCACACGTTATAAGATTTGAGAGAGCCATTTTTGCCGCATGGAAAATGATTTATGTCTAAAACTTAATATGTGATGTGGGGCCTTCCAAATAAGCTATTACCAGGTTTCCAAGTCGGTAGTGTTTTAGCAAACAATAAATGTGTACCTACATAACTGTTGGAAACAGTGGCTGATATTCTGGGTCCAAGGGGGGAGGGACCTGAGGGTATATTGGGGATTTTGACCAATATATAGGGTAGAGGAAGGATTTGACTTTTTAGTGGACCAATGTTACTTTGCCACACAGGCCAGCCTGATCATTATTTGTCCAGATAACACTTGTTTAAAATTGCTACATTTGCACAAAAAAAAAATTGGGAAAATTACATTTACACCCCCTGAATTTTAGCGCGCGGACACTTAAACCCCCTGTGTTTTGAAAGTGATCACTAACACCCCTCTAGTTTTGTGAAATGTACACATAGCACCCCTGCCGTTAACTTCCTCCTAACGGTGTTAACAAATTTATAAAAAATGACCAAATTACCCTTATAAATAATAGAAGAAAGGAAAAAAAAAGGAGGGCGTTGGGTTTCTTCATTCAATGAAATTGTCGCTTGGAGAAGGAAAATACTTCACCCTGCTTACAACATGGTGAAGACGAACCTACGTTCGCACACTTCCCCAAATGCCCCCTCCCCCCCTTTTTCTTTTCTTCTGTTATTTAAAAGGGTAATTTGGTCTTTTTTTTATAAATTTGTTAACAGCGTTAGGAGGAAGCTAACGACAGGGGTGCTATGTGTACATTTCACAAAACTAGAGGGGTGTTAGTGATCACTTTCAAAACACAGGGGGTTTAAGTGTCCGCGCGCTAAAACTCAGGGGGTGTAAATGTAATTTTCCCAAAAAAATTTAAATAACAAATCATTAAAAGGCCACTGTTAAAAAGCTAACTGTGTGCTCTAATTATATTTATTTGATAAAAAAATGTCCACCACATTAACAAGGGATTTAATAGCCAGATCGTAAGCATTCCAAGCAGGTTCAATGGTTTGACCTGCTGATTCTCTCAGTTTAAACATTTATAAGGAATCTATAGATTTAAGTGTTACACAAACCAAACAGCCAGATGTCCATGTACTTTCACGCACATAATTACTATTATATACAGAAAGATTTTCTACCAACATGACAAGTCAATGTAACTGTGCCCTACTTAAAACCACAAAATTAAAAATATATAACGAGGCAAAAGCAGAAACAAGTTATACCTTAACATTGAATAAAATGGGAACTTTCTAGTTTTACTTATAATATTTTTATTTTTATACAATATAAGGTTTAATAAAAGAAAATTCTGCCAAATATAACAATTCAAAAAATTACTCACAGGAAACGACAAATATAGGACAACTGTCCACTCAGTCCATGTTAATGGCGTAACCTGCAACACATTTGAATTATACAATAAATGAATTTGATTGCTAAAAAAATAAAATAAATTTGGATAAATCCATTTTCAAGTTATAAAAACCACAGTAGATTAGTGCAAGAGAAGAAGCAACTTACAGAGAAAAGAATGGACAGTGGTTTCACGTACAAGATTAATATATGAAGAAGCATAGTTAGGAAAATTGATGCAACAAGCCACAAGTTACTCCAGGGAGGAATTGCCCTAGAAGAACAAATTGGATTGGAAGAGCAGTATTTGATAGAAAACTCATATCTAATTGAAACACCAACAAATCGGATAACTTATTTCCCACAAACTGCCAG
Source organism: Buxus sempervirens (assembly GCA_947561395.2). Taxonomy (NCBI): domain Eukaryota; kingdom Viridiplantae; phylum Streptophyta; class Magnoliopsida; order Buxales; family Buxaceae; genus Buxus; species Buxus sempervirens. The sequence continues at coordinate 34,939,005 of OX387190.1, forward strand.
AATATATATTAAGGACAAACGGGGAAATACTTCTCAGATACAAATAGTTTTATCAAAAATTAACTAAATCACGGTGTAACATCTGGCCTGAAAGAATGAGAAACGCTGATTTTATAAAGAATCAACAAGCAATTGGATGATAACAAATTCAAATATGAACTGAATACTTACAGAAGAGATTGATTTTCACTGAGATTATTTAGGGCATTGAACATTTCCACGACAACAAGCACTGTCATTGATATAGTTGATGGATGCCGATCTTCAAATATACTGCACGGATACATTGTCTCCCTCGTCGGACAGCTGTCAAAATTCATCTGTGAACATAACATACAGAAATTATTGCCCTAAAGAGAGGTAAATCAAGCTACTGAAAACCACATTTTATTGAAGGAAATTCTTAGAACTGATGAAGCACCCAAATTTTAATTTTTTTTCTTCTTTTATCTTTACTTTTTTTGAAAATTAAAATTTGTCACCAACTATGAGAATCAAAACAGAATAATCAAAGGGTTGACCAGGCAATGCCGAGGACAAGACTTCCTCTGGGATTTTACTTGAATGTATAGGCAGACAGTTGACACTGTGGAATCAATACGCCCCAAGCAATACTACTATTATTTCAGTTTTGAGTAGTAAAAATTCTATTTTGAGTCTTCATACACACAATTTTGGGGTGCCATGTCTACAATTTGGTCCAGCATATGACCACTGTATCAACCTCAGGAACTATTATTTTCATCTTTGGTTTGCTCAAAATACTGCAAATTTCCATTTTCTTTTTGGAACTATATTTTGTGGTGTTACTGTGCCTTACGAGATTCTAAAATGCCCTCCCTCCCTCCCTCTCTCTATATTAATTTCCACTTTTCTTTTTCTCTGTTGTTGGATGCGGTTTTATTTATTTATTTATTTATTTATTTGTTGGGGGGTAGTGTTTTTTGAGTTCCCTAATCTCTATCACAATCAATTTGTACAGAATAGGAAGATTTTTATTTTTCCTTTCAAATCTTCCCCATTTCATCCACAAACTAGACATGTGGTTTCTTTGCTTAAAACTCAACCAAGTACAACTCAATGGGAAAGAACTAGAAATCCAAATCATATGATGAGTTTTCAACCATAGCTTACAAAAATGTGTGCCTCAACACTAGAGCTCCATTTATAATTACAAAGCCATATTCAGTAAAAGTCTTTGTTGTCTCATTCTAGATAAGCAGGGAGTCAAGTGCACAAACTAATAACAGTAAGATGACTATAATTATAAACCCCGACTCCAAAAAACGTATTTCATCAGCAAGAAATTCAAGAATGTATTGACTAATATGTGACATCTTACCAGTTCCCCATATGATATTTTGGGGCCACTATCTGAGTAAACAAACCACCATATAAACCCCGCAATAGTGGCAAGACCAACGTAAGCTGCATCACAAAAGAATGGAATTGGATTGATTGCTGGTTGAAAAAATCCATGTTAAATACAAGAACTATAAAATGCTGCCTTCTTAGGTTTGATCAATATATATATAAGAAGCTTGAAAGCACAATAACCCAAAGTTTTGAATGATAGTACATCAGCTCCATGCAATACGGAAATAAAAGGGTGTGTTATAGCTTCATAAATGAGAACTTCAATAAAAAAAAAAAGGAACAGAGTTATACACCTTGAACAATAGTCGGAAAAGTTCAATGCAAATACAACAACAATAATACGCATTATTCTTACATTTAATGTAAATAAATATAAATATATATGAAGTTTGAAGCATGATGAACCAAGCTTTTGAATGACACTACATCAACACCATGCAAAATGGCTTGTAGAAAAAATCAATGAAAAGGTATGTTATTTCATTGTAAATGACATCTTTGAAATTCAATGTGAGACCAGTGCAAATATTACAATACTAGTTGCATCAAAGCTCTCCAATGGTCCCAATTAAAACCATTCAACACATATGATATGGTAATCAGGAAATCATACATAGATCCTCAAAAATAACAGATAGGTCTCTAACAGCGATACAAAATTTCAAGTCCAATAAACAGCAGACATAAGCATCCTCCATGAATTGGAAATCTAACAATTGAACAACCTCCCAATGCCCTGAATATCTCACGAATTTATATTGGTAGGGGACAAACAAATCCATATAAGGAGAAGCAAAATCCACGCATATGAATAGATAGTTCACATTCTCCACATCTTTCCTGCAAATAAGTTTATAATTGGATTTGGTCATACCATGGTGTATAAAATATTAGCCCGTCAAACTCTATAAGACCAAGATGACAACTAAAGCCTCCACTCTGAGAAGATTTAAACAATGCCAAATTGAGGAGGAAAATTCCAAGACTCTGTGCAACCTCCAAAATGATTGAAGAAGGATCACAACAAAAACAAGTTCATTGAATCTTCCTTCAAATTCCTTTAGATGCTTCTTTGAATCAAGATGATGCGACATAGATGGGCAAGCAGAAAAGCAACCCCTTGATAATTTATATACTCCGGATAGCCCTTGTGAGATGGATCACTACACTACATAACCTAATTTTTTGGGTACAAAAGAACCACCCAGTGGGAACAGGGGATTTTCCAGAACCCAATAAGATTTATTAAATAAAACAAATTTGTTACACACTGATTTTTTGTGGATTGGTGGTGGGGGTGGGTGGGTGTGATGTAGAAGCTTTATGCTTGAGAATCCAATAACAGAATATAGAATTAAAACACCAATGTTAAACAACACATTCACCCATCATAAAATGTATAAATAAACGATACATAATGACAGAAAGATGGATAGAATGATAGCGCACATTGTTGAAGGATTGCCTTGGTGCATGCTATTTGTAGATGGCAAGGTTCTGATGGACAACTTCAACGGGATGCTGATTCCTTCGAAGTTGTTGGGTACCTGCTTACACAAACTATTTTTGCTGTAATCACTTCGGTCTACTGTGGGAAATTTTTGTTGGGAGTTGAGGCCATTTTATCCTCATGCTATTTTGTCAAACCTAATCACTTTTTTTGTAAGCATTTACCAGACACTGTCCTCTCAGCTGAGGCAGTTTTCGCAAAGCAACTGTTTCTCCTTTTCGGAAGCAATGTCAAATAGGCCTGAATATTTTCAAGGTCATTATTCTTGACAAGGACTCTAATTGCTTTTAGATTGTGCAATACACAAAAAAACCATCAGCTGAAGCAGAGCCACCACCTCCCCCACCAATAGAGATTAGTTTATCCTTTGGCCAAGACTCCATCAATGACAAATCATCAGTTGCTTACAATGTTACAAGAGAATGTTCCTATATGCTACTCCAGATATATAGTATTAGTTCTAAGCTAGAGAAGCATCTGCCAGCTCACCGTAGAAAACTAAAAGTTTCGATTTCTTGGGGAGAAAATTTTACAGCAATAGTCCTCCACTCACTCTCCAACAGAACATGACATCTAGAGTGTGATAACCCCAAGATCAAACATTTTTGAAAAAGCACCCCAGGAAAATGAAACTACCACATAACAACTTGGAAACACTTCCATGTCTCATATTCGCACTAGGTGCTATCATGGTCAAAGCATTTTTCTGGAAACCAATAATTTTGCACCACTTGGGAAATCCAAAAAGATATTGTGGGTCCATCATCTCCCTAAAAATTAAGTGAAACTACTATCTATACTCCTAGTCCAGGATGAATTAAAGATTTTGGAATTCCAATCTCCTTTTCAAAATCTGAAACTGTTCATAAACCAGCACATACGCAAGATTTCAATCTATTAAATCAGAACCAACAAACATGTTGCCTAAGCATTATATTCTGTAAAGAGTATGGGGGGAGGGCTTGCTCTTATGTGTAATGTGTTCAGACTAAGGGGGTCTTGAGAGCCTGAATCTAGTCTTGTAATCACAGGTACACAATCTGTGTACCTATAAAACTCTTTCCTAAAAATTAATATAATAATATATATATTGATTACTGATCAAAAAAAAAATCAGAACCAACAAAAAGAAAGGAACTCCCTGGCACAATTAGCAGCAAGCTTCAAAGATTCTTCTATTTCACTTTTACAAGCTCCAAACAAGAAGCGAATGGAAGGGCTTCTGGACAGGATTTTAATCCTTGTCCAAAGAGCCAGCCAAGAAGCAAACAAATTCATTCTTTTGAGCTAATCAATTTCATGCTAAAAAAGTGAGAGAAAAAACCCCAAAATTGGGAAAAAGCCCCATATAATTTGAGTGATTCCAAAAGCTGCCACTGGATGCTAAATATCCTCTTGGTCCTCACAAACGCTACATACATCCTCCAATGCCCTACATACTCTGATGAGACATTTGGTGACTTGGATTATCTAATGCTACAAGCTTGTCCCTCACCCACATTCAAATTAATGCTCATGTTCTCCAATGGTTAGATCTTATTGATAATACATCTATCAAGCAGACATTAGCATTACGTCAAACATGAAATCCTATTGAAATTCTTTTTAGAAAAAATGGAAATGCTGAAATGAGAAAAACCACCAATCTCATCCCATCTATGTTAAGTGTAGCAGTCATTAGTGTTACATCAAATATGAAATCCTATTGAAATTCTTTTAAAAAAATGGAAATGCTGATATGAGAAAATACACCCATCTCATCTCATCTATGTTAAGTGTGGTCAGTCTTTTAAATACTAACAAGGTAAAATGGTAGTATGTAGATAGGTAGATGGCACTGATGACTTTGATTTGTTTGTCTCCTTCCAAACCGGATGGAGTCATTAATTAGATACAATTAATGCCAACAGTACCACAAAATAAGCACCGAGAATGTAATTCAACTACTAAAACTTGCTAATGGGTAAACTAAACACGATCTAATTAAGGGGACTTAAGTGCATCCAATCAAGCCCCAAGGGTGGGATTTCCTTTTGTTTTATGCAGCGGACAATACACATTATATATACTCCTAGTTAAGAAAGTGAAGATTCCAAAATGAGAAAAATAAACATCAATACAATATGAATTTGCATGCATATCTTACCTCCAATAACCAGATAGCGAAAGAATAACCACCCACTAACAACAGCTTCACTAATCTGCAAATTTTGAATAAAACAGAATAGATGATGAAAAAGAAGAAACTCATAAAAAATTAAAAAAATTTCAATCCCATGAAAATCATATGTATCATTTTGATCTGCTTCAACTGTCTAAATACCATGGGGCATGGCATTGTGCAGTGACTTGTATCATACTCTTCTTTTTTCATTTCTACACATTTCAAAGAGGCATTCTTATTTCTTATAGCCTCTGTGAGGCAAACATTAAGCCAAACAACGAGGAACAGATAGGAAATTTTTTTGTAGGAAATAGGAACTTTACATCGATCAAAATGCATTGATAACATATATGGGAAGAGTATTTCAATCCCTGAATAAATTTAGTCTAACAAGATACACCATTTAAAGATAAATTCCAATCTATATAGAAAAAAGGGCTAGCCCAGTGCACAAGGATCCCACTGCACAGGGTCTGATGTATATGCATAAAGAAATTGATTTTACCCCCAGGCCTCGGATATTTTACGAGCCTAAATAATTAAAAAAAAATTGCAAAAAAGATTCTGGAGATGCTTCAAATATTTAGAAGCTTCGTCTTTCCACAGGCCCAATCAAATTGGCCCTTAGATTCTATCTTTATTCCTTAACACTCATCATTTCTTAACTCCCCTGGTTTCCTTCAAGTGTCACTGCAGGGGCTTATTAGAAAGAATCTGTTTCACATGAAGAGGATTCTCCCTACAATATTGATTGTCCTTGCCACACAAGGTTAAAAGACTCGGGCTCAGTATCGCCAGGCTTGAGTCTGAGTTACAATTCAAATATGTTTTACATAATTTTATATGTAGATCAAATATAATTATCAAATGTTACCTAATACATATTTAGACATATAATATTTACATTTGTTTATTTATAATATATATATATATATATATATATATATATATATACACATATTTATATATATTATATTTAATTATAAAAGAGACCCTCTCTTGTACTGTTAACAGAACTCAAGTGAAATGTGAGGAAGGTGAGGGCGACGAATGTGAGGTCCCTCCCTCCCTCCCCTCGCTTTCTCGCCTCTATCCTTCCTTCCTCTCTCTATTTCTTGTATGTATTTTTTTTAAGTATCAACTGTATTGATCAATCCAGTTGATACAGCACAGTGTATCAATTGTATCAATCGATATGCTAGCCTTATCGCGTGATAAGGTTAGCTTAACGAAACATATCATAATGATACGCTATATGTAACATGCGTTGTGCGATACAGAACAATATTTTAACCATGATCATAATAGGCCTAATGATCATCTTATAAATTTATAAATTTTTCCTTCTAGTTTTAATAGGACATGTCAATCCCATAACACCACGTACACACCTCTCCACTTAAACTAACAAACTTTGACTCTATGTACAACATCCTCATCAATATCCCTTTCCTATGAATAGCTGACCTAAGATAATGAATTTCACTACAGTCTTGGAATCTTTCATCAAAACCAATTCGAATCCAAGCAACAGAAATCCAACCTAGAATAGAAACTTAAATTTGAATCCTAATTCTAGAGAATAGTTGTTGTTGTGGAACTATTTCACCATGACACGCATATTACTAATAAAACCAGCATAGTAGTTTCAAGACATATGCATCACCAAAACTAGGGAACAAGAAAAACAAGGCTTTTTTAGAGGGTATGTCAAAATAAGTTGAACAGGTCTAAGACAATGGAAGATTTAAGGGGCTAGAGAGTAAAAAAAAAGCTTAACATAGGCTGATCTTAATGACTTGATGTGCTTTTCACAGGGATTTAATGAATTCACTTGAGGATTGGATACATATGTTCACCAAGATAAATCAACAAAGCAGGCCTTTCCAATCAAGCAATTGTTAGAATCAAAGCAGGGTAGATAAAATGAAAATTGTCACAATTATTTTACTGTAAATGCCTGCAAGAATCTTGTTGCGAGGATGGCCGAAAAATAATAAATTAAGTCCAGCATACTTAACCAGAAATTTGCATGCATTGCAATAATTGACTCTTGTAGAAATTTTAAAATAACTATTTATGGCAATCTCTCTTAGTTAAATCAGACCTTAAAGTCATGGTTGAATGGCATCACATGCAATCTTCTCCAACTTGGTTCTTATAAGAGTAATGGTTGAATGGCATCATATTTCCCGCATGTGTATCGTGAAGCTTGCACCGCTGCAAGTTGTTGTCACAGATTTTAGATATGTTTTCCTGATAGGTAGGCCTTTCTAATGCTAGACAATATGTGATGTTACTAAATTATATGTATCTCCCCCAATTTCAAGAGTGATGAATTTCATTAGCTTTCATATATATGAATTTTAGTGGAAGTTCAAATGTTTCCCCATAAAAGTTGTAACTGTTTTAACCGTATTCTAATAAGCATGCTTGAATCAGTCTTCTTAACCCACCCTTATACTCCTGGTTGAAATCTCTATTAACACACCCTCATACTCCCAGGTGATTTTTGGCCAAAATTTGGGTTTAAAATATGCATTAAATATGACAACTGAGATATGAATGGCCACTTAGTGTTATGTCATAAACCGTGGGCTGCCAGTGCAAACTAGGATTTGAGAGCATAGCCAGGTTGCAAAAGAATGCCTGTTGCTGGTCCACTTTCCCAGGAAATTGCTTCAATGGTAGCTGCTCTGGGTTATGGTCCTTTTTGCCTTTTATAGTTAGGGGATGGTAAGGTCTTAATTTGAATTTTCCGTTTTTTATTCTGATCATTCTTCCACCGTACACACAAAGCTCCCATGTTATTTCGATGCATTTGACAGTGAATTGAAGTAACTGTTTTCACTATTTATCAAAAATAAATAAATATAAAAACCCTTGCATGTATCCACCAGTAATATCGGAAACTACAAGGTGTTTTTGACAGACAAAATGATCCACAAAAAATGAAGAAATTATTAAGAACAACACATGCACCATTTACCAAGCCAATAACTAATTCTTGCCACACAATGGTATTGCAATGGTTATTTCCAGCTACGTGGATACTGACCAATATTCGATGATGAGAACATAGAAACTTCAGAGTTAACATACCTAGCAGTAGCCTTTTAGTAAACAATAACAACATGAAAGGAGCTTAAAAAGCAAAAAATTTCATATATACCAAATGAAAATAGAAAAATTTTTCCCCATTGTTCAAAAAAGTTATAGACATCCTCTTAGATTACATAAAGCTTTATTGCATGTTATAAAAGAGAAGCAATACCTTACGAGGTTTAGCCTTCATTACATCAGTGTCTTGTTTATTAAAACCAATAGCGGTAGCAGGCAATCCATCAGTGACCAGATTGACCCAAAGAAGTTGCACCTGCAAGTTACAAAGTTCAACTACTAAGCGACTTAGCAAGTGAAAAAACTGTCTTAAAGAAATGGTCAAATGGTACACCAATAGCAGTTCAAGCGAGTATTGCTTGCAAGAAGAAATAGCATTTTTCCCTATCTTAATATGTCAGACTACTGTATAAATATCATTTTTCCCTATCTTAATATGTCAGACTAGTATATCATCTGGATTGGACTCTTTTTTTTTTTTTTATGAATATCTGGATTGGAATCTATTGACAACAATGATTTACAAGAAGCATCAAAACAAAGCAGCAGAGGATTGATTATCAGTTCTCACACTGAAACATTCAACAAGCTCACTATAAAAGATTAAATTGCATAACCTAAAACACTCACAGGTACAAGGGTTTCAGGAATTCCAAGCACAGCTGCCACAAAAATGCAAACTACTTCACCAATGTTTGAAGAGATCATATATCTGATGAATTGCTTTGTGTTATTGTATATAGCCCTTCCCTCTGCAACAGCCTGCTCAGAATGAAAAATCAAAACATAAAAACGATTACCACCCAAACTTAAAAGGAAAAGAAGATTTATTTGCCTTTTGCAGGAATCTATGAATACAAATACATATTAATGAACAAGTAGTAGATCCCTATCACGAAAGGGATAAAGAAAGAAGACCATACCGCAACAATTGAAGCAAAATTGTCATCAGACAATACCATATCCGAAGCACTCTGAAATTCCAAAAGATATGTAAAATAATTTCGAGGAAAAAAATTCATGGAATCTATTACAGGATCAATAAAACATCTCTTTCAAAAAAAAGAAAAAGATCCATAGCATTATGATTGTACAACCACTTCCAAATTATAAAAAAGAGGCCCAAAATTAAGCACTATTCCTCTTTCCTTGGCCAAAATTTAGGCACAAACACACTTTGCCTAAAAATTAGATTTCCCACAAATTTCCCTCTTCAAAGGGCAGGAAATTCCCTTTATCTTGAAATTTTTCTGCATTTCTTGTTTAAAAAAGAGGCCCAAAATTAATTCAAAACTTTTTCCGAAACGTCCCTATCAGAAGTACAACCGAAATCAGATTCAAAACTCGGATGTGAAAGGGCTTTGCTTTATGACTGGAAAATGTTCTTCAAGCCATGCATGAAGTGAAAGATCAGTACAGCAGAGATGCCATAGATTGGCCCTGTGAACATTAATACGCCGACTTATTCACTGCATGCAGGATGGATCCAAAATATGGCAACCGTGAATTATCTTTCTAATTTAAAAATAAATTTATGAAAATTCAAGGGCTCCTATTTCCTGAAGATAAGAAAATCACCAGGCTCAAACTATCGACATAAAGTGATAAAATATGGATGAACACTTGGACCACTTGGATCCCGCCATCGCAACTTCTGTGTCATTGACATTTCATGAAAGAGCCAATCATACTAGGTCTAAACATGCTGCTGGACCTTTTCATATTTTTCAACAAAGAAAAGGCTGAACTCAAGTGATTCTGGAGAAGAAAACAGTGAGGCAGTACCTTTGCAACTGCTGTTCCTGATCCCATGGCAATCCCTATGTCTGCTTTCTTTAGTGCAGGTGCATCATTAACACCATCACCAGTCATTGCAACCTTATCCATTGAAAACAAGGAGAAAATATCTCAAGAGAGAAAAAATTATATAGCAAATATGATGAAAGACTTTATTTTCAACACAAATCAACTCATAATAATAGCATCTATATGTGGCCACGGACAAGACATGGAAAATGAGAAAGTGTTTATCCCAATTAATGACTCAAAAATCTTAAGGCCCATAAGAAAGCAAGGAAATCCATTTGTGGTTTGAAAACCTTCACATGCAAAAATTATATAACCATTCTAAAGGGTTTAAGATAAAGAATACCAACCACTTCATTTTGGTTTTGCAAGGCTTCAACCAGCATTCTTTTATGGGATGGTTCAACCCTAGAAAAACATCCAAAAATATGCATCAAATCCATGGAAGTAGTAAAGAAAAATAACAAGCATAAATCTAGAAACTGACAAGATTTAATGGCACCATATACCTGGTAAAGAGCACCATATGCTGCAACGCTACTGTTTTCTGAAGGGCGGGTAGTTCTTCAAACTCGGATGCAGTATAAGATCGCCCAACAAAATCTTCAAAGTCATCAAAAGCACCAATTTTATGGCAAAGGGATTCTGCAGTGGACTGAAGGTATGTAACAAATAAGCACGGCAACTATAAATGTCACTAAGAAACGGTCACTAAATAAGAATCAAGAAGACGGCAACACCACGGTACCTTGTTATCCCCTGTGACAACTATAACACGTATGCCTGCAGTAATACACGAAAGCATAGCATTTCTTACTTCCTCTCTTGGTGGATCAAGCATCCCAACCTTCAATATGTAAAGGAAAGGCTTCAATCCCAGGCACATTTGAATACCCAAACAGCTACACCATGCTATATATTACAATATTAGGCCTTCACTAGAGTAACTAAATGTTAATAGACAAGCTCCCTACTCATGGTTTGAAATTTTGACAACAGTCCAAAAATTTAAGGATTGCAATTCTATTTTGAGAAACTTTTTGGCTTCCGAAACATCTAACAGTTCAACAACTCAGTTAAATTCAACCAGAACAAATAGAACAAATAATAGATCCCTAAAATTTAAAGAAATTTCCAAAGACATTACAGAATCATGGGGTTTCATTTCAATATTCATCGAGATCTCAATTGATCCAAAATCAAAATTTAAGATCCCACAATTGGACATATAAAATTTAGATCAATCTCTGAAACAAACAATGAACACAGCATAGTTTATAAACAGTTCAGGACCCAGAAAGTATACGAAACAAATATATAAATTCATTGCAAAACCATATCAAGTCACGGGAAAAAAACGTATGCTAACAAAATTTACATAACAGAATAATAATAATATATGGATAAGCTTTAGGGATCCAATAAACCATATCAAGTCACGGGGAAAAAAAAAAGGTAACCAGCTTATATAACATATTTTGGGAACGACCCAATCATATATTGAACTATGGCCCACAAATCAGTTGGATGTTTCCTATCATCTTCAATAATCCCTCTATTATTTTCCTCGCATAACAACCAACAGACTACACAAGGCAGCAATAGCCCTAGAAGAGAACCCATTCATCGAAAAAAAATGCACCCACAAGATTCACAAAGCTCCCACATGGAACCACCCACACTACCTTCCCATCCCCATAACACCACCCAAAACAAATAAAAAAATCAAGGACAATGAAAAGAAAGGAACTCCATATGCCCTGAGCAAGCTGCCAGCAATGGATTAATCAATTAGGTCTCCTCACGTAAAACACATCGATTCGGTATAGAAAATTAGAAATACCACTATGAACTAGTCGCGCCATGGATCAGGCACAGCACAGCCCACTCCTGCATCATGTTGTGCTCATTCCCCGCCCAAAATAGAAAGGGCTAACATGGATGGTTCATGGCTCATGGGCACACTATGCCTTAGCAGAATAGTGTGCCCAAAATAGAAAGGGCACACTATGCTTTGCCGAGTAATTAGTGAATAATTACTAGTTTCTGGGTTCGTTTAATTTTTAATTATGAAACTTAATATTTTTGAGTTTAATAATAATTTCAATTATTAATAAAACAAAACAAAATGTAAATAAAAAAGCATAAATAAAGGAAATTTGGTTTTCTACAAAAGTTGCAAATAAAAAACAAATTTTATCCATAAATTTTTATTTATACAAATTTCATTACATTACATACTACGCCACTATAGTATAGCACATTCCAACTAAGTTGGCACCCACTCATCTATCTTTTATTTGCAGTTTAATTAAAAAAACGATACATTAAATTAAAACTTTTAGTCTTCATCCTACATATTTACATTGTTTGTACAAAAACTGAAACTAATTTTGAATTCCTAACTCTTGAAATTCATCAAGAAGCAGCTCTTCAAAAGACAAGCATTCTGTTCTCTGTTCTGCCTTCAACCACTCATTCAAGCAAATGCAGCATTTGCACCATCTCCAGTGCTAAAATGCTAAGATAGTCGTTCTCCACCAGGCCAACTACACTAAAAGCTGATTCCAATGCAACTGTGGACACCAGAATCTTTAGTAAATCACGTACCATTCAACAAGCACAGGATAGTGACCTTTATTATGCTTCCACAAGGTCAAAATATCAAAAGATTTCATTTCTTCTTTACTTAAAAATTCAACTTAATAAGTGTCCATGTAAATCATCAATTCTAATGATGCATTAGCAAATGCCAATTGTCCCCCCCCCCAAAATCAACATATTTTTTGTTAGTTTTCTTCTTTTAGACATTCTAGCATATTCTTCAAAAAGTGTGCAAAAAATATTTCATTTTTTCAAAATCTATTGTGCACAAAGTGTTCATTTTTCACTTTTGCATCTACTAAATATTCTAATCCTACTTGTTTAATTCTAGAATCCATTATAGTGTTTCAAATTTTCTAGCGCCATTAAGTGCAGCTGTCACTGCAGTTTGTTTCAAATGCTGACACATGGAGCATCCAATGGTTGATGAGTTTTTGCATTTGAAAATATAAAGAAATTCTTTTGTATTGAAAAAAGCCTAACCTTGAGATGCTCCATGCGACAAAAGACGATATCATCCCCCATTATGGTTGCTAAACAATATTAAGGGGCATTTCTTCCTAACATTTTAAAATTTTTGCTCCCATTGTTGGATACACAATAATACAAATTGGTCTATCTATACTAGAGCTGGCAAAATGTGACCCGGCCAGACGGATCAACCCGAACCGACCCGATTTAAACGGGTTTGGGTTGACCCGTATATTAATTGGGTTTGGTGCGGGTTGGGGTTTCCCCAACCCGCCAGTAATCGGGTCAACCCGATTATGACCAGGCAACCCGATTTTTAAAAAAAACCGCGAAAAGTGTCCCGTCCCGATTAACCCCCAACCCGAACCCGGTACAACCCGACCCAATTAACCCCCCAACCCTATTCTAATCATATTTTTTGAAAAATAAAAATAATAATAAACAGGTTGGCAGGTTGAACCCGTTTATTGGCGGGTTGGGTTTGGGTTGGGGTTATTCCAACCCGCCATAATCTAGTCCAAACCCGAACCCGACCCGATTAACCCCAACCCAATTATGACCCGACCCAACCCGACCCGTTGCCAGCTCTAATCTATATTGCCTTTGAAAAACACAACTTATACTATATAATAAACTTAAAATGAATTGGGATGCTGATAATGAAACCCAGATAAAACTTAAATTGCATTATAAAATTTTTTCGAAAATATATTAAACTTTTTTTTTAAAATATTTTTTTGGAAAATATATCAAAACATGCTATTGGCCAATAAAGTTCATTTCATGGACAATGTTGCATTTTTGCTCTAAAGAAATTTTTAATTTATTTTTAAATTGTAGAGCAATATCTAATTAACAGTGGTGAAAAGCTCTCAATTAACATATAATTAAATCTTTCACTTTATACAATTCTAAATGTTAATTCATCTTAAATTATTCATTTCACTATTAAGTTTCTAGTCTCATGTTGGATAAATGAAAAATTAGACAATGAAGACCCACTAGTTGACATTTGATTCCGCATATGGTCTTTGCTACCACGTTTGGAAGGCAAATCTCCAACACCTTTGTAGGAGGCCTATACCACCAAAACTTTTGTAGGAAAATTTTGCTTTGCAATGGACACAAACAGCTTCATGTCCAATTCCTTCTAATTCTTCAATTTTAAAGTCTATAATGTTTTGCTTTCGTAAAGGTTAAATATCTGAAAATTAAATAGGAAAAATGCCTATTTTTTAAGCCAGAAGCTTGAACTAGTTTTGCTTCGACTTCTAGTACTCCACTTCTCAACTTTAATACTTGAGGAATATTACACGAAAAAGAATTTACAAATGTCATGCCAGAGAATTGAGAGCTTGAATGTTTTAGAAAGTAGAAAATAGGAAAAGAGAGGTGTGGTTTGTAATAGGTAGATTTAGGACTATTTACAGCATTTCAAATTGGATTCGTTTACAACTTTTACCCCCAAATATGACTGTTACTTGATAGTTATAAGGCTTATAAATGTTATTTGATGATTTTAAAAGTGGAACACTATAAACTAGCTAAAATGGAGGCTTTTTAAAGCCATTTTTAAAATAGTAATAAAAAGTATTTTTAAGGCACCAAAGGATAACTATTGTTGTGCCACGCCAGCCAGCCATTGGGCTAGCCTGACGTGACAGGCTGACACATGAGCCATGCCTACTATGGCTAAACAGGCGATCGGTCCATTGGGTCTAGCCCATCACAACATAGCCAAATGTTATGGGTTGTGCTGTGGCAAGCGGGAACCATGCCAACCCATTTAACAAGCCAATAATTAAATTATAATGCACTAAGTGTACCAAGCTAAAACTGGGATTTGCTGTTTCTATTTCACTGGGCTTTTTTCCCAACAGCCGAAACACAAATTTAGTGCATGCCACCAAAATTTTGCCTAGTCAAGGGAAGGTTCTGAATCGAGTAAATTGGTGAAATATTTTTATTTGAGAAAATTTTTGCTCGATTTGGACCAGTTTTTACAGTTTCTTTTGAGTTAGCGACACGTTTCAGAGGAAATCGCCGAATTACATTTTTGGCAACGTGCCGAGTGAAACGAGCGAAAGATGGGAGGGAAACGAAAATTTCTTGAATTTTCAATTGGCGATCTTTGGTGGTGTCCAAACGAAATTTCCCCAAAATCAAAAAATCCCAGTTTTTGTCCTTCTTAAACTTTTCTAGCGTTTCGGCAGCATGCCCATCGGCACCGAAACGGTAAGCCTTGATTTGGACGACATTTCAAATTTCTTGACCATTTAAAAGGCAAAAATAATAACATTTTCTTAAAAGAAAATCTTTTCGCCGGTTTTGACCAAATCGAGCGGAATTCTGCTTTGTTTCACTACATTTTGCCTCGCAACTCGCTCAATTTTGGATCAAGTGAGATTAACCAATGAAAAGTCTCGCTGGAGGTGTTTGGAGTGCTACTTCAGTGGCATGCCATGTCATGCAGCTGAAACTATAAAAATTGGCTAGAACAAAGCATATTAATATTAGGTTTTACAAAATAAAGGCGCTGATTGCTACAAGTGAATTCATACTTGAGAAGATTCACACCTTTGAGAATTCCATCGACATGTTGTCAAATCCTGCCCCTACAATTTAAGTTCAAACATTTCTTGGACTTAATAAGAGTTTCCCAATGTTAAAAGGAAAGTGTATCCCTAACCTTATTGATTCAAGGTGGTGGCATCACATTATAACATCTTCAAGGTGGCATAATATTCTCCATGGTGGGAATTGTAAGAGATAGCAGTTCATACCAAAGAGAGTTAGTCAAACTATTCTTTGGTTCCAAAGAGGGAGGGATATAAAACCTTCTTCTCTCCCGTAACATAGGCACACAAAAAAAAACCATGTAAATATGTGTGAATTCATTTCTTTTATCTAGTTCTTACTTTTTGATTTCACCATATTTTCACATCAATACTTTTGATCAACAAGTCCATAGATACATCTATAAAGTGTGCTAATGTCCGAGGTAATTTTATGACTATGCTGACACTAGCATGTATGTGTTAGAGAATAAAAACGATGTCAAATGCATACAGGTAACACATCTTTTCCATGCATCTTCCAAATTCAGAACAAATAAGAAGGCACAAATAACCACCAGATGGCCCAGATCCCTTAAAATCACCATGTAGCTTCCATAAAGTTGAATCTATGTGATCATTTCATATATCACCTAATGGAAATGATTGTATTCTTGTTATCATAATACAAAGGCTAAAATACAAAATTAAGGGCCCAATAAAATAAAATCAAATAAAAAAACCCGAATGGGGCAAGAATAAGGAAAAAAAACAGAATGGAACTGTAAAATGCAAAATCTGTTTTACAGGGTCTAAATGCTTTGGGGTAACCATTCTGTCAAAAAATCCAATTTTAAACCATGTAAGTTGAGCATGCATACCAATCCAATGAATGTAAGATCCTTCTCCTCATCAAAGGAGAGAGTCTGTTGGCCTGTTGGCAATTGTTTCAAGGCCAGAGCCAAACATCTTAGTGTTTCTTTACCTGCAAAACTGGCCAGCAATAACTGTAATTCAACAGATTGCACGGGCAAGTTGACAAAAAGACAACTGCACATGGTTGATGAAAAGCTCAAGCATTCAACATTGAACAGAGAAAAAATAAATAAAACTTAATACAATGGGGAAGGTAACACAGATTCATACACCAAAGGCACTAAGTGCACCAGATTTGAAAGGAATATCAATTCATTATTATCACATTTCGCATTCATGGGAATCAAAATTCCCATGTAGGTTGAAATAAAACAAATATAATCCTGAAAGTCAAACCCGTTGTATCCACATCAAGGAAGAGTTAAATTTTCTTTTATGAACTTAGTTTACTCCACATTTAAGTTTTTCTACAACACAAAATTTTGACTAGATCATTACATTGAGAATTTTAAATATCTCATGTTTGAGCCATCCATTCAAGAAACAAGGAAAAACTTGATTTGCTTAAGACCTTATAATTCTCCTAACCAAAGGACAACAAGGAGTAGGAAGTATTTCACACTTTCAAAAAGGGAATCCTAAAAAGACAAATGGAAAGGGACAAAGAAACCATTTTCTCCTGATCAGTAAACTAAGACTAAAAAAATGTTTTATTCAATTCATTTTTTACGTTTTTGGTGTATTGATGTTTCCCTCAAGTCTCAACAGAAATAAATTGCTCTGATTGGTAGTTCATATGACAGTTGTACTAAAACTTCAACTCTTAAAGCCCAAAAAGTTAGTCTTCGGACTGAAAGTACAACACAACCACAGTGGTCTCAAGATTCTCAAATATTCAGTATTATCCAATAGTGATGTGTATTGGTATTTGCTGTGGAACCAATCTCAAATATCATCAAGGGTCAAGATTCATGGCACAGTTACTGCAGTTCAGGCTTGGGTATTGGCAAATACTTCTGTAGGTCCAGAACATATCAGTTCTTACAATCAGGCTTGACGAAAAGTACAGACAGCATTCCTCGAACCCAACTCCCCAAAAAGCCCTCTGATGCAAATCTGCATTCCCCCATCCAGGTTTTTTACACACTACAATCCTGAATCAGGACTAGTTTACAGAGATCCTTCCCACGCAAATAAGCTATCATGATTTGGGAAAGTTTTGTGCCAGAATCTAACAATCATGAAATGTCGGAATCTGATAAATTACAAAATTTGGATTCATAGCCACAAAGATACATTTAAATAATGTAGGAAATAATTGTACTCTAATGATATGCAGAATTAAGCAATAATATATCTTAAGAACAATATACATACATACATACATACATACATATGTATATATATCATGGAATAATCAGCTTGTTACCATTATGTTATCCAGTTCAGAAGCTTTTATCAAAAAGCATAAAGCCCATACTCCTCTGAATATTATGTTAATTTATGATGCCAAAATTAGGAAAATGAAATTTAGTGACACTCGGTTAATTTTTGAGTCTAGTAAATGTCCAATTTGTGTCTACTCTGGGCATGTCACTTATTTAGCAGTGGCCATGCAACATAACTTGTACATATTTTGGAACTCATGGTCCCAACCCCAACTAATTGAGATAAGGCATGCTGTTTCGTTGTTGTTGTTATTGTTGTGTGTCTATGTGTGTGAATGTATGTATCGATGTATATATTTCCATGAGTGTATGTATCAGGCCATAAGATCTAATTTCTGAAACTGCAAGCTTCAACAGCTTCTTCTGCTAGCCAAATGGCCTTCAACAACATTTTCCGGAAGTGATCATTCTTCAAGTTTAAGCCTCCAGCTAGCCAAGTACACCCCTCAGCTCATTGAAGACCTTAGGCTATAGCCAAAGCCCATGTCCAAGTGCCCTTGCCCAGCTGTGTTTTGGCCACTGAAGCCCTTCAGCTAATATATTTGAATCCTGACAATATGAAATTGCCAGAAACAGTACAACAGGTCTAGATTGTGAGAAAACCCCTACAACATCAAAGTAAATTCCCTAGGCCCTTCAAGACTTCCAAATCACTCCAAACCACTTTACTGGAAAATCTAAGAGCACTCAAAAAGCTCAACAGAGTTAATCTTTCTCATTTAGAATCAGGTCTGCTAGGATCCTTATATGCTTAGGTTGGTTTGGATCCTTAGGAAATCCTCCACCCTGACCTATGCTTGTTAAACCTTGTTTCTATCTAATTGAGCACCATTGGACCATCTACACCAGAGACTTGAAAAGCATTCAAGCACTCAAGGAGCATTGAAAGGGGAAAGAGTCTTTTATAGGCAATCGTTCCGCTTTATTTTCTTCGTAGGTTATTTGTTAGCTTTAGAAGCCAAAGGGTGATGTGAGAGTAGGATTATTTCAATTGTTTTTTCCATCTGAAAAGGACTAAGGTGAGGATAACATGTGCAGGAAACCATAGTGTGTAAATGTTTGAGGTGCAACTTGAAAATCTCTTGAATGGTGGAATATCAAAGACCTTAGAGAGGTCCCCTCAAAAGTCAGCATAGGTCAAGTTGGCTAAACCACTACAAATCTTGTATCTCCATCCTTGTCCCTTATATGTCATACATTTCATAACTTGGCATGCTGATCTACACGTATTTCGTTGGGGCATGTGCAAATCATTATATAATCAAATCATGCTTAACTTGTGAATATAAATGACTTAGTTTTTATCAGTCAGATCTTCAAATTTTCAAACGTATTATGCAACTATCTAAAATGCTATTTTGGTCAAATTCCTTTTGGAAGTCCAATTCCCCCCTCCCTCCCTCCCCAACGCCAGCGTGCGCCCGATTGCATTTTCAATATGTATGTGGCATCTTTTATCAAAAAAATATTTAAGTCCATTTTCTTGCAATATATTTTCTTAAATTGTTTAAGCATAAAGTTTTAAACATTGCCAAGTTGATTTATGGAAATTTAGCACAATAATTACATTAATCTGATCATTACGGATTACTTTTATATTCTAAATTCTAATGTGGCTTCATTTCTTATTTTACTCACAAAACTTGTGAATTTCTTTGATATCATTCATTCAAAAATTACAGTAGCAAGTGATGCATTCTCATGAAATTCAGTATTGGAAATAGGGATAAATTTAACATACAACATATTTTCTGACTCTTTCTAGATTTTCCAGAGTTTCTTGTAACTACTTTCATAGGATTCACATGGTTTCAAGTGATAGATCTCAGTGCCACCCATACAAACAAATTTGAAAATGAAAGATCGAACTACATTTACTGAGTTACAAAAATGCCACCATCATAACTGCCATTAACCACTTGCATCAATTACCAACATCACCACAAGTTACCAAGCACCAACACCACTATCACCACCAGCATGAGAAGCTCATAAGAAACACATTTTTCCAGTTTTTAAGCATTATAACTACATATCAATCAATAAATAACAAATAATAATGCCTCATCCTACCGAAGCAATCAACAACATGAATAATTCTTCATCATCTCAATGTGCCAAAAGCCATATCTACTGTACGTGAATCACCCTCTGTCAGTCACCACCTCCCAAGTCCTAGCATTTTCCATTTTTTTAAGCACTAGAGACACATTATCAATCAAAAAATAATGCCTCCACCCAAGTCTTAACTGATCGCGGTCATGTGAATCATATTCAACATCTCAAATCTCAAATTGTCAATATGTAATTTATTTTGTCAGATATGTGCCATCAAATCATCTATTACTGACTTTATCCAGGTCATTTTTAATTGTCCTCTAGCCCTTTTAGATCATTCCACTTGCCTGATCTTGCACTATCTCACAGATGCCACCATAATTTTTCCATGTACAAGCCTAAAGCATTCATCTCCTATTGCAGCCAGTCCAAGACTCTATTGTATATGTCCACTAAACTTGGGCTTTTAAAAATTCATTTCACTATTCTCATCTCAACAGCTCTTTATCTCTCAAATGTATCGCCTTATAAGTGCCCAAAAATATTCTCAATATGATCTAGCAGCTTACAATTTTTCATCTTCCATTTCTAGGAAATTTGCACCTTTGAAATAATGATTAGGCTATTTCATGATATATTTAGGTGTATATTTACAAGGAAAATTTCAAGATAAGGTAAATATTAATGTAAGAAGACTTTTCAATTCCCTTGAAAAATGGAAATTTCAGAAAAATGAAAATCATTGTATGTTTCATATAATGAAATTTGAATTAACTTTGACCACAACACTCTGGACGCACCTCTTGACCTATGCCGTCCAACTTAATATAACACATGTTTATTTTTCAGTTTTCCCTCCTAACTTAAAATTATAGCACAATAATCAACCACATTTCCATCTGTACTAAAGTGGTAACACATATGCCTGCCAGCTGTTCGCACTTCTACCCAGTTTCAACAACTTCAATTTCAAGACACCTCTCCATAATTCTAAATCTGCAATTACCCCATCTATAGTTTAGGATAATAATACCACAACATCAGCAGCTTCTTCAAAATTTTGACCTATCAATTCTGAAACATCAAAAAGGAAAAAGTCAAGTTAATTGCAAATAACCACTTTAAGGCTGTTGTTATTTAAAACCCATGCAGATCATTCTCACTACGAGCCATTCTCACACAAGCAAGTGCACTATCATGCATGCCTTTGATGGTAATCAACATATTTGATTGGTACTACCTTTTTTAACCAAGGCTCGTAAGAACTAGATCAAAAGAAAAACATCAAAATAATGCTTTTTTTTCCCTGCAAGTTAAAATTTTTACAGCATAATCCCAAAATGGAGCAAGAAGAAAAATAAAAATAATAGTAGGTTAAAAGGATGCGAAACCCTAAGAAAGTAAGGAAGCAATGATATGTACAACTAAAACATGGAAAAAAACCTAACCTGTGGAATCTAGACTCTAACGCAGCTCGAATATCAGCAGTTAATGGAATGGTAGAACCATCATCATTGCACAATACATGTGTGCATCTAGAAATTATACTCTCTGGAGCACCTTTTGTAAATAAAACATCCATTTGCTTTCGGTTACAAAGGACACTCATCATTTTACGATCACGAGAGAATTCCAAAAGAGATACCTACAAAAGTATGAGATAGCAAGAAATAGAATAAGTGCGGAAAGCAAGAACAAAAAGTTACACAACAAGATTGCACTAGCATGAGATAGCAAGATATAGAATAAGTGCAGAAAACACGAAACAAATGTTACATAACAAGGGCCCTCCAGCCATCCAAATATGAAATACTTATCATGGGTAAAAGAAAAAGGATATAAAATGATAAATGCTGAGCAATTCTCATCTACTTCTGGTGCTGAAAGCCTGAAAACTCACCATTATAGCACTAGGACAAAATTCATCTTTTCTTCATAGAAACTTACATTTATATACACTTCGTAAACATAAGGTTGCATATGTAAGCATATACATCACATTGTGTTACTGAAATACAAATATTCAACATCACTAGCAACAACAAATCCCTACTCGTTCAAGCCAGCCCTAAATTAACTTTCAAGATAAAAGAGTTCTCACAAATATGCACTCAGCATGTGCAGAAGAAGGTTCTTCTGTACCATGCTTTACAGATTTTTACCATGCTTTGTGCACGGAACAGCATGATAATAAAACCACCAAAGAATGGCCACAAAGGGCCTTATGCAAGGTAAAACATCTGCTGTACCGTGCTATGTGCACCGTACAGCAAACAGAAATCTAAAAAAATGCATATTTTACAGATTTTTGGGCATTCCCAAAGCCTTCAAAAGACCTGAGCTAAATTTGATACCCTACTTAGATGTGGTTCTTCCAATGGGACCCACACATTCAGACTCACTCACAGGGATTTAAAAAAATACAATGCTGGGACTAGGCCAAACCCAAACTGGCCTAAATTGCAAGCAAGCTGGAATAAGTAGATTAGAACCAAGTCATACCGTCTAACTCAAACTTACAGGAACCCGCAAATCAGCAGGAAGATCTGGGGTGTTCATGGACTTCCCCAGATCATAAATGAGTCACTTAACCAAATTCTCTAGGCAGACCCAAGGTTTACTGTTTCGATGCCGATGGGCCAAAACGAAATCTGAAACAGCAGAAAAATTAAAAAGGGCAAAAATTGGATTTTTTGGATTTCGGGGAAATTTCGCCAGCATGCCGTCCCGTTTCGCCAATAAAAATTAAACAAATTTGCATTTCCCTCCTCTGTTTCACCCATTTCGCTCGACACGCCGCCCCATTTCGCCGGCACACCGCCAAAAATTGCCAGCGATGCAATTAAGCAATTTTTACCCTCCGAAACGCATCGTCACATTCCCAAAAACGAAATTTCGGCGGCACGTAAACATTGGGCAAACCTAAATAATTTGAGTGGCTTTTCACACCCTCAAAACTTTTTTTTTTATTGGTAATGAGATCATATATATTAAGAGAAAAGAAAACACAAAAAATACAATGATGGAAGAAAGTCCCTCAAAACTAAACAGTGGCGACTCCCGAAATCCCCGACTTCGCCCATGCACCAATGTGCACATCTATCTCTAACCATCGTCCTCTCTTGGCTTCTTCAGACAATAATAGGAGGGGCCTGGCCGCTTTTCGTTTGAAAACTTGTGGTTATCATACTCAGAATCAATTGACTTTTCGTGCGATGGGAGCACTGAGGATAATTTAAATTGTTCTAGTTTCTTCATTATGAAATTCCTTAGGGCCCTGGAAATCCAGAGTGAGATAGAAAGGGGATGAATAGTATCAACATCAAGAAAAAGAGTCCTTTAGAGGATACCCATAGGTAGTAGTCTGGAACCTAACAAGCTCTTATCTAAGGAAGAAGTGGAAAGGATGAGAAGCTAGAAGTGTGAATTCCATTTGGTTCGATAGAAAAAAGAAGCATGTTGGCATAAAAAATCTAGACCAATTTGGCTCAAGTAATAGGAAGAAATCACCAAGTTCTTTCGTGGAATTGTAAAGGGTAAATCAAGGTTTAAACTCATGAATAACATACTAGTAATGAGGACGGAACTCAAAGATGGGGATAGAATTTTAGAAGAAATGGTGGCATATTAATCTTGGCTATATAGGTCATCATAAGATCAAAAATTCAAACTAAAGAATATTTGGGGCAAAACAATCTCTCAAAAGCAAAGCAAGAGGTGTTTAAAATTTATGAGTTTTCAATGACTTCTCCAGTTAGAACTTTTTGTTTACAACATTTCCATGTTTCCATACAAATCCACAACATGAATCAAATCGCAGATTGATGATAGTCACCCCGTCCCGAACATTTTAAACCATCAGTAAATATGAATTGCATTCTGTAACCAAACAAACAACATGAACCAACTCCAACATTTACAGACTACAGGGTACAATCCATCTGTTCCACTAACATCCACTTTCCAGCCCACTTATATCTCACTAAAAGCAAAATTCAAGACTAAAGAAGTCAAAATCAAACCTTTTTAAACTGATTCTCCCAATAACGATTACAGTAGGATGCACGCTCATGCTTGCTCAGCATATTAAGGGCAGAAGGCATGGAATCAAAACCAGGAAGACCAACCTGATAAAAAATAATATCCAGAAAAAGTGGAGCTCCAAGCAATGCAAAATAATCTGAATTTATCTTTAATATAACAAAATTATACAAAAAGAAAACTGAAAAATACTTGAAATGCCACGGTATCCAAGCTAACCTTTTCAGCTAATACGCGAAGAGCGACTTCAGTTGACTCGCCAATTTTCTCATAGTTTCCCTTATCAGGATTGTACTGCAACATGGATTCATTGCAAAGAGCGGAACACATGGCTAAATGAAGAAGGCAAGGCATGTCTGCTGGAAACTCAAGCTGCATAACAATCAGAAACAGTTTCAGTCAGTGCCAAATTGAATAAACCTAATCCCAAATGGAATTAAATGTTGTTACCACAATAGTTGTTGACACATTTATCATGAAGAAGCAGCATTTTTCATTGACTTCTAGATAGCAAAACTAATGAAAATTTAGCTTTCATACACACACAGTGCAAAGATTTCTTAACGTCATCAAGTATATTCAAGTATTAAAGTATTAAGAAAAAAACTTCATCAATTATATTAAAGAATTAAACCCTTACAATTGAAAATATTCAACACAGATACAACAATTATTAGGTCAAAAATGGGAAAAATAGGATAATATGCATCAAAGATAATAATAACATAGAGGCAGATGAGGCATATTTTCAGTCAGAATAAGCAAACTATTTTTTAAGTTACAGAGAAAACTAGTTTTTTTAATCCAACTTCCAAATTTTGTATAAAAACTAAAAGGACAAACCATTAGAGACATATGCTGAACCACAATAATTCAATTACTCAAGTTACAGGGAAAAATAGGCTACATAAGTATTAAGCAGGGGGTGCAGTGTTTTCAAAATTTTGCCGATTTCACAAATAATGAAACGGAATCAGCTAAATTCCAAGGGGTATAAAAAAAGGCCCCAATTTCGACCGACACAGGAGATACACGCCAAGCAGAATCTGAAGAAGACCAAAAATAAAAGAGGACTCAGGGGGAGAGAGAGAGGGGGGCATCTTACCTGGATGCCACCTCCTCTGTAGCCCAAAAAAATTTAAAACAAAACTAGAGAAAGATGAGAGAGACATAGACATAGAGAGAGATAGAGAGAGACAAGAGAGAGGGAAGGGGGAGCACACACGAGAAACAAAAAGACAGGAGGAGGGGGAGGTGGGGTGGGGAACAAATGGTTTCTGCCCTCGCAGCTTCTTTCTTCATCTCCTTGCTTCATAGCAAGGAGAAATTTATTTACAAATATATAATTGCTTTATATACATATATATATATTATAAAAAAATTTTATATTATAGTATATATATTATATTTTGTTTATACATATAATTATACATATTATATGGTTTATACATATATTATAACTCTATAAAGTATGTGTAGTTGTTTATAAATATTAATTATATTATATATAACTATATAAAATATTTTCTTCACAAATATTTTACAAAAATATATCTTATAAAAGTTTATATTTATATTTACCTTATAAAGTGTATACATTATATCTTGTTTATTTATTTTATAAAATTCTAATATTTATATATTAAAAGAATAAGAAAAACTTCAATGATTGTAAAGTATGGAAAGTCCAATTTACAATTTCTCAAAGTTTAGAGGAACTTTAAGTATGATTTTTTTTACCAATTTTTTTACTATTTGTTTTTTTTTTTTTTTTTGAATTGTTGGCATAGTGTAACAAAAATTTCATTGTAACAGGTGGTGTGAAGGCAAAATTTAGACAAAAATGGCACATATGTCCTCGAGCGAGACGGCAACAAAACAAGCATGGTGACTCTTAATATTAAGTATCTATAATGATCTCTTAATCTTACTTTCAAGCTTTCTATATCAATGAAATAATAATAACAATAAAAATAAGCATTCCCATGGTTTACGAAGCACTATTTTTTTTTTTTAATCAGTAAGCCAAGGATATTATATATATTGATAAAGCATGATACAGGTACACAAATTGTGTACTAGGACAGACAATTAACTACTCATCTAACTTAGGATGAACCTCTAAAACGCAGACCATCACATCCAAAGTCCATCCACATCCTTCCTTCCAGCTCATGAAATCTATGACATAACAAGAAATCGTCAATGGGAATGTTAGCTCCTACCGGTTGGTCTGCCATCCAGCTGTGCATTAACCTCAGAACTGCACACTCTAAAGATGTCTCTCTACTCTCCGAATTCTTAAAGATCTCCCTGTTCTTTCACCCCAAATTACCCAAGCAATTGCTACAGGGGCTAAATTCCAACTGATGCCTCTACATGATTTCCCTTTTCTTCAATCCCATGCTTCTAGAGCTTGTCTAAAGTCTTTTGGATGTACCCATGCTACTTCTAGTCTTTGGAAGATAAAGCCCCATAACCTTGCAATTCCTTTACAGTGAAGTAATAAGTGGGCTACGCTTTCTTCCTCCTCCTTACATATGCTGCACCTGTTTGGAAGCTGCCACCCCTATGTTTCAAGTGATCCACTGTTAATAGCTTATCAAGGGCAGCAGTCCACATGAAAAATGCCACCTTACTAGGTATTATGTTTGACCAGATATCTTTAAACACCCTTAACTCCAGATTTGAGCAGTGTAAGTGATCAAAAGCCTCTCTTACTGAGAACAGTCCAGATTTGCCTCGTGCCCATATTCTTGTATCTTCACCTTGTCGCACTGCCCTGCCATACGACTCACTTATTAGTGCTTCATAGCTAGTAACTTCCCAATCCATTAGATTTCTCCTTAGGTTGATATTCCACACAATTCCAGCCTCCAAACTAGTAACACATTCACATTCCAAAGCTTGTTTATTCTTGCATATGTTGTAGATCATGGGGTACCTCACCTTCAATCTAGTCTCACCACACCAAATATCCTCCAAAAATCTGATTCTCAAACAATTGCCCACCTTATATTTGCATTCCTTCTCCTCTGATCTCGTCAATTTAGCAATGGGTCCCCATAGACTTAAACCATGTAGAACAACATTCCTACTAAAAGCTCAAGCTGATAGTAGAGGTGAATTTTATATATTTACTTATATTCCTAACACTTCCCCTCACGTGTGGACCGGACTCAAACCCATTTGAGCGAGGCCCTACACGTGGAATATTTTTTTCTCAACGAGTGGAGTGGAGGTTTGAACACAAGACCTTGGTGTTTGCCTAAGACTCCGATACCATGTAGAACACCGTTCCTACTAAAAGCTCAAGCTGATAGTAGAGGTGAACTTTATATATTTACTTATATTCCTAACAAACCAAAGGACTGATTTGAAGGGATAGTAAACCAGTCACCAGGAGTAGAACCATATTTCTGATTTACGATTTCTCACCAAAGACTCCCGCTCTCACAACCAAATCTCCAAATCCATTTTTGGAGGAGGGCTTTATTAAAAAATACCAAAGGTCTTAGCCCAAGACGCTCTTCTTTCTTTGGCTTACAAATCTGATTCCAAGCAATTAAATGATACTTGGATTCTTCTCCCATGCCCTCCCACAAAAAAAAACCAACAGTTTTTTCATTGCTTAGGTTTATTAGTGCTTAGATACATGCAAATATAAAACCCTTAAAAAAACCAACAGTGTCCCATTTACTACGCATTCACACTGAAAAAAAATAAGATAAATGGAAACCTCAAAGTATCATTCCTAGATAATCTCAGAGCATGAGCAAAAAATACACTTACGTCCAGTACATTTCCAATTACAATTCAGAAAAAAAAATCGAAAAATCCTTGCTGCAATAATCAGTTCCCCAGTTAGTAAGCATTCACATCACAAGTCTAAGATACATGAAAACCTCAAGGTATACTTGCTAAAGATTCCAGGAGCATGAAAAAGAAATGCACCAACTTCCAACGCCATAGCAGCACCAAATAAAAAAAATCAGAAATATTTGCTAGAATTTTTGGTTCTCAAGTTACTAAACATTTTATGTTGTAAATATCCAAGATAAACAAAAACAGAAACATATCATTCCCAGAGACTGCAAGAGAATACAGAGAGATAGAGAGAGAGAGAGAGAAGATGCAAACAACATTCACAGAAAAGCATAAAACGAACTTTTCTAATTAAGAAAAATGGATCCAACATGCAACTGTTTTTTCCTGTTAACATGCCACAAAGTCATGTTTGACCATAACGAGAGCAGCTTTCGAGATATATGGAATATACTGTGATTGTTCATATCAAGAGCACAAAATTACCTGCGTCCCAGCACTGTCAACTATCATTCCCTCTGGAGCAAATGTGGTCCCACTAACACTGTACTCAGAAGTTATGGGTCCATGACTCACCGAGTGAACCACACAAATCTGGACAGACACAATAGGAAAAGTAAATAAATAAATAAAAAATTAATAAGATCATGAGAATGCTTAATTAAATCATGATTGATCAGAATATAGTATTGTCAGTTATGACCCATATAGATCACATGAGCAAAATATGACAGGAATTTAAATACCAGGTAGAATGTTGTTCCTAATTATATTATTGAAAGTGATAATCTGGAAGAAGGAAAAGGAGGAGGGAAAGAGAGAAACAGATACAATGCACCATCAGATGTAAATTCAATTCAAAATATCATTTTGAGGCTAATAATTATTAACACTCAAAAATGGAAAGCTGTCAAGATATGCATCTGATGTGCTTGGAAATTATCATCATCATCAAGAGCCAGTTCCCACCAAAGTAGGGTTGGCGACACGAAACTTGTCTTTCCATCTCGCTTGGCCAAAAATCATATCTTCCATTAATTTATATTTTTATAAGTCTTGATTTATTGATTCCATCCATGTCCTTTTACGTCTTCCTGTTGATCTCTTAGGCCCTTTAATGTGCATCCTCTCACCCCTTCTTACAAGTGCATCTCTATGTCTCCGCTTTACATGTCCAAACAACTTCAATCTACTCTCTTCCATTTTATTCCAAATGCATGCTATACCTATTAACTTTCAAATGACTTCATTTCTTATTTTATCTTTCTTAGTTTTGCCACAAGTCCATCTTAGCATCCTCATCTTAGTAACACTCATCTTCTGAAAATGCCAATGGTTTACCGCCCAACATTCTGTATCATACAACATAGCCAGTCTAATTGTTGTCTTATAAAACTTACCATTTAATTTAAGTGGAACACACTTGTCACACAATATCTTAGAAGCACCCTTCCACTTAAGCAAATCAACTCTAATTCTATATGCTACATCTTCATCAATTTTTCCATCTTTTTGTACAATTGATCCAAGATATTTGACCTTATAGCTTAAATAGATATCCTGATTGTCAATTGTAATCGTTTCATTAGTTATCTTGTTATTCGTATTAAAAAAGGCATCTCATATATTCGGTCTTCACACGACTAATCTCAAAATCCTTTCATTATAAGGTATCTCTCCACAATTTTAACTCAACATTTAGTTAACGCTCCCTACCAAGACTAAATCATCTGCAAATAACATATACCAAGGCACCTCATCTTGTATATGACACGTCAACTCATCTATAACCATAGCAAATATATAAAGGCTAATAGCTTACCCTTGATGCAAACCTATCTTAACCGAAACTTAGTGGAGTTACCGCTGTCAGAACCCCAAATTTGGGGGTTTTACTTGCAAAAAACAGAAAAAGGGCTTTTTGAAATAAAAGTTGAAAAACAGGGGAAAAGTGATATTTTTAAAATTAATTTTTTACCCTAAACTTTTTAAAATATCAGAAGAGGAATAAAGTTTTTAAAATTTACAAAATCTGCACCAGATTTTCAACGAATGTATTCTTTCTTTGTTTGATTCATGGGTTGCTATTTTTGCAACCCAAATCAAAGGGAAATCATTCTAAAATGATTCCCAGGTTAAAATTAAGTGATTAGAAGAGATTTGGAAAGTTTCTTTGAAGGATTTTGCAATTTTTCTCAAAATTCAGAAATTTCCAAACGACTGTTAACAGTCGTTCAAAACAGATCTCTTTGGGCTCTCTACTCTCCCTCTCTTTCTTCTATCTTAGATTAGAATCTTACTAAATGTTAAGAAGTTTTCTTTCTATTGCTGAAGCTCTTCTCTCTCTTCCGTTTCCTTTAAAAACAGCAGCTTATCTTCTCATGGGGGAACCTTCTTCTAATTTTTCTGCTGTCAGCAAAACCCATCCAACCATCTCCTTCTGCTATGGATGAACCCCTCTTCTCAGTCAGAGATTTCTTTCGGAGAACACAAGCACTCCGACCACCCAGACCAGATATCTCTCTCTCTTAGTAGCTCTCAATCGCACGCCTTCTCTCTCTCGTTTATTTTTTTTCTCTCTTGGTCGTCATCTCTCACAAGTTCTCTCATCCCATCCCTCTCTTTGTTTCCAGCAAAAGCTCCCTTCTCTGTCGCACCCTCTATCAGACAATCTCTCTCTCTTGCAGCAGTAGTCCATCTCTCTTGATACTCTCTTGGTCGCACTATCTGTCCTCTTTTCTGAACGAGAGAAACTCACTGTTTCTGCTACGTAAGTTGACTTCCTAATCTGTCGGAGGCTTGTTTTGATTTTTTGGAGTCAGAAGCTTGCTAGGACTGATTCTGCAAGCATCCTTATTCGTCTGAATCAGGTAAGCCCCTGATTGTCATTTTCTTTCTGTGATGCCTTGGGTGATTTTATTCTTTTTATTTTATTTTTTTTGTTTCTCTGTTCTAGATTTTTCTAGTGTAGTGAATGTGTATATTTTGTATTGCAAAGAAATGTGATATCCAGATTCATAATTATTGTCCAAGCTCAAGAGATGATTTAGTACTTTTTGAGTAAATAATCTGTTCAGCCGAATGACGCTTTAACTTTCACAAGTCTTAAAGATGTTGTAAAATTCACATATTCAGTTTAGCTATTAAAGTAGGTTGTTAGTTTAATCATTTGTATTTATAACAATTCTGGTCTTTGTATAAGGATTGCAATTCCATTGCTTGATTAGTGTGCTTCTAATTGTAATTTTGGAAAGCAATTTATATGGGTTCGGTGATACATGTACATGATTTGTTAGCCCATTTATGCCATCATTTTATAGATGATTACCTATTAGTGTTTAGGTATTTTTTTTAAAATCTCAATCTCAAGAAAACAAAAAACAAAAAAAGTTAGAATTTTGCATTTCAGAAAATTTAAGTTTAATATTTTGTTTTTAGGAATTTTGCATATATAGAATTTTAGAAATTTTGTCATTTTAGGATTTTAGAAATAGTTTATTTGTACAAATTCTAATTAAATTAGAAACTTGTAAATATTAGGTTTTTATATTTTAGGAATTTGTCAAATAAATAATTTTTTTAAATTAAAAAAAAAGAAGAAAATTTCAAATGCTTTAAGAATTGTAAATTTCTCCTGTTTAAATTTTTAGAAATTTGTAATGATTAGGATATAAAAAAATGTTCCCCTTGTACAAAATTTAGTAAACTTAGAAATTTTTCGTTTTTTTTAGATTTGTATAGATTTGCAAATTTCGAAACTTTTTTTTAGTAAATGTAGAAATTTTCCTTTTAACATTTAGTAATTTGTATATATTAGGATTTTAGAAATAATCCTCTTGTATAAAATTCAGCAAATTTAGAAATGTTTCTTTTTTTAGATTTGTTTATATTAGGAAATTTAAAAACACTTAGAAATTTAGAAACCTTCATTTTTTAGTAAACTTGGAAACTTTTTTTAATTTTAGAAATTTGTAAAGATTATGATTTTTAGAAATATTCCACTTGTATAAAATTTAGCAAACTTAGAAACTTTCTTTTCTTTAGGATTTGTAAATATTTAAGATTTTTCATTAGAATTTTAGAAAATTGTAAATTAATAAATTTTTTTAGGGTGAAATTTAGATAAAGTAACTGGTTCATTGAATAAGAGGTGGTTGGGTGCCTAACACCTTCCTGACCACTTAATTGAACCCCCTAACCCAAAATCTGATTTGACCAAATTTCAAATTCTCACTTAATTAATTATGGTGTCCATCCACACCCAAAATTAAAACATGGACAATGGAGGAACCACGTTACAGCTAAATATATTTTTTAATTAAAAATATATTTTTAATTAAAAATATATTTTTTTCTATATGTTTTAATTGAAATTTATGTTCCCCCGCCCCTTGAAATTTCTGGTTTGCCCCTCCTAACTCATTGAAATTTCTATATTTCATGAGAAGTGTTAATTGAAAATTTTTTTTCCCCCCTCAGATTTGGAGTCCTAGTTCCGCCACTGACCATGGATGGTGGTGACTCCATTAACCCGAACGGACCCCACGGGCCGTGTTCCCACAACCACCAACAGTTTTCACTTTAGTTAAGGCTTGATGCAAACCACCTCCACTCATAAAGGATATTCTGTTCAACGAACTCTTAGGTTGATGTAACATATAGCTATGATTTGTTGACGCTAACCGAGATGAAACCTTTGGAACCATTAAAAAAGGGAAAAAAATCTTCACAAAATAGAGGGAACTTCTTTAAACCATTGCAAGGAACTATTATTTCAAGAAAATTAACAGGCAACGAATAAAAAAAAGGACAAATATAAGAACTCCAGTAACAATTTAAACATCATAATATTAGACTAGGTGCAAGTCAACAGATTTAAAAATGGAAATCATTGATGATAATGTAAAAGTGCTCATTGACCTAAAACATGCAACTAATACTTTCCCTTTAGGAATATATAATAAGAAAATGGCTTTCGCGCAGAGAAATAACCTGCTGCTAAACTCTTCAGCTAATTACCTTTGAAACGGACATCATGTTGGTAGTAAGAGTGCCAGTCTTGTCACTGCAAATTACTGTTGTGCAGCCCAGAGTTTCCACAGAAGGTAAAGACCTTACGATAGCATTCAAACGGGCCATTCTTTTGGTCCCAAGAGCCAAGCACCTAATTTAGAAAGAGAAGAGAATGTTTAAGCAAACTCCCAGGAAACATTAGCTTGTATTCCAGTGATATTTTGATTCCAGCTAAAATAACCAGCGAATTTGCAACTCAAAACAGTGGTTTGACTTCCAATTATGATTCTTTTGCACTCTAAATAAAAAATTGGAAACTTAGCAACATCAGACTATAACACAAACACAATCCATTCTCAGGATGTAAAGACACAATTCCATGTAAATTTACCATTATCAAATACCCACAATCACAAATTGGTCTACATAAAAATGCAAGCACATGCATTTTTTTTTTTTTTTTTTGAGTGTTTGGAAGGGGGGCGTGGGGTTGCGTGTGGATTGTGTGTGTGCAGGCGCATATACCGCACTTTCCTAAGGAAGGAGATGAACTATTTACCACACTATTGAAAGATATACAGAAAGCTAAGGGAGAAATTTTTCTATACATTGTACCATCCAAGTAGGGAGTATAAGCACTCACGTTGTAACAACAGCAGGAAGCCCTTCAGGAATTGCAGCAACAGCAAGAGCGACTGCAATCTAGTAATGCACAATAAATGAGATCACAACAATAACTACAAACAGATTATTAGTCAAAGAAAGCACAAAATGTCAAGCCAAAAGATGAAAAAAGTACCAAACAAGAATATAATTTGGCACAAAAAGAAAGAAATAATAAAATCCATAAGAAGGAGATCATAGAAGAAAAACATTATTTGGAACACACCAGTTGCTTACCCAAGGATGGTCATAACAAACAACTGCATCAAAAAGTCATACAATGAAGTTGAAGCAAATAACAAAAAGGAAAATTATTATATCACAAAAACAGCAAGACAGAAAATATAATATGTACAGAGTACAAGCCCTCCACAGAAATCAAAATTATATAAAAATTTTGAACTTTTTCCCCGTTTAATCAACTACTGCTTGTGCGTGGTTTTCCACTGCATGAAAGAACAGATAAGAGCATAACTGAAAACAGACAGAATTAATGAAACATACAAACAGCACATTTTAAACAGCCAAAAAAGTTTCAGGAATTAATTGGAAGCATCAGCTTCCAAGGACCCAAAGATTCAATAATTCTATAATGTTAACAAATACAATTACAGACACACACACACACACACACACATACACATAAATTAAAGGAGAGCCAATATTCAAACAACAATTGGATCTCCAAATTGCATGTCAGAATCCAAGCAGTAACAATGGAAGTGGTAATCACCATAATAATGCCTAAGAGCAACAGGGTAGAGAGAGAGAGAAGGGGGAGGAAGAGGAGGCAAGGGGGTGAGAGAGAGATTTTCTGTACAATTATAAATAGAATTTCATGCAAACTAGAACATTAAAGTAGACAAAGACAACATGGAGACGGCAAAGTTTCAAATGAAATCATATAAACAACAAGAACACCACCCACGACACAATACCTTAAAGTAATGAATTGCACCTCGCAAGAAGCCACCATGCGAAGGATCACGAAAATGTCCAATGTTTACAATCCACACAAGGACACAAATACCAGCAATAACCTAAAAACAGAATGAAAAACTTCAGCCATGAGCTATAAATTAGCACAAGAAAATGGATCGTACTGAAATTAGAAGCAACTGAATGATGTTTAGAAGTTTGCAAGTCAATGACTTATCTTACCATTTGATTTGCAAAGGCACCATTTAGTTTCAAAAATAATTTAGGAGCTCACAGTGGGCAATGGCGAATGCACCCATTTGAAAGAAATTTACTAGTGTAGGGTATTGAGATTTTGTGACGACAGGCTTTACAGCTTCAGTCCAGATATTAGTACAATTAACTGCTTGGGTGGCCCATGCCATTGAATAAAAGTCTGACAGTGAATCAACTCATGAATTGGATTTATTTATTATAAATAGGTGTAATCCAAAACATAATCAGAAACATGTCCAACTATTTAGCCATTGGTAAGAGACATTTGGTCTTTATTACCTAATCTGACCTCTTTTGACTTCCTGTAATGAGCATAGAGAGGTATTCAAGCATTGGAAGCATAGATTTAAACTCAAAGGGTTCACTCACCATATTTGCAGCATATAGAACCAGAAAATTTGGAAACATCTAAAAATGTTTTTGAAAAACAAGTTAGCTGGGGGTACCACTACTCAACCATTTAGTGGTCCAGTTACAAGAAGTTTCAATGCTGTATCTTCGGAGGTGTAACTCAAGAGTAGACTATGAGAAATGTTAGCTGGTGGTACCAAATCAGTTACTGAAGACAATATATATAGACCAGTGATATCAGCAGACACCAAATCCACACCATCAAAAAACTAGTTTAAGAGTTGGAAAATAATTTTTAAAAAAATCATTAAAAATCCAGAAAAGTATCAACCAAATAATCAAAGCCAAATGATTTATCTCAACAAGTTGGATCAGCAACATTAACCATGCTCTGAGTCTTCTGGCATCATAATCAATCAAAAACCATTTCTTCAATCAGCCTATGGGTACCAATGTCCTCTTTGCCCAACCCTATACATGTTCTTTTGGTTTTACCATTGCCCTCTTAGAAAAGTACCATAGAATTTAATCAATTAATAGTTAAACAAAAAGAACCACAAGAACAATTTTTTAGGCTATAAATCCTGGTTAGATCTGAAATTGTTCTTAAAACATGAGATGAGTACCTCAACGCTGTAGGCACTTACACAGGAAAAAGTTTAGATATATATATATATATATATATATATATATATATATACAGAAAAATTATAAAATATATCATAACAGAAAAAATGAAAAAGTAACAAATTACACCTAAACTAACCAAGACAGCTGTGACAAAAATTAGAAAGAAAAATATTCCAAAAATAGATAGCATCAATGCAATTATTTTGAATATAATAGATCTTCCTTAACATCAGCTTAAAAATGTCATAAATTTATATATCTCTAAAAACTGAGAATGATCATAGCACTTACTTAAGAGAAAAATTAACTAACACCAACAGTTCATGGATCTCAAAAAAACTTCTTTTCCATACAGTGCTAATTGACTTGAACATTCATTTTTTCTTGTTTTACTTCAAATTTTTCAAGAGATTCCTCAAACGTGACCAATCATGTGAAGCTTCAAGAGGCTTGGAGCTTGCAGATTAGAGCATTTTGTCCAAAAAGGGCGGCTGACACTGCAGTGACATGTCACTTACATGTGTTAGTCACTGCCAGTACGGGCTGAGACTGCAGTGACATATCACTTAGATGTGTTGGTCATTGCCAGTACGTGTCCTTGAAATGTGATAAATATTTTCAGTTAGGGCTGCAACTTGGTTCAGTTAAAACAGAGAACAGACTTGACTTAAAAAAACTTTGGGTCGGTTTGGATTGGGTTGGATTTCAAAGCTATGGCCCAGTTGTGGTTTTAAAATCTGTAAACCAAATTAGTTTTCATTTGGTTTTGAGCTAATGTTTTGATTAAACCAAACCAAAAACTGACTTAAGATATCCTTTAATAAACTGAACCGAACCAAACATGTATATACATATATGCTCGGTTCAGTTTTTGGGTTGGAATTCGGTTTGGTTTTGGGTTAACAGTCACAAACCTCTGTTTGATCTTTGGGTCGATGTCAACCTAGACCAAACCGAACCAAGTTGTATCATCAATGCTTATTATATTCCACCAATATGCAGTATTACATACCACATGATGATGGCATTGATTCTTTTTAAAATGTAATGATACTGAAGTTGTGTACTGAATCAGCACCAACGAATGTATTTTGTTTCCAATCATCAGGCCTTTATGAAGTTAAATAGAGACGGACACAGCCTGCCAATTTAGAAATCAATATAATCAGTACATCATCCTGTTATTTCCCTTTTCTCCTAAACTCGGCAAGCATGCTATGCCTTCCATTACAAATCAATTTGGAGCCATAACTTCCGAAAGTGTTGAAACTGGGAAGACAAATCACCTTGGCAAGGAAAGTACCAAATTCATCAAGCTTCCTCTTCAATGGTGTCACTTCCTGCCAATAAGAATATGTACATGATCAACGAAATTTTCACTAGTGATGGAGCATTGTGGCCCCAAAAAAAAGGGAAGAAGAAGAAGAAGAATAAGAAAGAATGCTACGTTATCAAGGTAAAAATTTAAAAATAGAGGGCATGCCAACATGACCAAATAATAAAAAAGAGACAAACAGGAATCTTCCCCCCACCACCACCCCAAAAAATGCAGAAAACAAAAACGAAAAAATGAATGATAACATTAAAGAAGAAAGAAAGAACATGAAGTACTCACATCTTCTGTTTTTAACATTGAATCACGTATACTACCCATTGCAGTGTTAGAGCCAACTCCCACAACAATAGCTCTTGCCCTACCAGAAACCACAATCGTACCCTGACAGTCAACATAAGCTGGAATCAATCGTCCACTGGTCCTCGTTGCAAAAACAGTGTACATATAAAAGTTTAAATTTGAACAATCCTTATCCCATGTATCTCTTCACATGACAATATTCCAAAATGAAATATGAAAAGAAAAGAAGTTCACTGAAATACAAACCCAATTTTGTCAAACCATACAGTATGAGATTTCCCCAACACAAATGCCAACATACAGCAAGTACTGCTAAAATCTTACTTTCATTCAGGTAACGGGTGTATCCGGTCTCCTTCACCAGATTTAATTACATGGTGAACATGGTTTATTTTGCAACAAGACACAATTACGGGTACCAATACAAACTGTTAAATCTGCCAATTGACCCTCTAGATGTTCCACATGAACAATATATTAGCCAATATAAGTACCATCAATAATTACAAGTCATATTTTGTCACATGTAACAGCAGCCGTTGAATTTTCAAATATTTCTAATTAAGGAAGATGTTATGACTTTTCACCATTTGATATTTACCATTGAACCATGGTACATGAGGTAGGATCAAGCAAAAATACAAATCATGAATAAAGGTGTATCCACTAATCATTTGTCACATATGATGGCAAACCAGGTTTCTTTATCCAGAGCATTACAGCAGACAACCAAGCCTTTTTTGTTAAAGAAATAATTCTAGAGAAACAACATGAAAAGTCACTTTGTGTCCTAGTCCTATATCTCGTATTCTTGATGTATCAATGGGACAAAACAGTCGAACCATTAAAATGATAGATTATACCATAGAAGATTGTAGAAGCATTATGAATATAAGGATTCAATTTGAAAAATCAACGGGTATCAGTATTATATGCAATAAATTCTGAAAAACATACTGAGAAGAGAATGTTTGTCTTGTCTTGGTAGACAGCATTGGCTGCTAAGGTGGATTTAAGCTCTTTCTCCACAGAGCAGCTCTCACCTATAATCATCAGACATTTTATTTTTATGCATTAGAAAACATTTCAAAAGAAAGAGGTTGTGCCTAATATTCATAACCAGACCATAAATATGCATGTTATAAGCTCCAAAAATCACAATGTATGCGTATGCATGTGTGTGTATACAAATAAAGAGAGAAAGAGAGAGAGGATGATTTCCCCATTTGTAAAGATAGATTATCCTCCCCACTTGCGCTCCAAATATTTGTTTGGGCCCACAAAAAGATTTGGCACAGTATTATAGCAAATGACATGATCAGCAGTTTAAGGGCCCAACAAGATAACTACAAGTGCCCAATCTGGCTGCTTTTTTGTATGTAGGCTCACCATGCAAAATAATTATAAAGTTTATTTTCCATTTTTTTTTTTTTTTGGCGAGTCTGAACAAGTATCATGTGTCGGCATATTGAGACGCAATTATAGAAGGTTCTCTACTGCACATTAGGACTCCTGTGTATAGCGTCAAAGAAATTCTCCCAATTCACATGCTCATATCTTGACATGTGGCAATATTTTGGGACAATTGCAACAAAATATCAATGTTCTTTGAATCATGAGTCACCAGACAAAAAATCAGCCAGGTCAGACACCTGTACCCATTCGATCATGCCTTCCAATAATTGACCACATAAAAAAACACCACATGAATGGACATAATGACCAATTTGGAGTTCTGATTAGATAGGCACATGCACAACCATTTGACATCGCATACTCTGAGCTCAATGAGCCAAATAAAACATGACTTGCTTTCAGTAAGCATAGATAACACCCTCACCTAACATCACAACATGGGATAACTTCAGAGTCTCCCAACCTTATACGTATTCACATGGTTTCATGGACATTCTTAATAAACTTAGCATAACACTTGAACATAGAATTTGATGACAACCAAATAATAACTGTGATTACACTTCTTGAAAGCAAAAATGCAACATCCACCAAAATTATTTTCAATCTTATGCATTAGGTGTGTTACTAGTATCCAGTGTTTTATGTTATGACTTCAAGGAAAATTTCGCACCTTTCGAACTAAATTTAGCCACTGCACAATATTTCCCATAAAAGTTCATTCAAAATTGTTTAAAAATTGATCTGACAAAAACAAAAATTTCATGCCCTTTCCCTTCAAAATTTAAATTTCTGCTATATTTCTGAGAATTTCAAACCATGATAATATCAAGCCTCGGAATAAAAGGCAAACAAAGAGGCGTGATTTTTGCTTCTACATGCAAGTGAACACAAGTTTATGTCACTTTGTGCATTTGTTTGATACAAAATATTGTCCGCCCACAAGCCATTTACTCCCCAGAAAAA
This sequence comes from Buxus sempervirens, assembly GCA_947561395.2. NCBI lineage: Eukaryota > Viridiplantae > Streptophyta > Magnoliopsida > Buxales > Buxaceae > Buxus > Buxus sempervirens. The sequence goes on from OX387190.1 coordinate 34,978,729, forward strand.
AGATGAGAGAGAAAAAGAAAAAGAACAAAATAATTTAAAAAGGAAGATACAGAAAAAGACTTTAAACCTAAAGCCCTGGTTCATACACACAATGTGCATATATATCATCATCATCATCAATAGAAGCCATTCCCACCAAAGTGAAGTCGGGGGCACGAACCTTGTCTCTCAGTCCTGTTTTATAAAAAAATCACATCTTCAGTTAATTTATGTTTAAGCCATGTTTTATTAACTCTATACATGTCTTTTTAGGTCTCCCTCTTGATCTCTTAGGCCATTCAATATGCATACTCTCGCACCTTCTTACAATTACATCTCTAGGTGTCCACTTGACATGTCCAAATCACCTTAACTTACTCTACTCAATTTTATCCCTTAATTCACACTATGCCTAACCACTTTCAAATATATTCATTTCTTACTTTGTATTTTCTAGTTTTCCCACACTTCCATCTTTGCATCCTTATCTCAGTAACACTCATATTTAGACCATGCTTTTTCTTTGCTCCCCAGTATTCTATACCATACAACATAGCCGGTCTAATTTTTGTCTTACAAAACTTACCCTTTAGTTTAAGTGGAACACACTTATTACACATTATCCTAAAAGCACCACTCCACTTAAGCAAACCAGCTCTAATCCTATGTGCTAAATCTTCATCAATTTCTCCATCTTTTTGCAATATTGATCCAAGATATCTGAATTTATTGCTTGAAGAGATATCATGTTTGTCAATTTTAATAGTTTAATTAGTTATATTGTTACTTATTTTCTTGATGTGAGTATATCTATGAGAACCAATATGAGATCCCATATTCAAAGAATCCATGCGTACGAGAATACATACCTATAAAAATAACTAAAACAGAAACAAATGCTTCCAACAGATATAGATATAAGAAGCTCAATAGTCAATGCCTTCAAAATTTTTCTACTAGGAAACAAAAAAATTGCCAGACTCAATCCAATTGTTTAGATTTTATCCATTATATATTATAAGATCTGTGTTCATAATTTGAAAACGAAGTTGATCAGTTTGTCAGAAGTTACATATTATACCATCTAACTTATAGAATCTACCTATATTATACAACTTCTAAAATGGTTCTCTATATAATCTCCATGAGATTGCAAAGCAATCAATTACTCTGTGCTTCTTATGCATTTCTCGATCATCCTCAAACAAAATCCAAGAACAGAAATTCACAGTGAATAAATAAATGATTCATCGTTTCCAACAAGATCTGCACAGGAACATGCATAGGGTACAATCATTTCCTAGTGAACAGATGATCAAGCATCAACACAACAGAACAGATATTTTCAAACAAAATAATGTCGCCTTTGGTGCCATCCAAGGGAACAACCCTTGATAAGTAAATTAAAATGTTATATGACACAAGCATGATAAGATCTTTCTGTAATATCCTATAATTTTGACTATGTAATTTAGTATTAATGACAAGGGTATTATGGTCTTTGTATATTTTAATTGTGTGTGTTTAATTGTGACCAATAGCGTGTTTTATTTCAGTTTGAATTAGCGTGTGCATTGGTGAGATTTAATTAGCGGTGTATTTGGGTTGGGTGGTGTGACGCCACACCAAATCGAGAAAAGTTTATATAAACCTAGGCAAGCAAGTGAGGGTTTATATGCTCGTATGTAAAGCTAGTTGAAGAGAAAAGAAAGCGAGCCTCCAAAAGAGAGAAAGAAGAAGAAGAAAGGGAAAAAGAGGTAAAGGAGTTTTACTAAATTGTAATTGTGCAGTGAACTGTTTGGCGTGTCTATGGTTGATACTTCATCTCTGTGTGATGACTTATACTTCCTTAGAAGTGCTTGACAATTTGTTAAAAAATTAGATGATAAGTGTCTTAAGTGGTCGTGTAGAATTTCTAGTTTGAATACTTGTCGGTATTAGTTGAGAAATATGCAAATAAAATTGTATATGGTTATTGAATGCAGAATTCATGTTTGATTCCTTGTTTGTACGATTGAAATGAACTCTGTAAATCTAATTATGATTGTAAGATTAATTGTGATAACTAATTGCGTCTTGTCGATTAATCATGGATGACATACGATTAATCATGAGAGCAAGACAGTGCTCTGGAAAGGAAATCATAGTGGACGATTAATTGTTAGACCACTTTGTGTATATAATTGCCATGACTTTAATGGTGCATAAGTACTCTGCTATTTGATTATCCCTTGAGTATGAGATAATGATGTAAAGCATATAACTGTGATATAATTCTATAGCATCTGTTGTGCTTTATGAATTGTCAAATGAGGCGACTGAGACGACGACGAGGCGACTGAGATGACGACGGGATTCAAGCGCCTGAGACCTCGATGGGATTCTAGGCACTTGGTTCGAAAGCGTTTCATGCGATTGGGTCGAAGGTGCTTGAGGCGACCAGAATATGAGGAGCCACAAGCCTCCAGGGTTTGGGGAGTAGAAGGTGACGAAGAGGTCGAAGTAGGTGTTAATCAGGGAAGGCCGGAAGGGGTTTTCGCATCTATCCAAAGTATGGAGGCTAATCAGGGAAGAGGGGCTACACATGGTTTTATCCCAGAAGAGTCAGCCATTGACGAGGAGGGTGAAGGAGTTCCATCGGAGCATGTTTCGGAGACTTGTGTGGAGTCTGGTCTCCATTCTCAGGTCATCACGAAAGGAAGATCAAGAAGGACATTAAGGGATGTGAAGATTTTCAACAAGATTTTTGTATTCTCCTTCGCAAATCTTTCGAATTGATTGGTGTTGAAAATTTCTGAAAGGAGTAGATGGTTTTTGGAAAACATTGTCTTGAGCGCTAAAGGCGTGAAATGGTTTTGCTCAAGTTTCCAAGGTCTGCGTTTGAGAGAGAAGATTGGTTTCTTGGGGTCGTTTCGTGAAGGAAGTATTTCTTTCGTCCTGGAGCTTAGGGCGAACGCTAGCGGTAAGTACGTTCAGCTTTCGGCATTGTCTCGAGCCAGAAGGAATGCTATTCTTGTATTCCCCAAAGAAAACGATTTAGCAAGATGGAAATACGTTCTCTGGGGATGTGGTCTGTTTCAATCGCTTTCGGGCCCCTTGCTCACGGAATGTATCGAGAAGTCATGGTTCAAGGGCAATCGCACAACTTGTCTATCCCATGTAGAGGGGGAGCCGCCAGCGGTTTATATGCGGCAAGATGGTTATCAAGGTGACAGTCTAAGGAAATATCCATTGCTCTGTTCCTCCACTGGGGAAGTGCCTAATTGGGAGAAAGTGGTGGTGGAAGTTGGGAAGAAGGAGGGCATCGCGTTGTCTTTTATTCCAATTTCTTCTCATGCCATGGTGGTATGTCCAGCGTCTGCAGAAGAGGCCAACGTGTTGATGAAGACGAAGGTTTATCTGGTTTGTGGAATAAAAGTTCAATTTTCTATATGGGAAGCCTCAAGGGGTAACGGTGATGCTATAGGAAGCTTTGGTGGAACGTGGATTATGCTTCTGGGGATCCCAATTCATTTGTGGGCTGAAGCTTCGCTGAAGGTGGTTGGCGAAGTTTGTGGAGGTTTTGGGCAGTTGGGGTCGTTCCGCTCTTCCAGGAAATTTGTAGGAGGTTTCTCTCTCAAGGTTAAGGAGGAATTCCATATGAAGATTCGTCAGTTGATTAATATTTGGGATGGAAATGTGAAGTTCAGGGTTATGGTGCATATATTGAGTGAAGGGCGATCTCTGTCTTTATCGCCGGTGGGTTCGGGAGGCTTTACTTCAGGAAGAAGTCACAATAGCGGTCCTAGTTACAGGGATGCAATGGTCACTAGAATGCCAGGGGTGTCTTGCGACAGGGAGAACAGGTGTTTGGAATCAGGCTTTATTTTGAATTCTCGTGTAGCCAATCAGGTTCGGAATGGTATTAGCCGGAGTGGGAGGGATCAGGATTTATATGGTTGTGGGCCTCGATCAAATGGGCTTAGCAAGCTGCCTGGGATTAGCAGTAGCGGGCGTTACTTTGGATGTTTTAATGAGACACCTGCAGTTGTGGGGGCCTGTTCCCAAGGTGGGCCTGGGCTTTTAGGCCCTCAACCACTTTCTTCATCGAATGAGGGAGAGGGCCCTCACATTTCTTCTTCTGTCCGTGAGGATGGATGCAGCGACTGCTTGGGGGTTCTTGCCGAGGGGGTTAATCGAGAGTCGTCAGCACCGGAAGAGGTCGCCGGCGACTATCAGACTTCTTCTGATGGGGAAGGTGCAATAAATGGCAGAAGTCGCGCCAGTAAGAATGCTCAGCTGAGGCAAACAGAAGTGAAAGAGGCCGTGTCTTCACCTGTATGGGAGGCAAGCAAGGTCTGTCCCAAGCAGTGCGAAGTCAAATTAGCTCAAGAGAGATGGAAGGCGCAGATTGAGCAATGGGTGCGGGAGATCATGGTGAAATATATGCATTCTACAGCTCCACGGCATAGTGATAGCCAGGTAATGCAAGCAGCAACCCTACCTTCTTCTCCCGTTCTTTCTCCAACGAAAATAACAGGAAGTGAAGCTTGTTCTGGGGACGTGGTGACCTATAAAGGGCAGGATTATGGTCGTCATGGTTCTGGTGAGGGGTGACAGGAAGATATGGGCGACGACAATACACTTTTCTCTCTCCAAAAGGTCTACTCTCAAAGGACGAAGATGCATGGGAAGGCTCTTGCTTCATCTCCTTTGGAAGAGATCAACCGGAGGAAGTCCTGGGCAGAGGCAGAGGTCTTAAGAGGTGTTCCAATCATCCCCCTATCTTCGGACCCCCTTATCGTTTCTCCTATTGCTCCTTCTCGGTATGTGCCACACTCTCTTTGTGTTTCGTCAAGCTCTCATAATGTTTCTTTAGCAAGTAAGGATTCTGGCGGTTGTTCTTCTAGGAATGAACATGTATTATCTTCCTTGCCAAAAGCTGTTTTTACCAGGCGCCACAGTAACTTGATTGTAAGTGATGAAATGCCACAACTATTGGGTACTAAAGAGGGGATTTCAGGGGCTGTTAAGGCCCAAAATAATGGGGGGGGAACAAGATGTTAGGAGGAGGGATGGATGTGTGGGGACGGAGTCAGAGATTATGTGGAATAGGGTGACATCTTTCTCAGAGATGGTTCTTGAGGAGGTTGTCCCTCCAAGTGGGGCACCAGTGCCCATTATTATGGCGGTGGAAGATTTCAAAGGAAAGTCTAGGGATAGGGTTTGTCTAGTGATCCATGAAGATGCTATGTTGGAATGTTAGAGGTTTGGGGGGAAGTGACAAGATTCGAGCGGTAAGGGAGATGTGTAATATTAGGAAACCATATGTCGTTGTTTTAGTTGAATCTAAGTTAGAAGAGGTTGATCAGAGAGTCGTTAGAGGGCTGTGGAGTTTAGGAGTGGAGTGGGTATTTCTACCTTCTTCGGGTAGATCTGGCAGGATTGTAGTATTGTGGGATTCTTTGTGCCTTAGTAAGCTTGATAGTTGTTTGGGCACTTTCTCTGTCACTATAGGGTTTGAGTCGTTGCGCGACAACTTTAAGTGGACATTAACTACGGTTTATGGTCCCTGTCGGGCTAAGGGAAGGGAGTTTTTTTGGGAGGAGTTGGACAATCGGAACCCTAGGGATGCCAATCCTTGGCTCGTTGTGGGGGATTTCAACGTGTATAGATTTTCTCATGAGTCAAATAATGGCAAGAATCGAGTCAATAGAAGTATGAGGGATTTCTCAAATTGGATTCAGCAGAGTGAGCTCATTGATTATCCATTGCAGGGTGGGCAATTCACGTGGTCAAATCTCCAAATTCCTCCGCTCTGCTCTAGGTTGGATAGATATCTAGCTTCGGGCTCTTGGGATAATCACTTTATGCCAATTGCCCAATTGGTTATCCCCATACCAGTTTCTGATCATTCTCCTGTATTCTTGTCTAATGAGCCCGTTCTAGCTGGTCCTTCTCCATTTCGTTTTGAAAATATGTGGCTCTCCCATCCGTCTTTTCAGAATCTTATGCTGAGGTGGTGGACGGACGGAAGGAATGTTTCTTTAGGATGGGCTGGCTTTAGGCTTATGGGTTGTCTTCGAGAGGTCAAGAATCAAATTAAGGGGTGGAATAAGGAAACTTTTGGAAGGGTGGAGATTCAGAAAAAGGTGGCTCTGGATGAAATAGTCGAGTTGGATCTTAAGGAAGGAAATGGGGATTGGGGGCCCCAAGATAGGGGAAGAAGATTGGAGATCAAAGCGTCTTTGGAAAGAATTCTGACATATGAAGAAATTCATTGGAGACAGAATTCAAGAATAAGATGGCTAAAGGAGGAAGATGGGAATGCAGCTTTTTCCCATAGAATTGCAAATGGGAGAAGAATAAAAAATACAATCATGAGTCTGGAGGTGGACAGAAGAAGTATTGAGGATAATGAGGACATTGGTCAGGATCTTTGTCATTATTATGCCAAGCTTTATAAGTCGGAGCAAGAATTGTGTTTCAGATTAAAGTAGAGTGATCAATCAAAGGTGTGCGAGGAGATGAAAGAGTAGATTGAAAGAGAGTTTTGTTGGAGGAAATTAAGGAAGCATTATGGGAGATGGAAGGGGATAAGGCTCCCAGGCCCGATGGATTTACAATTGAATTTTTTAAATATAATTGGGAGATTGTCAAAGATGATTTGTTTAAGGTGTTCCAAGAATTCTTCACGAATGGCATTATTCATAAGGCCACAAATGCGACATTCCTTGTTCTAATTCCTAAGAAAGTTGGGGCAATATGGGTCAAGGATTTCAGGCCTATAAGTTTGACCACTAGTGTTTGTAAGATCATAGCAGAGGTTTTGTCGATTAGGCTGAAGAAGGTGTTGCTAGAGATCATTTCATTAAATCAAAGTGCCTTCGTGGAGGGACGCCAAATCATGGATTCTGCATTAATTGCAAATGAATGTGTGGAAAGCCGGAAGAGATCTAGGGAGCCTAGAGTAGTGTGTAAATTGGACATTGAAAGGCGTATGACAAAGTGGAGTGGGCCTTCATAGACTCAGTTTTGAAATGGAAAGGCTTTGGTGAAAGGTGGAGAAGTGGATTCATGGGTGCCTAAAAAATGTCCATTTCTCTATCTTGGTAAATAGAGGGGTGAAAAGATTTTTCCCTTCTTCTAGGGGTATTCGGCAGGGGGATCCACTGCCCCCCTTTTTATTCACTTTGGTAGCTGAGGTTTTGCATAGCTTCTTCATGATCAGTAGAAGTCGAGGTTTGATCAAAGGTTTTAATGTCGGAAGAGATGAGGTAACAATATCCCACCTCCAGTTTGCGGATGATACCTTGATTTTCTTGGAAGCCTCTAAGGACCAAATGATTTAGTTAAAGAGCATATTGCATACTTTTCATATGATTTCAGGTCTGAAAGTTAATTGGGAGAAGAGCTCCATTGTAGATTTGAACTTGGCAGAGGATGAGTCTTTATCTCTTAGTCGAATCTTAGGGTGTCAGGTGGGTCGATGGCCGATGTCGTATCTTGGTCTCCCTCTTAGTGCATCCCCTCGTAATGTCAGTTTTTGAGAGCCAGTCATTGAGAGAGTGGAGAAGAGACTAGCGCTTTGGAAGAGGAATTATTTGTCTTTGGGGGGAAGGATAATCCTAATCAAGGCTGTGCTTGCTAATCTTCCGGTTTATTTTATGTCCTTGTTTAGGATGCCTAGAAGAGTTGTGGCCATCATTGAGAAAGCCCAAAGGGACTTTCTTTGGGAGGGTGGGGTAAAAAGGAAGATTCATTTAGTAAGGTGGGATAAGGTGTGTTTGGCAAAGGAAAAGGGTGGTATTGGGGTGAGTATGATAACCCATCGAAATTCCTCTCTTCTAACAAAATGGTTGCAGCATTTCAACACAGAAAAGAAAAGGTTGTGGCGCCAAATGATTACAAGTAAATATGGAAGTGATGATAATGGATGATTCATTAACTTTAGGGCACAACCTCCAAGAAACTACCCGTGGAAGGCCAATATGAAAATCGCACCTTTGTTTTATCCTCATATTAGGATGAGTATTGAATCTGGCTTATCGACTCGACTTTGGCATGATTTATGGTGGGGCAATCAGCCATTATCCATCCAGTTTCCTCGATTATTCTCCCTTGCTCTCCTTCCTTTTGCTTCTGTGGCTGATACTCTACACTGGTCTCCTTCTGGCTCTTCTTGGAATCTTCCATTTCGGAGGAATCTTCGTCCTCCTGAATTGGAAGAGATATCTTCGCTCATTGACAGCCTAAAGGATGTGCTTCTTGATCCCCTAGGTTCTGATAAGGTATCTTGGTCCCTTTCATCCAATAGAATGTTTTCCTGCAAATCCTTTTTCAACTCCGTTGTACAGGTTTCCTCAATTCCTTTGGCATCCTTTTCGTCTCTTCAACTATGGAAGCCTAAGATCCCTCTTAAGATTAAGGCCTTCCTATGGACTGCCATCTTATACAGGATAAATACGGCTGATCTAATCCAAAGAAGATGGAAAAGGAATACCTTATCCCCGCATGTTTGCGTTATGTGTATGGAGTCTGGAGAGAGCATTGATCATCTATTTGTCCATTGTCGTTTTGCCACTATTATTTGGATACGATTGTTTGAGATGATAGGGGTCTCTTGGGTGATACCAGATACCTAAGGCTTGGTTCAAGCAGTGGTGAGTTAAGGGCTTGGGGAAGAGGGGCAAATTGCTGTATGATACGTTATTCCATGCAGTCGCTTGGTTCATATGGTTGGAACGGAACAATAGGATTTTCAGGGACACACGGTTATCGGTTGACCAAGTATTTGATTCCATAGTGATGGTTGTAGCATCGTGGGCTTCGGTTCTTCCTGAATTCCGGGGGTTATGGCCTACAGAAATTGTGAAGGACTGGAAAAAATGGTGTTTCTCGTCTATTTTTGAGGATGGAATGATGAGAGGAGAGGCCCCACACATGATTTAGGAGACTGGAAGTGAGTTATGCTTATGATCCGAAGTTGAATGGCTTGTTCAGCTTTGGATTAAGGTCTCTTAGGGGGGCCACTTGTGGATATCCGTTGTACTATGGAGTGTCATAGTATTTGTTGTTGTTTTTTGTGTTTTTGGGGCTAATGGGGATTGTAAGGTTTTTGTAGAGAGCTTTTTGTGCTTCTGATTGTATACTTGTTACTATTCACTTTTTCACACACACACACACACACACACATATATACACACATCTACATTATTCATCAAAAAAAAAATTGTCAAATGATAATTATGTTGATGATTAATTAGAATGAAATGATAACTGCCTAGTGGTCATGCATGATATTGCATCACCTAATGTAATGGGGTTTTCGGAGTGACCTAATAGGGTGCATGGCACTATCTAGGGTGTCACGATGTGACTCTCAATGGGTAGTAACCCGTGTTGCTCTGGAAAATAGTGGGGGAAGAGAAAAAGTACCCCTGGGGTTAAAAGTCTCCTAAACCCTGTAAGTGGTCACACAGGATGTGGTTGAGGAGTGCTCCCACAACCTCCAGCTGACCATAGTCAATTTGGTTGTATAATCAGTCCCAAACCACCGTCGACGGAAGGTAAGGTGACTGACTTCTCTGTGAGGTCCTACACTACCGCTTAATCGGAAGGAGCATGGACTGTACACGAGGGGTAGAGGAAAGACCTCCGCTTGCTCCATCATGTCAAACATGGACAGTATGTGCATAGGAAGCATGTCATACATGCATTGCATATCTAATTGAGATGTGTATCTTATCATAACTGTTATTCACGATACTCAGCATGATTTGGTGAAATGTGATGAGATATCTTGAATGCATTACATAATCATTATACCTGATTGTATTGGTTGCATGATTGTGATTTAGTGGGATTTCCTTACTGGGCTGTAAGCTCATGATCCCATTTTAAAATTTCAGGTTAAATATTGGCTGGCTTTTACCAGTATAACCGGGGAGAGAGAGAGTGAGGACCAAAGGAAAACCTTGTAAATTTATGTATATGAGTCTTTTACATTTCCTGTATTGTAAATATTGTAAAAATAGTACATGTTATTTTGTCTTTGGTGCACAACTAGTCTCTATGTTCCTCTGTATTATATTTCTATGTACTCCAATGGCTAGTTGTCTCAATGTGGGAAAGTCAGTACCTATCAAGATAGCATGGTGATTGTTGTATCCCTCATTAGCTTTAATTAATGAAAGAGGATGTGACACTTTCGTCACACAAGACACCGACTTCACTATATACTATTGGGCATCTACAGAATAAAATATTAGCAAGGCCTGATCGATTATCTTCCAGTTTTTGCGGTGTTCAATAATTATGATGATGTAATTATGTAAATCAACAAATAAAAAAATAAAAAGTAAATGAGATATAAAGAACATTATGCCATCAACATTCACCAGAAGTGCCAATTTTACGGTTACAGCTACATTATCTGAACCTATATACCACAGAAAAATCAGTGCCTGAGTACCATTGCATCCAGAGCAAATTGCTACTCAATGGTGCCATAAATTTCACTAAACCAGCCAGATCTAAGGTACCACCATGAGAAGAAAAAGATAGAAACTTGTTATAGTCACAGAAATGGGAAAGCTAGATAACTAACGAAAATAACAGAACTTACATCTTTTTTTTTCTAAATTAACTTAAGATCAACAGATCACAGGAACCTTACATTGAACATGTAAAAAAACAAATATAAATTTAATACCAATGACACTGATAATAAAATAAAACTATTTTAAACATAACATAGAATAGGTATTACCAGTAAGAATTGCCTGGTCAACACGTAGTTGGTTACTTAGCATCTCAATCATTTTCATATCTGCAGGAACTTTGCATCCCACTGTTCAACAAGAAGATAAAACACCAAAGGAACTCAATCCTCAGCTAAATGCAACCTTCACATCAATAAAAGTCACATTTCTGCAAGTTACAAGTGACCAGCATACCTCCAACTTCTACAATATCCCCAGGCACGAGCTCAGTTGCTGGTAGAATTGAGAAGCAACCTGCAAGAAATGGTTTTAGTTCTTAATTTACCATTTGAGAGGGGAGAGAGATGGCACCATCACCATGACCATGCACTGCATATCCAGCTATCATGGTACTCCATTATACTATACCGCACTCCTTTCCAACATGTTATCAAAAAATCCCCAAACCTCATGAACTTATGAAGGTCTCCATCCTTAGTGTAGATGCCAGTTAAAGAAGTGAACATAATAATCCTTCCTTAAAACCATGCGTAATGTGGTTACAATGGGTTTCCCCTTTTAAAAACTCCTAAGATATTGGTTTTACAAACAGAATATGTTTGTCATCTTTAAAGCATAGTAATTATCAAATACTCAAACGCAAACTGATTGAAGTGGCAGATTCAATCCATCTAAACCTCCATTTGAAAGGCTTTAGGGTGAATTCAATGCTCTTTAGGATTAGGACATCTGTATCTCATCTATAGCTGTCTAAACCAAAGTAATACCTTGTCCTAAAGAGAGAGAATTCCTGCCCCACATGGTCAACCTTTATCCAATTTTTATATGATACATCACAAAAATTCTGATTGCAAAGGCTGTTCCCCAGGGTAGACCCAAGCATCAATTGATAATCTAAATAATTTTTTGTTGTGTACGAGAAAGACATTAGATATGCAGGATATTTCTTTCCAAATGGCATCTACATTGAGAAAAAACAATGGAATGTGAAAAGGAGTCAAAAGGAAGTACTTATGGGCTAGTGGGTTTTGCTGAATGATCTACCACGTGTGATATTTATCACCAAGTTTCTAACTCCATTGTCACACTAGGCTACAAAACACACGCACAAACATGCACATTGCACACACATACAATATATATATATATATATATATATATATATATATATATGATTGTGTGTGTGTGTGTGTGTTACATCAAATGGGAAAGAAAACTAGAAAATAGCTCTTCTAGTTCAAAGGTACTAAACCATAAATAGGAAAATAACCGGAAGGATAGAAAAATGTGGCAAAATAATTTTCACTAATGCAGAAATACTAAACAACAAACAGGGAAATGAAAGAAAGGAATTGAAGTAAATCCAAACGACCTTTGCTAGAAAAAAGAGTAGTAAACCCATAAACAAGCAACTTCATTTTTTACTTAGTTGAATGCATTAATATTAACCAGTTTACGAGTTTAGATCGAAACTCAAACTAACAGCTGTCAACATTTAGCAATGGGAAACAGAAATTCCTACACTTTCTCAATGAAAATTAAGGCTACCTGGTCTTCACGAGAGGAAAGAGAGTATCCAAATACTTTCTCAATCGTGGTTCCTTGGGATGCAACAAAGCCTGCAGAGGCTTTATCAAGTGTTCTTCCATACGATAGCTTTGTGGGTAAAAGGAAATATAAGATCTATAAGGAAAGGACAACCAAGGATCAGACAATTACTGATTTAACTTTGAATGTGGTGGCCTCGTATGCATTTCACCCAAACTTAAAAGATTGACAATTTATGATGTATGCAAAGTTCGGATTACAATATAATTTACTCCCCTTTCCCTTGCAACTTTGGAGTGCATAGTGCAAGCCCCCCCATGAGGAAGCCATCACGCTTAAGTTTGATCGTTATTCATTGGGAAATATAGGTTCCCAGGAGTCAAGAGGTATTTCAGGACCATCTATTGCACATTCTTAAGGCTATTAGGAATTGAAATCCTATCAATGTTGAGACATGCATGTTGTTGACTGGGATAAGAGAGGCAAGATCTCATGGTTTCAAGATGTTAAGGTAGACGGTGACATCTCTACAATCAACTCGTGGTTTCCAAATTTTTTATTTGTACATTTAGGCTCACCCACCTTGTCAGTCCAGCATTATCATTGGCCAATGAGTCAAACACTCTACTTTCTCATGTTCCCAAATCAACCAACAATTTGCCAGACAAGCTAGATAAGGAAGAAATTATGAGAAAGACTATATTTTCAAAGCACCCCAAAAAGGAGATTTTGTATGAGAGGTTATAATCCAGTTATGTATGGCATTTTCTATTTTATTTTCCTTTCTTGTCTTCCATACTTCTCTTTTATTTTATTACATTCTTGTCTTTCATATTTCATTACATTCTTCATCTAATAAAAGCCTTTATTGTGTCAGATTTTGGGTCAATGAGAGTTGGGCATTTTATAAATTCTTCCTCTAAAAAAAGTTTCATTATTCATCCAAAATCAAGGGTCAAGATTGTAAAGGTGTCTTTAAGCTATTTTATTCACATAGCAATTCAGAGATGGATCCATTTAAATGATAACCTTAAAATTACTAATAAAATCCAGCCACTTAGACCATTTGAATTTCATCAAAATCCAAGTCCAACTTGTCAAAAAACTACACAATGACCAAGTGGAGCTGCTCCGTCGAGCTCCCAACTCCAAAAATTTACCAGCTTCACTCTTCTAGATGACCCAACCTGAAGCAAAGAGAATAATCTCCAGAGTACGTTTACTTATGAGTTGAAGACAATGTAACATAAAAGCACTGAAAAGATCTCTTCGTGTCTATAGGAATAATTCAGTTCACACCAAAAAATAATCAAATAATCTTGTCTACATCTCTACGAACCCCAACAGTTCTAAATACAGGATAAATTGATTTAGTACGGAGAAAACATATTCAGATGAAACACTAACGGCTATATCCAATATAAAAAACCCTCCACTTCATTGTACCAGTTCCCCTAAACAGACAAGACTAGTGATCTTATCCCTAAGAAACCAAAAATACAAATTAGTTAACAAATGAACTTACACAACCAAGATATCAGAGTTTTGGTCAGCTCTCAAAACATGTCTTGTCTAGTCCACTTGAAAATGGCAGAGAAAAGTAATTTTTCATTCTCATTTGCTTGCTTCAAAAATATTTCTGAATATGGGGCTAGAAAATCTCTCTGTCTTCCAAAATAAAGATCCACAAAATATATATATATATATATATATATATATATTCCACTAGAACCAATGCGTAAAGTCAAAGAGATGCCTCTCAGTTTTAACACATCACATTAAGCATTTTTCATCTTTGATTCTTATATCAGTTCAACCTTAGAAACCAAGGTTTTCTATTTCAATTTCACCTAGGGCGCAAATCGAAATTTCAACCGATTCGTTGAAAAATTCAAAAAACACAAATTCAATCGGTTGAAAAAAATTCTAAAAACACAAATTTGACCTTTTTTTGGATTTTGAGGAAATTTTGCCATATCGAGCAAAATCTCGATTCGTGCCACCCAAAAAAAAATTTAAAACTCTATCCTTTCCTCCTGTTTGACCCAATTCACTTGGCACGCCACTACTTTCATTAGCGTGCTGCTAAAAATCGTCAAAGATGCAACCTGGTGATTTTTCCCCTGCAAAACGTGCTGTGGGGGGTGCAAAAGGGGAAATTTCGGGACAGAAAACTATGTTAGTAACCACTTGATAGACTGAATTTCTGTTTTCTTTGATTTTTCAAATAATGTGGTCATTTTAGCTAATATGTCCAAGTAAAACAATTTATAATTTAACAATGAAAAAACACATGTTTATAATATCTGCCAACCATATCATATCATCAAAGTACAAATCACACATTCATGGCAATTTGCCGAAAAGATTTCTTACCATTCCGCAAAACAGTTGCAACATCAGCCTGGTATGCTCGTAGTTCCTACAATTCGAACAATAGAATAGAATGAGCTGGACAAATTGCACATATTCTCCAATATTTCTCCTATTAAATAAACTGAAAGAATTTGAGGGCACAAGTGTACTTAAGTAGGCCGATATAAAAGAAATTTTATTAGCCATAAATAATTGCATTCATAAAGCCTCTTAATGGTTTAAAATTTTGGTAATCCAAAGTGTAAGATTCCATTTATTAGTGCCTCAATGAGACATCAGCATCTACTTTGTAATAATATACTCATTAACACATATAATAACTGCTTTTGTAAGTTCAATATACTACATCTTGTTAGATATTTACTAATGAAAATTAATCACTAATGTTTAACATGCTAGAGCACCAATCCAGTTTTGAGCAACAATATTAGAGATACCTTAAGTAGGCAATGACTCACCTGACAAACATAAATAGGTATTAATAATTTACTAAAAAGGCAAAGCCCAAGAGTACTTCAATATTTCAAATAGGAAAAATATGTTTCTTCAGATATTTGTCACCATGCCATCTTGAAAGATTGTCCCCTCTCTTCTTATTCCCTTTTTTTTTTTTTAATAATAATAATCAAAAGACGAGGAGGGGAGGCAACTGATAGTAATTCCAACTTGATAGCTGAGATCACCATATGTAGGTCCTAGATATTTTCCACTATATTATCTTAGTTTTCGTTGAATGAATATAGTATGGGTATATGTTCTTAACCTGTTTTCGTTAAAATGATTTCTTTATTAAACAAGGAAAATCTTAAATTCTGAATTAAGCATAGTTATTATTTACCAAGTTAAGTTCCAAAGTGAGTATGGTTATTTCTTACCAATTTAAGATGCTCATTAAACATCTTACATATATTCTCAAATACGAATCTGATGGGAACGTAGAAACTAGAAGAAAAGCAAAACAAAACTGAAGGGTTCAGTAGGTGGAGAAAAAATTTGCTTTCCTCATTTACAAAAGTTCATGATTTATCAAAACTAAGTGAAGAAAAATTAGTGTAGTGTCCTTGTAGAGGCAGCAAGAGTATTTTGTACTGTAAGGTACTAGACAGTTTTATTTGTGTGAATGCAATAAGAGAAAATTCAAAACTTAAATATTATTCTCACTTAGGTATTAAACTTATTATCCTTATAGTTTGATTGCTTTAGTCATAACTCAGGCTCAAGAATAAAAATAAGAATAGCACTAATGAATCCAGATCATGAAAAGTTATCTCTCTTTTCAGTTCTTTGCTTCCCTCCACTTTACTTCATTTGTAACCAAGTTGGATTACAAAAGCCTACATTTATGATTTATCTCTTCTCATACTTCTAGCTTACTAAATTGCAGCAGATCTGCTGATAAGGATTCCAAAGTTTTGGCTAGTAAATTAAGGAAATAACTTCAAATTTTCATTTTCTGAGAATCCAGCAAATAGAAGTATGCGATGGGAATTTAAAGATTATTGCTACAAACAATACTATATAGGGAAAATAAATAAAAAAATAATCTTCACAAAAACTTTATTGTTAGTGAGCATAGACTCAAAAATGGGAACAAGAGAATCAAAACAATAACAATACATACTGAAAACCTAGATGAAATAAATTAACAATTACGTAACAAGGCCAGCGCACCTTTGTTTGACATACTTATATGGTAACCAGAAATTAGAAAAGATAATGTACCTCGATAGCCTTTTCAGCATTTGTTTCTGTAATAACTCCAACTGCAGCATTTGCCGCCAAGATCATTAAGATTACCTGTGCATGAAATAAAACCAATAAACAGAACAAGATCGCACAGATCAAAAGCCAAAGAGAATAACCACAGATCAAAAGCCAAAAATGGTGACCATTCAAAGAAAACAGATACTTCAAGCACAAAAGACATGATAAATGAAAAGGAATACCCCAAGAGACACCGTTAAAATAAAAACTAATTGGCTTGGAACATATAATCGAAACCTAATTCAACACAGGTGTTTAAATATCAACCCCCTAGAAACCAAGACATGTTGGACTGTTTCTTGGATCGGACCATTACCAAGAGTTTTAGTGTTCATGGCCTATGTTTCTAGAAAAAGACTATGACTGTCCCTCCTATGAGAGAGGAGGGTGGGAGACAAACCCTTGATTATTTGAAGGGTGTCTACCTTAATATGTTGCATGTTTTTCTATTAATGAAATTTTCAGTTACTCATCAGGAAAAAAAAAGGAAAGAAAAAGACTACGACCATCGATCGGCTTACATTAGAGGGATCATACCCATAATCAAGTTTGTCTCATAGAATAGACTAGAGGAGGATTTCAACCAGTTGATCACCAAGAACTCCTATTTAGAAGCTGGCTTCTCCATCACATCATGTTCCTTCAAAATCCAATCAATTTCACACCATCCAGCAAAGGTCTAAGACACATCCTCCTTGTGTGCATGCAAGTAGAATCTTCCGACAGCTTTCTCAATGCCTTCCTCCTCATCAAACACCCTATCTAGTATCTACCACCAAATTTCCAAATAAATTTTACTCCACTGCAAGCATTATCCATCAAAAAATAATAATAACAAGGTGCTTTTTGTCCCCTATCTTTAGCCACAGCACTATTGTCCCCCAGTTAATCTCTTCTTCTTATTTTTTTTTTTTTTGGATAAGTGATGAAATCTTATTCAATAAAAGCGGTGAAAGATACAAAGAGAGAGAAAACAGCAACTAAAGAGAAAGAAAAGTGCCCCAGTTAATCTCTTCTAGATGTTCCATCTTTAGAATTTTTCTTCCACCTACAGTATTGATTGTATTTGTAATTCACACCTTTCTTCATTGCTGCCAGGTCCTTTGTTCTCTTCAACTTTAGCTCAACCCTCCCAAACACTGACCAATTCCATACATCAACAGCAAATTTCAAGGATTTCAACCTTTAAACAAAAATGACTATGAGTCCTTGAAAATTCATTTTACCAACCAAAAAAAAAATGTTCTTGAAATCCACTTCCTAACCACCATTCCCCCACGACCTTCAACAAAAAGGATGTATCATGTATCCTCCAACCACATTTTTCAAATCTAAAGGTTTATGGACTTTTAAATTCATCTTGACAATCCAAGAAGATACGGACATGGTGTAAATTGATTTTCAATAGCATTGATACTTCAATGCCGAAAAATGGTCCTCTCACCTACACGACACCAGAAACTATCTAATATGGCGGAGAATGTTATTCTTGACTGTATATCAAGTAAAATCTGAAAACTGTTAGGACACATCAGCTAGCACATTCCTATTAATGAAATCGAAGAAATTTGGCCAATACCAGAATATTTACAACTATTTGAACACGGCTTAATGGTTCTGTTCAGTTCAAGGGAGTCGCCACCATCCAATGGTCTAATCAAGTATGGATGTGAACACTTCTGAATTGATCAATTAAAATTAAAAAACCGGTCTAACCAGACATTTGGATCAGGGAATGTGTCAAATGATTGAGAATGTATTAGGGACAAAACAACCTTTGATTTGGTAAACAGGATATCTTATCCAAATGTTATCCTTTTTAAAAAATTGATTAAATAATTATGTACAATTAATTCTAAAATTCCTATACTCCAAAAACCTGCCGATTTCAAATAAGAAAGCTTCTAATTTTCTAAGAATTTCTGTAAATATAATATTCCTAAAAATTTTACAACATCTAAAATTTTCTAAAGAACTTGGCAAGTTTCTAAACAGCCCTAAAGTTCCAGACTTACAAGATTCCCAAAAAAATTTTAAATTCTCAAAACTTTAAGAAAATTTCAAAATCTTGGAGATCCTAATCTTTTTAAAGTTCCCTAAAATTTTAAAATCCCAAATCCTTCAAATTTCTTAAAATTTACAGGTTTCAAAGATTTTGAAATATCTAAAATTAATACGACTAATCGACTCCAAAGAAGATGGAAATCGATGGCACTATCACCTCAAGTGTACATTATGTGCATGCGGGAAGGAGAGAGCATTGATCACCTATTTGTGCAGTGTCCGCTCGTTACTGATATATGGATGCGACTTTTTCAGTTGATAGGGGTGTCATGAGTGCTTCTAGAGTCTCTGGGAGCATGATTCACTCAGTGGAGGATTAGGGGCTTTGGAAGGGGGGGTATCATCATTTATAGCCTCCTATTTCACGCAGTAGTATGGCATGTCTGGCTGGAGCAGAACTATAGGATCTTTTAGGACGTGAGCAGATCAATGGATCGGGTGTTCAATACCATTATGGTTACGGTCGCATCATTGGCATCAGTTATTCCTAAGTTCCATGGGATTGCCTTGTCAAAGATACTGGGCGTATGCCGTAGGTGGTACCAATTGGATCCTGCGTCAAGGGGACTATTGCCAAGCCGTTTGGATTCACTTTAGGATGGATATTGTTTTCCTCCTTTATTTCTTTTTATTCTATGTGTAGTGGATCTGGTTTGTGGCGGAACTGCTTGTTCCGTCACTTTCCTTGGTCATCATAGAGGAGGATTTGGGGTCGGCAGTAGCTTTGTATAGTAGTATCGTTGGTTTGCATACTGTCCACAGGCATACTTGTACATTTTCACTATTTTATCAATACATATCATATACCATTACTCATCAAAAAAAAAATTAATGAATTTACAAATTTATGAATACTAAAATAACATGAGCCTTAACATCTCCTTGAATGGTGCAAAAAGATAAATCAAGATCAACCACATTTTATAAAAAAATGGTACTGCTAGATCCATTTTAACAAAAAAGAAGCATGAAAGCACTCAATAGAACAAAATATGAAGTTCACAAATTTAAGCTATCAATTCATATTGTAATAACATAGAACAAATGGATTATTATAGATTTTCAATGGGGGGTAAAAAGAGAAATATAATATTAATTGTTCCTATAAAAAATCATGGAGTCCATGGGTTCAACCAAAATAACCATAACATAGATGAATTATAAAGGAATTCAAGGGAAAAAAACCATGAAATGGATAAACTTATAGAGAAATTCAAGGGGAAAATGGCATTTATTTCTCTGCTCTCTGCTAAAACCATGACACCCACAGATTCAATCAAACCACATAGAGCAAATAAGTTCCCTGTTTCTTCAGTAACAAGGGCACTATGAAAGGCATGCAGTAGTAGAGTCGGCAATTTTTGAACCGACACATCAACCCGCCTAAACCCAACCCAAATAAATGGGTTCGCGTTGACATGTTTATTAATTGGATTGGGTTTTGGGTTGAGGTTTTCCCAACCCGTTTGGAGACGGGTCAAACCGAACCAAACCCATCAACCCATTGAATACCCGACAATATATTAATGTTTTTCTTTTTTGTATAAGCATTATAAACCATTAATCAAACTAACATGTAAACAGAAACCTAAAAAAAATTAGTGAATTAGTTTGAAAAGTGAAAACAAAGAAAGGAGAATAGAAGCTTCATTTGTGGTCTGTTTTCAACTTTTATTCAACACGTGAGTAGATTTGCACCTTCTTCAACTCCCACATTTTCACTTTTCAAATTTCAATCAGTTGGCTAAACGAGTTGAACCTAACCCAACCCATTTAAGGCTCAACCCGTTTACAACCCGCTCAAACCCAACCTGACCCATTGCCACCTCTGCAGCAGTAGTAAGATAGATTTGCTTACCTAATTTGAAACAAAATTGATCGTTGACAGAGAACCAAAGAGCCAGGGGCAAAGAAAGAGTCAAAGAGCTAAGCCTCAACGGAAGTATCAAGGAGCACTCGATAGAGCGATTGAGTGACAAAGCGCAACTAAGAGAGCTAGTGAAAGAGAGTCACCATTGAGATAGAGAGTGCCCAAGAGAGGGCTGATTGAGAGAGAGACTAAGAGATTGAGAAAAAGAGAGCAAACAAAGGACTGAGCAAATGAGAGAATTCCTGAGAGAAACTACGTTTGAGAAAGTAGTGAGAGAGAAAGAAACCAAGTCAGACTCGACAAGACAGAGAGACAAGAATCCTAAGCGAAGAAGAGAAATACCAAGAGAGAATGTGACCATCCCCCAAGACTTTTTAGGGCATTAGAAACTTCCTAAATGCTCAAAAAGATACCCATTCAATATGGAAAGGCCCCTTTCTACGAGAGGATTTATTCTCATTTCAGAGACTTTGGAGGTTTTTGGAAAACATTCCAAAACCTCCAAAAAGTTAAGAAAACTTTGTGATATTGTTTTCAAGGTTTCTAAAATCATTCTAGGATTCATTTTCATATTATTTTAGGATTTTTTGAGCCAAAAATGGAAACTTTTGGTTTGACTGGTTGTTCATTTGAACAAATAGTCTTGGGGTATATTTCATAACTCCGATAAAATGCCACATTTGATATTTTAAAAGGTGTAAGGGTTCAAATGAAAATTTCGATTTTCAAAATTCCCCTACTTCTAACTTTTATTTCAATTTTACCCCTTTTCTATTTTTACACTTTCAACCATCTAGAATCTCAAAATTATGGCTCTAACATCAGCCACAAGTTGTTTTTTTTTCTTTAAACCATGCCCTACAATACAAAACAGGACCTATCTCAGCCTTCTAATGCCTTCCTACTCTCCCCATATATCATGGAGACACAAAAATATACATCAGCCTACACACTTTATAATATCAGATTCCCACTACAGCATCAAGCTTTTTTTTATGAATAATAATGGTAGAATTACATATATAAATGAAGAATCAGAAAGAACAAAAGTACACAGGTGGATAGAAATTTTAGCAAAGAAAAGTATGAGTAAAAAGTAAACCAAAACAGAGCACAACAATTACAGCACTGATCTACAACATATAGCATCTCTTTAGTGGGAATGCCAAAGAAGTACCACTCTCCTACCGATCCTCCATTTGGGAATCTATCTGGAATTGGTTCATAGGTAATGGAGATATGCAACTCATGCGCCAAGTGAAAAGCCAACCAGACTAAAAGAATACAAATGCAAACATGGAGATAAAAAAGATGTTAGCCCACAAACTTGACTGCAATGCAGCCAAAATATATTCTCTGATAAAATTTAATCTTCTCCAAATCAGTTTAGCCATCTATATAAATCTAGAAATATGACTGTCTCAAGAACATATCTTCTACAAATAAGCTTAGCCACAGATTAAAAAATTGTCATCAGCACCTTAAAGAAGATTCCAGAAATTGTATTGACCATCCTTCATGTTCCTATGAATACATTTAAAGAAAAGCAAGAAACAATATTTTGAACAGACAAAGGTTTGTCTCTTACAAACACGTCTTCAACAAATCAACCTATCCAAGCATCTTAAGCAAAAATTTTAATGATAATAAACACAGTACTATCTTACAGAAGGTTCCAGAAATGCTGCTAGTCCTGTCTCTCCATCAATCAAAGCCAAAAGGAACGAAACAATGGCAGATACAATCAGTATCTTGACAAGCAAGTCATCAAACTGCTTCAAAACCAACATCCAGAATGGAGTACCTGCATGTATCAGAAGGAAGGGATTGAGAAAAAAATCATTAAATTGCCAATAGTAAGAAAAAGTGATGAGTTAATTTTCTATAGGAATACTTCCACTCACCAAAATAGCTTGAGAAAAAGGTTCATGAAGAAACATATGAAGTAAACTTTAGATGCCCTAACAACAGCAAAAATATACAGCACATCAAACATCAAACAAATACGCTACATACAGTCAAAAATCAAGTGTCCTCCACCACTTGTAACTGTCTAAAAAGGCTTCCTAAACAGGCAATCCTCTACATACAAACGAAAACCAAATGTGGCACCTTAGTCCTTACTCCACCATTGTGTAAGCCAAGAGCCCACACCAGTTCCTCTTTAGGCCCACTGCGTTCACACTGTTATTGAACCACAGGACAATAGAACAGGTTTTCCTCTCGTGAATCTAAATCATCTTCCCCAAATCCTCTATCCATTGGATCTAAGGGCCCCTGGTAGCCTTTAATCATTCGGGTTCTGCAAGTTCTCAAAGTTTTAGATTTGACACCCCTCGCACAAGTCACTCAATTATCTTCACATGCCTAACATCTTACCTTGTTAGGCTAGGTTTAGGAACACTTCCTCTACTTTCTATGTAACAGAAAAAATTAGGGATATCTTAAGCTTTGATACAAAGTTTGACTGACAAAAGATGAATCAATAAGAATAAAAACTGATGTTTGAAAGATATGAAAAGAAAGCAAAAGTGAGAACTGGCTTGCAAATCTGTTGGATTGCGCAGCCAGAAATAAGAAAAAAAACTTCTTTCTTCTGTGTCAGACTTGAATAGAGATAAAGCTGATGGTATTCCCCCAAAATGGTCAATTATATACCCCACAAACCTTAGGATGGTTAAGTTATACTACAAGCACTAATCAACCAACTAATTGGCAGATAGGCCGGTCAAGAGGGAGCAGATAATATGAAACTCCTATTCAGGTATACCTCCTCCAACGGTGGTTCAGGACCTACCTTATGAAACTCTACTATTGTGCCCTGTCATTGTGTGTCGACTGTCTGTTCCTTCGCTAGGGAATATGAATTAGCAACCAGTCATATTTTCTTCTCTTCGCACATATTGTATTATTGTATATTCTTACATCTTACTATAGTTCTTCATGAACCATAGAAAATAACTGAACAAATAAATTTTAGAAACAATATTTTTTAAACCATAATAAGGTAAATTGGCTTTGACGATTTACACAAAAAAAAAAGACCCAAAAAAAAAAGGCTTTAACATTGGAAGCAATAATATTTGCCGACGTCAAGGTCTAAGGACTATTCTAAAAAAAAAACTGCTACAACTCCGATAATGATTTCCAATAATCTGATGTAAACATTTAATATAATCAAATACAACATAGGTCACAAAGTGAAGTGAATGTATGCATATAGATGTTTCACATTGCAAATATCTTCACAATCTCAACTAAAACTTTTAACATGAAGAATAAATTGGCAATCAGAACTAGAAAATAAAGTAAAAACATATTCTTCTTTACATGATGAAGTCACTAAAAGAATTTCTCCCTTTAAAGAAATAAATAAGAATACTTTCACCACTATCGGTAATCATAAATGAATATGCTTGCATGAATTAGAAACAACCGTCTACGAGACAAACAGTGCTTAAAAATGGGGACGTGGAAGAAAAAAAATTTTTTTTTAAGAAGAGATAGAAAAGAAAGCATCTCCGCATACTTACTTCCCTCCTGAGGCAGCACTGTAGACCATATGCAAAGCGTGCAAGTCAAAGAAGGGGGGGTAGGGGAGGAAGAGAGAGAACCATGTCAGAAACTCCATGATTCAAATTAAGTGTATTGCATATTCAATTAAATTGCAATAGAATCTAATATAAATATTTATGAAGATGACATTAAAAAAGGTTTCCTTTCTATCAAAGCAAAAGGCTCCATGCAGAAATATCTTTTCCAGAAAATTTGTATTTTTGAATATCCAGCACAATTCATTTTATCTTTTCGTTTTACTAGATATTTTATCACTTTTCTTTCACTATTTTGCTCTATATGTCTTTTCTTTCTATCCCAACATCCTTTCAAGAAGCTCCCTCTTGTCTCAATTAACAAAAGGCTATGGCAGATAATATCCCTGAACTTTATTCAAGAAAAATTTAGCAACATACTCATCCTTATTTCTGACAACTAATTCTGCGTTGATGATGGCTCAATATGTTCAAGTACCCTCTTGATGGTAAAGTTCATCATTCCAAGGCATATTTAGTATCCAACTAAAGAAAACAATCAATCTATAACATTCTTCAAGGTGAGGCTTACAAGTTCAGCAAAGTATTTATTTCACATGGGCTTCATTGATGCCATGCAAATCAATATCTTGCCTATTAGAATGTCTTTTAGCACAAAATGCCCAAAATGTATTGTTGTGGCTGACTGCAATAGCTAACTGATAGAAAACAAAATATTAAATGAGGGGAACACTTCTACATCAAATAACTAGGATTACTGAGGCTAGAGCAGATTCAGAGGAAGTTCTTACAGGAGGGACCAGGAGGAGAAGCAAAGTACCACCTGGTAAGGTGGATTAATGTGTGCAAACTAAAGGAAGAGGGAGGACTTGGTCTTAGACCCTTGCCCTATAATAAGAAAATTTTTCCATGTTTTATGCTAGTATAAAGGATTTATGAATCATGATATTGCATTGGGCAAGGCTTCAAGGGATTTTGAGAATAAGAATTGAGGAGAATAATAACAGAAGCTTAAAAGAGGGAAAGTGAATTAGTTCTTGACCTTAGGGACTTAAATCCCACGATTCACACATTTTTCAAATGCCTGACTCTATAGGGCTCCCACTTTATGCTTTGTGGCTAACATTATGTCTACGGCTTGTTGCTACATTAAGAAACTAGTTGCTCTCAAAATTTATAACATTAACAGTTCATAAACATATGCTATTCAAGCACAAACAAAAAGGAAAGCCTTAGTTGCAATAGCTTCTTGCCCCAGTTACTTTTGCACTATTTTTTCCCCTGATCATTGAAAAAAGCTCCATACAATGTTTCATTTGATAGCTCAACTCTTGAAGCTTGCAAAGTTCATGGATAAAACTTACAATAGTTTTATGAAAATTGCAATTTTTCCTCGTTATTCCCTTCTGCTAATTTTCTTATTATACGTTTATGAATGTACGGTGCACACTCCCAATGCATGTTTTGCAGCATATACCAGAAGTTTCTGTGAAGGAAAATTCCTTTAATGGTGCCTTGGTGTTTAAAAACATTATTGCATGCATGCGGAAGATTTCCTCAAGTACTTAGATAAACTGGTGCAATTGACTATATAAGGAACCATACCGTTTCTGCCATAAATTCTGGCGTGTTCAGCAACCTGCAGGCAGAAGGAGAAAGAGAAACAGAAAGTAGAAACTTGATGAATTTCAATCATTTACAAACCTTAATTATAGTAACAATAAATTGCAGCATACCTGGGAATCCGAAAGACCTTTGGTTGCGTCCACTCCGAAGAATTCCAAAACCTAACCAGACGAAAAAAAATTGTAAATGCCAGAACGAACCATATAAACAAAGAAATCCAAACAACAAACAACAATAACAGGGAAATCGACTATTCTATGCAAAACTCATCATCAATTTCATCTGCCTGGATCTAACGCAAAGAAGAGCCGCAAAGGCTTCCGCGAAGCAATGTACATAATTGCTATAGAAATCAGTTGTGAGAAGCACCTCTGTAACGGATCTGGAGTATGCGTCCTCCATTGAGAAGCTGGATTAGTCAGGGAGCGGGAGAGACGGTGAAGAGGCAAGAGTCGTTAGTTCATCATATACAAGAGTGAGGTAAGAGTGAAAGCGTGGTATATGAAATTGTTCTGAAAATGTCTTAAGATATCAGAAAAGGGCATGGGCTTCTATTCTATTCACCTACTCCCGAAAGCGTTTTCGTCAAGTAACATAAGGTTTTAGGGTTAACAATTCGAGGGTTTTTGAAAATCGTGTTAGGGACCTTAGGGTTTACAGAAACTCGAAGGTTTTCGCTGTCTGCTCTATGACCGTAGCTGCATCTGCGTTTACCGCAGGAACGAGGAACCGGACGACCATGCAAGGTCGCGTGAGTATAGACTATATTCCCCACTCTTGCTGTCCAGTCATCGATCACTGTAAAAACGAGCCATGGAAATGGATCGACTCCCTGGGGCCTTCGTAGCGGATCGTTGGGGATACGCCTGGGCCGTCTTCATGCCGGCCCCTTTTGCTTTTAAGCCGTAATTCTCTACCCGGTCCGCATACAAGGGGCTGATAAGGAACAGAATGCATGGCAAATGCAACGAGTGGCTTTACGGTTTGATGGGTTTCAACTTTCAACGGATACGTTTAATTTTGGGAAAATTGGTTTGTAGTGATACTTTTTCTAAATAATTCAGATTCAATTGTCAAATTCTTGTTAATTAAAAATCAATAATACTTTTTTAACATAATTAAGAATCAATGTTATTTTACTATTGATAAAACATTTCTTGCTAAAATGCCCTCAAAAGACTTGCGAACATCACTTGTAACAAAATGAGTAAAAAGGTTTTCAAAGTCTTTTGAAGATATTTTTAGAATAAATTTTTCATGAATAATAAAATAACACTAATTCTTAATTTAATAAGAATTTAGCGACTGAATGTAAATTATGTCAAAAAATATCCCTAAAAACTAATTCTCCTTTAATTTTTCATTTTTTTAAATTTGGTTTTTGTTTCAACGGATTCAAGACAACTTAAACAAATTCAAAATTTATCAGTCACTTCTATTCGGACTAACTTTAACATCTATATGTATTATTAATAAATAGAATATGGGAAAATATTCCCTCTAGATTCTGGTCCCTCCTTTTCTTTTTTCAAACATTGCCCTCTCCAAACAAAACAATCCCCATTATTTTAAACATATTGTAACTACTTTGAACTACTTATCTTAGTGGGCCCACGTTTTCTATGCACGTAACTCATGCAGCCCCCTAATATATCATAATAAAAACGTTCAAAATACACAATTTTTGCTATAATATTTTTTTCCCTTTTTCCATCATTACTCCTTCTTTACGGTTTCTCCATAAAATTTATTGTTCATAATTTCTCCGTAAAACAACCTTTTTAAACTCTTATCCCTCATCGGTAGTTGGTAGCGATGTATAGATGACATTGCAACTACGATTTTTTGTGGATATATTCCTATCCTATATTTGTTTTCCTTATAAACGTTTCTTATGCCCATTATGGTGCCATTCCACTAGAATTTTGCTCGTACAGCACTCATGCCACTGCATTCTTTGTGACCTTGAAAATGTTTCAAAAATTATTAATATTTTATAAAAACAAATAAATATATGTATATATATATATATATAAATACCTGAATTCATTTAACTACTGTTAGCACCTGATTTTTGCACCCCCAAAAATGAAGAAAATGAAAATTTTCAATTAAAAAGTCAAACCCTGAGGGGCCAGAAAATTGACTTTTTAATTCAAAGAGAATTGGCCATCAAACTTCCTCTCATTGAAAAGAAAATTTCAACACGGTTCCAACGCAACTGAGTTTGCCAGAATCGGGGTCCGGATGAAGAAGTTATGAGCTGGTCAAACTTTTGGGGAAACGAAAGTTGACTTTTTGCTCAACCCCAATTCAGCTGCAAAACTTAATCCCAGTGGATAGTGGGTTCCGAGCCGATTCCAACGACACCAAATTTGCTGAAATCGAACATCGGACGGAAAAGTTATGGGCAGTTGAAATTTCAAAGAAAACTGCCCATGTGGCAAAACAGCAGCAAAAAGCAGAATAAATGAATTAAATAAATAAAATAATCATTTAATAAAAATATCTTTATTTTTTAATAATATTTTAATAAATGAATCTCGTTTTTATAATAAAATAATCAAAAATCGGATAAAAATCTTTAAATAAATCAAATTTAATAAAGCATTTGAAATCCAACATTTTAAAAACATGCTGGACCGTATTTGAAGTACGGGCGAGGCATGCCCGTATTTCAAATACGAGCAAGCTTCTAGAAGGGGACGCGTGTCGCTGTACGGCGGGACACGTGTCCCGTACGGCCGATTTTGCGAGATTTGAAAATGTGCGTTTTTCGTCCGTATTTGAATTACGGGCACGAAAATTTTGGCTATAAATAGGGGGCCAGCCCCCCCATTTGTGCAAGCCTTCCCCTTAGGCCGAATCCCTCTCCCTCCTTGAAGTTTCTACGACCAACCTCTGCCCAAATTTTGTCTCTCCCAATACCTAAACCCATTTAATACCCAAAATGCCCTTGTCATCCCAAAACCATGCCTAAACCCTCAAATACCTCCTTTTAAACCCAACCTCCTACCAAACCCCTTTTCAAATTCATTTTGGAAATTCAAGGAGACGCGGAAGTGCTGCCGAAATTCTCGGAGAACCTCGACATCACCAAATCAAGGAATTACTAGTAGGGTAACATTTCAATGACTTCCTTTTCAATATAAAATGTAATTCTTCTAAGTTTTGAATTTCTTTATTTTACTGCCTTAACTATTAATCCACTTGTTTCATTGTTGGTAGGGATTCTTTCCATGCAAATGGGAGTCGCTACACTAAAAGAAAGGAATGAATTCATAAAACATAAAGAGGATGCCATGGATTCATTCATTGGGTCCATTTGAAAATGCAAGAGAAATTTATCCAATTTCGATCATCCCCTGTAATCTCCCCTATTCCTCCCTTTGAGAACAGCCATGAATGATTAAGAAAAATGCTTTGTTTCCCCGGTGAAACATAAAGGAAGAAGAAATGGCTTTTTAAGCCAAATGGAGCAAATGAAGAGTCATGAAGGCCATGAAGAACCCGACGGAAGACGCCGGACGTCCTAGAAAATTAACCAAGTTGATCCCAAGCAAAATCGACACAAAATGACGAAATTGAGCAAAAAACCGTATACTCAGAGCGGTCCAGGTGTGCCCGTAATTAACCTACGGTCTGGCCTGAACCGTATTAAAATCACGGTTCTGACCAGACCGTGAATTAAATACGGTCACTCGATAAAGTAACTTAAAAACCATTTTCCCGACCCGGTTGAACCTAATCCGACCCATTTTTGTATAATCTGAACCAATGGGGCTTCTTGGAATTTTCCAAGCCCATTTTGTGCCTGCGGGTCCAACGGGCCCACCAAGGCTTCGTGGGCCCTCCAATTGGGCCCACATCCCGTTTGGCCCAACCAAAGACCCATTTCGATAAATGGGCTAAATGCCACTTGATTAATTGACCTTGGGCCAAATCCAAGCCCAATGGGCCCTAAAAAACTTCAACCCACTAACTTTGTGAATATGCAATAAACCCTTAAACCAAATAGCCATAATCCAATAAGGGTAACCCAATAACCCGGACTGGGCCTTGGGCTTGACTTAAGCTCAATTTGGAATCCACTGGGCCTTCCAACGGGGCCCATACCAGACCCACTTCACTAACTTAATAAAAAGACAAAATCAAATAAAAAAGGGACCCACACCATCAACGGCCCCCACCAGACCAAATAAGTGTGCATGTTGGCTTAGGAATTGGGTGAAAACTAAGTTGACTCAAACCAAGGAGACCCATGGAACCTGTCAATCGACGGGGCAGGCTAAGGTGTTTTCGGGCTTCCCTAGACGTAACCGAGAACTTGCTCAGATCTCTAATAAAGCCGCAGACCAGAAAATTAGGCCCGGATAGGTGCCCTTTTGTGTCTGCCTGCACCTCTCAGGCAGTGGCGACTCCAAACTAGTCCCGAGGCGAGCATCACTTCGCGTGCACCTCGTCGTGCGGCCCAAAAGGGGGTGCGCACAACTACATAATAAATTGATTGACTATCTCAGCCCATCTTTATTTGTTGGAGGATTGAAGGTATGATTTTTGTGAACTAATCCCTATCCTACATTTGTTTTCCTTCTATTGTAAATAGTTTATTATAACGGTTATTAGAGCTGTAAATAGGGTAGGTTGGGTCAGGTTTCTATGAGTTCGGGCTTAACCTAATCTAAAATTACTTTGCCCAAACTCATCTTGCTTTGCCCTCAACCTAAACTCCATGAGCCCAAACCCAATCTTAAAAACTTTTCTTGAGTTCGAGCTAGGTTCGGGCCGACCCAAATTAAATGTACACTCGTCATAATTGCTTTTTAAATCCTTTTTATAACAAAGTAAAATTAGAAATTATGAACAAAAATATTTTCCTCATGAAATGTTGATAAAATAATTTCAATCCCTTCAGGTAATAAAGAAAAAGATGTTACAAAAAACATATGTTTGGATATCAGTCGTTTTGTCTTTTGATGTAATTATGTTTAGATATAATTCATGCTTCTTCTTGAGTTTGGGCTTTTCGAGCCATGAAACATGAACCCAAGCCCAACCCAAACTCAACTTTGGGCATAAAATTAAGCCTGACCCAAACCCAAACCTAAATTAAAGTTTTTGTTTGGGTTGGTAGGCTTTGGGTGGGCGGGGTAAAACTTATAATGCTACCCATTATGGTGTCATTTCACTAGAATTTTGCTGGTACAACACTCATGCTACTGCATTCCTCGTGACCTTGAAAGTATTTCAAAAATTATTAATATTCTATAAAAACAAATAAACACATACACATATATATCTTGAATTCATTTATCTGTATAATAAATTAATTGACTATCCCAGCTCATTCTTAATTTGTTGGTGTAGGATTTGTTGATTTAAATCTCAATTAAAATTTTTAAGTAATAAAAAACAATTAAAGTTTTCAATTTGTCATATTCTCTTTAACTTTTTTTTTGGTAATCCATATTATCTTTAACTCTATTCAATCAAGACGTGTCAAGCACTCAAGTGTGTCCCTCTTTCTTTCTTAATTTCTAGCCATCCCTTCGGCTGTGTTTGGAGCCTTGGATTTGGGGAGAAAAGAAAAGAAATCCCAAAAGGAAAAGAAATGAAGGGAAAAGAAATGAAAAGAAAGTAATTTCTATTGTTTGGTTTGCTAGAGAAAAGAAAGAAGAAATTTTTTAAGAAATCACTTTCTGCTGTTTGGTTGTTTACAAAGAAAATCAAACAGTTATTTTGACTTTTTGATTTTGTAATTGATGTTAAAAGAGCATAATTTATAACTTTTTATAGGATGAACCATAGCCTTCAAATTACACTAAAAAATGTACTCTTTTAGCGGTAGGCGATGATCACCGCTAAAAGTTAGATGTCCGCCGCTGAAGGTGTCCACCACCAATTGGCCCGTCACTGAATTATGCTGCTAAAAAAACCCATTTTTTTAAATAAATAAATATATATAACGCCCCACATCCCAGACCAACAGGTAGGAGAGGATTTGTTGGCGTTTCATAAGTTTTAGCGGCCGCTAAAAATGAAATTTTGAAGATTATTTTTTTATGGTGTTTTTAAAAAACTCCCACAAAAGGCACCATTCTTCACCTTCTTTTATATATCTACCAAGAATTTTAATTATTTTATAAAATAATTCAAAGAATATACACAAACATTAATATAATTCTATACCTGTCAACAATTGTAATATAACAAAAATTTATGATACTTTGATAGATATATGAAGTACAAATGAAATGTAATATTTTGACATCCAAAATTATTTACATGTTGCAAAGGAAGAGTTCATACAATAAATTCATTTTGTTATTGTAAAAAAGAGAAAAAGAACTAAGAATAGTCTATCTTCAGCTTTCCACCATTGCTCATTTATTTGACGGTTGCGTATGAGAAGAATGTATCTCTACACCTCCTTGTTCTTGTAATGAAACATCAAAATAAGGAAATTTAATGGCTTCCACAAGTTGTAGGAGCTTGAATCAAACAATGTTCCCTAAAACTACAAGAAGATTCAATTATAGCAATCATCAATCGAACTTGTGATTATGGCTTAGAACCTCCAAGATGCACTCTGTGTAATTGGCATTGGACTTTGTCACCTGCAATGCATCTTTCAACAAAGTGTCGTTAATATTCTGGATGATCTTAAGCTATTGCAAATATACAGGGATAGGCCAAAATTGAAAAGTCTCACTTTAGAACTCAAAAATTTTTTCCCTTCTTTATGTGTATTAATTTGCATGTATGCAAGTGTTTTTGTGTGTGTGAAAGAACTAAGAGGAACAAAATAGCACCACAATCTAATCCCATATTTAAGAGGAACAAAATAGCACCACAATCATATATTATGTTCCATGTATGACAAGGGGCCTCCTAGATGCCCTGTACATAGTTGCCCATCAGCTAGGAGTTTCCTTCCACACACAGATCTCATATGCCACCATGCCCGACAAAGAGGCTTGATGAAGGCCATATCAAAGAGAAGCATGCCCGTGCCATGATAATGGAGCTATTGCCCAAAAAAACTAGACAAACAATGAAAATAGGTAACCAAAAGCATGTTGAAACACAAAACCATCAGCAACTTCCCTGTTCTGCTACACTGAATTCAAACGGGAGTTCCACCAGAGGTGGAGGAAGTGGGTCCCAAAATATCAAGACTTGGTGACTGCTTACTTGACCTACAACAAGAAAAGTAGGATTGGGCTTCAGTTGAACAATACAAGCATTGCTATACTTTCAAATTTACCAAAGAATAATAGCACTTATTTCACTGTCCTGACGACCATAGGTCAATTTGATCCGAGAACTAAGCTGCAGTAAAATCTTTATATATGAGAATAATCTTTTTGTTGGCAGAGTCATACCAAATACATTCCTTAATCCTTAGATATGATAACCCTTTCGGTTATGGAGTAGTAAAACAAGCCGCCAAATAAAAGTAAGAGCATGGTGATGATGGGTAGATAATGAAGCCTACAGATTCAGTTTAAGAAGGATGCTTATTTATGTTTCAGGTCCATGACAATAAAAAAATTACAAATTTAAAGATGAGTAGCCATCATTAGACCATATGAGTATAACTATGCCTGTGTCTCTTGTCTGTGCATGTCCATAAATTTGTGCAAAAACTATTGACTAGATGCTCCTTTTACTCTCGTATACTTCATAACAAACCATAAATATGGCACATCCATATCACCAGAAAAGTATAGAAATAACATTAGTCATGAAACATGGTAAAATAGGTTGATCTTAGTACCAATAGGTTAATTAGTAACAGAGACTGTAGTTCTATCAAGTTAAATAATGACTGCATAGAGGCATTGGTCATGTGTTAAATTGAGCAAATGACAAGTATATAAATGTTTCCTCATACATTCATGGCAGTCAGCCAAGTTTTCTCATATGTATATATGGAATGGAAACAAATACTTCCACCTTTTCCTGTTCAACTTACTGGGTAAGTCATAAAAAGCCAAACATCAATCATAAAGGCTTTCTTTTTCCAGCCTTTTCACATGAAATCATTTATTCATAAAGAATGTTATAAATTGGCAAGCAACATTCATCAATTTGGATGGATTTTTGAAACAGAAAACAAGAGTTTCTGGTTCTGTCATTTTAGTAAGTGAACATCTTCTAACCCTCGAACAACACATTTACTCTGTGTTATCCCATGGGAATCCAAGGTGCAGTGTACATAAGAAATCAAACTTGGAATTTCTATATCGCAACATAGGCACTATATTTTTTGGTTTATCAACTATAAATGTCGCATTAAAAGCAGAAAATTTGACCCCTTTTACCAAAGTAAAATGTCATTTGCAAAGAGAGGAATTTGTAATTTTACCAAAGTTTATTTTCTATATGATCTTTGGGCTCTCAACATTTTCTTAGTTTGCTAGACCAATTATCAACTTCTAATATAGTCAAGTCACGGATCCATCTAAAGACAAAGAATAACATCAAAGCAGAAACTTCAACAATAATGACAAGGATTAACATGAGAGTCATTAGAATATCTCCATTTCGTAGAAAAAAATAACGATATCTAATACAAATCTTGACCAAAACAGAGCCAAAAAAAAAAAGGTTAGATTGGCGGAGGAAAGAGAGAAAGACTGTATTGAAACATGGAGAAAAGATAGATTACATTCGGGGAAAATACAAATCTTGACCACGGCAAAGTAAATACATGTTAGATTTAGGTGGAGGAAAGAGAGAAAGATCGTATTAGTGGCTTTCAATAGTTTACCTCCTTTCCTCCACTGCAGAATAAATCCCAACGATAAAGAAAAAAGTGGAAATGGGGTTTTCTACCTGATTTTTAACAAGGAAGAATGAGTTGAGTGAGGCGAAAGCTTCTCTTCTGTGCTTCGATTATAACCCTGCAAGAAACAACCAACCCAGCAGCAGCTCACAGCTTCTTCGAGAAATAAAAAATGGAGGCATTACAGTGTAGCATGGCGACCTAGACGACTTGGATGACTTTTCGCTCTTCAAGAGATTACAGTGATCGTGAGTGAAGAGAAGGTGAGCGAAGAAGAGAAGCAAGTTCAGGGAGAGCGAGCGAGACTCCTTGTGCCTTTTCCACAAAGCCCCGATACTTTCGTTTCTCCCCAAATCCATTGGTTTTTGGAGAGAAAATTTTTTAAGAAGGGAAAGAAAATTTTTAGTCGAATTTTCTTTCCCTTTCCCTCCATAAGAGGTTTCTTAGCCTTCATCAAACCGGAGAAAAGACTTTTTTGCTTATTTCTTTTCTTTTCTCCCCAAATCCAAGGCTCCAAACATAGTTGAGTGTTTTTATTTAAGCTCTCCAGTATTTTTCTATCCCATCCATGTCTCTCTCGCATTCTTTGTTTCTATCTATCTCTCTCTTTATTAATTTTTTTCCTTTTTATTAATAGTCTCGCACCACACACCGTCATTGTTGCGTAAAATTACAATGATATTGATGGCACACCAGGTGTGGCATACTGGCATCAATGTCATTGATATTTTTACCAGCATGAATTATCATTTGTACCCCATGAAGGGGAGGTTTTCCCAATTCCTGTAAAATGGTGAAATTTCACCAGTATAATGACAGGATGAAATCGTTTGTCGCAATGGTCCTGCGATAGATCAAATGCTGCTAAACTCTAATTAAAAAAATGTGAAATGTCAATTGAAATGACATTTCAGATTTTTAAATGTGAAAAAATGCAGCATCCATGGGATGCCCCACGACACTGCAGAGTCTCTAGTAGGATCATTGCGGCAGTCGATTTCAACCCTACAATGACCATAGAAGTAACTATTACACCTACGTCAATTGCTGTCATTTATATAGGTGCAATGATGGATGTTATGAAGGACTTTGCTACAGTGCTCATATTTTTTTTGTAGCACTATACCTTAGGGGTGCTTATTGGGCCATGCCGGCCCGGGCACGCCAGTGGGCTAGCACGGCACGACCCACCGCTATATCCGTGCTAGGCCCATATATCCGGGCACGCGGGCGGTATGGCCCGCACTTGATGAGGGCTGGCTGGTGGATTGCCCCACGTGTTGGCCCGCCAAGGGCTAGCCCCAATCTCCGTTTGGCTAACCCCATTAAACCCTCAAAAAGTGATTTTTGTCATTTTTTTGACTGTTTTACCCCTCAGCAGCCATATTAGGGGGGGAATGCTTGTAATTGACTGTAAATGATAATTTTCACCCTTCCAATTGCCAAATAACAGTTATATTGGAGGGTAGAGGTGGTAAAAACCCAATTTTGGTTTTCTATAAATAGCCTAACCCTTCCCACTCCAAACTACACCTTTTCTACAAATTTCTTACTCTCTCCTACAATCTCCCTTACTCTCTTTTAAATTGTTTAGCATCAAAAGTGGGAAGTGCTCATACTATAGTGATGCGGTATTATTTTTTCAAGTGTACTCTGTATTATTTGCAAAGTTGTATTTGTACTTGCAATAATTAATTCATTTATATTTTTTGAGCAAAATCTATCCCATTATGTGTGAGACAATTTTGTGAATAATAAATATATTTTTTAGAATTTTTTACCCTTTTTTTTCGTATTTTTCTTGATTTTTTTTAAAAAAAAACTGGGTCTGACCGGTTTGACCCCGTGGCTTGCCGATGGGTCAAGCGTGCCGCGGTCCGTCGGGCACACGGCATGCTTGGCTCGTGGCTTGCCTGGCCCACGGCCTACCCGACACGCCCTAAGCGTGCCTGGGCCATGCTGGGCTGACCCGTTAAGCAAGCCTACCGAACCCAACCCAAAACACAGGGGGAGATAGGTCCCAATCGCTAACGTGAGATGCAGCATGTGAGTGATTTTTTGACATGGCCTTACTTGAAATATTTACAAGAATAAAAAAATTACTGATCATGAGATCTCCACAACCACACAACCCACGACGGTGGCAGGCCCCACTAACTGAACAAGGGGCTCTGCCCTGCCGTGCCCCTCCTTTGGTCCAGTTTTCGGTAGCAAAAAAGACTCGAGTCGAGAGTAGAGGATATAGATTATTGACGACGTTGTCTGATGGGAGAGGGATCTTTTGATCAAGGTGTCGTTGGCGGGAATGGCGCGTGCATCCACGCGGATAGGAGGGACTCCCGAATATTACTTCCAGTAAGAGTAAGCTGTTCCTGTTCAGTTGATTTCCAAGCTGTTAGTATCTCACCTACACAACACTACACAACTCGCCGTTGCCACCAGAAAACGAACGACAACTGGCGGTCGGTAACAGGAATAGAAATGTTTGTTCCTTATTCAAATTTGAGATTCATGGAACCATCCCGACTTGGAAGATCGAGAAAGGGGAGGAAATAAATTTACGAAATGAGTGGGAGACTTACGACGTCGAAGTTGAAGTTGGGGGAGAACCCCGGCGAAGATGAAACAGAATTTGCTCGAGCCGCTGCCACGAGTGTCGGTGGGCTCAGGAAGAAGGGAACGGGAGTTCGAACATGGCTCGTTCTGGACGCCACCGGCCAAGCTCAAGTGGTCGAAGCAGGAAAGCACTCAATCATGCGTCGAACGGGTCTGCCAGCTCGAGACCTCCGGATCCTCGATCCCCTCCTGTCTTATCCATCCACGGTCCTTGGTCGAGAGAAAGCCATCGTCATCAATCTGGAGCACATCAAGGCCATCATCACCGCACAAGAAGTTCTTCTTCTGAATTCCAGAGATCCTTCTGTCACGCCTTTTGTCGAAGAGCTTCAGAGTCGTCTCCTCCGTCTCCACCATGCCACCAAAAACCAGGTTTATTGTCCACTATATTTTTATTTTTACTTCGAATTGTTAGGGTTTCTTTATTGATTGAATTTTCTGATATAAGTCGAATTTCAGTAACTGAGATAGATGTTTAATTAACGCATATTTGGTGTCTAATTCCACTTGGTTTTTGATTGTTTCTTCTCCCGTCCTGTTGTGGTGGTCTTCGCTATAAAGGAAGGTAGAATCAGTGGCGATGATGCGGATTGGACGGATTTGTATGGCCCGGAGGAGGTGCAATCAAGGACCGTGAGCCCTCCGAACTATCCCGGAAACTCTCAGTCGGAAGAGGCAGGTGAGGCGGAGGAGAAACAAGGATTCGAGAAAAGGGATGGGCCTAGGGTTCCCCCGTTCGAGTTTATCGCGTTGGAATCCTGTCTCCAGGCTGCTTGCAGTTGTTTAGACAAAGAGGTATACAATCGTTCGCCGTTATTTTATTTTGCTTTTCTTATTTCATATTTGTTGCCTTCATTATCTCTCTCCAACATTTTTTTTCCCAAATTTGCTACCAGGCTAGGACATTGGAGCAAGAAGCACACCCTGCACTAGATAAGCTTACTTCAAAGATTAGTACGCTCAATTTGGAGCGCGTCCGTCAGATTAAAAGCCGTTTGGTTGCGATAACGGGACGTGTTCAAAAGGTTGAACGTTTTCGTCTTCCTTGACGTCTCCTCCTATTCATCCATTATTATTATTATTATTTAATTTTCCCTTTTTTTTTTGGTGCTTTCCCAAGTAAATTTTGTTTCGTCTGAAGATTGTGGCTTTTCGTTCACTCAAATTTGCATTAATTTACAAATAAACTTATTTAATTATCTTTTTTCAAAACTGTGCTCATCTAATGTGATTGTCTGAAAAAGATTGCGACAAGCACTCTCAATCGGAGGGGAGAAAAAGGAAACGGAAAGTATTTCAAGGAGAGGCATATTGCCAGGCTTTCTGGATCCACTTCCTCGTTTTCTTTTTCTATTATTTTTTTTATAATTATTATTTCTTACATATATCGCTCTTGAGACCATTTTAGTTTTTGTTGTGCACTTTTCGTTAGCATATGCGAAGGAAATATTGATCAAAATCTTCCACACCTGCGTACATATTGGTTGGTTGGTGCCTGCTTGATTTAAAAACTTTAGGCACTGAAATTTGTTACTGTCAGATAGACAGGCGACGGGACAAGAAGGACTAAACTAACTCTATCCTTGAGTTGGAACATCATAATTGGGAAAAGAAGACAGTTAAACCAAGTTTATCATTCTGTTGGTTGATTTTACTTTCTCCAAAAGGTTACATCAACTGGATGCTTATATAATAATGGGTAATCATTCTCAGGTATAAATTGGATCCATTAACAACCATCTTAATGCAAGCAGAATACCTTCTCCTTGTTAAGTGTTTTGCATAATGCAATGTAACTTTACCAGATTGGGCATCAAAGAAACCTAATTGAAAGATCTAGTGGTTGACTAGTTGTTGAGAGTCTAGTCACTGCAAGTTACTGAGTTTCTGTTGAAATCTTATGATCTCATATGCCTGATGGGACGTGTGATATTTCATCATTGAAATGGGTTAATTTGTCGTCCAAGTAATTTTGCCTGATTCTTTACAATGATTGTCTTTGGTTTCTGGAAAGATCAAGTTGTTAGTGATCACATGTTAGTATGTGTGTCAGGATAATTGTGACATGACATGGTTAATAGATGCACAGACATAAAGACTTAGTGACTAAAACATGTAAGCTAGGTGCAGCATGTTGCTGACCTTTTTGGGTTAATATCTCATACTTCAAACAATAATTTCGACCCGTGACTAAAATAAAAGTTGGAAAACTTGTGGTTATTTTCCTTCGTTTATTTTGGAAGGATGGTTTTGATGGCTATAGATTGCATCACAATCATCTATAGAGCTACTGACAAAACTTCTGTTGGTTTAATACACCTCTAGCTGTAGCTGTCTATACTATTTTTATAACTATCAAAGACTTGTTTATAACTATGAAAGAAATGTTTGGAGGATTTCTTCTGTTTTTCGTAGTCCCGAATTTATTTATAAATAAAGGGTGCGATGAAACTGCAACCACTGGAAGAAATCTGGAGAAGTTTATTTTACAATCTTAGCGAGTAAAGAAGGATGGTTTTGATGGCTATAGATTGCATCACAATCATCTATAGAGCTACTGCCAAAACTTCTGTTGGTTTAATACACCTCTAGCTGTAGCTGTCTATACTATTTTTATAACTATCAAAGACATGTTTATAACTATGAAAGAAATGTTTGGAGGATTTCTTCTGTTTTTCGTAGTCCCGAATTTATTTATAAATAAAGGGTGAGATGAAACTGCAACCACTGGAAGAAATCTGGAGAAGTTTATTTTACAATCTTAGCGAGTAAAGTTGGAATCTGTTCACTCTTAAATTGTAGGATAATGTAACTGTCTTGTCCTCCCCCTCATCTTGATGCCTATGACGACAATTGATGGTAGTCACCTTCCAGTCAAAATTGATATAGAAGGAAGTCCCGAACATGGAGAAACTTGATGGAGAACTCTAGTTTTTGCTTCATTTAGTTGGCTTTATGAACCATGATAACGGGCAGTTGTGGTTCCAACAGGGACATGTTTAGCTAACTAGTTGAGATAGGCATTTTGTTGTTTTACAAGCTGAGTTCAGTGTAAACTACAATCTTATTGTCATATGGCAGAATGTCTGCAAAATTGAGCCAGATGTTACCCTCTCTTTCTTAGGTTTCTTCTTTTTTGGTTCTTTCTCATTAATGATTTGCCTTCTCTTGCAAGCAGGTCAGGGATGAACTAGAACACCTGCTGGATGATGATGAGGATATGGCTGAGATGTATCTGACTGACAAAATGATGCTTCAAAACCTTGAGAACTCTCCATCTTCTGTTTCTTCCATAAATGAGAGAGATGGCACAAGTGTTGGCCTTCCTCGAACAGAAATGGCTGAGAGGTACTTAATTTCTTTGTCTACTGCTTTCTTTCCTTCGTTAATCTATTCTCTTTTTTTTTTTGGGAAAAAGTAAATGAGTATAAATATTTACAATACATCAACCATAATGTTATTAACTTGGACGCAATTTAGCATCAAAAGAAATGCCTTAGATAAGATGTCTCAAATCTAGACATATTTAGTTAACTCTGAGGGTGGTAAGAATTCATTTTGAAGAATCTTCTGTTTCTTACACTCCTGAAGTGGTAGATTGTAGCTGCAAAGAAGTTTTTTATGATGAGTGCGGTCTGCCATTCCTTGTTGAGATTGTTGTTTGCCAATTCTATCTCTTGCAGCCATGGTGGAGGGCTTGTTTGTGCATTATTCCTTTCCAGAATTTCTGTCCAAACTTCAGGCTGTATTTTCAATTGAAAAGAGATGGTTTATGTTCTCATGCGTGTTGAGCAATTAATGATGTTGTGTAGCATCAACAAATTCCTTGTAATCAGGTGAACTTGAATAGAAAGCCAGCTTAGCCAGGAGATAAAAGTATGTTTTAGTATACAGTTTTTGGACTAAATAAGTTCGTTCCTTTCGACTTTATCCCTAACTCTATGAGGCTTGAGAGACTTGTAAGCTGTCTTAACTGATAACTCACCTGTGGGCTGCATTGTCCATGTGATCAGGTCTTCCCATGCACTATTCGTGTGGGAATCTTTCTCAGTTCACTCCAAATTTGTGCAACGTTGGTGCTGTTTATAATAGGCAGGTTCCATCTACCATCATTGATAATTGAGGCTACCATTGCTGCTTCTCCAAAATGCGAGTCATAAATCACACTTCCCCCAAATTTACTATATATTGAGTCAAATGTGAGCCAATTGTCCCACCACAGCCATGTTTTCCAACCATAAAAAATGTGGTGCTTTAGGGTAAACGTTTTCTCTATACTTAAGTATTTTACACCAGAAATAAGACACATTCTTGGGAATTCTTACTCTCTTGAAGTTCCTGTTTTTGATGATCTTAGCAGGCGCCCACTCTGTCCAGAGAGAGGTTTGCGTAGAGGCTTTCAACCATGCAAATTTGGAGATGGCTGAAATGTTCCAAATTCCAAGTGTGCAAGTATAGAATGCCATAACCCTTGTTTCTTAGAGCAAGCAGTTGACCAGCTAACTGGAACAATTTTATTTCTTGAGATCCGGACCTGACCTAAGAAATTTAGAACAGCGTTTATCTTCTTCTGTGATTTGATAATCTGTAGTATCTTGTTTTTAAATTTGTTGTCATAATATTTCAGGATTCCTGCTGAGATTTCAGTGGAGGCAAATGAGGTTCCCGGTGATTATGAAGGTGATACCCAAAATATTGATAACCATGATCGATTATATGGTCCGTCTAATGCATTCGGCAGAAATAGCAGTCATGGGACTAATGTCAGTATTACACACAGTGCTATTAGCAAGCACCTTGATGTCGAGGAGCTTGAAATGCTGTTGGAGGCATACTTTGTGCAGATCGATGGTACATTGAACAAGTTATCCACAGTATGTGATTCAACCTTACTATCAGACTCTTTGAATTTTGAGTCTGTTATGTTTTTTGGCATCAGTTTAGCATGGAAATGGCTTTTTACCTCCTTTTTTTTTCTTTCCCTTTGTTTTTGTCCCCCTTTCTTGAGTACTTGTTTCTGCACTTCATCACTAGAACTACATATGCTGAAATATTTATATTATGTGAAAGCAATTATGATTTTTCGTATCTATCTGTTTCAAGCTTCCTTTTCACACTTCCTAAATTTCAAGCTGCTGTACCACTTAAAATGACAGTAAAAGAATTGAAAAAAAGTTTAACACTATTAGAAATAATCGAGGCACTTCTCTCCCACTGAAAATGAGGCAGTAGCCCTAATTGCAATTACAATATTAACCTGAATGGTCAAATTCTGCATTTAGCTAGGGATACTTTCAATGAGAATGCTGTCTAGATGGAATAGAGATGATGAAACAATCAATTGTCATAATTTCATGCAAGGAGACATTTCCTTAATGCTAAATACCAGTCGTTCTGTGAGATATGACTCATAGAAGAATGTTCTGGGTCAAAGGGCTGTTTTGTGATCATCTAACTGTTTATGATTCTGACCTTAGAGACATCTATGGTTGTCCATGTAGCTGTGGGCTTCTATATCTGTAATGTCTTGTTTATGAAAATTTAGGTTTTAATCAGTGGAAGCTACTTCTTCCAAATAGTAATTATCAAGCAGTGAACTTTTGAAAGTCTTACAGTTTAATTCAGGTTCTTATTGACAAATTTTATAATTTTTGTTGTCTGGTGGTGCTTTTTGGAAGCTAAGGGAATATGTTGATGACACAGAGGACTACATAAATATCATGCTAGATGACAAGCAGAACCATCTTCTGCAGATGGGGGTAATGCTGACAACAGCAACCCTTGTCGTGAGTGCGTTTATTGTTGTGGTTGGTATATTTGGCATGAACATCAAAATTGAATTGTTCAGAACTGGAATGCCGCAGTTCTTGTGGACGGTTGGTGGTGGTGCCACGGGCAGCATATTCTTGTATGTGATAGCTATTGCTTGGTGCAAGCACCAGCGTTTGATTGAGTAATTATGCTTGCATGGGGGGAGTATAATATCTGTATTCACTTTAATTTGCAACTGGCTTCTCAGGTGTTCAATCTCTATTTTGTGTTTGTTACCTGACTTTATTTTTTTTTTTCCTTTTTTCATGTTTTCCCACATTCTGTACTTGGATATTACTCCAAGAGTTTAATGCACTTACATATGCGTCTAAATTGTGGTTCTCATGGGTTAATTCAGTCGACTCTGGTTGTTGAATGAGAAGGGTATGACATCATAGCACATGCTTGTTGTTGCCAAGATATAATTAATTGTCATGATGTGGTATGCAAAATAGCATGTCAACTTTATGATCTTACCATTTGATTCGGAGTAAAAGCACATTTGTATTAGAAAAATTATATCCCTGAAATGTTTTTACTATTCTCCAGTTTATAGAGTTTAATCTGGAGCATTCTGTTAGTGCTGGGGCTTTTCTCATGGTATTTATGTGCCCTGGGTATCAAGGCAGGTTTCATTTCTCAGCGTTTCTCGGGAGGAGGGTAAAGGGGGAGCACAGATAATCCCAGGCTTCTTGTGCTAGGTCTCTTCATACCCTTCTATGCCCGGTCTATTGTAAACTTCTACAAATCTCGGATCAACAACCATGAGTTAATATTTGTCTTAGTAGCCTGGAAATTGGTGTTTGAACAATGTGGGCATTAGGGCGAAGTTGTCCAAGGAGTTTTCTATCATTTGAGACCAAGTAATAAAACCGTAAAAGCCGTAACCAGCAAAGAAGCGAAAGCCGATCATCATCATCCACTTGTATCAAAACTTGTCGTGGCAGCGTGTGTGAACGCCAACGCCCAGGCAGCAATGAAGCGACATGGGTTCTCCTCTTCATCATCATCCACTCATTTCGAAAGAGGCTCACCTATCGTCATTATCCACTTATTTGGAACTCTTACTGGTAGTTTTCTGTCTCACACAAAAAGAGTGTGGGTGTTTTGTTTGTAATGGCACTGGCAATAGATGTTAGACAGGCTGCTTTGTTCACTGTAGTGGCAGTTTCCGGTGGAGGAGGAAAGCGGACAAAAACAAGAACCGGCTCAGTCCATGACAAGTCCGAAATTGGAAGAAGAGGGCTCGTCTTGACTTCCCTGATTGCATCCTCGACTTCAGCTGCTTCCCAAACTAACGACTCCAGGACTGCTCTCCTTCAAAGTAATTATATACTTTATTGCTCTGTCATGTTTTCCTGTTTTTTTTTTTTTTTTTTTTAATTTAGGCTTTCGCCAATCTCCAATAAAATAACAATAGTAAAGTAAACATCCGAGTAAATAAGCTCAACTGAATTTTCCAGGGTACCTGAAGAAGTCGGAGGAGAATAAGATAAAAAATGACAAAGAGGTAAAATATATTTCTGCGGGTGTGACTTCCCCTGATTGTTCTTTCCTTGTTTTTCTGTTGTAATGAAACTTATTGGTGCCAGAGGTTGGATGATTATTATAAGCGAAACTACAAGGA
Organism: Buxus sempervirens; assembly: GCA_947561395.2. Classification (NCBI taxonomy): domain Eukaryota; kingdom Viridiplantae; phylum Streptophyta; class Magnoliopsida; order Buxales; family Buxaceae; genus Buxus; species Buxus sempervirens. Next base: position 35,023,055 of record OX387190.1, read on the forward strand.
TTACTTTGAATTTATCGAAGGATCTATCACGGGGAAGAAAGAGGAGCTCTCTGAATCCGAAAAGGGTATTCTCGATTGGCTTAAAACTAATAAATAGATCATCGCTGCAAATTCCATCACAGGAAGGTGTTTTTCTTGTATTCTTTGTTGTTTTTATTTGCAGACCTTCAACATGATGTTGTAGAAACGTATGTTACTGGCATACACTAGTAGGTTGTGTAGCAATGCTTTCGACCATTGCAACTCAAGAGAACGCTTTAACTGAAGGGTGCTTTTATATGAACTTGAAAGAAAGGAAAAAGGAAAAAGGGTGTTTGTTTTCTTGTATTCTTTGCTGGTCTCTTTTTTCTTCCCTCACGAGGCAAGGGTTTTTATAGATGAGATTACGGTGTACTAGACGCATATCTTTCATTCAACGTAGTATTCTTTGGGGATTCAAATCCCATACGAATTAGTTTTGTAAAAAATGTTGACAGTAGCCAACATTGGGTTGCCACGTCAAAAATCTGTGGCTGCCAACCTTTTCTCTCCAAATCTGAAAATAATTTATTTTTATTTTTCTAGTACATCTGGTTGCTGACATGGCAACCAACTATTGGCTACGAGTACCTCTACGGACTACTCGGAGAGGATTTGAATCCATATTTTTTGGATAGGGATTAGATGTTAGAGGTCTGAATAATATTTGAAGCACCATATTATTGTATGATCCTCTATTCCTCCATCTCCATTTACTAGGGATGGGCATAGTATGCAGTGGAGGTTGCATACAGCCCCTCACATGAATTTGGTGGGGCCCCCCCAAATGAATGGTGGGGCCCTCCAATGAATGGTGGGACCCCCACTGCATGTGAGAAGCTGTATGCAACCTCCGCTGCAGAGGATGCGAGCCCATTTACTAGAACGGTACGGTTTGAGGCTGAATGCGGCCTTAGGCTCTTTCTTTTTATTTTTGTTTTGGTATGAGTTGAGTTTAGGGGATAGGGTGACTGGCACATAGTCGAGACTTACGTAGACCTTTTGATGAGAATGGGACTGGATCCATGAGCTATGCTATTACTAGCATGGTCCTTATCACCATAACAAGCGGCGCCCTCAGCCCTTAGGATCTTTCTAAGTTGCACACGAGTTCCATCCAAGCAGGGTTGAGATAACCTACAAGCTTGTGGTTGTGCTAGATGACACACTTGGTTCCTTTTGTACATGCCTCAACCGGTTTGGATGAGTTGAAATCGTCTGACATGCCTCCCTGCATTGTTCTTTGACGTGGCTATGAGATGCTATCATGTAGAGTATCTCACTATCAATGTTTTTTCATGTGGGACCCACTTGATACATTTATAATACATGAAAAAATAGTGGATGAAATGACCAAATCAAGGAGGCATGACAGATGATTTCACTTCGGTTTGGATGATCTCTTGGTGAACATTTTCGTCAATTTGGTTTAACTCAATGGCTTAACGGTCATCTTGAAACCTAATTTTTTTTGGTGGAGTCATCTTAAAACCTAATCGATGGAGAAGAACGCAGAAAGTTATTTAAGAAGCCTTTACCGAAAAAAAAAGTTATTTAAGAAGCGATAAGACCCCGTGTAACTTTCCAGACGCATCTCCTGGTAGAAGCGTTGCTTGATACTTCGTTCCCAGCGTGTGAAAACCTATTTGGAGCTCATTTCTCTGTGTGGCGGCATCGATTCGATGGCGGAACTCAAGCTATCGGAGATGCGAGACCTAACTCGAATAGAGAGAATAGGTGCACACTCTCACATCCGCGGACTAGGCTTGGACTCAGCCCTAGAAGCCCGAGACGTGTCCGAGGGCATGGTTGGCCAGATTTCCGCTCGCAAAGCTGCTGGAGTCATTCTTCAGATGATCAAAGATGGTAAAATCGCCGGACGAGCCGTCCTTCTCGCGGGGCAACCCGGCACTGGTAAGACCGCCATTGCCATGGGAATGGCCAAGTCTCTCGGCCAAGAAACCCCCTTTGCTATGATGGCGGGCAGCGAGCTCTTTTCTCTCGAGATTTCCAAGACCGAAGCCCTAACGCAAGCTTTCCGCAAAGCTATCGGTGTTCGAATCAAGGAGGAGACAGAGGTCATAGAAGGGGAGGTCGTCGAAGTCCAAATCGATCGCCCTGCTGTTTCGGGTGCTGCGTCTAAGACTGGGAAGTTGACACTTAAGACTACAGAGATGGAGACTGTGTATGATTTAGGGGCGAAGATGATTGAGGCATTGGGCAAGGAGAAAATCCAGAGTGGCGATGTCATTGCAATCGACAAGGCTTCTGGGAAGATAACGAAACTTGGGAGGTCGTTCGCAAGGTCTAGGGATTATGATGCCATGGGACCACAGACTAAGTTTGTGCAGTGCCCTGATGGGGAGTTGCAGAAAAGGAAGGAGGTGGTACATTGCGTCACACTTCATGAGATTGATGTTATTAACAGCAGGTCTTCCCTCTGCTCATCCTCTACTTATTCCTAGTAGACATTATCAATAGAATTTTCAGATGCCTTTGCATATATAAGATTTGTGGTTGCAAGCATGGTTGTGAAAACGCCTAGGCAATGCCAGGCGATAGACCTGCTTGTAGCCTAGGTGACCGCCTAGGCACCTAAGCGGTCGCCTAGGCAACAATTTTTTCATTTCAAAATAATCAAAATATGTTCATCATCCATTGTAGATGGAAGTATAAAAAAGATCTAAACTATCAAAAGGTTTAGATGCTATTTCTTCAAATAGACAAACACCAAATACTTTTATTAAGTAATAAAAAAATAGTACAGATTTTAGAGAAGAAAAACAATAAAAAACAATATCTGAAGGAGTTGCATTTTGCAATGCCAACAAGAACAATGATCATTATCAATATTTGAGTATTCTCTGCTAAAGGAGATTTAGCAACTGCAACGGAAGTCCTATGACTAGCTAGAAATTAGCAACTAAAACACAGTAAGAAATTAATGATGACAAGGACCCAATGAATTTGAATATGAATCAAATTTATAAGTTGAAGGGGTTAACGAGATATTTAATGTCTAATAGAGAGTAGGTAAATCTAACAAATGGAGTGGGTGGGAAAGAACTAAAACTTACAGGTAAGGATAGAGGTCATGGGAAGATTTTTCAACCTTTATTTCCCCTTTATTCCTCTATTTCTTCAACCAAAATATGATGGCAGTGTCTTTTGCATTGAAAGAGAGGCGAAAGAGAGAGAGAGAGCGACAGAGAAATAGAGAGAGCAATAGAGAAAGGCGAGAGAGAGAGAGCAACAGAGAAAGAGAGGCGAGAGAGAGAGAGAGTGATAGAGAAAGAGAGGCGAGAGAGAGAGAGAGCGACAGAGAAATAGAAGTAAGAGAGAGAGAGAGAGAGCGACAGAGGAGAGGCGAGAGAGCGAGACAGAGAGAGAGCGACAGAGAAAGAAAGGCGAGAGAGAGATTGACAAAGAAAGAGAGAGTGAGACACAGAGAGAGCATAGAGAAAAAGAGAGCGAGAGCGCAATAGTCCAATCGCTCTGTTCGTTGGAGAAGAAGAAGAAAAAAAAAAGACAATGACGAAGCCCGACGAAGAAGAAGAGGAGAAGAGTAAGAAGACATACCTTGCGGCTCAACGAAGCTCGATGAAGACGATGGAGGAGAAGCCTGTCTCTGTTTCTGTTTCTTCTTCATTTATCTTTTTGGTTTGCTCGCCCAGGCGAATAGTCGGTTGCCTGGTTGCCTAGGCAATGCCTAGGCACAACTCGCCTAGGCGACACCACGCCTGGGCCTTGAGGAAACGCCTAGTAGCCTAGGCAGTTGCCTTTAATAACTATGGTTGCAAGTTAGCAATCACCACTGTGATGATTACATGGTCATTACTTTGTATGAAACTTTTACATGATAGTTTGGAACCTGCAAGACATGATGAATAAGGAAAAAAAAGGGACCTTCAAACCTATGATTAAAATAAGAGGTAATTGATAATAAGCTACTGTATGATATAGTTCAAGTTGAAACTTAAAATGGTACAATAAATTTGACAACATAATTTAGTGGTTAAATCATTGCTAGGTAGGTATTTCTTATGACCTTTCAAAGGTTATAGTTGTTAACTTATTATCTATTATCTGTATTTCTGAAGTTTTAACGGAATAAAGCATTTGATTGCGACAGGTGTCTTATAGATGAGTACATGTGAAGTATAGCTGCCAACACTATAAGCTGCTGATAAGAATCCTTAAAATCCCTATCTTCTTTATGACATTGGGAAGAAATGTATTAGAGACTCCATAAATTTTTCATGTTGCAGCCTTAGGAGCTTCTGTATGAATCCCACAGTACAAACTATGCACTTCACTTTGTAATACTTTTTATCTTCAGCATCTTTAAGATTGTGGACAATGTAATGGTTTATGTTACTTGTGTGGTCATGATCATCATCTTTATTTTAAATTTTCTACTACATCATTGTCTCCGTGATTGAAATAATTGCATATTTCATCATTGTGGTTGTACCTGCATCTGTATGATAGCAAGATCCATTATCTCAATTTATAGCTTCACTCTTGACCTTAGTGATATGTACTCTTTTGCATCTGTGAGTCATTTAATCCATTTACACTTCTCTCTGTGCAAAGTATCCATTGTTATTGTGTACCATGGATATGAATATCTGGTATCTGAGAATTTTTATGTATTATCATTGTTTGTGATGTGATCAAGCAAGAGACTCATTGAGATATGGAGAGTAACCTGGATAGCATAGGGCTTTGTTTCAATTTAAAGAAGAAAACTATTTACATGAAAAGGCCAAATTTACACTTTTATTACCTTGGTTTTAAAGCCTAATTTTAGTCTTGCTTAGTGAATGCTGTTGTGTTTGATTGGTATTGGCAATATTTTATGCATCGGCTGATACTGAGTGATGCCTAGTGGAACCCAAATTTTGTGCAGAAAACATAAAATATTATAAATTAAAGAATCAGAGAATTGATATTTCCTCCAATGTCAAATTGAGGTGCATTCGTGTAAGGTTTTTGTCAATGAATTTTGTAAAAGAAGGGTGTTGGGGGTTAAATGTTCTTCTTTTTAGGATGATTGGTTAAGAAGTGGACTCCATTAAACCGATGTATGAAGTTTGAAGAAGCATGATCAGTGGAATCATTTTTAGTACCATGACAAGATAATAGAGTTATGAATGGTTAAGATGGCAATTGACAGAACAATGTATTAAAAAGAATGCAGGATGATTCCTGCCATAGACCAGTACATGCAATGCCTACCATGCAAACTATTAACAATTTGTGATATCTATGAAAGTGAAACAAGAAGGTTTGGGAGAGGACTCCATCTGGTAGAATATCCATAAGTTTTCATGATGGAAAGAGATGTTATCTCTCATGCTACAATTAAATTGCAGGAAGCTTTTTTACTTTTTCTACCTCGCTTCTCAATCTCATTCTTGTTGCCGCCCATGCACTGACCATTATTTTAAAAACTTTACGCATTCCACCATCAGCTCTAACTTTATGTAACTTATTATGACCCAAAGTTGTATTGCGAGAAGAAATATTGCGAGAATTTTCTTCATATGAACAAATCCAGTGAATCATTGAAATTGTAGAAAGTGTGCATAAATTCTATAATCTGTTCAAACTTACACTGTGATACAAGGTTTACCTCAGTATTGGTCATGGTACGAATTCGTACTAGCCGTTAAGTATTTTTTGTCAGTTGATCATATTGCTACAGGCCATACTGAGTTGTACCAGCTGTTACGATTTGTTACCAACTGAGATTTATAACCTTGCTGTGATATAGATAGTTTGACATGCTCACTTGTGCCTGCATTTTAGACTTGTGCTTCTCTGGCTGTTACTTCCACATCATCATGCACTTTTTTTTTTTGCAGCTAACTCACAAGTGATGTGTCTACTGTTACACACTTTGATCTGATTCCCTCTTCTGTATAGAGGATAATGGCTCAAAATAATGAATGCATGTAAGAGAGAACAAATTCTTCATAGGATAAATTTTGTAATTTTTCGTGGAAGGGTTAATGAAGGAAACTTAGGTAGAAAAACTGGAGTGGGAATGGAGGGGGGTAAAAAGGCCTGAAACCTTCATTTCGTTTGGATGCTCTTGGTATAGGGGTCAAACAAGATCTGTGGTTCCATTATATTAAGGAGAATCCTATTGATGGGAGAAAAAGTAGAAAGTGAAAAGAAAAAGCTCCACCAACTCCATGGAAACTAATTCCTTTTACCATATGAAGTGGAACCAAAGCCAGTCAAGAAGCTAATGCACCATGACAGTCAATATATACAGGATGTATTGTGAAATTTCTTTTTGTCAAATTTTTTTGGTGTAAGCTTTTGGAATCTGATGAGTTCTTGACTTGAAAGTTTGGAGGTTTGGAAGATAACTGGTTTATATGATTTTTTCCTGGAATTACAGTTAGTGACAGTCAATAATGAGTAATTGAGCTGAGTGCTTGCCTCTCTTCCTTTTTATTATTTTTTTTGTGGGCAAAAGTTATACAATTTGTTGTAGGCTGAGACACGACAGATGGGAAATAATGAGAAGCTTTGGACTTGCGAGATCAATAGGAAATAATGCCAGATGTGTTTCTTGAACTGGATGATTCTAATTGAAAGAAATAAGGATGTTTATTGATCAATGATTCCTTTAATTGCCTTGTCAAATTGATGCATTAAGGGGCTTTCTGCTCGGATTGAGGAGGTTTAAAAATATGCTACTTATTTTTGTTGAGATCTGAGATTGAAGAGGGAAAAATGGACAGAAAGTATAACCAATGGAGCCAAAAGACTAAGCAATAAACTGTCTTTTAACCAGCTATGGAACAGTGGGGGAGCATATTCTGGTAAAAAAACTCAAAAATTAGGGGGCAAGGATTCTCATCTCTTTTGACATATATTCCTTGTACAAAGATTAGGACAGTAACCAACAATGGAATAATGGTGGAGCATTTTCTGGTAAAGAAAGACTCAAAAAAGCAAGGAGCAAGAATTTTTCTCTTTCTGACATGTATTCCTTGATTTGGTTGATCTTCAGGTTCAAGTTTTATATTTCTATTGCAATAACCTTTTTATTCCTTGCTTATCTCTTATTAGTTTTTTTTTTTGATTCTTAGGACACAGGGTTTCCTGGCACTCTTTACTGGTGATACTGGTGAAATTAGTGCTGAAGTGAGGGAGCAGATTGACACTAAGGTGGCAGAGTGGAGGGAGGAAGGGAAAGCGGAGATCGTTCCAGGAGTCCTGTTCATTGATGAAGTGCACATGCTAGACATTGAGTGCTTTTCTTTCCTCAATCGTGCGTTAGAGAATGAAATGGCACCAATATTAGTTGTTGCAACCAACAGAGGGATCACGACAATCAGAGGAACCAACTACAAATCCCCACATGGGATTCCGATTGACCTCCTTGATCGGTTGCTTATCATCTCAACACAGCCATACACAGAGGATGAGATCCGTAAGATCCTAGACATCAGAGGCCAAGAGGAAGATGTGGAGATGTCAGAGGATGCGAAGGTCCTATTGACAAAGATTGGGGTTGAAACATCCCTTAGATATGCGATCCACCTTATAATAGCTGCTGCACTAGCTTGCCAAAAGCGAAAGGGAAAGCTTGTGGAGATGGAGGACATCAGTCGAGTGTACCAGATGTTTCTGGACGTGAAAAGATCAACCCAATACTTAATGGAGTATCAGAGCCAGTACATGTTCAGTGAAATGCCAACCAGTGAGGTTTCTGAAGAAGAAGCTACTGCTATGCATTCTTGATTCCTGATGGTCACTGGAATTTTGGAGGAGAATGGAATTGCTTGTTTTCAGAACATAGTTGAACAAGTCTACCAAGGAAGCTGCTGGAATATGTTTCTCTCTGTGTCTTAGTTCAAGCTATCTATTAAGCTTGGTGTAGTTTGTACAAAAGCTGTGTTTGAGGGGCAGGGTTGGAGATGTGCTATGCGTTTCATTTTATGATATGAAGCCCTGCGCATCTCACATGGAGATTATGTTTTATAAACCTTATAAACCATTTCTTCTGCAATTTTTTGGCAACGATGAGAATATGCATGAACCAGATGAGTTGAGCAACTGGTGAATTATCTCTGCAGCTATTCACCAATGCGTTTGTGTGTTCTTTAGAATTTGTGTTTTTTAATTTATTTCTCTTCTGAATCTATATACGCAGCTGTTTGTTTGGATTAGATCGAGTAAGATTTGCTCATTTCGTCATGGTATGGAGAATTGATAATGGAATCTGCATTTTCTTTTTCTCTCTGTAACCGTATTGGTGAGTTGTGAAGGCTGGTTGATTCTCAATGAATCATCGTGCCTGATCTCAGATTTCTGAGCGCGTGAATGTGCGTGGGTCCAACGCACATGCTAGTGACAATACGCGCAAGTAAAAGGTTATCGTCAGAAACGGACAGAATGGGGCCGAACAGCCATTTACTTGTTATATGAGGAAGCTTATGATGTCAGGAAAATTGGAAACACACCAAGTCAAAAGGGCATTGAAGAAAGAGAAATAGATTAAATTAATGAACGAAACATCTGACTCCTCTCTCTTTCTTCTCTTGCAGGGAATTGAAGGCTTGTTTTGGAGGTAGTTGGAAGGGCAAAGGATGCTGATTTATTATCCAAGGTGGAGCCCAGTGAGGTAAGATTTACCTTCATTATTTTTACATTGTTTAGATTCTTTGGAATGTCTTTTTCCCTTCGTTTTTGTTTTTGAATGAAGGACTTTTCAGATTGAAGCATAAAACCAACGATTTGGACATTGGAAACTCCCAAATCGGGATTACGCAAACATGAAACAGTAATAGATAAAATAACGCCCAGATCTGTTTTTCTTTTCCTTCACATAGTACCAATATTGCAAGGAAATTGACCTAAACATCATTTATAGCTCTCCACCTTCATATGTATGTTGACATAAAGCTACATGCTAGGTGGTAATGCACTTGACTGGAAGTAAATCAACAAATAATTAATAAATTAATTAAGTGAATGTCCCTAGTTGTCACTTGTGCTTGACATCAAGCCCTATAACAGCAACATAGCAAACAAAAACAAGGAAAAAGAATAGATAATTAATATAAAAATAAGATATCAAATATTCACTCCTTCCAGATGGAGATACCTGGTCAGTAAGATCTTAGACAGCATTCCCTAGGCCTAAAAAATGTAAAACAGAAAATAAATCATTTCTGCACCCTGATCCTGATCCTTATCCATCTCACCATGCTTTGCTGCTTCTATAAGCTTCTTCAACCTAGTTAATTCTACACTGCTTTATCCATAAAATGGTTATCTGGAGAAGGCTTTTCTGGGGCCTTTGTCCTTGTCAGAAACATTAGAAACCCTTTGCACCAAAGGTCTTGATGCAGCCAAATGTACTTGGTTTTCAACCCAATGTACGCCTGATCATAAAATAATTGCTAAAAACTTTTCAAAGCAAAGTAGGTAAAATGTACTTGGTTTTCAGCCCAATGAACTTCTTTTGATTGCTCCAGTGTTGCATCATTGGTATTAATTTGACAATGCCTTAGAACAGGATTTCAGGTTATGCCCACAAAGTTACACTGGGTGAAGTTTAACATTTTTGCTTCCTTTTAGATTTGCTCCAAGTAATCTACCCCGTCTCTACATCAGCTCTGATGTTGTCATTCTTTGTTTGTTTGTCCCTCTTAAACGGTAGCAAACAGAGCTATAGGTTAAAGTGTCTATTTTTAGGAAGGAGCTTTGGTTGGAGTAGGGAATTTTCTATTTTGATTCTATAGTGGCATGGTTACCAAAAAGATTGTCCCCATCCGGTTTCAGCTTTGCTGGCCATTCCAATAGCAAAAAAACTGAGTTCTATAGTCGAGCTTTATCTTGAAGCAGTAACACGCAATGGGCTTTTGGATGTGGTCTGTCTCTCTGATAGTTGTCACTCTGTGATCAGGTGACTCTGCCCATCAATTGAGACTTTGAGAGTATGGTTTCTCGCTTCAGTGCAACACCTTTGGAAAAGGACTGGTCTCTCTTGATTTCTTCGTCCTGTAATGGATTGGTTAATTAATTTTTCTTTTTTGGGGTGAAGGAAGTGTTAGATTTATACTGTATTAATCCCATTTCCTTCTATTAATTGATGGAGGAATTATTATATTTCAATCCTGTATACTTGGCTGTGCCTATAGCATAGATTGATTAAATGTTGAACCATGCGTGGTAAAGTAGATATAGAGTATGGGGGCACCATGTTACACAAAGGTCGTCGACGGTATCGCAGGATTCTACAAAGATTCAAAGCCTCAATTGTAACCACCCTTGATGACAAGACATTGATATTTTAGAAACAAGAATTTATTCTCCCTTTTCAATATTACAGTTTCCTTCTGCATTAAGAGGCAGAAAAAAGGAAACAAAGAAGAGGAAAACAAAATTGGAAAAAGGTAACTAGATCCCTTTGAGATCTAATTCTCTTTCTTATACAACCCTCCTTATGTTCCTGAGCAACTGCAGCAGAAGCAGAAGAAGAGGGATGGATTACCACATCTCATTTCCATTCCATTTCCTGTAAACAATCTGGAGAGTTGTGGGGAAAAAGGGTTCAAGGAAAGAACAATTATTAGCTAGTCGAGCATCATATTTTTGAGACTTCTTAAGAGACAGTTTAGCTTACCAGAAAGACGAAATAACTTAACTGGGTTTGCTGAAGTTGGTCTTCCGGGCAGAGAAGGCTTTATGAAACTCAAATCCTTACAGATTGTAGATCTTCCCTGCAAGATATCTCATAGGTATAAAAATATATCTAGAATCAATGAGAAGAAGAACGATGACAAAAAAATCAAAGAACCAGTCCTGAAGAAGAGGTAAGACAAGTACCTTGACATGAGTTGCAGAGAAACCTCTAGAGAAATCCAATTCATTCTCCTTCGAAGCTTGGTTATTGGCGAAGGCAATTTTGTTCTGTCAAATGTCAAAGGAGTCCATTAAGGAGAAGTGGGTGTCAGAAACGATGTATAAAAATGTAAGTTCTTGATCAATGAACAGAAAGAAAATTTTCTTAACGTTGGATTAGTTTTCTTTGTTCAGAACTTGCCTTGGAGACGTTGAAGACAGGAGAGCTGGCAGTGTCATCAAGAGAAGAAGGATGTTGGACTTGTTCTCGATATTGTCCGGTTTTCATCTTTTTGCCACTCTTCTTTGCAAATGCAGCAAACGTGGAGCTGCCATCGTCTTCAAAATGATCTTCATCTATATGGAAATGTGGAGGTCCAGAGGATGCATCAGAAACCATGGACAGATCCTCTTCATCCTCCTCTCCTGTTCGTTTTTCTTTGTAGTATTCATCACAGATACCATCTTCTCTGCTGTAAGGATCTGCAGAAACAGAGGCTTGATTTAAGTACAAAGTCCAACCAGATTCACAACCACTGCTGCATTCCGAAGGCAACTCATTCATCTTCCGGCACTTCCTTGGAAGAAACTCAAATGGGTTTCTACAAGCTCCTTTACCATAGAGCAGAATAAATAGATGGAAATTGTTGCTCTGTCGCTCCCTTTCTCTCTCTATCTCTATAGCTCTGGTTTCGCTTAGTAGGAGAGAGAAGAAACCAACCGAATCAAAACCAAATCCCCCTAGACTACTTTTTGTCTTGATCCTTTCCTTGTTTTGAACCTATACTCACGCTGTGAATGAATCAAAACTGCCAGTTGGATTGTCTTTTTCCCTTTTGAGTCTGAGGGAAGGTGTTAAATGGTTTATAGAGTGGACAAGGGGGCGAGCAAGGAAGGAAAAGATGGAGCCACAACGTTTTCACATGCATTACAGCGAGGCGCTGCGTACACTCGAAACAAAAGGTACACGCCAATTATTTCAGTTCCTGTGGAGGCCTGAACAGTAAGTTTGTGCCTATGGCTGTCAATGGGTCGAATTCCAGATCCGAATTCGACCCGATTTATCGAATTCGAATATTCATTTATATCCATCTGATCGAATACGGTTACAAATTTTTTTATCCAAATTTATTCGAATCCGAATAAGTTAAACTTATATTCGACCGAATTTTATTTGGATATGTAATAGTTTATTACATTTTAAGTATTTTAACTAATAATAAATCGTGTTGGGAGGGGAAAGTTCCCTCCCTTTTATAAGTGAAGTCGGCTGGGAACGGAATGGGATTAAGGCAAACATAAAGCGTTTGCGTTAATCTCACTTGTCCCATATCGGCTGATTTTACAACTTTGAAATCTGCTGGAGCCCTTGGTTGGAAGATCTGCTGATCCAACAATGATGTATGTGTCCACATAGGTGTATGAAGTCTATGTGTACACTTTTTCCACCGTTGGAGCAGCAGATCTTCCGACGTGAGGGACCAGCTGATATGGCTTCCAATTTCACCTACTAGGACCATGTATAAGCATGGTCTGATGGCTTCAACCCGCTTTTGGGTTAACCAAAATTAATTTCGAATAATTGAATTCGGATATAATCGAAATCAAATATAAAAATAATTTCGAATAATCGAATACGGTTCAAGTCGTATTTGACCCATGACAGTCCTAGTAGAGTGTATAGATGAGACCTCTTGCTATCACCCATTTTGTTTGACATAATAACCCACAAGATTACCCTTTTTTCATTTTCCTTTTGTTTTTTCTCACTTATTATTGTGGGTCATGGCTTCAACTATCACTTTGGAGCTTTTAAAGAATACAGGTTTTGTGGGGAAAGTTGGGTGCGCAAGAGCCAAGAGAGGGAGGGGTAGAGCTAGTTGATTGATGTTTTGTCCTTTGGGTTGATTAATTATTGGACCAATAATAGGACAGCTCTTCCTTTTTTAAGGGTATTTTGGGGATTCGAATAGGCATATAATAATAATAATAATAAAGTATAGATAAAAAAAGGTTTAGAGTTGAAGAGAGATTTGTGGGTTGTTTAACCAGAGTGTAGGTAAGGGAGGATTTTTGTCTCCGTGGGGCATGAAAGAGACACTGAGATTCATATGGTTGACTAGGATTTAATGTGTCCACATGCCATCACGTTTGCTGACTCCCCATCTTTTCAAAGCGTATAAGCGCACGCATAGGATGTAAAATTTAAGCTTGGTATGATCAAATCAAAGAAGAAGAGAATTTGAAAATTGAACTTCTTGAATTTCAACAAGCTTAAGAATTGTCTCTTATATCACAACCATTCTAGGAAGTTGGCAAGAAAAAAATCAAAAAACAAAAAAGTAGCAGAAACTTCTATATATATATATATATTAGCTCAGGCTCGACTTTTAAAAGTTTGGCTTGGTCTAATAATGCTACCAAACCACATAAACAAATTACCAATCTACAAAATCCATGATTTGGATATATAAAACAAAATACAACTTTTAAAATTTATATTTTCGATAGAGTAACCAAATTGTGCTTTGAATGAGTCGAGCCCATCAACGCTTCGGTCAAGCTCAGGCCTGGGCATCAAGCCTAATTTTTGAGATTTATCAGTTTGGTCCAAGACTGATCTAGCTAACTTGGGATTGTTAGAAGCCCCACATAGAAGGCTTATTTTTTAATTTTTTTGGCGAGAAGAGAACAGAAGATCTTTGCCATTTCAAATAGAAAGTCACCTCTCAGCAGATCAGAAGTTGGGAAAATTAACTCTAAAATACGCGGCATCCACTAAATTTTAATAAGGGAAACCAAAACCAAATTTGAACTAAAATTCAAATGATCCATGTGGCAACATTACGTGTGCTTACCAGAGAAACGGTTTTTTTTTTCTATGAAAGAACAAAATAAAATGACAGAAACAGAGGCTTGGGTGATTTTGTAGTTTTCAACGACTCAGAAGGCTGGGAAAGGATCTCTTGGGTTATGGCTGGGTTTGGGGACGATGTTGAGCTCCTGGGATTGAGTTGTGGTCGTCAGAGTCGGTACGCTGAAAAATGAAGGATATCAAGAGTTGGCTGAAAACAGAGTGTTATCGCACGGTCGGGTCGCCTGATTGCATCTGGAGGTGGGGTTTTTTGGGTTTACGCAGGAGGTTGAATGAATTCCTGGGATGGGTTATCAACTGCCGGATTTTGGTGATTGCGCTGGAAATTGAAAGAAAATATAAACTCAACCAGAAGTTGCGATGGCCAAAACAGAATAGTTTTGTGGTTTAACCGGTATATAGATGAGAGACGACCACGGAATGAGTTTAGTTTCAGATTATCGGAATCAAACGAACATCAGAGAGCAAACGTTAGTGGTCGGAACTGAGCAACTCACCGGGAAAATTAAAGAAGCCGATTCACGAGCGAAACAGAGCATCGTGCGAACTAGCAAACGTTAGAAAACAAACGAAAATGGTGGATCTTGTCGTCTCCTTTTTCTCTGATGAGCACACGTGATGTGCTTGATGAGGTGACCCAATGGGGGTACCTACCCGTACCACCAAGCTATCCGCATCCGATCTGCGCTCCCCAACTACTCCCGGAAAAAAAATTGCATTATTGATTGAATAAATGATGAAGGAAGAATAGTTGAGAATTTTATTTGTTCATCAGCTTTAATACCAGTACTACAAGTTCTGATACGAAAAATTTAGAATATTTCCACCGACACAAGGGAGTGATCTGTTCACTAACAATTATGAGGTTTTATATAAGGTTCATGGCCCATAAAATATTAAATAAAGGTGGTGTATGAACAAGAAGAAGAGAACCCCTAGGACCATCACTGAGACAAGCTCCATTCAGTACCTCCAATTTATTGGTCTTAGGAACTTCATTTCTACTATGCACGAAGGTGTTCATATCTAACTGTATTTAACAAGTTTGGATGCACTAATTTATATGTTAGACGCACTTATTTGTGAGAAGGATGCACTCTTTTGAGTAAATAGTCTTCTTCTCAAAAAGAGTATTATAAAACGCCTTTATAAGTGAATTTGGATGCATTTTTGTGTATGTATGGAACACACTATAATTTAGCTAAATCGTCAAGATGTAGATGATATATCTAACAACTTGCCAAAGGAAAAAAAAATCAATAGTTTTTATATAATTAGCCTATTTGGGTATTGCAAATCCCTTTTGTGTGCCTATGAAGTGTCACGTTTGTTTTGATCTTTTTATCCTATGAAGGCCGATGGTTTCGAACAAGGTACAATAGTCAATCAACAGTACCACTAGCAGAGTGGACAAAAAGTGACCCGACCCGATAGGATAACCCGATTTAAATGGGTTTGGGCTGACCCGTTTATTAATTATGCCCAAACCCGTTTATTAATTAGGTTGGGGAAACCCCAACCTTCCAGTAATCGGGTCAACCCGATTATAAAAAAGAGGCAAAAAAGTGTCCTGTCCCGATTAACCCCCAACTCGGTACAACCCGACCCAATTAACCCAAACCTTATTTTAATCATATTTTTTGAAAAATAAAAATAAAAATAATAATAAACAGGTTGGCAGGTTGGGGTTTTTCCAACTCGTCACAAGAGAGACCCAACACTGACCCAATTATGACCTGACCCGTGCCAGCTCTTCTACTAGTCTCTATACGCTTCATCCTATAGAATCCATATTCATGATTTAATTGGCAGAAAGTGAAAGACATGGAAAAGGCTTCATCTCCGTTTTCAAATTTTAGTAACAAACGGATATGGATTTGGCATTGTCATTTTCAAGGCTGGATAGAGGAAGGTTGCGTCTGTAAACAAATTTTCATTTTTTTCCCTCGCCAGATTGCTTTACGGATCATGTTCCTCCTTCTGAAGAGAGGTGTAAAACAGTGAAACAAGATTCATACACCTGAACTGAAAGAAGTGATGGAGAATGCTAACGACCATGACCCATGCAAAAGTTGAGAAGGCTGAACTCACAATTATTGTTGCATGTTCATACCATGGTCCCTACAGTAGAGCAGTATCAATCAATAGCTTCTTCATTGGCTTTGGGGGACCATGAAAGCCAGTGGTGTGTGATTTATTAATGTCAGAAAACAGACTCAGTACAAACAGTTGAATCCCATTCCTAAACCCCTTCAACACAGGCATAACAGCACCTTATCTTCACAACCCAGACCACAATATTTATTTGAAAAACATAACGAGGATTGCTCGTCCCGGCTCTCTCTCACCCACTTAGAATATCATCTATTCACAGGCTGGTCTTTGATCGCTGCGGTGACGTAGAAAACTTTCAATCGAAATATCACAACATTCTTCCGTTTCCACATTGGTGCTTCAAACAGTTTAGAGAGAGATCATCCCTAGTTCCTGCAACCCCTCCAAAAGGGGCCACTCGGTTTTCTGGGGTCGATCGAGCAGGAAGTGGACCCTCCTCATGGGCCCCATCATTGAAAGAAAAGTCAGACGTGATTGTCACGTAGCCCAATAATAAGATGGTGTACCGTACCCACCGACCATTGAGAAGCAAGTGTAAGAGATGCCACACTTTTGTCGTATATGTAATCCACCACGTCATTTGCTCGACTTGTCCCGCAACTCTCAATCATTGCCGGAATCGAAATTTTTAGAGTACGTAGATCGAGGATACTGTTTCTGCCCATTTGTTTCGTTTCAAAGGCTGCGATTTTGACTTCGGGTCCACGCCTACCAAACTCTATAAAAATATAATAGAGGCCATACGGGGGAGTGGGCATCGTCTACAGCCCCCGCTGTAAACAGCCCTTCACATGAATGGTGTGGGGCCCCCCAAATGAATGGTGGGGCCCACACGGAATGTGAGGGGCTGTTTACAGCCCCCGCTGTAGAGGATGCATGCTCCATACGGGGGCCTAGTTAGACTGAATTGGATCATATTTCTGTAACCTGTAGTGCCCTTACTAACATAGCTTGGTGGCCGACATAGGAGTTTGGTCATAAATGACAAAAATGAATGATATTTGATGTTTTAGCGCTAATCTGACCTTTTTTTTTTTTTGGTGGCCAAAAAAAAAAAAGGAACAATAGAAGATGTCCAATTCAGGACTAGTGAGTGACCCACAAAGAGAGAATTAATGCACAAAGCATAAGAAAAAAGGAACACCCACTGGCTGGGGAATAGAAGATGTCCAATTCAGGACTAGTGAGTGACCCCCAAAGAGTTAGTTAGGCCCAAAGGCTTTTATAGGCCGTACTTTACATCGGCCTAAACAAGCCCATGTCATTGCCAAGGCGGATATCTCAGCATTAAAGCCCGTGAACCACAGAGGCCCATTGACTTTTGGTGGTTCAAGGTATGGATATTTGTCTTCACTCAAGTGTCAGCAGCAGAAATAGAAAACGTAGCAAGCACTTAGGCATGACTGTTAGAAGAGAAATTAGGGAGTGTGTCACAATCCAATTGGTTAAAAACTGGAGATCGAGATTGAACTGTATGATAAAATGGTGGGTATTCTTTCAAAAACGCTATGATTAAGTAATAAGTGAATCTTAAGTGCCAGCAATGTGGTCTACTTTGCGTATTGAAAATTCAAGCCACACCCACACAACAAGCGTCCACGATAGCCCAAGTGCAAGCATTCATCATACCCATAATTGGAAAAATTATCCTTCAATCATGCCGTACTTTACAAATTCAAAAGCAAGGATTCTACATCCTTTAAGAGGAATATAACATTCACAAATAATATATAACCAACGACAACAAATGGAGCAATAAAGTGTAAACTAGACGGAGGTTGCGGGAAAAGGAAAGTCCACCTGAACACAATATTTTAGCAAATCTGTTGTGACAACTAGTTTACACAATAAAGTGTAAACTAGACGGAGGTTGCGGGAAAAGGAAAGTCCACCTGAACACAATATTTTAGCAAATCTGTTGTGACAACTAGTTTACACAATAAAGTGTAAACTAGTTTCATAATAAAAGGATCCTCGTCCAGATGGAATATCCCTCTCCGGTTGAAATCTTCTGCTGTGTATTCACCTGAATTGGTCACTGCCGTGGCCGTTTGATGGTGCCATATGGAGCATTCCACGGTTTGTCTTTTTTTATGGTTATAAATATTTCAAGTGGGGCTCACAAGAAAAAATACGCGATTATTAAATGTGTAGTATCTCACGGTATAATTTAGGTAAACATAGTAGGGGTGCAACGCGGTCTGGTTAAAACCGAACCCAAACCGACCCGAATCGACTTCGGTTCGGTTTGGTTTTATAGTGATTCGGTGTAAGCACCTCATTTTTTCGCTCCCAGAAAAACCAGAAATGCAAACCCTGGACAGAAAGTCAAACCCTAAGGGGTGAAAAGTTGACTTTTTGATCAAGTGAAATTTGGCCATCTCGCTATATACCATTGGATAGAGAATCCCGACACGGTTCCAACGCAACTGAGTTTGAAGGAATCGGAGTCCGGATGAAAGTTCTACGGGCGGAGCCAAAAGTTGACTTTCTGCTAAAATCCGATCCAGGTGCTTACCTCTATATCATTAGATAGAGAATCCCGACACGGTTCCAACGCAACTGAGTTTGCAGGAATCGGAGTCCGGATGAAAGTTTTACGGGCGGAGCCAAAAGTTGACTTTCTGCTAAAATCCGATCCAGGTGCTTACCTCTATATCATTAGATAGAGAATCCCGACACGGTTCCAACGCAACTGAGTTTGCAGGAATCGGAGTCTGGATGAAGGTTCTACGGGCGGTTAAACTTGGGTGGAGCCAAAAGTTGACTTTCTGCTAAAATCTGATCCAGAGGCTTACCCCTAGGTCATGGGATAGAGGGCTTCGATACAATTCTAACGCAACTAAGTTTGCCCTGATCGGAGGCCGGATGAAGAAAATATGAGCTGACAAAATTTCCGAGTAGCAAAACCGGCAACTGCGCACGTGGCAAAAAGCTGCACACGTGGCGAGTTGCACAGGAAAATATCTCGGGGATCAAATCCGTAAATATCCAAACATTCAAAAGATCCCAGGGACCAATCTGAAAATATTTGAAAATATCTGAATAAAATAATATTAAACCCAAATATCCTAGGGATTATATCTTAATTTTCGGATTTTTTAAACAAACGAGCGGTCGCATTAAATGTTTTTCAATCATTTGGTCGCTCGCGCGAACGTGGCAAGCGGTATCCGCTCAGCTTGCGCTCAGTGCAAGCTGAGCGGATACCCTTTTTTTTCTCTTCTATAAAAGCTGCGCGAGAATTCATTGCAAAGGGTTCGGCATTTTTTTGGGGTTAGGATTTTTTGGGTTTGGCATTGTTTTTCTGGGCTCGGGATTTTGAAGAAAAAGACTAGACACACACGTCCCCTCCCTTCCTCTTCTTCCTCGTCAAACCCGAAGGTGATCTTGCTGTTGGTGTGAGAAGAAGGAGGCTCCGGTAGCTGCTCGTGAGCTCCAAGGAACCCTCCGGCATACTCTACAAAGGCCTGGAACCAAGGTGAGCTCTCCTTGTTTTTTTTGCTTAATATATATATAAATCAGGCTTCCCATGCATCTCTAGCATCCTGCTTGTCATTGATTGCTTGATTCGAAGGGGAGCATGTTCCCTGTGATCGCATCTCTGTTGTATCTCGATAAAACTCCTCCTGTTCCCTTCTTCATTAATCATGTTCTGTTAGTTAGTGCTTTGTTTTCGGAGTTTTATTCATGTTCTGTAATGTTTGGTGTTCGGATTTGTAGGTTTGCAAAGAGGTTTGATCCTCACAACTTAGGTTAGATTAATTTCCAATTGTGTTTAGAGGTCTTCTGGGGTTCTAAGGATCCCCAGAGAGTGATTACAGAGCTTAAAAACCATTAAAAATGGAGTTTGGGCAAAAAAAAACCAGAATATCGGGTTTCGTAGGGCATGCGTCGAGCTCTGCGAGCTCAGCGCACCCAAAAAAGGGTGAGCGGATCGTTTTTCTGGGCATCCGCCGAGCTCGCGCCCACTTCCCTTTTTGGATGCTCTCAGCTCGCGCTCACTTAATTTTGGATGCGCTCAGCTCGAGCTCACTTGATTTTTGGGTGCGCCGAGCTCGCGCCCACTTGATTTTTGGGTGCGCCGAGCTCGCGCCCACTTGATTTTTTTAGGTGCGCTCAGCTCGCGCCCACTTCGCCCGCAGATGGTTTTTTGGTTTTTTTGGTCCGCCCACCTCCCCGACCTTGCGCCTAGTGTCTGAGGTCGGCGCATACCCTTAAAAATGCCGAATTGCCATATTTTTTTGAAAATATGAAAATAATGAGCCAGTTTTTCCCTGACAAAGTGTCAGTCTTGTATATTTTTTGTGATTATTGCTGGATGTGAGTGCCATTTCCGAACCAAACCGAATAAATCAACAGGGTTTCCGGGTCACCCGAAAACCCAACATGGGACTTGGACCCTCGGTCCAACTTGATTTCCAGTGGGCCTTCCAACGGGGCCCACTCGGCCCAATAAACATGTATGCATGCAAGTTAATCAAGATAAGTAAAATTAACCGATTAAACCGGGTGGGCCAAACCTAAGGTGGTCCACTCGAACCGGACTTGTGAAATTGATGCATGAAATGCGTGGTTTGGCCGAGATTAAGGGCAAGGGCCTATCGGGCCCGCCAAAGCCCACGAACCAACCGAGTAAGGGTTCAAAACCCTAACCTCACATAACCTGGGCTTTCAAGCCCTAATCAGGACTACGGGCCCCAAGCCCAGTGTCCCACCCATCTTTTTGGAAACTTAAGTAAGATAAATCCAATAAATTACCAGGCCACCACGTGCGGCCCACCCAATGGGCCCACAAATCAAACCGGCCCGCTTTGCATATAAATCACTTAATAATCCAACTTGAACTCCAAAATAAAAAATCAAATCATTGAACCAAAAATCCTAAGGGCCTCTCAGGCTTAGACTGACGCCTACAAGGGTACATGGGCTTGACCAAAGACCACCAAGGACACCGTGGGCCTTCCAACAGGGCCCACCCAACCAGACCCAGATCACCTAATTAATCAAGATAAAAGCAATTAAAGAGACCCACACCACTTTGGCGGTCTTGCCAGACTTAACCAAAACTGTGCATGTTGGAATAGGAATCGGGTGAAACCAACTGAGTTGACTCAAACTAGGGAAATCATGGGACCCGTCTTTTGACGGGGCGAACCGGGGTGTCTACGGACTTCCTCGGGCCGTAAACGAGAACTTGCTTAGAATCTCAAGCAGCAGACCAAGCCTTAATAGACAAAAACTTAGGCACCCAGGTGTCTGCCTGCACCCCATCAGGCACTGGCGACTCCAAACAAATCCCGAGGCACGCATCGTTTTGCGTGCGCCTCGTCGTGCGGCCGAAATCAGATGCGCACATTCGGTTCGGTTCGGTTTCGGTCTAAAAATCCCTAAACCGAACTAGGTCGGTTTGGTTTTGGGTTTCATGTTTGGTTAAACTGAACCCGAACCGAAACCGAACCGAACCGAATTCATATATATATATATATATATATATATTGGTCTAACCCGAACCGAACCGAATAGTTTTCATGTAGTTCGGTTCGGTTTGGTTTGGGTTTCGGTTTTTTTTATATATTTTCGGTTCGGTTTTCGGTTTAGTTGGTTCGGTTTGGTTTAACTATGTATATTTTCGGTTTGGTCTTGGGTTGACATCAACCCGGACCGAACCGAACCGAGTTGCACCCCTAAAACATAGCAACGGTGTCATCCCTCTCGCCATGTATAATTTCACCTACCTTCCTTTTCAGTGATTCTTGGCCCACGCCCAACTCACAAGAGCGGATCTGCATAGGAATGGCAATGGGGTCGATTTTGGCGAACCGAATCTACCGTACAAGGATTTTGCAAAAAACCAAATCCTAACCTGCAACCATTGGGTTGGTAATGGAGTGGGTCAGGATTAACCTGGTTGGAGTATAAGTTTTCAGAATCCAAAAAATGGGTCTTCGGGCAATTCATCTTTTCAGGGAATTTCAAAAAACTCATTTGCGGAAAACCCATTTCCAAATTACAACCAAATACCATAAAGGAACTCCTTCTAAGCCCCAGTGAGTTCCCGAATTACAACCAAGATTTAGTAACCTAAACGAAGCAAATATAATCCCCTTGAGATTTACAAGCTTAGGCTATGTATATTCACTTTTCCAGACATAAAAAATACAGATCTTTAAAATTATATATATATAGCTTCCCAAATGGCTACTAAATTTTATACAAAATTATTAAATTGTATAAGCCAAGGTTTCGCACAAATATAAAAAGGCAACCCTAAACCAAAGCACCTTACAGCCTACAGGCATTAAGCGCCGTCCACGCATTCCGCACATTACGACATGGAAGTTAACGTGAGCCATGTGCGCACCCACAACCGAAGCCGTCCTCCCTTGCTCTCTGGCTACCTATGATTGGCTACTCAAAAAGCTCCTTGTCTCCACGGCGTCAAGCATGTAGGCCCTACCTCTGGTCGCTCAACCTTCATTCCGGGAAATCAAACGGCAGAGGCGACAACGAGGAAGGATCCTGTAAATCGCCATGCATGAATCCGAAGCTACGAAGTACCTGATTATCGGCAAAATTAAGCGCCTTCTGCATCCCGCTCCAGCAACCCGTTCCCGAAAACGTCTGGTTGTGTTTCCCGCTGCAAGGCTGACACCCTGCAAAGTGCGTGATAAACGGTCGTCTCCAACCTCCCATCATCTGCCCAGCTTTCTTCAGATACGGCTCCCTCATCGCGCCATAGCGCTCGCTCACCTTCTCCGCGTGTCTCCTCCTTAAGCCGCGCACCCTTCGCTCTACCTCCATATACTTGTCCGTAACGTTCTCCAGCTTCCCCACGATCTCCAACCAGTACCCTTCGAAGTAGAACTCGGTCTCTATGAAGATCTTGTCCCCCCATTTCTCCTTCTCTTTCAGTATCAAGTAGAGCAGAGCCCCTTGATCGTCTGACTCCGGGTACGTCCTGTCTGCCAGAGTTGAAGTCAGGATCTTGCCCCACTTGTCGTAATCCGGCGTCTGTGGCCCCATGGCGGCCCACGCCTCGATGAAGTCCATTGACCATTGGCAGTTGCGGATCAGGAAAACCCCTGCGTTGAGACCCACCCAGCTGTGCCTCTCGTAGATCTCTCGGGGCCATCCGTGCACGATAAGGTTGTGGTCTATGTACTTGCGTAATGGCAGCTTGAACTCCATGTCCGTGAATGCCGCGTCCGAGTCGACCCACCAGATCCACTCGGCCTCCGGGTGAGCGACCATTGCGGCTCGGACGAGTGGGAGTTTCGCCCAAGCGTTCGTCATCTTGGGGTGGAAGAGAGCGTTGTTGTAGAAGATGTCGTAACCGTGAATACGACAGTAATCGACCTTGTTCTTGAAGAATCTCATCAGCAGGTGATCGCCGATCGGGTTAGCGCACGGCCACGGCTGTGAGCCTGAAACAAGGAAAATCCGGTCACGAACTCCGGCCGCGAAGGATGGATGATGGTGTCTCAGCCATCCTCTCCGTTTCTCGTCCCAATTCCTGATAGGCTTCCCGATGGAGTAGCTGAGGGTGGGATCGTCGTAAAAGGTCCGAGCAGGAGGATCTTGCCTTAGATGAGCACCGGGCGCATCATCTGCGTAACCGCCTGCGGTGAAAACCTCCGAAGCAGTGCTGGTCTCAGTCTCCGGTTTCATGATCAAGGAAGAAAAGCTAGGTGTCGTAATGGAATTAGGGCTTACAAAGGACCACAGTGCCCAAACCACTAGCAAGGCCGACATTGCTCCCCCAACGAAGAGAAATCCATCTGTGAGAAGAAACGAAGAGGGTTTGTTCCGAACTGAGGTTTTAGCCATGGCAGTGGCGGCTGATGCTGTTTGGAGGGGGGATTGCTCCGGAGAAACCATCTTAAAGCAGGCAATGCGTGTTGGCTTTTGTTTCGTGAGCCGGTCTGTTTAGTAATAATAGACTTTTTCACGATCAAGAGCTCCCATTTGTTCATCCGCTAGTACTAATGGAAGGAGAGAAAATAGTCTAGCCTAAGGGCCAGGGGGTGAAGCTCGTCGGACGGATGGGCATTTCACTCACACAAAAAACACAAAAAAGGTAAAAGCGTGGATGCGGATGGTCTCGGTGTCCGATGCTAAAATGCGCCAGCATGTTAAAGCAGGGTGTGGGTCCTATTTCCTAGAATTGATTTTCGTAGATTGCGGTATGGGATTCGCAAGAGCCACGTTGATCTCGCCACGCATATGCCGCACCGACACTTTAGGCAAGATTTTCAGCAAGTTTTGGCCTTCGCCTCGGGTCCTTCTTCTCTCTGTTCATTTCGATTATCTAGTGGTCCAGAACGTGAGGATTCCTGCCAACGCCACGAAATCATACGGCTACAGTCCTCAACGGCATGACATCTGTTGAATTTTGTTTCTACTGTTATAGATGCTGCCACGTTAAGATATCCGACGGTCAATGTTTTTTTTAAAAGTAAACCCACGTAAAAAAATTTAGACAAAAGGAAAAAAAAATTCACCAGGCGACTACGAACGGAATCGATGTTGCAGCACATGTGTTACTAATGTGGCACAAGATATACAAATGCTGACCATGGCTGCTACATATCCCACGAATGCGGGGAGTTATGATTAAAAAACTGAAAAACATTTTTACACATTAAAAAAAATTAATAATAAATACTTACACATTAATGTTTTATGTATATAGCAATCTTATAGGGATCATTTGGTAAGGTTTTTGGTTTTTAAATTTTGGATTGTAATTTGAATTTTGAAAAACTAGATTCTCAATGTTGATATTTAGAATCCAAAATTTTGTTTGGATACCTTGAATTTTAGCTCCTTTATTTAGGTAGGACCCACCACTATGACTAGCCCCTTGCTATTAAGATTTATAATTTTTTAATTGTCAAACTATATAGAAACTTATAAAACATGGATTGTGGTTTTTGGCCGGATTTTAATATCTGATTTGAAAATCCAATTTTCAAAAACCCTATCAAATAGCTTAGTGGACCTTGGATTCTACCCAAATCCAGAAACCATATCAAACGACCCCTTTAGTTTGACTGTGAGAATCATAATTGGGAAAATATTAATTGATAGGTTCACCCATGGGAAAATATTAATTGATAGATTACCAGGCTATTTGGAGTACGAGCATAGCCTATTTGGAACATAAACACATTTTACATGGGATAAGCAAGTGCACGAGCTTCAGTCCTTGCAAGCACAATTGACAAGTCTCTATAAGCAAGTCGAAGAGTTAAAAGTACTTCTAAAAGCAGCAACTGAAATTCTTGTTCTTGTTGTCATTTTAAAAGTTATGTTGGTTTAACCTACTTATTAACTGTAAATCAGTACTTTGTATTTTTTTTCCAATGGTAATTCTAATGGAATTTTGATGAATAGTATGTATCTTCTTGGTGAGAGTCTAATCTTGAACTATATATTAATCTGACGTTAATTAATTCAAGTGTCTTGTGTTCATCTAACTACAAGTGTTAATATTGGGTAGTGATGACATTAAGTGGACCTCTTTACTTTGTATTAAATTCCTTTTTTCCTTTGAAGTCAGGTCGTGAGCCTCTTTATTATTATGAAATTCCTTTTTTCCTTTTGAGTGATGGCATTAAGTGGACCAATTGATATCAATTGGTTGTATCGGCTAAGTTAAAATAATTTACACATGCATGTAGTCATCTAATTGATATCATACAACAATTGACAAATTGTGGATTGTTATACAATCTATGCATTTTCAACGATTTGACTGATTTCTGAAACAGCTTGAGAGAGCCAATTCACTATAGTGCTGAAAAAGAGCTCCCAGAACTAGAGATCCAATGCAAGGACTGAAGAAAAGATGAGAAGTGCTAGAGTTTGGTAACGGTTAATCGGCCAACCTGATATTTTGGCCAATGTCTTCGGAGATAGAAGTGATCGACTGTCAAGATGAGGACCTGTTACACATAACATGCATGGACAGAGAGAGAGAGAGACAGAGAGAGAGAGAGACAGAGAGAGGACCTGTGGTT
Source organism: Buxus sempervirens (assembly GCA_947561395.2). NCBI lineage: Eukaryota > Viridiplantae > Streptophyta > Magnoliopsida > Buxales > Buxaceae > Buxus > Buxus sempervirens. The sequence continues at coordinate 35,048,963 of OX387190.1, forward strand.
TCAAGGCAAGCCAATAGCACTCCAAGGAGTAGCATTGTAGCTGCCATACAAGAACTGCTACTTGTTGCATGGAATGTAGCCATGGAAAATATGAGAAAGTAGACTAGATCAATTAGTTCATAGAAATTTAGTTACAAACTTAAGAAAATACCCTCAGATTTTATGAGACTAAGGTCCCACATGAATGCCTAGTCAGTTAGTTCATAGAAATTTAGTTACAAACTTAAGAAAATACCCTTAGCTGATTAAGAAAGTAGTTTCCAACAAAAGTGTTATCAATTCATTAATAAAATACATTATAACCATTTTACCATGCATCTCATCATATCAAAACACCTATGATCACTTCCATCACATCAAATTGTCTTGTGCTAGACTCCATTCCAACAAAGCTCCAAGTTGCCAATCCTATGAAGGCATGAAATTATGTTGTAAGATGTATGAATAACTTTAGTGGAATTAGTGTAGTATACACCTTTATAGAGCATAGTGCACATACCTCTTGTTAGCATGTCAAGGAGAGAAGGTTAATGCCCACGATGTCCAACATCCTCATGATGTCCATGCCCCTATTTAAGAGATTATTTGTTTAACATCATTAGCTCCTTAAGGAAACCCCTTGAAACTCCAGGCAATAATAAAAATCCTAAATATCTCTAGCAATTTCACAATGTTATATATCCTTTAATTTAATAGCCAATTACATTCTTACACTATTTGAAGTAGTAAATTAATGTACACTTTAAATTTAAAAGTCAAAGGAGGTCCGAACTTACAATCTTATAGGAGGATATAATAATATAGTTTTGGACCAGTTTGAATCTCTGTTTATTTTTCTAGTTTTGTCATAGAGAAACAAAATGTGAAAAAAAGGGAAAAACAAGGCATACCACTTGCGTAGGCTGGGAACCCCTACTTTTAGTTCAGTCTCAATCTTCACTAAACTACCTGGGTTGGTCGCTCTAGTGATTTCACCATACCTCCAAAGTTTTCCATAAGACTCTCCATGAGTACCTTCAACTGCTTTTCTTCTCGCCCTCCTCAATTGTACATTGTTGGGATCAACTCCATATTTAGATTGAATTTTTTCTCTAATTGAGCAAATTGGTATCTTTGTATTTGATCAAACTTGTGAAAGTATCTTCTTCGATATCCATCTCGAGGTAGCTTGAGTATTTTTGTGCACCTAGTACTAGAATGCCCTGGCTGAATGCATTTTATCATGAATGTAACCCCATCAGATTTTGGAGAAGCATGTAATCTCCACTTACAGCCATCTGCAGCACATGTCACAGTCACACGAGTTCTTTCATTCTTAATTCTTTTCAAATTAAATCCTTTCCTTATTGCAAACTCTTTTAAGGTCACTTTGAAATCATCTACATTGCCAAAGACCATAGCCTTTTCAAGGTTCGGGTTGTTCAATCCATGTTCGATGTCAAATTCAAATCCATCCTCATGATCATAATCATGGTCATCTTCATCATTTTAATTGCATAAAGAAATGTAGTCTGGATCAGATTCACAATTAGACAACTCATTATCTTCACCATTCTGGTTCATCTCTTCCGATGCATCAGAATCATCTATTTCAGAAGAGTTATGTGGCTCTTCTGACTCCTCCTTATCCCATTCATCATCATCACTAACTTCTACATCCTCTTCCATACAGTCTTCATCTCCTTCTCCTTCACTATGTCATGCTCCCATATCATTCTCCTGTGTCACATGTCACACTTGAGATACAACTTCTTCAACCAAGAATATCCTTATTTCATTGATACCTTTATACATTTCAAACATCTTCATCACTGCTACATCATCGTCAAGCACACAAACTGCTTGTGTTCTAGGTATAGCATACTTAAGGGTGATTGCATTCCCACATTGAACCTTACCCATTGACATACATCGTTTATTAGATCAAGGTGAATGTACCTGTCTTCATCTACATTATCAATGTGGCCAACCCCTCCTGAATAATGTATCGCCAAAGTATGCATACGATTGATTACAAATTACACCTAAAGCATTAATAACAAGAATGCGCTAAGTAACCAAGTAAAAAAAAAAAGCAAAATATTATGGAACATGCAATATATGAATAAAGAGAACATATAAAACACTCTATGAATATTTTATGTTAAAACAACTCACCTAGATAAAACTTCCAAGCTGATTTAGAACAAAATAAATAAATCTTAAATGCAAGCTCATAAACCAGAAAAGAAATACCTTTTAATGACAAAAAATTATAATGGAAGCAGAACCTTTACCATAGCATAGAAGGTAACATCCTCAACATGTTAAACATCTTGACCAAATGTGCTAGTCATCATGAGCTAGCTACAGAAGTTATAGCTAGGCCAGAGACTGGTATTCGTAGGCTATGCTCTTAATTTGTACACTCCTCTCGTAGAAAGGTCGACACTTATATTTTGCATGGAAAATATGGAACATTCCTTTAGAATGTAGCCATGGAAAATATGCAACATTCCTTTAGAATGTTATATTCACATATGTTTGTTCTTAGAGTTTAATTCTGAGAAGCAATTGTTCCTCCATGAGTCTAAAGGTAACAAGTAGAACATTCCTTTAGAATGTTATATTCACATATGTTTGTTCTTAGAGTTTAATCCTGAGAAGCAATTGTTCCTCAATGAGTCTAAAGGTAACAAGTAGAACATTCCTTTAGAATGTTATATTCACATATGTTTGTTGGCTGCTCTAGAAGGCACATAATGAGGATAGTGTTCTATAGAGAAACTCTTAATAATTTGTGCAAGAGATGTGTAATCTACTCAGGATGTAATCATAAATCAGAGAGAGAGAGAGAGAGAGAGAGAGAGAGAGAGAGAGAGAGAGAGAGAGAGAGAGAGAGAACCCTTATTTAAATTTCCACATTGGTTGTTGTAACTAACAAAGAAAGGTTCATGATTTATAATCAATTTAAATGTATTAGCTTATGAAAGAAGGCAACAGAAACAGAAGATTTTCGTCTTTAATTATCACTGTATAGGTACTAGGGGTGGCAATCGGTCGAATATGGTACGAATCTGCTAAGATCCGAATTCGATCTGAAAAAAATTTACCGATATCCGATATCCGATGGATCTTTAATACTTAAATCCGAATTCGAAATTCAATGAATATCCGAAATCCGAATTCGATCCGATATCCGATCCTAAATCCGAATTCAAAACCGAAATCCGAATTCGAGCCTGTTTGAACCTGAAACTTTAAAAAACAATTTTAACAATTAAAGTAAATTTAACTATAAATTTTAACACAAATCCAAATGTCTAATGATCAAATGATGATTTAACCCTTTTAACTTATGGTTGAACTATAGTTTGGGCTAAGTTTATATATATTATAAGTATGTTTTCGGTTCAGATCTTTTTCGGATCGGATACATGTATATCCGAATCCAAATCCGAATTTTTTCGAATCCGAAATTTGAGATCCGTATCTGTGAGACATGGGAAAAAATCAATTCAATGACTTCCTAATCATCACATGGGATTGGTTAAAAACAAAGAGTCGCCACCATTCTGTTTAAGTGTGAATGGACACCAAAATATCAAATAATCACAAAAAGGCAAATTTAGGGTAAAAATAACCCTATTAAAAAAACAACCAGAGATGGGTAAGGGGATTAGGTTATGAACAGGGGAAGGTGTTAGGCACCCCTATTCATCCACACAAGGTGGTTGCCAGGCATTGTTCATGTTAAAATAAAGGAAAAAAGGCTTGCTATAAAAATCATAAAAAATCACAAAAAATACAAAAGTGTATGGTTTTTTTCATACGAATAGCCTAATTGATCCAAAACTTTCAAATATGATCATACCATTCCTAGGGTTTCATGATTAAAAGCAGCAGGGATCCCTCTCTTCTCTTGGAGCTCCTTGGATTTCAAAATTTCGTGGCCTTTTGCTTGAGGAGAGCTCCTCTATTTATAGGCAAACCCAGGGGTAAGGCTGGTCCAAAGGGATATACCATGATCCACTAGATTGGTTTGAAAATAAGGATAATGCCCATCCATGACCAAATAGGATAAATAAGAGATTTCGAAGGGATAAATGAGAGAATTCGAATCTCTCAGAGAGATATTTGGGTGCAGATAAGGCTCCAAAATCGAAAAAGGTAAAATTTGCACAAAAACCCCCGTGCCCGTATATATATTACAGGCGCGCCCTACCCGTATTATTAATACGGGCACGCCGTGCCCGTACATCAACTGCGGGCATGACCAGACCGTAAACAAAATACAGGCATGACCAGATTTTATACTTTTTTGACCTGTTTCAAATCCCAATTAATATTTTCAATTATTTTCTCATTTTGTAGTGCAATTTGGGGTGTCTACAGTATCCGAACTGTGGATCTAAATCCTATATCCAAATTCGGAAATTTCGGATTGGATTCGGATATATATCCGATCCATTACTAGCCCTACTAGGTACTAAAAGATATGAGAATCACATGCATCCTCATATTATATTACCGTCTAATCATGTTGGATGGGATCCCCATAGCGTGAGCCCATCTCTCCATCAAAACTATCTAAAAGAACTAAAAATTGAAATTAAAAATTCTATTATTTGTTTGACTTTATAAACATGGATCAAACCTTTTCTATTATAAAATTAACTGTACATGTCTATCTGAACTCTTACATGCATGTTGGGGTGGAAGCTGGTATCACGGGCTTCTATTTGGGACTGGGGTACAATCATGAGCAAAAGGAAGATGGAGAGATTATTGCATGGGTTCTTCAATATATGAAGCTACACACAAATGGCAGTTACACAAAAGAGAATCTAAAGCTGCTATATATTGGAAATATTATTAGAGAGATTAGGAAAGTGGGTCTCAGGCTTTGTTTTACATACTGGCAATGCTCAAAATAGTAGGCTGAACTGTGGGGATCACATTAAGTATATAGAATACTTGTGTTGACTTACTCAAACCCTATGAGCCGTTGACACAAAAAAGCCCTAAAACACCTACGGTAAATCCAAAACACCCAAAAACACTTGGAGAAAACGAAATAAGGTGAGGGAAAATACTTGGAGAAGTGTGCAAATGCATGTTCGTCTTCGTCGTATTTCAAGCGGGTTGAACCCTCTTCCTTCTCCAGGCGACAGCTTCGTTGAATGAAGAAACCCAACGCCTCCTTCTTTTTTCCTTTGTTCTATTAGTTAAAAGGGTAATTTGGTCATTTTTATAAATTTGTTAACAGCGTTAGGAGGAAGCTTATGGCAGGGATGCCATGTGTACATTTCACAAAACTAGAGGGGTGTTAGTGATCACTTTCAAAACATAGGGGGTTTAAGTATCCGCGCACTAAAACTCAGGGGGTCTAAATGTAATTTTCCCATATATATATTCTCTCTCGTATCATTGATCAACATTTTTAGTTAAAATTTTAACAGTCAAACCTCTTCAAGGGTGAGAATCTTATCCAGCTGATCTTGAGCTGTTAAAACTGGTATTTCGAAAATCTCGAAGGAGAAATGTGAACGTCTGAAACCTCAACGTGATTAATTGTAAATATCCCAGAATAAAACGAGAGATTACTAGCCTTGTCTATAATTTTGGTTGCCACCTTCTTTTTCGCTTTATCAGAAACGGTTTGGACTTTCTTATTGTAGGGCCTATCTTTTTGGGCTGGAATCCGGCCTTATCTTCTCACACTGCATTAAAGTTCGGCGCAAGTAACCTAGGAAGAAGAAATAAAACCGTCCAGAAGAAGTACGAAAAAGAAGAAAATTTATTTTGCAGCAAAGGGTATGGCTTTTTTTTCTACACAGATTTTTCAATAAAATTTCTAATTAAACTGCTGACTTCGAATAAACAAAAACTTCTGCTACCCTTTGACAGTTTCAACTTGGAGTATTTGGTAAGATGAAGAAATTAAATTTGTCAAAATCCTTATGACGAGAGTGTGTTTAGTATTCATTTAATTATCTAGTTTTTATATATGAATGAGAGCTTAAAGTAGACTGAGTCATCATATTACATGTTTGGAATACCGGGGTTTTTTTGGGAATTTAGCAGGTGGAATTTTTTTTTTTGTTGATGAAAGGCCTCAACATTTTCATTAACAAAAATCATAATTACAAAGTATACAAAAGGACCTGAAATTCCAGGAGAGTTAAGAACAGAACCATCATAACAAGAACCAAATCTATTTTGTCTCAAATCTATTATGTCTCGGCATAAGGTCAGATTTGTGGCCGAGACCGCGTGAACTAGCCATAAATCGGTGGTAGAATTTGACAGCGGGTCTGCTCTTACGCAGATTAAATAAACTATTTCCAAAAGAAGGGAAGATAACATCAACATCTATGATGTGATGAACAGTGGATGAGAAACCGGTGAACCGAGCTTCTCCCACTCAAAAAGACATAGTAGATAGTGGTTGATCATGGCATGTTTGCACCAAGAATCTCCAACCATCAAAAGAAACAAAAACCGACTATACCAACGAAGATCAACAGCATGATCAACCAAAAGATAAACAAAGAGGAGTAAACAAACTAACAACAAAAAACAAAGACAACCAGAAAAGGGGATAACCGTATTCAACTTTCTCGTCAAGAAAAACCAACGACAACCCCCCGCCATCGTCTCCATCCGGGTCGTCAAAATCGTTACCTACCGCTTCCATCTTTAATAAGATCAAATACGAAACGAATCCACTTGAATCAAACGATAACCAAATAGGGAAGAAGGCCTCTTAATGCGGCTTTGTCTCACACCCCAGCTGGTTGCAGATGGTCGGACCCCCCTTCATCCGTATATGCATGGCTTTTGTTAAATACGAATGCCACTACGAAACTGCTCTTCTGCTCATGAGCTCATTACCGGACGAGACACGGTCACTTCCTCTCGCTCTGCTGTCTCCATCACATGTTCGTACGACATCGTCTCTCTCTCTCCCTCTCTCCCGCCCCATTACTTCAAGTTCAGTATGACCAACTAAGTGGATAATGGCAATCGCCGGGTCCAAGTCCAACTCCCACTGTCTCGACAGCCTGGTCTTGGTCCCACCATTAAATTAACTCAACTTTCGCAGGAGAAACAAAGCTTCTTTGACCATCTAAACCAGAGGGAGAGAAGAGACCAGACAGCCAAGGAATTAAGAAATCTAAACTCTAATCCAAATCTTTCGAGATCTAGTTACTAAATACTAATTACCTTTACTTTAACCCCCATTAAAGCTTGTAACGTCTACGGAGTTGATTAACGGAATCGATAGATCCCGATTCCCTGCCCAAAAACCTTTTGTGGGAACGAGGACGGACGCGACGCAACAGCCTTTTCGACTTTTAATTCCTGTGAAGAAGACTTGTGCTCTCTGTCCAATGAATCCCACTCCCGCAACCCCTACAGCTGCCCCATGATGTGATGTAGCGCCGTCCAATTCTGTCATTTACACGTGGACCGCTGCGATTTCTCTGTCCCAGCTGGCTCGCAGGAACGCCGGATCTCCAGCTGACGTCATGACCTCGTCATCCCGTTGCGAACATGACTCACACGTCTCTCACGTGTTCCGTGTCTTTTCTACCAAAAGCAAAATTAGAGAATAAGATTAGGCTTCTTTTCCTAATTTATTATATCCAAAATAAGCACAGGACCGGGACCCCACATCATTATATCAATCATGTCATGCAGCCGTATTGGTACTCTCAAGAACCTCCTTTTTCATTTAAATTTAAATTACAGGATGGACCATCCCGATTGTCTTCGTTCACGGGGTTTGAAACCCAATAATAGATTAGTACCATCGTTAGAAAAATCTGCCATTATATTTGATTGTATTCTAATATTCCCCAAACATTTCATTAAACGAACAACACAATTTAATACAAATATCATTAGCTTCATCTTTTTCCAAACCGAACGGTACTCCATATTAGTTATAACGCCGTTAAAGGAAACAAAAAAAATTTAACTCCTCTCTGGAATATTAAGACGGAAAGAAAACGAAAAAGAGACAGGTGCGAAATGCGCTCATCTCGGTGTTGTCCACGTTTGAATGAAATCTTCTGCCGGGCTTGCCTGAATTGGCACCTCCGATGTCTTTGAGACGCTGCGGTCAACATATTTTCAAGTGGGCCCGTATAGAAAAACACTGCCGTAACAGTTGCCAATTCAGGCTCGCATGACAGAAGATTTCATCCCGACGGGTTGCTATACATCCGGAACCGCCAATTTGCGGCGTTTGTTTGGTGGCTCCGCCTCGGTTATGTCGGGATTATCCGATTTCTGAGTGTCGCAACTGCCACATGTAGCCGCATCGAGCACGCCGACAGGACTTGGGGGCGCGGTCTCCGTTCTCCGGTATTTAAGTCGACATGGCGGACACGTGTCCGTCATATGTTCCTCCATTAATCGGTGACAGCTTCTTACCATCTCCTACTCTCGGAAAAAGGGCATAGACAAAAAACAAACACAATATATTGAGAGATTTACATTTCTGCAACTAAGAAATAAAGGAATTGAAGCATTAACGTAAAAATTACTTTGTCCAGTCTCTCGTAAAAATCTCGCGTTTCCCGGTCATCACCGGACGGGAAGTTGATGCTTCCGCCAGCAACTGACAGTACGGCAGCCGCTGCTCTCGTCGACGGCCGATACCCCAAGAAGTCGATCACTGATTTAATTGATACCATATCAGCATTTTTATTTGAAAAGCAGAAAAAATGGAGGCAGTGAAATGGGTTCCCGTGGGCGAGAGGATTTTTACCTCGACAACTGCTGAGAATAAGATCTGAAGCCCGTGATATAACGTCACTGAGAGAAACGCACACACGAAGCTTCGTAATGAAATGATGGATAAAATCGAAAGGCGTCACTGAATGCATTCGCCATTTAAGATTAGCCATGACCAGGAGCTCCATCCGTTGAACGGTTTTGGGTTCGAAGACAAACTTTGGTTTGAACATTTGCAAGTCTAATAGAAGGGGAACACTTTTCTCTTCGATTTTAGCCGCTAGAGACATACACGCCACCGATAGCAGCTGAAGGGGCCAACCATTCTCCTGCTGTTCAGGGTAACAATAATTATAATGATGGTAATAACAAATCGAAGCAGAGCCATCGAGTTTTTGGTCGGGAAAATAATGTTCTCCGGCGAGTGAAGAATAGTACCGGGAGAGGATGCACTGAAAGGAAGCGATCGAAGTAGTTAATTGACAGGAACGCGGTGACAGGTCGGAAGTGATAGAATGCATGAACCTGCATACAAAAGGATGATAAAAGGTTGATAAAAAGGAAAACAAACAGGGAATACGAAGCATAAAAAATTGATAATGATAGCAGGAAAAGGAAAAAAAAAAACCTTTAACATCCAGTTAATGGCGTCTTGGCGGGCGGTGACGTCAATCGAGCAGTCACGTAAGCGTCGCAGATAGTCAGACTCCGGCATGTGGTGGAGCTCGGAATCAAGCAATCTATTAATAAAACTGTCATCGTCGGCCTCAAATCCTGCTGCTGTAAGGGGATCGGTAATAATGTCGTCGGAATCCCAGGAGTGTACGTCACCGGCGTCTTCCCCACAATATAGACTATAAATTGAATGGTCTGGTGATTGAGACATCACGGTGAAGGTTGAATCAAGGGATAGTTACTGGTGGCGACGAGGACGACGACATTGCCATTTTGTTGCGGCTTTGAGAAACCACTCTTTCGTTTTTGTTGTCTTATTCGGGAAATCAGAAGTTTGGACCTTGACAGCTTATTATTGTTCATGGAAAGCCATGTTCCTCAGCTCTCCATCTTCACGGTTGCTTTGATTACGAATTTACGAGGCGATTGTATATGCATCGCTGGATCCTTTTCTTTGTTCTTTTTTTTTTTTTATCCTTTTCTGTTCCGTTCTTCTGGATTTCTACGTACTACAGTCGGAGCTCGGAAGATACGTCTCCGTCATATTTATATCAATGGGTGATACTTCTATCAGTGGGAGTGAGGTGGGTCCGTTGGCGATCTTCTGTCTGTTGCGATTGACTGAATCATTCCCATGTCTCCTCTCTCTCCGCGATTCGGCGTCAATCCATGGGTGGGTGTATCGTGTGTTCATCCCGCGGTTCGTACGACCAAAGCTTTTGATGCTGCACGTTTACAATTTTTTTAAACCAAATGACTTTAACATACTCCATGATCTTTCAGACTGCAATACAGATTTTACTGTGTAAATATTAGAGCAACGATCCAAAATAACAGTTACGGTATAGAACGTTCTAGGTGATTATCAATTATTTAGTACTCTTTTCTAGGTTCTAACATACTCTGTTTAGTAGGTTGAAGCCAAACAGTTTAACTTTGACATTTCTTGTACATTGTTTTAATAATGGGGTAACTTAATTCTGAGCTTGAAAGAGAGAGAGAGAGGATCCATCAAGCAGAATTGTGAAAATTTTATCCATAGTAGTTAAGAGTAGGATTATTTATTTGTTCTGTGAAGCAGCAGTTTTCAATAAGCAGGTGCTATTTTTCTTGGGCCTACCTTTTGCTTTTTTCTTGTAGTAAAGTAATAAAATCATTGGCAGCAGGTAAGGAAAGGGCGCTGGGGTGGACTCCGAAGAAGAAAATGTGGTACAAGCTCTCCTTTCAACTGATCCTTGAAATTTCTAAATTCAACCAAGCTTTTATTTGAGGTGACACATCTGCCTTTTGAGGTCCCTCCACTCTCTTCTCACAATATAATTAGAAAGAGGAACAGCAGTGGTTGTGTCTTTTGATAGATGGGGAAAAAGATTAGGTTGAAACGTGAACCTGGTTTTGTCAACTAGTGGGGGGGAGAATTAAAGAGAGAGCTGGAGCACTGGTTGTAACTGGTTTTGTCAATTTGTAGGTAGGGGGTCGGTCCTTCAGGAATAGGTGTAGCTCAAGGCCTTGATTTGTTGTTTTTCCTTGTCTGCTTTCTATACAATCTTTGTCTCTTTGCAAACAACATTCCAAGATCCCAGGTCCACAAAAACTCTCCCTTCTTCCTCTTTCTTTCCTCTCAATGTCATTTTTCGGAAAAGAGACGGGACCACCTGCTGTGAACATGGGCAAAAGCTAAGTCCTTTGTTGGGGATCACCCTTGGAGCTTCTCCTTGTACAGTTGGGACCACTACACTGTTAGATACGATCGGGCGGGTGATTATAATAACCGTCTGATTTCTACCTGACAGATGGAGACATGAAACCTTCTTGGACTGGTCATGGCCCTTCAATCAGAGTGTACGGCACCAATCAGTGCCACTCCTTCAATCAGAGTGTAAAAGCATTCAATGCAATTGAGGAATATGCTTGACCAGTTGAGCTCGATCACACACCTGTTTTTCTGTCGTCTAATAACTGGTGATACGTACTCCACGTATATGAATATGTCGCCTATATATTTTGGCGTACATTTTGCAACATGAAAAGCGGCGTAGAATGTATATCCTAGAAAGCATGGTTAGAAAATTGGGCTTTTTGGATCAATGGCCAGAACTTTGCTTTTGCAGCTTATTGGGTTTCTTTGTATTTATATCAAAAGCCATCTATTTCAAATAATCATTGCCATCATACCTTATAAACAGTTAAGTTCTGAATGCTAAAACATCAAATTTCAATGAGACTGGTAACAAATATTAAGATAAACATTCATAAATTAGGAGATAAATTTAAGAAAATTAATTTAATTATTTGAGGTATAATTTAGAAGATAAATGTAAAAATTTTTATTTAAAATTTTATAAAAGGTTATGTTAGTCATTTAATAAAAATAAATAACAATAGTTAACAAAATTTAACTTACAACACTAACGATAATGACAAAATAAAGGAGTGAGTATTAATACAAGTATAAAAATACAAGAACATATAAACGCAAAATATGTCGTAATTTAATAACATGGATGCGAAAAAGCCCTTTAAAATTTAATTACAGTGTTATAGTACAGATTGATTAAATATCATCTTTTCCCTCTCGATCTCTCAGTGATGGATGGCGTAAACTTGTTATCAGACGCGAGCCTTTTCTAGATTAGAGTATCTTAAATGGGATGAAATCGTCTGTCGTGTTTGCCTGCTTCATTCCCTGCTAGAGTCGTGAGATGCTGCCATCTGGAGTATCTCATGGCCGCTGTTTTTTCATTGTGGGCCCCACTTCAAACATTTACAGCAATTGAAAAAAAAGTGACCGTGAGGCAGCATTCACGGGCCCAGCAGGGAACGATACAGGCAAACATGACAGATGATTTTATTATTTGATCAATCTACCATCTTTCAAACATCTTAATGTCCATATGTTCTGTTTATAACCTTGACAGGCGCTCACAGAGTCTCGTTCTTTTCTACATTGACTTCAATCAAGCCAGGGAGCAGCTTCAAGGCTTCCTTGGAAAGCGGAAGAGTTGAGGAAAGATAAGATTTTTTAGACTGTTTCTCGGTTCCCTCTATGAGTACACACTAAGTTGGTTCTGGATCCCTCTTCCCCCCTCCTTGAAGGCATGGTCCTGTGGTCCTTTGTCCATGTTGTGGTTCTTCTTAGGTTTTCTTCTTGTCAGTCGTCGCTGTCTTGTTTGTTTGCTTGCCCTCTTTCCCTTATCCAATGGAAGACCTATCATCAAATTTCAGAAAACTCTTCATCCCTCCAAGGCTAGAGACTATCTTCAAAATCTCGACTGACGATAAAAATAGACTTCATGAACAATGGAAAAGCCTCATTGTGTGCGAGCTATGTGACGAAGATTGCCAACTAAACTCCTTCAAAAACTCCATAAAGCGTCTATGGAAGAATATTGCCATAGCAAAGTGCCTTAAAGTCTCTTCGAGAAGATTTCTTTTGACATTTGAAGAGAAGGATACTGATCTGATTATTTAGAGTCAACCGTGGATTTTCAACTCTTCCCTTGCGATCATGGAGAAGCTTGAGGATGAATCTGAAGCTCTCAAGTTTGCTTTGGATCAGATCGTCCTCTGGATGCAAATCCACGGTCTCCCCTGTAAGTATCAAGATGAAAAGGAAATTATTGAGTTATTGAAATTATTTGGGAAAGGACTTGAGATTGAGATCTCAGATGACTCTTCATTGAACTCTATGGTGGCGGCTAAGGTCTGACTCCCTCTGAATAAGCCTATTCCTCCAGGCATCTACCTAGAATCTTCCCCTGGAACCAGGATTTGGCTGAGTTTTAAATACGAAAATTTACCCTCTCTTTGTGTCTCTTGTGGTTTGTTAGGTCATTCCATTATTAACTGCCCTAACCCATTTTTTTTTGACAAAGATAGTACTTCGGATTTTGAGTTTTGCAGGAAATATGATGGTTCGATGGTGGTGCCGATGTCGGGTAGAAGAAACCCCTTGTTCAACCCTTTGGGGAAGACAATGAGTCAGTCCCAAAACATGGTCAACCGGATTGCAAGTCGACTTAGGAATGAACTGGTGGTCTCAAGCCCCAAGAACGCCATCATCTCCTCTGAGCTATCTGACATGGACGAGACTGCCGGCTGCGCTGATAAGATCGCTTCATTGGATACTGTTTCTGGGCTACAAGACTCAATGGGCTTCTATTCAAACGGTAACTTTCTGACGTTGGAAAATTGGCCGGTCAACAAAGGCCCAAATTTGTTGTTCTCTAACTTCTTCAAGTTCGGATCCAATGGGCCTTCTTACCCCCTAATTTTAAACTCAGCGCCTCCCCCCACTTGACTTTGTGTGAAATCAAGCCCAAGTTCTGTCCAAATAGCAAGAAACCCAATCAAACCCAAAAATCCAAAGTGGTCAAAGCCCATTCGTTTAATTTGTTAAGTCAGGATGTGTTGGACCAGGACAACCTTCTTGGGGGGACAAGGGATCCAAACCCATAAAAAAAGAGGAAAGCCTTGGGTGTGTGTATCTCTGAGTTATTTTCTGCGGAAGCTTCTTCTAATTCTCCTCCAAAACCTCCCTATCTTTCAAACCCTTCTTCTCGGGTTGACTTTGGTCAACCTCACCTGAAGACATGAAAAATGTTTGCTGGAATTGCTAGGGTCTTGGCCGAACCCCGACAAGATTACACTTGCGAAATCTTATTCGCATAAACAGGCCAAACTTGGTGCTTCTATCTGAAACTCTTATGTGTGATAAAAAATCTGAGAAGCAAATCCGAAACATGGGATATGCTAACTAATGGTGGAGTGCAGCAAAAGAGTGGGTAGAAGGTTTCTGGGTTCTATGGGACACTTCCTGTTTTGTAGAAATCGAAAGGGAGCTCAAGTGGAGCATCCACATGATAATAAGACCAATTACTGGAGAGAACTTTGACCTCACCTTCATACATGCAAGTTCTCTCATGCAAAAGCAACAGTAGCAGTGGGAGGAATTAAAAAGAATAGCATCAAACTATGTATACGCATGGTGTGTTGTCGAAGATTTCAACGTGGTCTTATATAAACATGAGAAAAGAGGAGGCAACAACATCCAGGTACGTAAAGCTAACTATTTTAAATAATTTATTGATGAATGCAATTTTTTGATTTACTTGGGATAACGGTAGAGCTGGGAAAGGTAGAATTAAGGAGAGATTAGATTGAACCCTTTGTAGCACTGAATGGTGCTACTTATTCCCTCATTCGATTTTCTGGCAAGACCCTATTGTCGGGTCTGATCACGCCCCTTTATGCTTGAGCCTTAAAGGGAAAAATCACAAGAACCACAAATTGTTCCATTTTGAAAATTTTGGATTGAAGAACCTACTTGTGGTCAAATCATTTCGGATAGCTGGTAAAATAGTGGTGGTAATTTGCATAGGAAAATGCTTCATCTTAGGGGGAGCTTAACCGATTGGAGAAGGAATAATGTGGGAGACATTAATAAGAGAGTGATGGTTAAGTATGAAGAATTGAAGGATATTCAAAAACACATGGAAGTGAATGATGACCCTCACATGATAAAATTAGAGAGAGATGCCCACAAAAACTATATTGAGGCCCTCAAAGCCCAAGAATCCTTTTGGCATCAAAGATCTAGAATTCAATGGTTAAATGAGGGGGACCTAAACACTAAATTTTTCCATCTTTCAACTATCAATAGGAGACACAGAAATAAAATTGTGTCTATCAGAAATGAAAACAATGAGGAAATTGTAGAGCCTAAGGAGATAGAGAACACTTTTGTTGACTATTTCTCATGTATTTACATGTCTGATAATAATGAAAAAAATTTTCTATCCTGAAACAAATCCCTACTATAACTGATCTGGATAACAGGATTCTTATGAAACCTATTATTGATACTGAAATATGGGATATTGTGAGAAAGCTGGGAGCCTTAAAAAGTTCGGGACTTGATAGTTTCCAAGGAATATTCTATCAGGAATATTGGGAAACCATCAAAAGTGAGGCCTGTACCCAAGTTAAAGACTTCTTCAATAGTGGTTCTTTTGATAGAAATTTGAATTTTACCTATATTGTCTTGATTCCAAAGACAGACAACCCCAGGAATGTCAATGAATATAGGCCTATCAGTCTTTGTAATTTCTGCTATAAAATTATATCTAGACTGATTGTTGATAGAATGAGACCCCTCATGACTAGAATCATTTACCCTCACCAAAGTGCATTTGTCCATGGGAGAAATATTCAGGAAAATATTCTTGCCACCGATGAACTGTATCATACGATTAAAGGGAAAAAGAAAGGAAAAAAAAAATGGGTTGTTTGCTGCCAAATTTGATCTTGCTAAAGCCTATGATAGGCTTGACCGGAAATTCATGAAAAGACTCTTCTTGCTTTTGTATTTGAACAAATTTTTTTTAATCTTATCATGTTTTGCATTTCTTCTGTCTCCTATAGTATCATGATAAATGGTAAACCTTGTGGTTTGATTTTTCCCCTTTCGTGGGATTAGACAAGGGGACCCTTTGTCCCCTTATGTTTTTATCTTAACCCAATAGGTGCTATCTTTTGCCCTGGTTAAAGCTGAATATAACCAATTCATTCATGGGGTGAAAGTTAGTAGGTTTACTGAAGCTATTAGTCATTTGCTATATGCTGATGACCTAATCTTGTTTGGAAGAGCTTCTGAGATGGATGCAACTAATTTTTTAGATATTACTAACTGCTTTTGTGAGATTTTAGGCCATAAAATAAACTTTGGCAAATCAGAGCTGTACCTTAGCCCAAGTATCACTGGGAAAGATAGATGTAAATTAGCTAGAATTTTTAGTGTCAGACCTACCAGAAATCCTAGCAAGTACCTAGGAGTCCCCACTTTCCTGTCAAATCCAAAGGTGAGACATTTTAATTTTCTGATTGATAGGATTAATAAAAAGCTCTCGGTTGGAAAGCTAAACTCTTGACTCAGGCAGGAAGACTAACCTTAATAAATTCTGTTCTTGCAAGTTCTGCTCAATACATTATGGGTTGTCTTAAGCTTCCTAGTACCATATCTAAAAAAATTGATAGAGAATCCAGAAGATTCTTCTGGTTCAAACCCAACAAAAAGAGGTCCCTTCATACTCTCTGTTGGGACTAACTTTGTCAACCCAAAAGATGTGGGGGTCTCAACATAAGAAATGGAAAAAAATTCAATTGGGCCATGTTTTCTAAGGTGGTTTGGAACCTTGCGAATAATGGTGAAAAATTGTGGACTAAACTTTTTAAAGGCAAGTATTTCAAAGACAACAATTTCCTTGATGGTGTTCCCAGACCTAACTCTTCATGGTTGTGGAGATAGGTTTGCAAGACCAAATAAATAATAAGGGAAGGCATGGGTTGGTGTATAGCAAATGGAGAGTCCATTGAAGCAAATGACGATACCTGGAAACATCATAGTACCCAGGCATGGAACATTAGAGACAACAATACAATGAACTTCAAATTGGTAGATCTGATTAACCAAAATCTCAGAGTTTGGAAAATATAAAAGTTGAGGGAATGGTGGCCTGATCAAACCATGGAGCAAATAATATCTATTCTTATTAACAAGAGTGAGGAAAGAGACGAGATGATATGGAGAGGTACAGCCACATGTAAGTATCCAGTTTCTTTTACTTACAAAATGTTAATTAATCCTGAGAGTAATACACTTGAGGAAGGCAAATGACTGAGGTCGTGGAAACTTCCATGCCCACAAAAGGTAAAATTCTTCCTTTGGAAATACATTCAGGGTGGATTACCTACTAATGATCTTCTTAGAAATAGGTTGGGAGTAGCCATGGAAGTGTGTGTCTTGTGCCAAAAAGAACAAGAATCAAGCGAGCGCCTGTTCTTAAAATGCGAGTTTATGAGAGCATTGTGGTTTGGGGCAATGGGAGGAAGATTGCCATATCAGAATTCTAATCTAAGTTGATATACTAAGTCTGAGCAATGAGGATGAAATTTCAGACAAAGGAAGGCCGCTGCTTGGGCTAACAATAGCTGGATTGTGTGGAATACTTGAAATAAGATGATATTTGATAATGAGAAACTTGATCTCAAACTTAAAATTGCTCATTTTTTCATGTTATAGGCTGAATCAGAAGCTCTAATGGACAAAGCTCGAAGTAGAACAAATCAACAAACTGAGGATATCTTTGTTAGATGGAGGTGCCCAAGGCAAAACTGGATCAAATTAAATGTGGATGGAGTAGCTTGCGGAGCACCAGGACCAACAGCGATTAGAACCATATTTTGTGATGAAGATGGAAATGTAAAGGCAGCTTTGGCTCACAAAATTGGCATCACTCTTGCTATGATTGCTGAAGCACAAGCACTGGTTGAAGGACTGAGGATTGCAAAAGCTCTAAACTTCAAGAAAATCTGTGTCAAGAGTGACTCTAAATTAGTGGTGGAGTGTCTGTTTATGAAGATCACAGTTCCCTGGAAAATTAGAACTCTCATTGAAGAAGCTTGGGCGCTATGTAATTTCTTTGAAGATCTCAATGTCATCCACATATATAGAGAAGCAAATATGGAAGCCAACTGCCTTGCTAACTCTGCTTTGAACAACTATTCATGCTTCTGGAGAAAAAATCTGCCTGGCGAAGTTCTTCAAGTCTGCTCTGATGATTTTTTGGGTTGGACCTTCTGTCGTTTTAAAGTATCTATTCCTTAATTTTTCTGTAATCTATTTTCTGTTTTAATATAAAAAAAAAAAACCTCGGCGGGCACACTATTAATCAAATAACTCGGATGGTGTAAATTCAAGCTCTCAACCAGAACTCTTGGATTGCCGAAATTGGACGAGTAAGCCCGTGGCTTATCGAGACCAATTGAACTATAGGAAACACTTAAAAAGACCTAGAGTTCTCAAATTGTTATTAGGCCCAGTAATGATGAGAGTTGTTCGTGAAAGTAAAACCTCTCTTATGAGTAGCAGCCCTCCATTATTGTTTCTTGACTTGGGATTAACAGGATAATAGCTAAAGCAGATAATGCTTGAAGATAGAGTTCAGTTTGAAAATGGGTAAGGCAACCAAGACGAGAGTGAAGATTGCAACATAATTAAGAGGGACAGAGGTGAGGTGTCGTCGGGAAATGCCAAAGAAGTTTTGGACAGAATGGAAAGAAAAATGGTTTTCAAGACGATATAAAGATTTTTTTGATAAGAAGACGACGACGATGCAAAGACATCAGCAGTAGAGAAACAATTAATGCTTCATCAAAAATTCAGATTATAGGTTTGATCTGATTGCAGAAAAGTAACAATGAGACTCGGGCAACATCACAATAAATAAACGAGGCAGGATGGTTTTGCGGGGGAAAGAAGATTCCCCACACGAGTAAATGCATCTCCGGAGACCTCAACAGTGATTGATTAAACTGTTAGTTTGGTTGAGAAGTTGATTTCAAAGATCTTGACTGAATGGTACTGAAGTTAAAAGTTATGGTGCATCAACAACGAATAATTCTGTCACTGGTTAATCTTTACTCGGTTTTTTTCCTTTGTAGTTGCAGGCTCATTTATAACAGTTAATGGTTACCTGAGTGCTGAATGTAAGCAAACTGAACAAAATCCATATTGGTGCATAACAGAGCAAACTGACAAGCAATAGAGTTGGTGCCTGCCAATTAAAACCCTATCAATTACAGAGATCAATCTGTTATCACCTGAAACAAAGAATAATTATCAAAAAGGAAGAATTTATAACAAAGACACCTGATAATAAGAAGAACAGCAGCATCTACCTGTGGCTTTATTCAAAGTTCATAGGATGATGAAAGCAACGTGAGTAGAAAAGAAAAACTCTAAATTCCAGTCTTGGACACAAATACTGGAACAAAATTTTGAAAGAAAAAGGTTATTTTTTAGGAACATATAATTTTCTATAATTTTAGATATTGAATATGAATCTCTTTTTTTTCCCTGATGGAATATTGAAATATGAATCTCAGATACTTATAGAAGTTTCTAAATTTTCAGGTGAAGTTTTCGTTACTTCCTGAAAACTAATGGTTTACAAAATTTTAGATATCAGTTTCTCTACTCCCAACAAAAACCGAAACTTTCTAAAATTTCACAACATGAGGCCCAAAACAAAGGGGAAGAGAAAACAAAATTCTTAAGAGGCTATACAAGAATTTCAGAAAAACAAAAAGAAAAAAAAAATGAAGAAGAAGAAGCAAAAAGAGTTTCGAAGATGACATGTAAAATTATCTGAAAAGAAACGAAATACCAAAATCCCAAAATCTCAATCAGATATCTTAGCTCTGCACACACACAAAGTTAAGTCAATCTGTGCAACTATCATACAGAACACATAGAAATGGATATAGCATGTTGCTCAAATCCTCTATACAAACTTAAAAGATAAATCCGTGTATAATTTGTCAACACTTGTCTAAGAAGTTAACATAAGAATAAGAAGAAAGTGAGAAATTCTAGAACTCCATCATGCACATAGAAAATTAGTGAAAAACAATTGACAGAATATCACAAACATTAAGCAATACAAATAAATAAAACTTACTAAATCCAAAAAGAAATCAACAAGAAAAAACCCTCAAAATCAGCAAAAATAAAAATAAAAACCATCATATAGATACATCATTGTATAAGTGATGGCAAGTAGATGATAAGTATAGTTGTTGATAAACTTAGTTTTGCCCATATCAGCTCACGCTTGTTAGTATTTTGTTAGGCGCATGATTTCTCAGGCTCATCTCATGCACAACAGAAATTGATGCATTTATAATTGATTTGTTCAAGCTTTAAAGCCTATGATCATAAGACTAAAAATCTAAAATGCACTGAATAAGTTTATACACATTATTCTGCATATGAGAAAATTATATAACAAACCAAACCTCAGGTCTGGATTAGGAATCAAAGAATCAAGGCTCATGCTCAGCTTATGAGCTCAACAATTGAGCTGAGACTTGGTTAATGAAGAGCTCAACAAACCAAACCTAGCTCATTGTAGGCCCCAAGTGCAAGTAAATGCTTACTTAAACAACCAAAAAAAAAAAGAAAAAAAAAAGAGAAGGGGGTGGGGAGGAAAAAGGAAACAAGATAAATGATGATTTTAAGCCGGAATTAAAATATGTATAGTAAATAAAAAAGTTATACCAAAAGTCAAGAATCACCATCATATGCATGCCATATATGTATGGTGTTTGCTTCAGGTGTGACGCAATCTGGTGGTACGTGGGATAAAATTAAGCCTAGTAATTCCACTATTTGACTTGGATTAATAGATGCATATGTTGGCGTAGCCATCACCAAGTTTGTGATTCAATTAAGAAAATCATTCCTACAGCTTAATGAATAAATAAGCTTAATTCTTTAACAAAAACAAACAGAAGCGTGACACTAAGACTTGCCTTCCTATCACTTTATGTGATTTGTGAGCTACAATTCAGCCAGCTTCTTGATGCAGAGGTCATCAAAGAGAAAAGGTAACACACGGTACCAAATTTGAATATCACTATAATATATCACAAACAAGGAACCATGGACCAAGTGGCATGTTTCAGATTTGTAGAGTCCCAACATTGCTTGTACTGTCTCTTGATAAAGGAACATTGCTTGCATTGTCTATATATAATTTTTTTTTAAATTGTTCTCTATAAACAATATTATCACTGACAGCAGCCAAATTTTAGCTTAACAGGATTTTATTAACTTTCCATCATGTTGGTAGTAACCAAAGTGCAGTATCAGGGATTACGTATTAATTTCAGAAACAAAGTATATTATACCCCAATAGGTGGAATGCACAAAAACTAGTTAATAACAAGAAAATAAGACAAGCAAGAGAGACATATAAGTGTGTAGGACACTAACAAACACTTAAAAAGAAAGACAGGAAAAGAATCATAACATGCTCAATATGAAGATAACTGCAAGAAAGAGAAGGAAGAATGCTCAAAAACCTGTAACTTTATAATTGTCCGAATCAGTAAGAAATTTGATGGGAGTACCATAAAAAAAATCCAGAATCTCAACGTACAAGGCAAGCTAAACAAGGCACGCCCTTTTGACAATTGTCTATAAGTCCACATTGTTGATACCATATCCTTTGCATTTTGCATTGTGGCATATTTTTTTTGCAAAGACAAATCAATAATTTAAAATAAATAAAAATTAGTAACATATAACAGATTGGTGAATACCTAAGATTCAGAGAATAAGCAAAGAAGAAATTAGGAGAGAACAGATACAACGCTAAGTGTTGTTTTGTATATGATAATTAATCAAAAAGTAGCATGTTTTGAATTCTATCCTTTGCGATCTTTGAGTCAAAGCTTGCCCGAGAGAGGAGTTGAGTCAATACAAAACCGTAACCTCGAAATCATGGAGGATAAGTTACTGGATCTAACTTTGCCTTATTTCTACTTTCAGAAAATATCAAGCATGGATCAGAGTTACCTCCGATTAATCTTCCCAGTGGATCTTGGGGACAGCTGATCCCAACAGGCATTAATTTTGTTGACAGGAGACATGCCTAAATTTCAACTCCATAATTCTTTATCAAATATCAAACAGGAAATTCGATTCCTTGAAAGCCTGTGTGGCAGAAAAAGAGAACCCAAGAAAAAAAAATGAAAGAATAAAAAAACAAACGAAGCAAGAAATATCAAAAGCGTTACACTATTACGAAGCGAGTGTGCTTGCAACATGATCCTAGGTATTAAAGCCGATCACATTCTAAAATCATGATAGCCGCTATTTAGGGCTTTAAAGAGAAGAGGAATGTCTGATATTCAATTAGCATATAATCACGCACAAATTTTCAGAATTTTCCTCGAAATTCCTTGCCGAACTCCTGACAACGGAATCATCGAACCTCCACCTATGGCACATGAATCTCGCAAAGCTCGAACTCTCGTAGATGAATCCCCTTTCGTGAACCTGTATTGTATGCCATGGTAAGTGACGGGTTGGTTAATTCGTCTTTCGAGTTATGTTTCTTAACCTCTTTATTATTGAACAGGCGGATTAAGGTGCGGCATAAACACTACTAAGAGGCCGTTTGATAACGTTTTTTAATTTGTGATTTTGAAAACAATTAGTTGGAAAGAAGCCCGCCCTTTTAGTCCCTTGTTTTCTAGTATGTGACATGGACTTACATATTGGCATTAAAGAACTAATTGTTGATGCTAATGTTGCTTTCTTTGGCTTTTTAGTGGTTTAAAGAACTAATCTTTAGAACAATTCCAATATGGGAATCACCAGACTTCAAATTACTACTCCAAAAGAGAATCGCTCAGTAGGGTTGCCCAGTTGGTAAAGGGAGAACCTTGGGATGAATTGTGTAAATCCGAACGTCTTGGGTTTAAAACCTCCTTCTAGTGCTCCCTAACTTAAACGATACATGGACCTTGCGGGTGGGTTCATGTATCTGGGGTTTACTCTCTTAGGGTGGGTCCAATTGAGGCCTTACCTAGGGTAGGTGGGTTCCCACGTTACCCAGAAAAAAAAAAGAGAAGAAGAAGAAGAAGAGAGGTAAATCCAGATAAATTAATCAATCTCCACCAAAGCAACCAACACGGATCATTTTGATAATTATTTCACTACTTTTTTTCAAGATGCTATTGTCAGAGAACTTTTTAAGTTATGTGTTCCACCAAGTAAGGCAGATTAGCATCGGGTTGATGGCCATTTGCCAACCAAAACCCATTGATCATAGATAGTCAATAACGTTCTTCTTGTTTTCAAGATGCTATTTTCAGAGAACTTTTGAATTTATGTGTTCCACAAAGTAAGGCAGAGTAGCATCAGGTTGATGGCCATTTGCCAACCAACACCCATAGATCATAGATAGTCAATATATAACGTTGATGGCATTTGACTCCTTATACAGATCACACATTTCAAATCCCCAATTAAATCAGAAACCTAATACCTTAACATTGACCTTACCATACTTCAACTACCTTTCTAAAAGTAAAAGATAAACTAGAAAGGGGTCTCCAAATTCAGTTCCAGTCCCACTCTTCTTTGACTTTTATTGCTTCTACAAAAATTTTCTGTGTTTGTTTTCTTAAGCATTTCAAGTTGGAACACCTCGATCAGTCTGTATTCATGCTTAGGTACATTATTCTTGAATTCATTCAACTTTCCAATCAAGTTGATGTCTGAAAATGTAAAATATCATTTTTCATTTTTGAGATCGTTCATTAACGCTTAGCATTTCCCGTTTGGAACTTCACTGGATGAACACAAAGTGAAGCTAAAGAATATGTGATTTGCGTCATTTTCCATCGTTCTAGCATCCAGCACAACCAAAATTTGTGCTTAAAAGGCTTCTTCGCTACTGCTCCGGCAGCTCCACACCAAATATCTACATACTACTAACCGGAGATAAGTATGGTGCTTGGAATGGAGCTCGAATTGCAACCCGTCTCTATTGAACACTGATTGATAGTTTATTTAAAAAATTCAATTTTTTTATTTGGCGTAATATATAAAGATAACTGTCAAGATTTTGGCCTGATAATTTATGGAATCACATCATTTGCTGGGTGCCCAGCACCCATGAGCACCCAGTATCCTATGGCAGCGCGCCACGTTAGATGCAATCCCTAATGCCAGCCACGTCAGGGACAAATGCTTTTAGCGGGACGGCGTTAACGCGGACTCACATCATCTAACATGGCGCACTGCCATAGGATATTGGGTGCTCAGCCGTGTTGGGCATAGAGCCGGCAAAAATTGACCCAACCCGATGGGTCAACCTGACTAACCCGATTATAAACGGGTTGGGTTGACCCGTTTATTAATTGGGTCGGGTGCGGGTTGGGGTTTTCCCAACCCGCCTGAAATCGGGTCAAACCCGATTATGACCCGCCAACCCGATTAAAAAAAGTGTAAAAAATTGCATGCATCAACCCGATTATGACCCGCCAACCCGATTATGACCCGAACCCGACCCGATTATGACCCGATTACCCCATAATCCAATTTTAATAATATTTTTGAAAAAAATAAAAAATAAATAAAAAATATAATCGGGTTGGCGGGTTGAACCCGTTTAATAATCGGGTCAACCCGAACCCGACCCGTTTAACCCCGACCCGATTACGACCCGAACCCGACCCGTTGCCAGCTCTAGTTGGGCACCCAACTGATGATGTGAGTCCATAATCTATACCCAAATTGTCTCTCAACTTTTCGCTATTTTATTGATTTGTTATGCCAAATCAGCATAATAGAACAGCATGCGATCTGTACTGTTGCTTGAGTTTTTTTCTAAATGGACCCCACATGATTTGCTACGCATGTGCAATCCCCTAGTTTTATAAGAAGTGAGTGTAGCCATTATAACAAACGTGGCAGGAACGGCTGTAGGAGAAGAGTCACACTTCCACTGGATTACGTATCACCGAGTCTTTCTTTGGTTAATAAAAGATTGACATGTTGTATGGTGAACTAGGGAAACTTTTTCCATTATGCAACATTTTCCAATCAGTGACTAAAGATTGAAGGGGCATGCGAATTGTTTAAACGGATAAATATGAGATTTTATAAAGAGGGTCCATTATAGGACCTTCGCTAAAGTTGATTAATACAAGCCGCACTAAGCTGTCATCGTATCTACGAACGGATTAGAATAGCGTGAATTTGAAAACCCGCGACCTTCCGCTGGTTGTTTGGTGAGGAGGAGCAACAAGAACATACCAATGAGAAAACCTGGCTGTCCTGTTGGCACATTCCTTGAACCCCACGAATCTAACCCTTTTATAATAATAATTAATTTATTCCCATAACTGAATTACAGACACACGTTTCCTCTCTTCACAAAGTTGGGTTTGTTGAACATCCTTTTCTAACTTCTTTTAGAACAGTTTGGTTAGCCACTGTGGGAGGAAATGTAGAACAAGCTGGCCCAATAGACTCTTTTTACAATTGATTTGTAAAATTATGAGTTGTCATATTAAGGCTTTGTTTGGCATTCATTCTAAAATCCGAAAATAAGTACCGTGAACGAGTTGGGAGAAGATATAAGTTTGACGTTTGGTAACCCGCTCTTCATTCTTTCTTTTAGACCTTATAAATATTACAATGTTGTCATTATTCTAACTTAAAAATACTTTTCATGACAAGTCTATCACTGTCATGTAAAGAAGTTTTTAGAGCGAGTTTCAGGTATACCCATCTGAATATTTAAATATTCTATTTTGCAAAATAAGTTTTCAAAATCAAAAAATAAGTTTTCAAAATCAAAAAACGGGTCTAGGAGTATCCCTCATCGCAGCGTATTCTCTACAACTCATTCCCAAAGTGTAAACAAACAGCCATTTTGTTAGTGAAACTCATTTGGGGAAACTTATTATGACTTACCAGACCCAAACATTATGAATTGGAGCAGACCCGCCCCAATGTTATTGACATTGGAATCTAACACCAAGTGCTAAAGTCACATCCTGAGTTCGTGACCACAAATGGTGCAGAAAGCTAAGATGAGTCGGATTACAGACGTTTTCAACTTGTATTGTTAAAAGAAATTTCGAAACCTCGATTTAAAGAGGGTTATGTTATAGCTTGAATGACATACGTAATGAGATAAAGAACACAGACTTGCTTTTCTCATCGAGTGCCTCCGTCGCCCTAGCTGGTTGGCAGATCGTTGTTTAAGTACAGTTGAGACCAGCACCACTCAAAGCCTCTCCCTTTTTCTTTTTTTCTCTCCGCGCTAATTCTTGTTTCTCTTTCTGTTTAGGATTGATTTCTTCGTTGATAGTCATCACTTTTTCAGATCTCCTCAAGTCGTAGTTGCGTATGATCCAGTTGTTTTACCTTTGTAATCGGAGTTAAAAGAATTTTTTCCTCCTCAGATAAAAAGAAAAAGGTAACTTCGATACTCGGTGAAGATTCGGAGTTACTAAACTTCGAAACGTTCCTGGTCTGGAAATTTTTATTTTCTAAGAACGGTTTTAGTCGATTGAATAACCGAAATCCCGGTAAGTTATGCGATTTTTCTGTGTTTGTCAATTTTCTTAGATCTCGTCGTTGTATCTCATTAATGGCGGAAGATTATTAAATACAGAGATCCGATCGATCGGATTTACGAAGAGATCTCATAAATAAAAGAAGTTTGGAGCAGTACCGGATAACGTCAATGTCCGCAAATGAATGAGATCGTCGATCGAGGCTGGAGACTAAACGTCAGCAATTCCTCTTCATAGTGTGGTTACAGCTGCCGTTGGCCAGAAACTTTAAAGGCGGATAAATCTTTTCTTACACGAAACCGTCTCCGTATACAGTACTCAAAGAGAGATTAAAGACCAGAGATCAGTTGATCTCTCCGATTGATTTGCCGAGGTCAGAACGCAGAAATGGGGAATTGTCAAGCAGCAGAGGCAGCGACTGTGGTGATTCAACATCCAGGGAGCAAGATAGAGAGGATCTATTGGTCCGTGAGCGCATCTGAGGTCATGACTTCGAATCCTGGCCACTATATTGCACTCGTCGTCGGTTCTCCGTCTGCCAAAACCGAGAACGGCACGCCTGTAAAACAGCTCAAGCTTCTCCGGCCAGACGATACGTTACGTATAGGCCACGTTTATCGTCTTATCACCTTCGAAGGTACGGTCTTGTTTTTTATTGCTTCTATTTTGTCCGGATTTTCCTCTGTTTTACTTCTTGTTTTTTTTTAAACTACTATACATGCCGTATCTTCGTTCATCGCAGAGGTGTTGAAGGAGTTCGCCACAAAGAAGTGTGCGAAACTCGGAAAACTGATAAAGGAGAGGGAAGGGATTCGCGATGAGAAACGTCCAAAACATTCTCGTTCGAGATCGGAGAAAACCAGTCCGGTTAAGGTATTGGCCTACTTACCAGTTAAACGTAAATTAATGGACCTTGTGAGGTTAAATTCGTCATTTGAAGGTAATTTTTTTTATTATTGATTCTGAGCAAAGCACCGAATCTTTGTCACCACCGTATATACTATATACTGTTACGCACTGCATCAGTGCATCTGCTGCTATAGTTCGTTCTTATCAGTTATTGTTCACTGGACTTTTAGGTCCTTCGGTTTAGAGCAAATTAATACGCCATTAAATCAGCTGGCTTAGAACAAAGAAATAGTGCGAAGAAGATTCCTTAGGGGGTCCCATCCGAATTGACTCAAGGTTCCTGATTGAGATATGACCCAACCCCACTTGTGTACCGACTTGAATCTTATTATTCTTATGCTTAATTTTATCTTGTGTTTCAGGTGGAGCAGGAGATTCATGGACTGGGAAGCAGCAGTGGCAGCGGAAGCAGTAACAGAGGAGGAGTGGGGAGGCATCATGGTGGTGGGGGGCAATGGAGGCCAGCCTTACAGAGCATTGCAGAGTTTGGAACTTGACCAGATACTCTCATCCACACCTCCTCCTCCCCACTCGCTTTCCACGCCCACCACTCACTGTCTCGTCCATACACGAATAAAACAAACACGTTATCTTGCTTTGGCTGTTCCTTTTTTTCCTTTGTATTGTCACGTTGTGTCTCTTTATTAGTCTTTTTCCATTGAACAGACAAGCTCGCTAGGTTTTGTCTTGGCTGTATCCCATTTACACATATACGGAGGAGTTGGATCAAAACAACTCACAGACTGCTTCTGTAGCAAGTGAAGCAGTTACTTAAAATGATTACAGAATGGGCGTATTGCCTTGTTTGGAATCCCGTTTGGACGATTTCTGTCCCGTTTTGACCACTTATGGGATGATCCTATCCAAACGTCATCCACGAGCGAGAGAATGTTTAGAGTCTAGGGTCCGGAATCTTAATGAGGATAAAGAAAAGATTCACTGGCAAGTACAAATGTCCTTGATAATACTGAGCACTGAAAAGATCTATCAAAGAGCAGCGTCCACTAAGTAGTAAAAGTAACTTATTGTGGGGGGCATTTGGGTAGTACGATCTACGATAATTAAGATTATCCAAAACAGGGAAATATTTTAGTAGACATAAAAAGTTAAATCGAAGCATTAAAATTCAGCTAGTGTAAGAGCAGAAAAAAAATGGGCTAGCTAGCTAGTGTTCTTCATTTCCATTAAGTCACTCAACAATTAAATCGAAGCATTAAAACTTAGCCGGGACGAGTGACACTGGCTGGGGCACAATGGAACATTGGAACTGGCTTGAAACGGTACCCCTAATTGAACACGAGCTGCTGGTACGACCGGTCACCACATGGTTACTGTATTTTTTTCTTCTTGTCATTCTGAAGGATGATTTTTCCTTCCCATAAAAAAACGAGCCTCCCACAGGAAAAAGAAGCGCGAGTCTTTTGCTTTAACGAAATTTCCTGTTACATGGTTTGCCTAAAGGTACATGTGATGTGTGTACTACTCCACGTTTTGATCTTGATGGCATGAAACAAAACGTATGAATATCCATAAAGGATTTGAATTGCTGAAAAGTTGCGTCATGCCGAAACGTATGAATATCCATTGTCCTGGCAGCACCAGCATACATGTTTTCTTTTGGCATTGATTGATCAATAATACATCGCTTTCGTATTCTGCTTTATATGCCTCCCACCTTCGATTAAAGCCTTGTGATGGCACGCTTTGTTTAATTCTGATTCTCTGATAGAATACCATCAAACCAGCGGAGAAGCTTTTTATGTGCGTCTCGCACCAGCTGCAGCTTTCCTGGCAAATGCTAGTAAAAGCTTCCCACTTCCCCCCTAACGAGAGTCCCGTTCGAAAATAATACAAATACTGGATACACAATTGGCCTCTAAAAGCATTTCAAAGAGAATTCTTAGAGAAAGACCAGTGGCTACTGAAACAGATCTCCAATTGACATGATTTATACATATTAAAATACAAAAAAATGGCCAGAACTAGCAATGACAGCTTGTGTTGAGCAGCTTGAATTTGAGCTTGAAACTATTCTAGTTGTCTGTATCTTGGTATGGCACTGTAAATATAAGATTATATTCCTCCACTTTTTTCTTTCTTTTCCTTTTTTTTTTTTTCTTTTTTCATTTTCCCCCTTCATTCTGAAAAATATGATTTGGATGGATGCGAATTGATTAAGACATTTCAATAGAAAGCAAATGAGTCCTGTAAAGCTAGAATGATGGAAAAAACTTGTTCAGGTTGCAAGGGAGAGAATAGAATTCCTCACTCCTGGTATCCAACTTGAAATACCTGAACTTTTCCCACCAGTGAGCACCACTGTCTCTTCGAGTTGTGCTGTCCCAATAACCGAGTGTACGATCCAAGAAAAAAGCAACAATAGCTGCCACCGTTGCTTGAGATGAGAATATCACATTAACTACGTCGTTAAACTGCAAGCAGAATTATCAATAAATGTCACATGGAAAATTAATAGTCAAGAAGACTGGTACTGATTCGAACATATGCACTTACTGCTGTAGACTTGGTGTGAACAGGACCATGACCGGAAGATGAAGTGTATCCAGTGAAGTATTGTGGCACTGAAAAGCCCATGAAGAATGAGAAGCCTAATATGAACTTTGTTCTGAAGCTGTTGAGGTTGCAGAACTGGAGTAAGCTGAGACCTGCAGAAGCTGTTTCATATACCACAATCAAAAAGTCAAACTTACTGTTCTTAAAAACAACATAATAACAAACTCCAGGGAACCAACTCTTTAAGAAAAACTTTTCACATAGCTACAGGGTGATTATCTTTTATGTTTATGCTGTGTTAAGACCTAAGAGTAGAATGACCATATGCTAGCAGATATTCGGCTGCTTACATTTTAGAAGTTCAATAAGCTATTAAAAGTTAACACATAGAAGGAATCACTTGTAGCAAACATACAACAATCCACCATTATTGCTTAATTTTGTGAATTGTTGTTTCAATTGATTAACTTATCTTTTTTATCAAAGGAAACGGGTGTTGACAGTTAATTCCAGTTTTCCCCAGCCCTCCTTCACCATTCGCTTTGTTTGATTTCTTTGGTTCACATGTATAATAGTTTCAAGTTCACACTAGAGCCAGATCCTGAACAAAGGGCTATATATTGGATTATCGGCTGAGCTTACCAGGTTTAAGGCCTCTTTTATGCCATTCTCACATCAGGAAAATCAAGATAGGAAAGATATTGGGTCATGAGCTGTGCTTCAAGTTCAAAGCCTCTTATGTTCAATTCTCACATCAGGAAAATCAAGATAGGAAAGATAAAATGGCTTCACTTCCACTCGTACTGTTATGATGTTATGTTTCATGTATGCCTAGAAATTCTCCAGACTTCAGCTAAAATAAAGACACCTTGAGCTTAAGAAAATCTCTACTAGTTGTCCTTGTGAACTTTCCAAGTTGTCTCAACTTCCTGCTTTCTTCTTTTTCTTTCTTGATGATTAACTTCCTGCTTCCAATTGTGATGTTAATCTGATATTATATGCTTATGTTTTTTATTTACTACCTTTGTCTTTTGATGATGAACGCCAAACTTTTTATCAGTTCAGGAGAAAACATTGTTTGAATAGTAAGTTATAAGTGAACTCAGTTGGCCTAAGAGGTACATCCATCTTATCCCAATTATAATGTTTTCAACAAAGGCAAACTAAGGCTGCGTTTAGCAATGCTTTTTGCTTATTGCTTCAAAAAGTAAGAAAAACAATTAGATTGCTTTTGCTTCCATGAAGATCATTTCGTAAAGCAAAACCGTTTGGTTCACATTTGCTTTTGTTGAAAAAAGCAAAAAGGCATGTTTGGTAAAATCAAAAGCATAAAAATTACTTCTTAGCTAATATTACGACAAAATGTACCATATGAAGTGGATATATGGTGAGTGGTAGTAGTAATGGCGGTATGAGTGGTGATGGTAGTGGTGGTGGTGAGAGTGTCCTGATGGGTGGCAGTGACAATGATGGTAGGGGTGATGGGTGTGTGGTGATAGTCATGGTGGGGCTATTTGGGTGGTAGGTGCTGGTAGTATAGGTGGATGGTGGTGGATAATGGTGAGAGTGTTGTTGGTAGTTTTAGTGATGGGCGGCGGTGGTGATAGTGGTAGCAGGTGATAAGTGGTACTAGTGACAATGGATGGGGTGTAATGGTGGGTAGATCAGTGGTGTTAGTAGTGGGGCTCATGGTGGGAAGTAAGGGTGGATGGTGTTGGTGGGGTGGTGGCCGGTTTTATAGTAGTGGTTGGTAATGGTAGTGAGTGGCAGTGGTGGTGTGAGTAGGTTGTTGGTATTAGATTAGTAACAATAAGCCAAAGAAGAAAAAAAGAAATAAAAAATGAAAAGCAAAAAAATTTTGCTTCTCAAGAAAAGCAATTAGATTGCTTTTGTTTCATCATGAGAAGCAAAAGCAAGCACAAACCAAACATGCTTATTGCTTCAAAAAGCTTGATTTTGCTTAAATAAGCAAAAAAGCTAAAGTAAAAAGCAATGCCAAATGCAGCCTAAATCTAAAATAAATGCAATTCAAAAATAAATTGCCAAGGAAGGATCAGGTATCCATGTCCCCTTATCATTGTCTTCAACAAATTGTCAGTACAGTTACTGAAATTAACCAGAACATCTCTTGCACAGTTGCAAATTAAATGGTTAGAAGACATTTCAGATATATTATTGACTAAAGAGCAAGAGAGTGATACATACACATATAGGCAAAAAGGATGCAGTATAAAGCTGCCACAATAGGTAGAGGAATAGAAGCAAAAACAGCACCAAATTTCCCTGATTAAGACATTAAGATAGAATCAGATTGACTATGCCATGGAAATGTAAAATCTAAGAAAAAAAAATTCTGACAGCATCATTATTCCAGCAAAAGTGAAGAGATCTTTTGCATTCTCTCAGTGATTAAATCATGATCAGCTTGATCAACTAGGCAAGAAAAAAATACCAAGATAAGTTCAGATGATCAAGTTGACTAGCATACCTAACACAGAAAAGAAAAGCATAAATCCAGCTGATATTTGAATAACTCTTCGACTTCCGACTCGTGTCAATGCCAATAAACCTGCATTTTCTCTGTAAATATAGCCTGTATTAGGTTTACAGCCCTTTCCATTGAACTACGGCATCATGCATGCAGTATACATATGCAAGAGCCGACACACACCAAACCATGTGCAAAGCTGGGAATTCTCACATATCTGATATCATAGACAAACATACTGAATTCAGAATCTCACCATACTGAGAATTCAGAAAGCATTTTACAGAATAGATTAGATGCCTAGATCATTGGACTTGGTCAATATTGGTCACACAGTCCTAGGATGTTGCCAACTCTCTCATATGCATACAACTGTATGATACAGTTAAAATGTTTATGAAAATATTCAGTTGTTGGGTTCATTACACTGATGCAGTAGAGCCAATTGCTGTACCAAACATGCCATCCAGCAAAATCCCTATTCCCTGAAACCCCAAAAAGATCAAACAATAAATTGAGAAGAAATGATGAGTCTATGGACACTAGAAGGTAGACAACATGGTAAATGATATGCCGTCAAATCATGTGCTACCTGCCATCCGACACCACGGCTGAGAACAGAAGGTGGTATAGGTGTGGCACTGCCAAATCTTGCAACTGCTATAAATGTACCTGTGGACTGCAAATAAATAAGAAATAAATCTCAAAATAAAATAGGCTCAATTTAGAATCTCATTAGTCACCTTATTACCCAAAATTAATATTACATATATTAGAAATAAGAAAAGAGAAGTGTAAAACACAATTCCTTACAGACTCATCTTAACAATAAAACCCAAGTATGTTTTATTCATGCAAGCAACAGCAACAAGCAAAGCAAATACATTTTTTCTTTTTCTATACTTGATGCATCTTCACTACTTTCAGTAAACATAAACTGGTAGATCAGAATATCTGCTACGCATGCATACATACACAAATATATACATATGTAAATAAATACGTATATACATATATTAATGTATATACACATGTGTACATATGTGCATGTATGCATGATAAAGTAATCTAGAACAATTGAACCTCAATAAGAGCAGCAAAAGAAGCAGCCATCATTGCAAAAGCTTCTCCAGCTTCAAAAGTAGGACGCCCCCATTGAAATGGATATGGAACTCTTATCCTGCATATAAAAAGAGCACCATAAGATGCAAGCCAAGAGCCCCAGAAGCAGGTTAAAAATTAGCATATGTTGCTTAAGTAATTTCATTCATATTTGTTTACAAAACTAAGAGGATTGACTGTGGTATGTTCCTCAATTCAGAAATAACAGACAAGTGCCAAGGGTTTGTGCATTCAATCAGAATACACTGTCCCTGAATCACAACATGTACAGGCAAGGATTCAAGGAGGATACCTAGTGGCTGTGAACAGCATTTCCAACCACAGAGAGAACAAATTTTATAAGATCTTTAAACTTGTCTTTTTCGCTCTCAAATTGACATTTGAGACAAAAATTCTAATTATCAACTTTATCAACACTGCTCAAACAAATGGGTGATTACTGTCCGAAGGTTACTGCTGTTTCCTGTTAATGATGCCACTTCCCGACTTTTGTTAAAGTAATTTCTAAGTACAAAATAAAAACCAAAGGATTCTTTAATTGATATCATTTGATTCATTTCCATATTTCAACAATATAATTCCCCAAGTAACATCACAAACAAAAACAAGTAAATATATTGGGTGTGAAGAGTAGGGAGATCAGGAAAAGAAAACAAGGAACTTGTCTAGACAGAACTAGAATATATATTGTGTAAAACCTCATGTTAACTGGAGACAGATTGACAGCATAAGGCAATTACAAAGCTTAAATTTGCTCCATCTTAATGTCCAAAAGCAACAAAATTCAGCACAAATAACAAGATAAATAGTCAGTTTGATAATGCCAAGTCAAACCAAGAAATCAAGAGGCCCTTTAGTAGGGTATGAGTGAGCTTCAAGGTCAAATCATAAAGCTGGAGTTCTAAAATGGAAGCTTATACTAAGAAACTCAACAGGACCATGTGAAAGTAAATCATTTTTCTTTGGAGGATCAATATATAGGAAACACAAGTACAAATAACAAGATAAGTAGTCGGTGAAGTCCTATTTTCAGTTGATGGGAAGGAACTTACCAGGAGTATCAAAATGGATGACACATTGTAAGAAAAAAAAAACACACGCAGACAGACAGACATGCACAATGAAACATTTTTTACAAATAATGTGATAAATTTGAATCAGTTTGTGAATCACAAGCAATAAGAAAAACGGAATAAACTGAATAACATAACATTTAACTGATATGTAGGAACTCACCAAGGAGCTGCACCAATCAGCCCAGAACGATCAGTGCGACAACTGACCTGAGTGTTTGGAGGTTTATTATTATAAGCACCAGCTGCAGTTAGAATTAGTGCATACACCCAAACGACTGCCACTGAGAACAGCACTGCAAATCGATCAAATATGGCTCTCTCTGATTTTATTAGATGGGGGATATACTGCAAAGCAATGGTCACTCAAAGCATTAAACAGAATCTAATATATTCTTTGAAAAGGAAAGCATCATCAAACTCAAGAAATGTTACCAAAAAATCACAACAAACTATGCCTTTTATTTTAGTAGGAGAAGACAAATTGGAGTTATACCAACATTTTCCTTTTTTTGGAAGAAAAAAGGGTTCACTGAAAGCAAAAAGAAACACAACCAGAAAGATCCCAAATAGTTACATGAAAAAGACAGTCCTCGGTCCAGCTGATCCACAAATATACCAACATTTTCTTTTCTTTTCTTTTTTTTTATGGTTTTGTTTTTTTGTTTTTTTGCTATTGTATGAACTATTTTCACTTACTGATCAGCAAAGCAAACATAATTTGCACCAACGCCAAAGTATATAACATTAAGAATTGCCCAGGACAGATGTAGCACACATGATGAAGCATGATTTAGCCCCAGTTTTGGCCAAGAAAACCAGAAGTTGCAGATGTAAACTAAGATCAGCACATTGACAAAACCATTATTCAGTGAGTCGGACTTATAAAGTTCTGACAAGAACTAAGAACACACAAAACAAATTCCACAAAACTGGATCATATTATTCCTCTTATCAACATACCCATCAATGGTTCGTCCCATCCCCTGCTTTTGTATTATCTGTCTCCCAATGAACAATCCCTTTTGGTAGTTAAAAATTAAGTTTTATCCGCGGAAGAATAAACATAGAAACATAATATACGGCATGGACAAGCCTGGAACATGCCACTACATGAAAAACAGAAAGGTTAAATGAATTATGCAACAAGTAAACAAGGACCAAGGGCAACTGCCTACCTGTGAGAATAAAACCATCAAAACCAACACTGGAAGCCCAACTTCAACACATTTTGCCAGCTATAAAAATCACCAAAAAAATAAAGGGATAAAATTAATGTCTCAAAATAACATGTGATACCAGGCAAATAGCTCATCCTTGGGATATAATGTAAAAGAACAACTTATTACTGAATCACAAAGTTGCAGCATATTTAGCATCAAGACCAAGTTCGTTGCAAGTCTCAGTCAACAGATATTAACACTCAAACATCAAAGACATAAAATTCCATAGATAATTCCCCAAAGTAGTCTAAATGGTTGTGTTACCATCCTGAATCTCATTCTGGTCAATTCCTAACCAGCGTCCCATATAGGTTCATAAACATCACTGAGTGTGAATTCAGCAGAGTAAGGTTCTTCCTTGCTCATATAGCAACAACTGAATGATATTTCATGTAAGCTTCATTACTGTTTACGTAAAAATAGTAGGAAAAGTTTGGACCAGTTAGATTGTAGGTCTCTGAAGTAATAGTCACTGAAGCACACTTGAGCTGAGCTCAGGCATTATGAATAGGCTATGCCAATAAACCATAGGTAAAAATAAGATAAATGGCACAAGTGTGGGACTTAACTTATTTTCACCAAGTTATAAAATATTTAAGGATCAGAAAACTTACTTGTGGGAAACCAAGTTGGTAGAGCCCAAGTCCAGCAAGAGTTACAAAAGGAACAGCAGAAAGAGGGCTTAAAAATCTACACCAGAAACAAAGGAACCTAGATCACAAAAATGTTCAACTACCAGAGAAAAGTAAAACAAAATATTTTTCATGCTAATTTCGATTGTTGGAAAACCCACCTCACAACATTCCTCCAGAAGCCTAGGAAACCAACTACAATCTGGAAGAGTGAAGCAATAATCAGAGCTCCCTGAATTCCCCTCATTGTCCGTAGAAACCGCTGAATATCATGCACAGGGCAATGTTAAAAGGGGAAAAACACCAGAAAACAAAGCCATTGAATCACAAACAGAAACTGGAAATATGTCACAGAAATCAGTAAATGCAACCTGATGAGGATCTGTAATCGTGCTATATCTATTGGCTTGGACGATCGATACTGTAGGCATAATAAATGTGTAAGAACCCCCAATGACTGCTGGAAGCCGGGTTCCAAATATAGTCTGTAACAGAGTATTCAGTCCTGCAACAAAGAGTAGGGTCTGTATCACTCTAGCCTTCTCCTCCTGCCACAGGGTCAAGCTTAAATTAATCCTAAATTAGAGGAAATAAATCTGGCCGCCAAAGAAACATCAAATGCATAAGAAATTCTTACTTTGCTGCCACCCATTTGGGGGACAATCATGCTGGGAATGATTACAGTAGTCCCAAGCATCACCAAATAATGCTGGAAACCGAGAATGATCGCTTCCGCTGTATTTCAAAGTAAAAAATCATGAGCAATATGAAGCCTTACAGAAGAATTCAGCTTCAAAGTTGTGGAGAAAAATGAAAGAAATAAGAACAAAATAAGCAGCGGATGAGACAAAAACCGAGAGAAGTATACGAAATCTTGATTTAGAGAAGGATAATCAGGAGGAATGATAATAGCAAATAAGACTAACAGCTAGAGGTGCCATAAGATGAACTAAGAAAAGGAGTCCGACAATGATAATTGATGAAAGACACTTTTAACAATTCTCAGTACGTCATCTATAACAATCAAAACTCGATCAAAGCCAGTCGGCGGAAGAACACGCATATACGGATTCAAATCACGCTCTCGACCGCATCAGGGAAGTAATAAGACGGAGCTCCTCGCAGAGAAACTCTTACGAAAAGGATGACAGAAGATGATTTAGGAAGGAATCAAGCTTCAACTACCAAAAACAAGAAACACACAAACACACAGAAAATGGCGGGAAAACGTCCAAACTAGATCGACGGCTGATAATGTTCCCACACATTACCAATCAACGATAAATGTTTTCCAGCTCATTGCTCACTTCCGCTCCATACCAACAGAAGAAGAAGGAGAAAAAAGCCTTAACAGAGTCTCCATATATGACACAACCATTAAAAGAAAGAGAAAAAGAACAATAGAACAAGCAGCGGACACAAAAAAGCAGAAACACACAGAGACTTTTAGTAGACAGTTCGTACGCCAATGAGGATGGCTGGTGACGCAATATTCAATCCCCAGCAGCTGTTCCTTCACCGGATGTGGCTGAAACTCGTCCGCCTTAGGCGCTGATCCACCGCCAGCTCCGCCCATCTCTTTCCCTCTCCCTGTCTCGATGTCTTTCTTTCGAATTTCTCTCTAGGCAGGTTGCGCTTTACAGTACTGGAGAAGAGCAGCAGAAACTATGATGAGAAGATGTGACGACGTCGGCGAGGCCAGTGGCCAGAGCGCAGCAACCTTTTGAAGTTGAAGATTGGATTCTCGAGAAAGCAACCACACACGAGAGGAACCGTCTGCTGCTGAACCGGGAAAGAACGAGACCTGGAGAAAGCGAGAGAGTCGATAGTTTCTCTCGAGAGGAAAAATGCGGTTGGTGTATTATTGAGTTCTCGAAAATGCCCCTACAATTGTTCAAATTAAGACATCGTATTGCTTATAAGCAGATATTAAGGTAAGGGTATTTTGGTAATGGAAAACTAATTTTACTTAATGCGGGCCCACTACACAAAGGAACGTTATGCCGTTGGGATTTTGTGCGTCGTAAGTCGTAACCGGTAAGGCAGTTCATCGGCCTGGTGGTGCGCCTGTTGTTGGCCAACTCTCGTCTAACCCTTCAGGAAAAGTTTTTGCCCCCTTCAGAATGTTTTGAATTAGGGTAAAAATGAAAGGTAAACTGTAAACCTACTTGATTAGACAAAAGCTCAAAGGTTCGGTGAAGATTGCAAGGAAAAAAAATGTTTTTACAGATTGGTAATTAGGAGTAGTGCTGATTATGAAAGATTGAGAGGAAGATTAGCTTATAAAGTAAAATTATTAATAGATTGTTGTTTTTTCACGTGTAAATCAGCAGGCTGCATGATTGTTTCAGTCAAGAGTAAAAATTCCAGTAGTTCAGCAGAGATTATACGTACCGACCAAACCAAAAGCAAGCAAGCAGGCAGGCCAAGAGGTTCCAACCTGATGAAAAAAAATATTTGGGCTTTGACCCCACATAGGGCCTGATTCATGGGGTCACACAGAGGCCTAGCCGGTGTTCCATGCCTTTTTTTTGTTTTTGTTTATATAAACCTGAACATAACATTCTTTTATTGTAGTTTAAAGTTTTAAAAACGTTATGTAGAAATGCTGATATTAGAAAAACCCTTTAAAAATAACCCACATCACAAACTTAAAATAAGCAAAACCTTGTCAGAGTTGTATTAACATATCATATCATAGAAAGTGGACGGTCCACATGTCTTGATAGGATAGAAATGTGAGTTGGGTTTTATAGGGCCAGACTGAAAAGGTCTAAGCTGGACGCAACCTACAAATTATGCCCAAATTAGAATCTCGGCGGCCGAGCCCCAAAAAATTTGAGCCTGTCCCACACAAAATATGTCTGGGTTCACAGCGCTGGGCTAGTCCACCCAAATTTGCTTCTGGGCCAGGCCCTGAAAGAAATACGGCTCTTATTTTTGTTGGATAACGTTTAAAATCATTTTTCTGGAGAAAGAAGAAGAAGCTCATCCACTCACCTTCGTCAACCAATCATTGTTCGTCTCATCTTATCCATATTTCTTCACCTCTGCCTCATACATACTTTCATTTGCGCCCTCTCATCTCCACTCCAAATCCTCTCGACTCGAAAAAATCATCAACACCATCACCTAGGTCGCCTTGCTTCTTCAAATTTCTGAGAGTATTTCGTTTCTTGCTTCTTAATTATTTTGTTCGTCTAACCATCTCTTGTTTCAT
This sequence comes from Buxus sempervirens, assembly GCA_947561395.2. Classification (NCBI taxonomy): domain Eukaryota; kingdom Viridiplantae; phylum Streptophyta; class Magnoliopsida; order Buxales; family Buxaceae; genus Buxus; species Buxus sempervirens. The sequence goes on from OX387190.1 coordinate 35,088,490, forward strand.
TCTTTTTGTAGATTCTTGGTCCGGTACGGATGGCAACTTCTGTTGCGCCTGCGACATTTACGACTACTGGTGTTGCGGGTTTCGGTCAGCATCCACACAACCGGAGAAGGAACAACGTGACATACATAGGAGGACTGAGTTCCTTTGGTGGCTTAAAAGCTCATAACAGTGTCGCCTCTTTAGGCCTTCCCGTCTGCACCGAGCAGTCCTTTTCGAAAGTCGTGAACTCTTTGAAGTCCACGTCCCATAGCAAAAGAAGAGGTGCGGGAGCTCTCTCTTCTACCTGCAATGCAGCAGCTGAGATATTCAAGATTGCTGCAATCATGAACGGGCTTGTGCTGGTTGGGGTTGCCGTCGGGTTTGTCCTCCTCCGTATAGAAGCGTCTGTGGAGGAAGCTGAATAAGAGTTCTTCTGAGGGACGTTTCTGTTGTTTTTGAAAATGGAAATTTAAGTTCAAAAGTAGGAATATCTGTAACCAAGGATTCATAAATAAGATTATATATTCAAATGATCCATTTGTGTGTCAACAGAAGTACAGGAAATTAAATTGTAAGTGCAAGGCTTCCATGAACCCGACAAAACAAATCAACAATGCTGCAAAGATTAAGGGACTGGGTAGTTCTGTGAAGCGGAAATTTTAAGGGATGGTTCTCTGATATAATTGGATCCAACCTTTCTTCAACAAATAGTATTTGGGAACTTTCAGGCCCATCAGATAGATGGTCTTTCACAAGCCGAAAATCTGCCAACTGACAGTAACATCACTAATGATGCAAACAGTTCCAAGCCCACAATCTTGGGAGGTGCCACCCGAAATATTGCCTCAAACAGCTGCAATTATACTGCAGTTGGTAGGTGAAGAAAGGAAAAATAGGTAGAGAAATAACGTTTCATGAATGGCCCCATATTCCACTACTGAATAAATTTATGACAACAGCTTTCAGATGTCTAAGACTATGAATATGTAAACAAGGTCCGTTTCAGTACTCCAACCAGAATGGAAACCAAATTTTAACTCAAACAGGCCACCGCTTTTGGATCCATCAACATCTCACAAGTGAGACATTCTGATACTATCATGAAAATTCCAATATCAGAATTTGCAAAAATAAAAACACTGTTCCAAATACTATAGTTTTCAAAAGTGTTTGATGCAGTACGATTTTAGAAAACATCAATTTGATCCAAATTCTATAGTTTTCAAAAGTGTGTGATGCAGTATGATTTAAGAAAACACCAATTTGGTTCACATGTAAGAACTCACAAAATTCCCAGTTTTACTTTTACCATATGCACAAAATGCCTATATATGACTGAAAGAGGAAAGCATCCCTTTCATACAAAGGACCAGCATTGGACTTCCTTTTTTCAGAATTATAGAAAAGTAAACAAACCAGCAAAAAATGTCTACAAGAACTAATCTCAAATGCTTAATACTAAATAGAACTATAATACAAGTTTCTATATCTGAGATATTACCTGGTTCAGAAGCTTGCATATCGGAAGATGCCATGGTCACAAGAATTTAAGCACGTGCTTGAATTATAATCTTGGACCTGTTCTTCTGAAGCCATATTAAAGAAACTCAGCAAGAGATGCAGAAAACACCTAAAGCCAGAGTACATAGTCAGTGGAATTGTATACAAATTTGAAACTATAATACATGAATGAGTGGAAAGGCAAAACAAGAGCAGAAAAAGGAAGAGTACAAAGGTGAAGCAAAGAAGTTAAAGACAGTGAAGAAACTAAGACTTCCAAACCAGAAAAGCAAAATAAATATAGCAACTCCCACCTTGTAGCAATTTGCCATCCTCCAGTTTCCATGGGATTCTACCACTCTCGTCACACGAGTTAATTTAGATATCCATTTCAGACTTTCTCAGTGGCTTGACTATATTTTTTGAGTTAAATGGCCAAGAAATGAGGGAATTTGACCAGATAGCAACCAAAATTAATAAAATCCAAAAATGAACAAGGGTTAAAAATCATTCCATATTTGCAATTGCTTCAAGGCCTTGAAGGATATATTCCCATGTAATTTTACTCCACTGCCACTAGCCCAAACAGATGCCAGCTTGCTAAAAAAGAATCAGCAGAGCCCATCCTAAAAACAGGAAAAAATAATATACTATCAAGAGATGGATCATGGAAGTATGATTGGTTAGCTAGAAATGGAAGAAGTATCTTCCAGAATCTAAACGATATAAGCTGCCAAGGAAAAGAGGAAACATGATATTTCCTTTAACTTATGCTTAGATGCTAAATTTTGATGGCAAATACCGCGAAAGGAAAATTCTGATATCCAGCACAAGCAAAAGAAATATGGAGTTGATATGCTATAAAATAGAAGCAATTGGTCTTCAAATGTATCAAAGACATAAAGCTTACTCGCCAAGTCTGACAGCTTGGAATTTATGGTGCTCAAAAAGGTTCTGCCAGTCAACTATGACAAGTCAAGGCCAATAAAACCTCTCAACAACTCCCGAAAGTAAAAAGCAGAGACCTGTTATGTCTTATGATGAAAAGTTATCTGGTAAAGCTTTGAGAGTTAGCAGATCAGGTCCTTGTTGAAATCTCCAGAACAAGAAGATCATCTGCCAAAAATTTTATGATAAAAGAAGGAAAATAAGCCTACAAGTTTCAGAAAATACATTTCCTAAAGTTACAAAGATGTAACCATGTCAAAAAGAAAAACTGATCACAATCTTACTCCAATAAAAATGAATTTGTCCCTTACATCAGTTGTCACTCAGGTAGGGTTTTAATTTTGGTTTTGGGGGATATTTTATGCACTTTGGAAGGAAAAATGACTGGAAAATTTCAATCTGACATAGTATTCTATTCCAGAAATTTTGGAAAAACTAGGAAGAATGTTAGCAGCCATTTTTGTAAAAACTAGGAAGAATGTGAGCAGCCATTTTGGAAAAACTAGGAAGAATCAGCCGATATGTCCAAAAGATTTAAGAATCATGACAACCATTCTTGCAAAGGGAGATTTTCAAATGTTCAGAGAAGCACATTTTTGTTCTTATTAGTCTATTTTCATGCTTATGTTCTCCAATAAACTAAACCCATTATCTAACAAATTTCAAGAATCCATGTACACAAACCTGCACTCCGTGCCCCACAGACATTATATGTTAGACAATAGGAGTCAATTCACACATAGGTTGTATCTCACTCTAACATATTCCTTCGGCAGAGTTACCTTCCTTAATAAAGACCACATATCTGATCCATCACATGATTCTCTAGATAGAAGTTATGTGCAAGATGATTTTCTTTATACTCACTGTCACTAGAAGAAGGGGTGTGAAAAATCTGTTCAATTACTCTACAGAGAATAATAATAAGGAAAATCAGGATGGCAGCCTAAATGATATTAGCTCCCCAGAAGGATTAAGAGCCTAAGGCAAAGAAAACAGCATCTCAGTGCCCTCTATGATAATTTCAAGAAAATTTTTTACCAACATCATAATGAATTAAGCTTCAGACAATCAAATTCTTTTCCGTCTTTGTTTATGGTTTGCCATTATCCATCAAAATCCTTCTGGGTTATATTCTACAAAACATAGATTATTCTGAGCAACAGATAATAAAATGCAAGAGACCATTTCCTGTAAACAAAGTATAGTATAAGTAACTCCACTTACCTGTCAATTCTTAAAGGAAGTTTATGAAAAGCAGCCACTCTTTTTGATAATGCTAATGTCACCAAACAATTTCAAAGTAAACAGACACGATACCCTCATACACACCAAGATAGCCACATATAAATTCAGTATAACAATCAAGTACCTAATATCAAACACAACAATTACTTGTAAAGCATCAAAACTATATAAACATATGAAAATTCAAATGAAGATAACATCGATGGGACTTACCATGGTTTGGGAGATACCAAAGGAAATATGTCAGAATAAACCCCCGATGGAGTCTTGAGCCCAAAACTGAAATTTTGCGCTAGAACGTTGAAATCATAGAAGCATCTGAGTTATCATATGAACCCACCTTCCACTTCAATTTGTCACAAATCCAAACAGTAGAATGAAATGAAGAAGGAAGAACCTATTTATCTGCATGAGTCTCACCCACAAGACATTTCTCTATTGCCTCATCACAAAGCTCAAGGGTCAAGTCCATGTTTCCCTCATCAAAGCTCAAATCAATAAACATGTTATATATTTCTCTATCTGCAACCAAGCCTTCTCTCCTCATTTCTTCAAATAGTTTCCTTGCCTCTATGAATTTTTTCTTCTTCAAAAGGCCCTTGATGAAAGCATTGTAGGAACTAACTCTGAGACTAAATCCATTCTCAACCATTTCACTGTGGAGGTAGGATGCCTCCTTCATATTCCTTGCTTTACTATGCCCCCTTATTAATATGTTGTAGGTGTTGCAGTCTGGCAACACCCCCAGAGCACACATCCTCCTATAAATTTCAGTGGCAGCCCGCATATTGTTTTCAATGCAGTATTGCTTCATAAGAGAATTATATGTAGTGGTATTTGGCATTATACCTTTCTCTAACATCCAGCTCAGTAACCTCTTACCGTCTTCTAGCATGCCTGACACACAAAACCCATTCATCAACACATTAAATGTAACAACTGTCGGTTCAAGCCCTTTATTTAGCATCTCACGAAGGAGCTCATGGGCATGAGCCATCTCCCTTGATTTACAGTAAGCATCGATTAAAGTAGTGTAAGTAATAGTATCTGGATGAAGCCCTGCCACCTCCATATCTTCCATCAGTTTAACTGCTTGCTCTATATTGCCTGCCTTGCATAAACCATTTACAAGCGAGTTGTAAGTAAATATATTCAGCTCCAGACCCTTCCCACACATCTCATGAAGAAGTTCATTCGCCATTTCCACCTCTCCACGTTTACAGAGGCCATCGACCAATGCAGTGTAAGTAACAATATTTGGGGTCCGTCCCATCCGAACCATCTCATTGTGAAGAGCAAAAGCATCTTTCATCTTGCCCACCTTGCAATAACCATCAATAAGTGTGGTATAAGTAACTTCGTCAGGTGCCAACCCCTTACTGAGCATCTCCCGGAAGAATATATCTGCTTCAATCATCTTTTCACTTTGACAGAGCCCACAAATCAAAGCGGTATACGTTACAGTATCAGGGACAAGTTGCCGGCTCCACATTTCATCAGATATCCTGTAAGCAGCTTGAAGATTACCAAGCTTGCAGAAACCATCAATGAGACTTGTGTAGATCACATTATCTGGAACAATCCCAAGATTCAGCATCTCCCTCAGCATCCTCTCTGCTTCGATGACCTTACCTTTTTTACACAGGAGATCAATTATGCTATTACAGGTAAATGAGTTGGGTTTCAAACCTTTAACGCCCATTGCACCTATGAGCTCCGAAGCGCATCGAAATTCCCCAGCACGACAATACCCATCAACTAAAGTACTGAAACTTACAACATCAGGGTCACAGCCCTTCCACTCCATTTGGAGAAGAAGGGAGTGAGCTTCTTTTACTCTCTGTAATCTACAAACCGCATGTATTATAATATTATATGATGCAGTATTCCAACAAACACCCAATTCAGGAAACTCCCAAAAAATCCTCAATGCCATGCCCACACCATTGGAGGTCTTCGACAGACGAGAAAGTAAAAGGTTGCAGGAATCGACAGAAATAACCAACCCATAATTCAACATCTTATTGAAAAGCTTCCTTGCTTCTTCAAACAAACCATCTTCAACAAGGACTTGGAAGAAAATATCAAACACGAGGGGATCAGAACCCCAATCCTTATAAGTGTAGATCAACCGTTCGACGAAATAACCGAAGGACGATCCCACGTCCAAATCGGGTTTCGCCCAGAAGTCGCGAATAAGTTCGTGAGCTGTCTTGGGATGCCTGGAAGCTACTGATATCTGAACCACAATACATCGGGCTTCTAGTGTTGGATCTCTACGCAGGCATGCCCAGTCAAAGAAATCCAGAACCATTCTAAAATCGTTCTTGATTTTCATAAGGACCCAGATGAGATGATCCGGTCTGAATTTGGACTCGAAGGGCTTTAAGACACGGCGGAGGGGCTCAGAACGGCGTTGCTTGATGGCAGTGGAGATGTGTTGAACGAGTTCGGAGTCTACAATAGTGGGTTTCTTTGGGGAGTAATCAGGAAAAGGCCTCGTACCAGAGAAATCCAGCGAGGAGAGGTTCTGCCTCAAACATCTAAATGAGAAGAAAATTGAGAAGCGACTTGGTGAAGAATAAGGTGAACATAAAACGTGAAAGTAACGAAGTCTGAAGGAAAAGGCATGCCTCTTCATTGCTGTGAGACAGCCATCAAAAGGGAATGACTAAGAAGAGAGCAGCTGCAGCGGCTTCCCATGGCATGCAATACTCAATACTTCGAAAACTCGTAAAAAGAAAGAGCTGGGCTCTTCTTCTTTGATTAAACTGAGGCTTTGTTTTCAATCTTGGCTCTCTAGTGTTGTAAGAATTAAGGGGCTCTTTAAGAAACTGATGGAGATTATCGTGACCCCTGAAGCTGTAGAATCTCCTCCAGCCTCCAATTTCCTTGGAAATATATGCACTTCGAGCTACGCCATACACCACCATTGAAAAACCAAGAAATCTAGCGTTATGTTCAAATCTTCGCTTATAACAAATCCCATTTCTATCCCCCGGGGTGTTCATTTTCCGGGTTGCTCCGGTAAGCATTTAGGCCCATTATTTGGAAACTATTTCAAATATTTCCCAAGTTTGTTCCAAAGCTTTCCAAATAGAGTTGAACCAAATCTAATATTGAGAAACCCTTCGTATTGATTCTGAACAGACAAGTAATAAATCGAGTTGTTCAGGAACTGTTCGCTCAATCCCACAATATTTAAGTTTTTAGGACCGCCTAACGTGTAACCTTTTTTTTGGTAACGGCCTAACGTGTAACCTTGAAATCTTAGCCTCGCAGCACAAGGCTTAATTACGGCATCCATAAAAGAAAAAGTTTAGATTACAGAGTAACTTTTAATTATCAGATATATCTTCTTCTTTTTTTGTGGGAAACAACTAACTACATTAATACTAAAATGGTTCTTACGAAAGGTCTACCTCTGGCGTCATCCAAGAGGTAAGACGAGAGAAAAGAAGGGGGCTTAACCCAACAACAAGAAAAAGAGTCTAGCGCAAAATTTGCGAAAGTATCAGCCACATGATTGGCCTCTCGAAAAACATGAACAAAATAGACTGACTGAAAATATGAACATCTACTCTTTATCTCCTTCAAAATGCCACTGATTTACCAAGGATAGTTTTCAGAATCATTTGATAACAAGGAAATAATGCAGAGGGAGTCACCTTCCAAGAATGGTTTACGTTTAAATTTTTATCAGACATATCACTCTTAAATTTTTATCCTAAGAATGGTTTACGTTTTATAATTAGTTGGTATTATTTAAATAATGCAAGTAAGCTTTTTTATCAACTTTTTTACACACATAATTGTTCCCTTTACTCAAAATAATCTTTTTTTTTTTCTCATAACATGTTTTTGTCATAACAAAACTTTCATCGCACTGTTTTGATATTAACTTTACCAAAATAGTTATTTTAACTTGAAAAGGCATTTATATATTAGGTATGAAAAAAAGGTCCCCGAAAAGCCCACTAAAAAAAAAGAAAAAGAAAAGTATTTTTCTTCTTACCAAAGGAGTCAATGCAGAAGGTAATTAAATTCAATATACAATCGCGTATAACTTCCCAAGACTTTTACTGATATATTAAACCATATTTTGATGAAAAATATTTTACACAGATAAAATTCAAAATTAATCCCATTACTTACACCCCCAAAATAAAGTCTTTATACAAAAATATGCTAAATCGAACGATATAATTGCCCGTTTTGATGATAAATAAGCATATGTCATATGACTGTCGCCAAAAACACAGTGCCCATCAATCGTTCTCTTCTTGGCATGGAAGGAACACAGAGAATAAAGAGGACATATGCCTTACATTTCTGCTGCAGCTCAATCATAATTTCTAGAAATAACCTGCAAGTCAAGACACCCTCTTGATTCAAACAAAGGTACAAATAAAAGGAAGACCTAATAGAGTCAAGAGTGCAGTCACGCACTCCCATATTTGCAGAGAAATGTAGAAAGACACGATGCAATCAGCTAACCAAGGTCGCATGCCAAAATTCCATGGGCCACCTATTTGAGATGTAAAGACCTAAAAATATGGATAATCTAAAACATCCTAATCATCCAAAAAAATCACATTTTATTGGATGGAAGGAAAGGTTAAGTAAAAGGTCGTCCACACAGTTATAGACAGCCTGGAAAGAGTTCAAATGGTTTGCATAGTTAGGTAACATGAAATGCTTGCAATATGGGTATTGCCACTTGAGGACACATCTTCTAGACCAACTTGATGCAACAACCAATGGATCCATCATTTGATGTTATAAATAATAACTCCCCATAAATCCATGTGTTCAACTCATTCCAAGTCACCTTCACAAGCATGGAGTTGTTACCCCTTTACCAGAAGCATCTTCAAGACAATTGACCGACGAGGAAATACTTACGAAATGTAAACTTAAAGAAATATAGATCAAGAGGATAAAAGGTAAAACTTGCCTCAGATATTAGTGGCTTGGCATGCTCCTCCCACTCTGTATCCCATCTTGCAGAAGACCCTGTTTCCAGTGCACCATTCCTCAGTGATTTCAGAGCATCACATTCAGAAGGGAATCCCTTAAAGAGCATCTGCATGGACTCACCCATGGTAAACTTATTAAGCAGTAATAAAATATGTCTACAGTTCTAGAATTCTATTTCCTGGAACTTCCAACTTCTAACTTTATCCATAAGCTTTTACATGAAATACTAGAATGAAATTTATCTCAACACATCTATCAAAATTTTCCTACAACAAAGATGCAATTCACTGTGCAAAAACATCATTTCAAAGCTTGAATAATACATCAATCAAAATTTTCCTAGAATAAAGATGCAATGCTCCTTGCAAAACTGGCATTTTAAACCTTGGATAATTCATTTCAGAAACACATTAATCGATAACATTGGCTTGCCATTCTATACATGGCTCTAAATATTCCCAGACACTAATAAATACTCACCTAAAATTTTCCATTTTGAAGGAAACATTCCCTTAGAAAAAATTTTTACTTAGTGATGGTAAAAGCCTTGGGTTACCATCATTAAACATGTGTTCAAATCCAAACACAGACACCTTGAACAAAAAATACCAAAGGTCAGAACCGTTGCCAGTCCATCCCTTGTATGACCCAAATTTAGAGGGACGTACACTGAGTTATGATCCTTTTGCTAATATGTCCTTTAAATTCAAATTTTCCATATAAATATTTTCAAGAAAAACCACTGGTTTGTGTTTTAGAAGAAAATAATATGAAAAACCCTGTTCTGTAGTGAGAACTTTCTTTGACATTCAAAATCTTAGTACACATGGGAAAGATAATCCACATGAAATTAGGCACACCCCAACCATCTGAACTCCTAAACTTGGTAAAGTATAAAAATGCAACACCACCCTGAAGTTGACTTCAAGCCTGGAATCAGCCACTGAATTTTGGCATATCATACTATGTTATTTTTTGGAAAGTAAGTATGTATTTGAGTATGGCATATCATACTAAATTTTCCAGTATTATTTAACATAAACCACAGGAAAAGCAATACTGGAATGTTGGTACCTAATCAAATGAAAATTTGAAGAAATCTTTGCTACTGAAAGATAATAATTGATAGAGGAAGAATGTAAATGAAAAATATGAAACTTCATCAAATGGACACAGCTGCAAATCATGATAGAATAGATATCAATATACGGATAGAAAAGGAGGGAGAGATGATTGGAAATAGGGCATAGGAGGTTATGCAAAGGACATTGGCCACCATGAAGATGTGAACAAAAAAAAAGGCTATGCTTGTAATAATAAATACACCAAAAAAGGATAGAGAACATTCGTAAATGGGAATTTATGAGAAAAATTCATAAATGATATCAGCATTATCAGCTTAAACAAACATACCAGAAGTTCATCAGCTAGCTCAGAAGATGATGAAAAGAGGAGACCGTTTCTTTCAACTTTTACCAGCTCGTTGATGCTTCCATTCAATAAAATCAAAAGATAATTACTGAAGATACAAAATGGGATAGCACACTAAATCTAAAGCATTGCATCCCATACAAAAGTGATGGAGAATATGCAAAGAAGGAGTTTACCATGAGAAGGACACAGCACAAACAGGTAGTCCACATCCAAACATATCCACAACCTGAAGTGAGAAATTATTACAGACATTGAACATAATTTGGTTTTCATGAAATGAGAAATTACATAAGTTTTTAATAATATTTCATGATTAATCTCTGAGCATCCATAATTTTTGAAGATAACCACTCATTTGATGCAAATGAATAAAACTCAGCAACAGGTTACTTTAAAGTTACATGTTCAAAAATCGAAGAATTATAGGCAGTACTCTAAAAGACTGTTCATATCCTGAGAGTTCAGAGATTGGTCTTCAAAATCCATTCAAGTCCCAATTAAATAAATAAATAAGCAGGCAACTGCTCATATTGACAAACCATAAACTTAATTTACAAGTACCAATAACCAAATTATTCTGAAATCATAGGTGTATTGAGAAATAGTTACATTGTTTGTGCCACTTCTCAGTTTGTTAGTGAAGGCTATTCTAGTGGCACTTAAGTATGACCCATAATATTGGAATATCAACTTGATAGATGGAAACTCATCAAATATTCCAGGTCATTTAGACATTCCAGGCTCTTATTCCTTTTTTTTTTTTGGGTTGCTTATTTTGCTTCTGAGCTTCTTTTTTCCCCCCAGTATAATTCAGACTGCAGGATTTGTAACCACTTTATTGTTACGAAAATTGATTCTCATCTTTGATCCAATCCTACATATACTCACCCCACCCAAAATATGCATGCACAAGGATACATGTGTGAGCAACCGATGCACATGTGTCAACACATGCATGTTTACGTTTATTATGCAGCTCATAAAAAAGTACCTTCATGGGGAGATCCAAGCCAGATGAAGAAGTATGTAGAGAAACGCCCAGATCGGCTGATCCTGCAAATACAGAATAGATATAGGTAAAAGTACATCAGTAACTTGAGGAGCTAAGATAAAAAGGCTACCTAGAAGTAATGGATAATCCTGAGCTGATAGCCACATGGTTCGAAATGCAACACGTTTGAGGTGCAGTCTCTTTATTTGTTCTTCATATTTTTCTCTTTGTGGACCTTTACCTGTCAGGTAAACGGTAGCTTAAGATCTCCAATGAATCATACAAGGCACATACTGAGCAACAACAAGAAAGAGAATCATTACCAGTAATGATAAATAATAACCTTGGATACAAGTATTGTTTTCCATTGCAGATATCCTTCCAAAGCACTTCTTCTTCAGTTGAATCATCTTCATTTAATATTGCAGCAACACGCCTATCATACATGACTGCTGCTTCCAAAAGCATGCTGAAATCCTCGTCAGGAGTCCTGAAACACAATTAAATTAAATAATTTATAAATAATGAACATGATACAGTCATTTCTCCAAGGGCAAAATGAGAAACATACAAAACAATCAAGCCTAATAATTTAAGATGAAGATCATGCTAATCACAAGTACTGATTAATACAGACATTATTCAGTTACACACAAACACATATATGCATATGAGCATTTATACATTCATAGAAAATGTACATAAGCATGTGCGTATATATTTGATGATTCAGGTCTTTTAAAAAAAATAGAATTCAAAAAAACTACTCAGTAATGTTAAATAAGAACTGACATAGAAAATCTGTATCCTTGTTATTGACTATAAAAGACTTGAGAAATCAAAAGCAAAAAGGTATCACACTCACCAGCTTGTACTGCTGACCACCAGAGCTGGCCTGTTTGGCTTGAAGAAAATGTCATTGCCAGCCTCAGTAGTAAAAAGAGTTTCATTTAAATTACTGCTACTCATTTCTAGGGTTCCTTCTGCAACATTAAAACCTTACCCTTTGAGTCTCTACAGGAAATCAGGAATGAAAAAGAAAAATATTTGAATTCGAAATTACCCATGCTGACACAATCACGTATACCAATAGGCTGAATGAGGTCTTTATTTAATCTACAAAACAACTAAAAAAAGGATAGGGAATCACAATTTAAATTTTGGAATGGAAACATCTTTTGACTTGGCAAATGGATCACCTTATGCTTCTCTTCAAGGGAAGCAGGACGAAAAAACTCTGGGGGCTGATCATACAAAACTGTTGCCCTGATAAGTTGAAAGACAGGCAGGGTTAAAAAAAAAATTTAAGGCTACAAGAATGCTCTAATTAAAAAGTCTACGTGGATAGCAAAGAAAATAAACTTTGAGCTGACCCTCTTACTTAATTCCCCAGTTCTGAGCCAATTCATGTTGCATTGCCCTTGTAACACAAAGGGAACCATTGGCCATCTTCCCATAATGCTTTTCAAGCCTATGTACATATGGCAACAGATATACAGTGAAAAACAGATCTAAATAAATAGAAGTCTAGGATGCAAAATTCAGTTCATACCAGCGATATAATACCACAAAGCGACTACTTCTTCCAATAGACAACCCCAGTAAAGTATAGCCAAAATTATGCCAATCAACAATGAATGCAGAATGCCTCAGCCAGCTTGCCCATTTTACAGCAGCCAGTGTTGGAACAGATGGAGGGTTCTGAATAAGCTCACAAAAGAAGTGATCAATCAACTTAAGATATAGAATCAAGCATGCCATGCACTAACAGCACCAATCCATAATCAGGGGTGTACAAAAGAATTTCCTTCAGTTCCTCTAATAAAAACTGTAGTAAAATGAAAACAAATAAACAAATAAACAAAAAAGATGCATAATGTGGAAATAATTTTTTTGCTGAAAATAAGCAATATATTTTTGACAAGTAAAACAAAATTCATAGAACGGATACCACAAAATCAGAAATTCACTGAATAAATGCCAAGTTGCCAACTAGGATCAAAGGTGAATAAACCAAGATATAGTCACAGTTAAGAGAATTAACAACAGCTCAGCATAGAGTTGCAATGAAGATACCTAGAAATGAATATACCTGCACTATGAAAACATCTGGAGAAGGTATTTTAACAAAGAGAAACCAAAGAAGCATGAAAAACTGAACCAATGGCTTGAAAAAAAGCATAAACGGATGGAGTATCTTAGGTAACCCCCGGGGAATTGGCCACTGTGTCTGCAGAAAGTAAATAGGAATATATTATTTTAAATCACTGAAAGGCCAACTATTTAAAAATAGAATAATATAAAATTTCTCAGTGTCATACCATTTTGTGGATATGTATAGATTGATTCTCCAAAATAGCGGGATGTGGATCAGAACCTATCCAGAAATCAATTTTACAAATCATGTCAAAAATAAGGAGAAAAAGACAAAAATAAACAAGTATTTGTAGGCCAAACTCCGACTAAAACTATGACTGTGTTTTAAAACTTAGACTTGAGAAGAAAAGATAAGAAAACAAAACAAAACAAAATAGCTAAGGAAAAGAAATGACTTACATTTCCATTCAAGCATTTGGATAAATGAGAACCATAGAGAAATGAAAGGTGATATATAGGACATTGATTCATATGAATCACTGGACAAAACCAAACACTGCAGGCAGGATAAAGGCGGAGAGAAAAAATAAGAACAGGACGTCTCGTCAAAAAAGAGAATTCAGCTTCAGCTTAGCTTAGAACCAACAGACTAACACACAGAAGTAGAACGCACAGTCAATCAAGACTGCAAATTCTTGAAACAAAAGTGAACTAAATCAGGCAAAGCCAACCAACCCCCCACCCTACCCCAAACAGGCACAAACAAATGTACACACAAAATAACCCCAACAAAAGGGGAAAAACATAAAAATTAAAAGTAGAAAGCACCATAGTGTAACAATTAAGTCGAAAATCTCCTTTCAGTCAGGGACTAAATAATAACTCTTGATTAACTTATTATTTAATGGAATAAGAGTTTTAAAATTGGCTTCAATGCAAAGACATTTGAATTAAGATGCAGTTTATAAAGCACAAGTACAAAGCAGCTCTCAACACTTCAACTGTAAGTATGAAATTCTTAAACAGATAATTCTATGTTGACGAGATATATCTAGTATGAAGTAATCAGAATACCTCCATATGCAATTATGTCCACCTCTAGATATGCCTGCAAAAAAAAGTAGTTTAAACATAAAATGTCCTACCAGATAGTGGAACAAAATTAGAAGGCAGATGGAAATATGAAATCAGCAATAAGACATAGTACAATAATAAGCAGAATGATGAAATCATGGCTTTCGAATTAAAAAAGAACAAAAATTCCTATCTCCTGTGTGGAATGGTCGTCAGAGTCATTATCCCTTCAACTCCAGCTTTTCTGTTATACATGTCAATAGGGTGATTGGAAATTTCTTTCCTGTTTTTATTTTTATTTTTTACTTTTTTATGTTAGGGAGGGGTTGGGATTGTGGGTGACTGGGTGGGTGTTCGGTTCAAATACCTTCATCTTTCTACTGATTATGTTTGTAATGCTAGTTAATGTCGTGTAGTCTCTATTTCTTACGCAAAATTATTAATTTATAGAATAATTTGAACCTTTTAATATTTTTTCTTTAGATCGGTACATATATGATAACAGGTGTATTGGCGAATTGGAACCACAGTATGGAAAGATCTTTATATTTTATTTAATTTTTTCCCTTTTTTTGTTTAGATCTTGTGGATCATAAGTTTTGATTTCCTTCAACGTTCAAATTTTGCATATTGTTCACTGTATGAGATACATACCTGGCAAGCAAGAGAAAGAGCATGATACTGCATTCGAGGACTGCGACCCAGATCTCCGAGAACCACCACGGCTGCCCTGCCTCTGCGGCCAGGTTGCTCTGGTTTTTGCCCTAATAGAAAACCCATGATTTCCCCTTTTCAAATCTCAACTTATGAAACAATGGAATCATTTGACGTTCCACATCCATGCATAAACTGAGAAGCTTTATATGACCTAATCCGGAGAAAACCAAAGACCAAATAAGATGCAAAACTTGCCTGCCATTCGAAGGAGATGTGTTCAGTCGCCGAAATCCTTCGTCGCTGCTTTCAGTCGTTATTCTACAGAACTTTTCGTTGTTCACTAGTTCAAACCAAAGAGTTAATAATAGTTGTTCGGGCTGTAAATAAAACGTTAGAGAAGTAAATCTAACCTGACCGGCCTGTAAATCAAACCCGACAGCCCAAAGCCTGCTGATCAACCCGAATAAGAATCTGGGCATTTAGTTTGGATTTGGGTTTAGACCAAGCTTTATTTGTGCTCTGAAATGGGCTTGAATTTTATCGGGCTTATTCTATACAACCCGCCCTAAACCAACTTATTAGTTATATGCACAAACAAATATATATGCATATATTTATGTGCACACATATTTACGTATATGTAAGTATGTATATGTAACACATGTATCATTGTTTATCTTTTTTTTCTTCTTTTATACCATCTTTATAATTTTGTACATGAAAGGAATCCGACTGATTCCTATGGATTACTAAGAGCAACAATGAAGAAAAACAAACAAAGAAACATACACAAATTTTACATGGTTCACCTCATAATAGGGCTATGTCCACAGCCGTCGATTTTCACTATGTCACCAATAGAAGAATACAACCAATGACTACAAGAACAGGGATATACCCTAATACAAAATGAAATACCCAACATTAGAGAAATAACAAATTTACCATTGTTTATCAGGCTCCACAAACCTCAACAGTACATATGTACCATTGTTTATCTTTTGTGATCAACTATAAACAATAAATTTTGCTAATTAACATGCAATAACAAATTTATAAATTTCAGATAAATAATTTAAAAATGATCTTTATATATGTATATAGTGTGTGTGTATATATATCTTTATAATTTATATTCGTAACAAAACATGAACATTTTGTTTGGACCAACTCAAATGTAACCCGAATTCAAATAATTATGTTTGGGTTGGGTTTGAGTTAGGGCAGGCCAACAAGAAGTTCGAGCTAGTAAATTTTATATTGGTAAAGTTCTAACTCATCAAAACCTGATCCAACCTACGCTACTTACAAAGTTTAATAGTTTTGAACAATCCTTCACTTTCATGTTGTCATAAACACAAGGCGTATATACAAGTAGACCTCATGACATATATTTCAATGAGCCAATTTTGGACCATTTAGGCCTTGTTTGTCATTCATTATGGATTGGGAATGAGTTCCCCAAATGAGTTTGTAGAAGTTGAAAATATCAAGAGATTCCACGTGGCCATAATTGCTCAAATAAGATGAGTTAATGGTTTCAACGCCTTTTGCATTATATGTTATATAGATATAGATTATGGTTTAAATGGTTTTTGGTTAAAAAGATTACTTCTATAATGTTTTAGTTATTTAATTAAAATCTAGTCAAAAGAAGAGAAACCATTGAAAGTTTTTCAAAGTTATTATTTTGCCACGTATATTTGTAAAGAAAATAATACACGTAACATTAGAGATTCTCAAATCGGATTTTCACCAACTCCCATTTTGGTGACTCAGGCTCATCTAATTATTAATTGCTCTTTTCAGTTATCGCAAGATTTTCTATAAGGATTTTGCTTAGTGTTGCAGCCAGGGTAACAAGTCAAATTAATTTAATTTTGGACGGCTTTGACAAAGTCCAGCATTTTATGGTGAGTATAGCCTACACCAAACCAACCTCAAATTAGGCGAAGTTAGGATGAGCAAAATGCCTTCTATATTTTCAACATGTTTGAGTGATATAGTCACCACATGTTTTGTACTAAAAATCAATTAGATCTATTAAAAATCAATCACAGCAAGAAGTAACGAGAATCAGATCGATTCTCAATTATGTTAAAAAAAATATAGTTAAAAATCAATTATCAAAAATTGGTGGACTAAATCTGAATTATTTTGAAAAAAATCGTTAAAATTAGTTAAAAATCAATTATGTGGTCTAAATCTGAATTATTTTGAAAAAGCATCGTTAAAAATTAATTTCCCCTAAATAATAATGTAGAAAGTCATTCACCATCATTAAGATTTAAATTGGCGTACTGGCTGAGGTGTTCTGGGGGAGGTTGGAACTCTCCCACTCGTTCTAGTCCTATGTTGAAGCCGTTCGGTGTCACGCGTATCGTACACGGCGGCTAAGGATGTTTGGATTCTATAAATAAACAAAGCCGCGTTGTGCCGAAGGTAAGCGTCTTGTTTTTCGAATATATCAAATCTCCTTTCTTCTCCTATAAAAGAAGAGCCCCTCCCCTCCCAAACATCTTCGCTCCCGTCTAGCTTTTCTGTCGAGGTCATCGAGGTTCAGTAGAAGATGAGTTACTACAATCAGCAGCAGCCTCCCGTCGGCGTTCCTCCTCCTCAAGGTTCAACTTCGATCCTATTCTTGTTTTCTTTCGTTTTTTTTGCTGTGTTTCGATTCCTTTAGTAGTTCTTTTTTTAGGGTTTCGATTATTGTTGATCTGTTTTTGTTTAGATCAGATCAGAACTGAAGATTGTTAGGGTTTCTGAGATATGATATTTTTGTTTAATTTCTTGCTTTTTCTTTCTGGGCTTTTTTTTGATTAGGTTATCCTCCGGAAGGGTATCCAAAGGGCTCTTATCCTCCACCCGGGTATCCTCCGCAAGGCTATGCACAGGGGTACCCTCCCCAAGGCTATGGACAGGGGTACCCTCCCCAAGGATATCCTCCACAGTACGCCCAGGCACCACCTCAAAAACAAAGCAGCGGTTGCCTTGAAGGATGGTAAGCCCCCGCTGACTCTCTCTATTTCTCTCTCTCGTTTGATCGACTTCGGAGGATAGATTTAGCGTCATATCTGAACGATCTGAATGATGCTAACTCGATCACAGCAAGAAGTAACGAGATTAAAAGGACAAATTAAAAATAAATTTTCTTCCTCTCAGAAGAAGAAGAAGACCAAACCAGCTTGCTAACTAACGTGCCAACATAGCATGCATCGTCCGTGGAAGCTTTGGTGGGTCAGAAAGACCATCTCGCGAAATTCCAGAAATACCCTTTGGATTTTCTTTCTCTGCTTCATATGTGGGGCAGTAAGGTTACAACTTACAAGTCGTTTTCTTTCGTCCCTGGCTTATTAAGCATAAACGCTTTTCTCGGCCGGCTTTACAAGGGCCTCAGCAATGAAGTTTTCTGTTAAAAGGGTAGCTGGAAGCAGTTCGCCTTAAGGATGTTGACATGGTCTTTTTGTTCTAAATTCAAGCCATGACAATAGATAGCTAAATATTTGAAGAGAAGAAGCAAATATATTGTTTGGAAACAGCAAGATAGGTTGGCAACAGATCTCCCTAACCTGTAAACTGTTCTAATTTGAGTATTTGGTTATTGCAGCTTGGCCGCTCTCTGCTGTTGCTGTCTTCTGGATGCTTGTTTCTGATGATCATGAGTTGTTGACGGGCTTCCGTGATTGCCCTCTTGTCTAGATTCTATTTTCTCTCTATTCCAGTTCTCTATTTTTTTTTCAAAAATTGTAAGTTTAGGTGGGGATGATTTCATTATACATTTAAGTCGAAGGGGATTGTGATGGCTTCATGTGCATGATATGAACCAATTTGCAAATTAAGAAAATACCATTTGTTTTTACGTAGTTTCCTGCGCTTTCGGTTATATATGCTTTTTTTTTCTTTTTTGGCGAATAGCACAGCCATGGTTCTAAGTTTCTTACATGGTACCCTCTGTGACATCCAGTTAAACAACAATTTAATAAAGTATTACTGTATTAGACAAGATCACCACAGTGGCTGATAATGGGGTAGGGAGGATTGTTGGGAAAATGTTAGATAATAATAAGAATAGGAAGAAGGAAAAGTCGTCATAAAAAATAAATTAAAATGGGCTGTTATAGAGTATATAATTTTTCTTGCCAAAGGTTCTTGTTACAACTTACAACCTCATTATCTTTTAAAAATGTTGCAACCCACTTTGAGAGTAAACAATCTTATAAAAATGTGGAAAGATAAGACTCTTTAGAAGAAAATATTTTAATAAGATAATGAAAGGTTGTTTTTGGAGATCAAAGACTTTATAACGTGATAAGCATATAATCTTTTAAAGTTAAAAACTAGATAATGGTTGTTGTTCTTTGAGTGTAAAGTAAGAACATGTCCTTAATTTTAGCTTTATATAACGGCAAACATTATGTTGACACCTTCGTTTTGAATATGAAGTAGTGACTCTGTCATGGTAGGCTGGGTTTTAAATTTCGGCCGATACCCGTACCAATATGAAACCGAGATTAAAAACTAGGATAGTAGCAAAGACTTTGGAAACGAATCTCATATTCGTTGAACCGAAAAGCGTTTCGTTCGACTGTGCGCTTACAAGTTACAATCGACGTCGCTCGAGTTGCCGTAAAATTGTTGACGCGGGTTCCTTCAAAACTCAAAAGCCGCACTTGCGATAATTACGTGAGATCAGGTGCTGGTTGTGTACCTGCGCACTATGAAGCTGGGAAGAAAAATGAAAAAGAGAGGAAAAGTCATTTGTTAGCCCTGCTTAAATTTTAGTGACATTTTACTATATAAACCCAATATTTCCAAAATTCTTCCAAGAAAACACTTTTTACAAATCAATTGTTAGAATATACAAGTTACCATATAGCGTACAAGTCATTGTATCATACAAGTACATTGACTTGCACATTTGATAGCATGATTTGTTGCGTTCTATTAGTTGACTTGTATAACATGGAAGAAAGAATTGTGTTTGTAATAGTAAAATATCATTAAAATTTAATTACTTTAATAAAGGTTTCCTAAATGTTGTAACCTAGAACAATGAAGACTGAATTTCAACTATTCTCAAAAAGAAAAAGAAAAAAAAATGAAGAAAGTACAAAAAAGAAGAAGAAGGTGGTTTTGGGCAAGATAATGCACTACCTGCTGCGTTTGGCATTGCTTTTTGTTTTTGCTCAATTGCTTATTTAAGCAAAATCAAGCTTTTTTGAAGCAATAAGCATGTTTGGTTACTACTTGCTTTTCTCGAGAAGCAAATTTTTTTGCTTCCTTTGCTTATTGCTATTAATCTAATACTAACAACCTACTCATACCACCACTGTCGCTCACTACCATTACCAACCACCATTATAAAGCCACCCACCACCACCACCACCTCCACTCACTACCTCATCACCACCACCATCCACCCTTAGTTTTAACGATGGACACCACTACTAACACCACGATCCACCCACCATTACAACAATCCACCATCACTAGTACCACTTGTCACCCACCACCATCATCCACTACCACCGTCCACCACCACCCATTAACCCTTCCGTTACAACCACCAATAACACTCCCACCACCATTCATCACCAACCACTTATACCACCACCTATCACCCCCACAGTCATATCATGACTATCACCACACACCCACCACCCCTACCATCGTCATCATTGCCATCCTTCAGGACACCTCCACAATTACCACCACCACCACCACCACCATTACTACTCACCCACCACCACTACCACCACTCACCCTTACCATAATAGTATATTTTGTTATAATATTAGCCAAGAAACAATTTTTATGTTTTTGATATTACCAAATATGCTTTTTTCAACAAAAACAAATGTGAATCAAATGGTTTTGTTTCATAAAAAGATCTTCATAGAAGCAAAAATAATTTAATTGCTTTTCTTGCTTTTTGAAACAATAAGCAAAAAACAATGCCCAACGCAGCTTAAATTACAAAATATTCTCTCGAGCTGGAACGCCCTTGATGTTTCCAGTAAGGGATTGCAATTTATCGAATATTCTATTGGAGCTAGTTTCTCATGTTTCTACTTTCTAGCGCAACAAAGTATCGAGATCCTTATTCTATTTTGACGAAACCATTTTTCATAAGCAAATAACAAAGTGAGAGCTATTCTTAAAAGAGTTTTTTAGATAACGAGCACATTGTAAGTAATTTAGTCTTTTTTTGGTGATTTAAGGATGGAGCTGTAAAGGAGATCTCTTTGTTTTGTGAAAGCTAAAAGAGTTATTAGCTGTACTTATGCCGGCCTTCTTTAGTTTAGCCGCTGAACAAGCTGTTCAGCCATGGACATATGCAGCTTGTCCGCTTGTGCATCGTGGGGTCCAGAGATGGCTCCATTGTGTCACTCCAGGAAGATTCAATTCTCTAATTGGCCACCTCAACAGGCGATCAATGACCCCATATCAGCTGGAGCGGGACGCTGGAAGATCGGCTGGAGCTTTTGCCGATTTCCGCCACGCGTCCCACTCCAAGTTAGCATCGGGTTGTATCATGACGAACATGGGTACAACCCAAGTTAGCATGGGGTTGTACCCCTTGCTAAGCGGGTTGTATCTCATGCTGACATGGGTTGTACCCATGTTCGTTAGTGGTTTTGTACCCCATGCTACCTTGGGTTGTATCTGTTGCTAAGAGGGTTATACCCCATGTTACTTTGGGTTGTACCCACGTTTGTTTGCGGTGTTGTACCCACGTTTGTTAGCGGTGTTGTACCCTATGCTGACTTGGGTTGTACCCATTGCTAAGAAGGTTGTATCCCATGCTACCTTGGGTTGTACCCATATTTGTTAGTGGTGTTGTACCCTAATGCTGACTTGGGTTGTACCCGTTATTAAGGGGGTTGTACCCCAAGCTACCTTGGGTTATACCCACGTTTGTTAGCGGTGTTATACCCTATGCTGATTTGGGTTGTACCCATTGCTAAGGGTTGTACCCCAAGCTACCTTGGGTTGTACTCATGTTTGTTATTTGATAATGGTAGCTTTGAATTAGCCAATGAGAATCGGGCAAGTCCATTAATTTTGGGGATTTCGTTTTTGGGGGAAGATGAGCATAACGGAGAGTCTCAGTTAATTTTGCCCGTGACCGTTAATGGAGACTCTCCGTTTTAGTCATGAGCTGGAGTGGGACGCGTGGCGGAAATCGGCGAAAGCTCCAGCCGATCTTCCAGAGCGTCCCGCTCCAGCTGATATGGGGTCGCGATCAATAACCAGATGGAGCCCAAGGCCATCTAGGTAGCAGGAAAACTTCCACTGGCAGCCAATTAAGATTCGCATCGCAAGACAACTGGAGATTTAAGGGGAGGCTGACTTATTCATGTCAATTCTTCCCACACACTAGGAATGGATTATTGAAGCAATGAGCTCACCACATCCACGGTGCACTTTGCCTCCGTTGTCGTCAGCGATGTGAGCAAGAACGGTCACCCATCCTTCATGTCCCTGTCACCTGCCAATACAGGGGGGTCTATGCGACCGGAGAAATGGGTGGCCACCCAATCCCATCGCAACAGACATCACAGTCAAAGATCACAAGAGATTTCTCAACGGGAGCAAGCATTATGGACGGCCGTCCTCCATGTTGCTCCGCATCTTTTATATGGAGGTTCCACAGCAAAGAGTTGTTTCTTGTATATGAACTCAAATCCAACTCACCTGCTAAAAACTAAAATAAAACAAAATACAAAGGACAAAAGTAGGCTATTTCATCAGCAGTTCAATATAATTTAAAATTAACTGTAGGAGTTCATTTTGAGAAATGGCATCCCAGAAGACAGCCTTTTTCTCTGTTATTCATGAAGGAGGGGCATGCACAACGCAATGAAACAGAAGACTTGCTGGAATTAAATTAATCTTCCTCAGACTTTGCCGGGCCCTTCCACTTGAAGTTGTCGGCATATGTCTTAACCTGCAATGGTAAAGGAAAAATTATCCACGCTAAAGATTTTGGTGCAATAGATTTTTACAAGGGAACTGACATGGCAACATGGCATATCTTTTTTAACCCAAAAAAGAAGAAGGAAAAAACCATGGGAGATGAAGTTACTGCTCAGGCTCCTTGTATCACTTTCTCTATAATAGACTTAACAAGAAAATTGTAAAGAACATAAGATATAGAAATACGCCAATAAAGATTATAAGAGAAGATCTCTAACCTTCAAAAGAGGTGTATGATGCTTCCTAACCTGCACAAAAGTTCTTTCATATCAAATAAGTGTTACGTGGGAATTAACAACCAGAAGAAAAGAAGAAAAGGAAAAAAAAAACGTAATCACTGCAAAATATTCAGTGATTCTTAACGGGCTAACTTATGCAGGGATTTACAGTTCCACCACACAACATAGGAAGATTGATTTTTGGATAGAAGAAACTGATTCTTCAGCAAAATTCAAAAATATCAGATAAGAGTGCAGAGAGGATGAAATAATAATTTCCAAAATAAACCACTGCAATAAAAAAAAAGCAGGAGATCGAGGCTAGCAAGAAGAGACTCCTAGATTGTCCATTACTTCTATTTATACTTTCTTGGTTATTTGCAAATCCACAGTTTTTTCCCTACATCTAACCTTTTTTTTCCCCTACATCTAACCTGAGGCATCGTATGTTCTCACAAATTTCATCTTTTCTTTCGATCATTTTAACCAGCAAAAAAATTTTACTTCAAATAATAACACAAGACCTCACATATAGATAGCTTGATCAGAGGCAACAATTTCAGTTGGCTTGGCCAGTATGGCGATTGGCTAGTCCATACTCAGTCTACCAATATATGGGACCAACACAAAAACAGCCTCAATTCATCACAGCACATTGGTCCTAGTCATTTGTGTTACAAATTGGCATTGGCTTGAACTCAACTTGGCAAAAAATTTCCAAGCCCGAACTCAGAGTGAGCTGAGTGGCATCTATGCTTTGAAATTACATCAGTAGCGTAAATTTTATCCTACAAGTTAATATGTTATCTGACTGCTATATGAATTTAATAATATAAAAATAAAGTATTCGGTAAAGGCTCTAAGGACATAAAATAAAAACATGTACAGATGTTTATAACACTCATCAGAGCTTTTGTCAAAACTCAAAAGAATCGAGTTGTCTGCAGGAATTCTCTCTCTACCAATGTGATATCCTTGGTTTGTTTCTGTTGTTCCATTTACAGAGCTGGGCTGGTGGGGAAAAAATTTTTTTTTTAAGCACTCAGGAAAACAATAATCAATAGTGAAGAGATTTAGGACACGCATGAGGTAGAGTGTTTGAGCCATAAAACCATTTAGAGATGCACACAGCACACAGAGATTTTTTCCTTTTTTAAGACTTTCAGGAGAGAGCCAAGAGGCAGAGGGTATACGGATCAACCCAAATCAAGAGAGACACAGGCAGGCAGACAGAAATAATGCCATGTGGCATAAGAGAGACAGTGCATCATGAGGAATTCAGCGATTTTTGTTTGACTGGTTTCCAGTTGTATATGCATGAATATATACATATGAAACCTGATAAACCAATGCATTCTTCTTTCAGGGGTGGATGTGTTTGGGTAAATGGGCTATTTGTAATTGTAACTTAAACTTCTCAGCAGATGCCCTAATGACATGTCCTCTGCTGCAAGATGATTTCCTCAACTAAAACAGCTGGAACTATATGATTAAGAAGCACTGCAATTTGGTGCAACCCAGCAAACAACACACAATCTGTGTTGTTATTGTAATTTTTTTACGTTAAAATTTGAAATATTTTGTCCTTCTCAGCTTTGAAAACTGGTATGCTCCCAAATGGATTGGACCTGCATTCTTCATCCAGTAATTTAAACATACCTAGCTCTAGACTGAGTAGAGCAGTAATGACTGGATGTCAACCAATCATCTGAAAAAAGGATACAAAATCAATGATTATATTTGGAGAATCAGTACTCAAAAGTGTTGAACAAAATCCATTTCGTTAATAATTTTTCAGATAATATTTCTAGTTATTCAAACCTTATCCTTATTCTTTTGTTGTTGGTAATCCTCATTGACCATGAGGTTCAATGCAGAATAGAAGGGCAGCAAGATTTTTGAAACACTCATTTCCATAGAAAATGAGTGAGCGAGAGAGAGAGAGAGAGAGAGAGAGAGAGAGAGAGAGAGAGAGAGATAGATACCACATATTCCCAACCATGCTTCTTGGCAAATGCCTTTGCAGCCTCTTCACTATCAAAACTCATCCCTGCATCACCGACGTTGGCATATGGGTCTCCTGTAGAAGTCCAACCCATCAATGGATTTTCCCACCTACGAACATGTAATGACAGATAAATCATCGTTTTGCACACAAGTGTTTTTTTTTCCCTTTAGGAATAAATGGTATACCGGTCATGTAGTAAGATTAATGCTAAAGTCCCCAAGTGAGTGAAGCATATAAGCATAAAAAATAGGAAAAAACAAAAAGGAACAGAGCCGTACAGGGCCCGTGGATATCAAGATCTAGAAAAGATGGTCAAAGTTACACTGAAAACTCACAAAATCAGCCATAGCTGGTTAATGCATAATTAGTACAGTTGTGTATGAACTGCAGTAAAATTACGGCTAAAGCACTTGTCAATGAAGGTTACTTACAACAAGAATTAAAAGTGTGGTGGAGAAGGAAAAAGAGGGTTTTGAAAGACCCTGGATCTTACAAGAATCCAGAAAAATTGCCAGAGTTGTTCCAAAAGGTCATGAAAAGCAGTCATTGGGGTCTTTAATACATGATTAATAAAACAGGTCCAGAACTGCCATTTAAGGCCAGTGGCCCTTCATGCTTGAATTTGGTCAGTAAATGGCCTATACAATGACAAACTAGACAAGAGAGAGAGAGAGAGAGAGAGAGAGAGAGAGAGAGAGAGAGAGAGAGAGAGAGAGAGAGAGAGAGAGAGAGAGAGAGAGAGAGAGAGAGAGAGAGAGAGTCTCTCCTAATAAGAAGTGTTAAAAAGCTATAATCCATGAACTAATATATTTTGATTAGTGCTTCTAAACCATACAGCAATATATTGAAAAGGGAAACAAAATTAGATGATGGGCATACTTCTGTGTTGACAAAAAATTGATTTTCCACTTTCCAACTTTTCCAGAACCTTGTTGAGTTGCAGTTCTAGCAGGTGAGTAAATTACAACCTGCATGCATGGAAGGAAACAAGAAGAAAAGGGGTTATTCTTGGCCAAGAGAACCAAGGACGGCCAAAATCATACAAAGCAAGAGGAAACACTCAGTTATATTGGCAGCAACAGCATGCATTAACTGTTTCATTGATGACTGAATGTGACTAGCAAATTGAATAAAATTGTAAATTAAATTAAGGTTATATGACAAAGCAAAGTACACCTACATTATAACTTCATGTATAACCAATTAAAATTCCTTTTTATACTGTGTAAATCTTGGGCATAACCTATACCAGCATGATGCAGCTGAGAACCACACACTCATTACCTTTTTTTCTTTTTTAGCTCTACATATGTTGTCATTTGATTACCCCCTTTGCTGGGCTTCAGCACATTTTCAAATTGTAATGAACGGAAGTTATGAATTTTCTTTTTAAATTAAAAGATCCTCCTCTGACCATATCACCCATGTTGAGGATATTCTTAATAGGTTGCTAAAAACGGCCGAATTTCTTTATCTCAAGTTTTGTGATGGGGAGAAATAAAAACTGAACGATTTAATAGGCCGCTAAAAACGGCAGAATTCCTTTATCTCAAGCTCTGTGATGGGGAGAAATAAAAACTCAACGAGCACCCCACCAACTTGAATTGAAAGCCTCAACATTTCGAGACCGCTGGAAGAACTACTTTGTAATGCTGTGATTTCCCTAAGATTATTCCCCGAATCACTAAACTTATTGTATCTGGATGTTGGAAAAATTGATGGGCGGAATTCGTCTCACCCACTTGCCTATTAATAACAACTGTAATCAATTCCCAGTATGTAGCAGGAAAATTTAAAGAATACTTAGACAGAATGTGTTTCAAAGGGCAAGAATGGAGGAATTATTCTTGATTACTCTGCCTAGATGGTTAAATACACGAATCCATGAGTTTCGTCTCCTTAAAACGAAAAAGTTGATAGAGTCTCGTGAAAGTAGAGCAAAAAATGGTTAATTTCATGAAGTAGATTAAAAAAAAAGTCTGGTGGAAGGGACGTACCCTCCTTCGAAGGTGTTCTTCAGGGATTCCTGATACGATCCCGATCTCTCCAGGCTTGAGCTCCACCAAGGAATCGGTAGCAAATGATCTCGACGCGGATAAAAAAGGCGAGCGAAGAATACGAGCCAAACTGAAACCCCTTTGCAGAGCGTTGGCCATTTTCAACAATCGACTCTGCGATTTCTCTGTGTAAAATTCTCCCCTTTGTTTTAAGGTGCACGAGGGAGGAAGCGGAAGACGAACTGGGCAACAAGAACTAGTCACTTCTACGGGCCCACCTAGTCATACAGCTTCGACGGGCTCAGCCTGATAAACCGTATGCGGCTAGGGTTAGGGTTTTTAAGTCAGGGTTGGCAATTTAACGCTCGGCCTGCTGGGTTCAATGAGCTTGCCCATATTTCAAGCCATGTAACTGCGGGAGGTCGGTTAACTTTTGGACCGGGAGGCATTTGGCATCGAACAAAAGCGAATATTATCAAGTATTTACCGAAATCAGCTCCGAGTATGTTACACCGTCATCAAGGCAACGCCATTTGATCGTTCTTCCTCGAGTGTAAGATTTTCAGATCTGAAAATTCGATCGATTGATTCAAACTTTAACGGGCTCGATTATCCTACTGTGCCTTCGATCTTGACCCAGAAGTCACTGCGTTGGATTTCTGATCATATTTTCATGGGGCAAGGGGCCCACATTGACGTATGCATCTTACATTTTTTTTTTGGTGAAAATTATGCATCTTACATGCTACGGCACCTTTAAATTCCATTGCTATTATTCTTACAAATCGTGTTTTGCCGCAAAATCACAGGTATAAGATCGGTCTTATTTACGTTCTGGTTCTCGTTCTCGCAGAAACAAGCTTCAAATTGTTGCGGAAGCAAAAAGTAACGGAGTTCTTGGCGAGTCCTTCATAGCCTTCCAGGTTATTTTCACATTTGTTTAGTTATCATGTTTTTTCCTGGAATTTTGTCATCGATTTGAATTTATAGGAGATTTCTTGGGCATATGAAAATCTTTCTTTCGCGCTCTATGAATGGACGAATTTTAGGGTTTCTAACTGAAGAAGTAGCACAATTGCTAACGGTATTGTTTGTTTCGAGGTTATTGTCCTTATTTTTCCTTTTTGCTTGGCTTTATTTCAACTTGGATTTTGACATTGGATACGCAATTATTTGCTGAGACATGCTTGAAAAGAGAATTGCCTTTTCTTCATCTGAAAGGTGACGCAAGATAAGTGGGTGGATTTATTCCAACATTGATCTTAAGTTTTGTTTCATCACAACGTGATGGAATTTGCTTGAATTCAATTGATTTATTATTGTCTTTATCTTGTGATGAGATTCAAAGATGCTACCTAATGATTGTCACTTCATGCCTGTTAAAGTTCGTATAAATTGAACAGTTTGTCTTGTTTTTGGAGAGTGGTAGCATCTTGAAGATCAGGATTGCATTGGCTAATCA
This sequence comes from Buxus sempervirens, assembly GCA_947561395.2. Taxonomy (NCBI): domain Eukaryota; kingdom Viridiplantae; phylum Streptophyta; class Magnoliopsida; order Buxales; family Buxaceae; genus Buxus; species Buxus sempervirens. The sequence continues at coordinate 35,117,063 of OX387190.1, forward strand.
TTGCAAACAAATAGCTGCTGAAATAGTCCACTAATTTTTCCTGGAAACTGCTACCTTACCATTACATGTAAGCGTGTTTAGTGCTTAAGCCCATTAAGTTAAGTTCTTTTAATATTTTCCTTTTTAGGAATGCAAGTCTGTTTCTATCTAATATACGGGTTAAATAAATGCGAAAATGTTGTTTTGTTTATTAGAAAATTTCAGCATGTAAGGGCAATTACTGGAGTTGAGATGTAATTTAGGAGAGCCTATGAGATTGTATAACAATAATAAAGGTGTGTTCCATGTTAGAAAGACTCAATATTTCATGAAAGGACTACACACAAGTCTGTGGGAGTGATTGGATCAATAGTTTTATCTTATCAGGCATCTTACATAAGGGCAGCCAGATCTTTGATAATGGCATTGTTACTTATGAAAATTGTGTATGTTTTGGTGGGGGTGGGAGGAGGGGAGAGGGAAGGAGGGAGGGGGCACCTGGCTTGGGATGCCCAATGAGACATTTTTTATGGAACTCATCAGCCTTTAAAGAAATATAGTATCAATGATGTCCTCCAAAATAGAAGGAAGTACAAAGCCTTTTTTTGTTTTTCTTTTTCTGTTGGGCTGAAATTGTTGGATATGGTCCTGTTGCTGCCTTCGGATATACATAATATGTTTGTCAGATGATGGACATGGTATTGGATTTGGATTTTTTTTTTTTTTTTTGCCTCATTCATGATGTCATTTTTGGGGTTTTATGGGGGTGTGTGGTGCTACAACCCTTCACATCACAGTTAATCAAGTTATCTTGTTGATTGATAAATTGAAGTTTTTGATGGTTGATAGGGATTGAATATTGATGGAGTTACTAGGATCTTCGGTAATGGATATTTTTTGTAACTGAAGGGTTTTTTTTTTAGCAAACTACTGCCCTACCATATGAACTTGGGGTTTTGCATCCTATTCCAGATCTAATTGTGTTGCTAGCTCTCAAATGTCAATCGACATTGTTTGCTTTGTAAGGAGGAAGTAATAAAGTTGAATGTTTCTTGTAGTGAGATGGTGTATGAAAATATCTAATGCTTCTTGGATTGTTTCGTGCTATATTCGGCTGTATCAATCCTTGGCTTGAAAGTTGAAGGTCGATTTTATTATGAAAACAGATTTTGTAAGCTCTCAAAGGTCGTTCTTATTATGGTTTTGAATATCAATATATACGTCGATATATCTAGTGATATACTCTGTTTCCCTGGGAGGCGATATATGTCCATTAGTGTAATCTTGCTTATTTTCATTGATAAATCAAGTGATATGTCGACTTTTCCTTAGGTGACGATACATCTAGCGATATTCAAAACCTAGGTTTTAATCTGGTGCTGACATAACTATTAATGAACTGGTGGATGCATTGGAGATGACTGAAACATTATAATCCATTAGGTAGATTTAGCCTGCTGATTTCTTGATGTGTAAGATGTAATTGGTTAGGTTCAGGGGGTTCCTACTACCTGTTTTTTGCCCATCTCTCATGGGTATTTTTTTTCTTCTTGCTTTATAGCTGGTTTTAATGAATGCATATTATCCATCAAAAAAAAAATCCTTTAGGTAGTTAAATGTTAATCTTCATTAGGGTTCACCTATGTTGGTTGGTTATGAAGAATTATCTCCTTCATGGGAGGTCTACATAAAACATCTTTTTGTGTTCAGTTATCCGTATGGTCTGGTTTTGCTGATACAAGGGACTAGTTTTGACCTTCCATATTTTTGTAGGAAGGTATTTGGTCCTGTTGATGGGTGCTCCTAAGCAAAAATGGACCTCGGAAGAAGAAGCAGCTCTGAAAGCTGGAGTGAAGAAGCATGGGGCAGGCAAATGGCGCACAATTCTGAAAGACCCAGAGTTCAGTGGAATTTTGTACCTGCGTTCAAATGTGGATCTCAAGGTATATTTCCTAACCTTTTGGTAGATACCATAATTTCTTCTAGAAAGGATGTGGCTGTTTGGCTCTGGGGTGGCTCTTTTGACAATTTTATAATCAAATATTAAATGTGAGCATTCTGATAAAATTAATTGTGTATATCACTCCATGTGTTTTGATGTATATGGTTTCTTCTCTGGATAGGATAAGTGGAGAAACATGAGTGTGACGGCAAATGGATGGGGGTCTCGAGAGAAAGCTAGGTTAGCACTGAAAAGGAGCCAACAAATCCCTAAGCATGATGATAATCCCATGGCCCTCAGTACCGTAGTTCAGAGTGATGAAGAAATTGTTGATGTTAAGCCTCTTGCAATTTCCAATGGAACATTGCAGATTGCTGGTCCAAAAAAGTCAATTATAAGGTTAGTCATTTCTCAACGTGATGTCATAACTTTATTTTCTGAACCTTGATATGTTGAAATGTTGTCACTCTTTAAAGCGTAGATTATCTATTCAAGCAGCTATGCTTGAATTTTTGTGTTACTTTACTCTTTTTATTTAGATGGATAATTATTGATTTGAAAAATGAGTTAAAGTTTGAATTCCTGAAGGATTTGATCAGTTGATTCTAGAACAATCAGACGGTTCAAAATTTTGTGGTATTTTAGTATGTCAAAAGTCGTCGTCAACATAAGCTAGTTCCCACCGAAGTGGGGTCAGGGAAACTAATTTTGCCTCTCTATCCCACGCCACCAGAAGTAACCTACATATGTGTGAATCCCAATAACTGGTTTTTCTACCATCACCCCTTTCTTTGACAGACTATCAGAACCATCATTAGCCAAGCTGGGCACCTGATTGAATGAAGAGTTCAACTCTAATGCCAAGGCTCTGGCTTTCTATATCAGATGCTGCGACTTCTACCAGCTAAGTTTGTTGTTTTTTTACATCCATTGTATGATGGTACCACAGTCCCTTGAACAATTAAATTGTGGTGCCTTTCTTTGCTCTCAAATTCCAGACCAGTCAATTATGCACTCATTTCTGCTTCTATTGAATTTCCTTCTCCAAAAGGTCTTGAAAAAGCGAGCAGCTCTAGGCCTGAGAAGTCCCTCTATTCTCCTCCAATGCCTGACTTTTCTGGTTTACCCATAGAACACTCATCAAAATTTAATTTGATGTTTCCAAGGAGTGGGTTAGATCAGACCTTTACTGCCACATTTACTGGGGGTGCAGTTCACAAATTTCCTTCCACTTTCTAATCATATTCATATCTGATTTCTCCACTTCTTTGAACTCATGAACGATGGATATCGAGAAGATTGTTGATGATTTGGCATCCTTTATTACCTTCAAGACATGGAAGTTCTTATCTTCAAAGATCCTTTTATTTCATTCCTTCCATATCAGCCACACAATGGCATAGAATAGATATGAGCAAATAGTCTTCCCTCTGCCACTTAAGGCATAGATAATATCATAATTGCATACTAGGAAAACACAGTTTCACTGAAAATATGGCTGTATTCAGAACCATTTTTTTTTGCTGAGACAAACGGGTGTGAGCATTTATAGTGAGACAGATTCTAGTATGCTAATGTGGGAAATTTATTTAATGAGAATTAGAAACATTTGCGTTCAGGAACTAAGGTCAAGTGTCACTTTGGAAATATTTATACTGTTTTGCATACAAGTAGGCACTTCCTATGCTAAATGGGAACTTTTCATTTTTGTAGGTTGGATAATCTTATAATGGAGGCGATTACCAATTTGAAGGAGCCCAGTGGTTCTAACAAGACAGCAATTGCCACTTACATAGAGGTATTTATATTCCCTGTAGAATTAATGTTGTAGTTGCAGAATTAAATCTGGAAATAGTCAAAGGCTCAAACTGCGGGGACTTTCTAGTGCCTGTAACATTTTTGGTCTCTACATTTCACAAATTGACTTCCCATCCAATGTCCAAATACTTTGTCAATATTGATAAGCACCTGTAGGAAACCCTCCAATGTCCAAATGCTTTGTCAATACCTGTAAGCACGTGTAGATAACTCTTATCAAATTTTAATATAGCATGGGAAGACCATATGGATGTTCAAATCGATGAGTAATAAGTAAGTTCAAACTTTTGCTTATATTCTGTTTGAAGTGGTATTGATCTTTCTGTAATTTTTCATTTTGTAGGAGCAATATTGGGCTCCGCCAAATTTTAAAAGGCTTTTGTCGGCAAAATTAAAGCTTTTGACAGCTTGTGGAAAGTTGATTAAGGTAATTGATATTCCAATTGTTCAACAGATGTTGCTAGTGAGACTGATAGGTTGGCTTTTCAGGAGCTGAAATAATCTGGAACCATTGTGAAAAAAAAAATGTAATCTTTTCTCTATTCTGGTTTTTATTATTCTCTGTTCCTCCTAATAGGGCGTATAAAAACCAGTTATATGGCATTGTTGTACTATCTTGAGTGGGATATAACTTAAGATAAAATTACTGAAACATAGGATTATTGAGGTGTGTGGTGTTGAACATCCCACTATGCATGTGAGCAGTTCAGAAGATGTCCTCCACTCCCTGTGGATGGAGTTTGCCCCTCCTCCGTAAGGAAAAAAATATTGCTTGCACTCAGAAGAAGTTTTTAAAAAGCCCTCATTTTTTCTTTCTTTTCCATTTGTTGCTGTTTTGATTTGGGTTTGAAGGATCACACTATACTAATTGGGGGTGTTATAGCTAATATGGATTTATTGTTTGTGATTCACGTTGTACTTGTAATGGATGGTATCCTTTGACCCATGAGTTATCTATTCTTTTATGTCTAATTTTAATTATGCAATCTACTACCAAAAGCACAAAATCACAGTTTACCTATCTCATATCAGAATGCCAATAGTCTTGTGGCATATGCAACTTAATGTTTTTGTTCCTATTGTTACAAATGCATCTTTTGTGGCAATCAGTAGGTATATTATTATTATTTTTTTCTTTTCTTGGTTTGATAACTAATTGTTTTCTTTTTTTGGTTTAATAACTAATTGTTCAGGGAAACTAGAAACTTATATAAAATCTATCATCTAGTGGCCATTCATAAATATCCAATGATATTAGTATATTTGTTCCCATGTAGTATTTTCATTGACCATATATACTTTGGAATGGTATTCATCCTTATCTTCATTTTGATGAAGAGTTACCAGGCTTCGTTGATGATCTGATTTTTTGGCTAGGTAAACAAACAAGTACCTAAGGAACTTGCACTGCGCACTCATATTGGAGTAGTTCAGATTTGAGTTTGGGTAGATTTAGAATTAGAAAGATATAGAACTTTATCTTGCTAGTTGCTATGAGCATTTCAGGAGGGTTCTTAGAAAATTTCAGTTAGAGCATTTGGTCAATGTTATTGACTCCATCTTCTCCTCTCTCTCTCACATCCTCTGTGATCTGTTTTAACTGCAGTACTTAAGTTGTGACTTCTGTTGGGATTGAATAATAATGCCGCGATTGCCATTTTATGCCAGGTAAAACGCAAGTACAGGATTGCACCTGGTTCTGCTTTTTCTGAAGGAAGAAAAAGCTCCTCACTGTTACTCCTGGAGGAAAAGCAGAGGGATTTTCCCAGAGTAGACAAAGATGATATTAATATTCTTAAACCCCAGATTGATGCAGAGTTAGCAAAAATGAGGAACATGACTGCTCAGGAGGCTGCTGCAGTTGCTGCACGAGCAGTTGCAGAGGCAGAAGCAGCAATGGCAGAAGCTGAAGAAGCAGCACGGGAGGCTGAGGCAGCAGAAGCTGACGCAGAAGCAGCGCAAGCTTTTGCAGAAGCAGCAATGAAGACATTGACAGGGAGAAACACCCCAAAGATGGTATAACCTCTTTCAGTATTTCGGATTTTTCCAGTACATCTTTTCTAATATATCCTCGTTTTTAGGCTTAGGTACCATGTTTGAGTGCCTTCCAGAAGCTCTGTTGATAGGCGTGCTCAGAAAAATTCTTTAACATCCTGCAAAGAAGATTTAGATGAACTTTCTTCTTGAAAAGCAAATTTCCAGCTTGAGTTTTCTTTCCATATCAATACATTGGTCATTCATGCTCTTTTTGCCCCTTTTCTGCATTTGATGACTGCATTTTGAGATTTTTGTCAGTGTAGACTGAGACTAATGTTAAATTCACAATTTTGGGACTAGGAGTATCAGTGTATACGTGATAGCCAACAAACCGGATAGGACTAAACATGTTTAATAAGTTATGGTTTTTAGAGAAGGTAACTTGTACGAGGTTTCTTACGTTTGTTAAGTAATTTACTGTTTACTTTCTATCCTTATAGAGAAGGTAACTTGTGACTAAATAAAAATTACAAAATTTATTAAATGATCAAATCAAAAACCAAGTAAAAATCTGATTTGCTGAATTTTATTTTTTAATTGTCAATTTATGGTAGATATTCATTTATTCCATGCATGATATATAATGTGTCAGGTGTTATTATGTTAAAAGTGGGAGTAGACACTTCTGCAAATTCAATTATGGAGCAAATATATGATACCCTATGGATGTTTCTTGGAAACCAGGTACTTGTGGGTTCAGTTCTAGCACTAATGGTAACAACCTTGGAGCAGGAACTGATAAGGCCATGACCTATTCCATATAATGGGGTTTTACTCCGGCACTTGTTTTTCCCATCCTGAATTTAGCCTGTTGACATCCCTAGTTAGGAATAAAGATACATTATTTTAGACCTAAGAATTACATGGTCCTGCATGGGTTTTAACTTTGGCCAAGAGCAAGTTAGTTCTACTCATAGGTGCCCATGGATCATTTGGCTGTCATTTTCCATATTTATCTTGCTATATTAGAGAACAAGGTCAACTGTCTGTACTTTCCCGATGGCACTGCTGTTGAAGTAGCCCAGTTATGCTGTGCCTGATAGATCATATATTTCTCAACATTTTCTAGGGTAAATACGTGTTGTAGCCCCATGTCATTTTTTTAATCATATTGGTTTCCTTCTAAATTCTGCAGATGGTCCATGCATGATAGAGACCTTGCAAATGGCTATTGTGAGCAAAGAACAGAAAATCATGAAGAAGTTCACCTTGTCCTGACTTGGATGAACTTGCAGATGAATCTATGTTTTCTGCCGTGTCTATATCTGTAAATATGGTAAGGAGCTATATGTTATAGCTGGCTGGTATGACGTAGGGTTCATTATTCATATATTCCCATGAATCTGAGCTCTAGAATATATGTCTTGACCAGCTGAGTCCACAAAAAGTTTCAGCTAACAGCCTCATCTGCCAAGACGACTCTTTTTTTTGTAGCTTCTTGTTCCAGGGCTGAAGGGTGTAATTCGTAGAGAAGTTTAAAACTGCAGCAACAAGCAGAAAGTGGGAAAGAAGAAATATAAACGTTCCAGCTCATCTGACTTTAATTGAATCCTTGGGGTGGTGTTTGATGGGCAGGAGAAACCTTTGGGAGTTGCTTTTAAAATTGCTTGTACCTCTATTGTATTCATCTATTATTTTCTGTTTTGAGTATTATTTTAATTTTACGTTTCAATTCTAAAAGGGCTTATACGGGCGAAATTGTTATGCCGTTTTACGAGTTATTGCCATGCTTGTTGGGACCCTGGCCCTGTGTTGTGACATACGGTGTCATGCATAAATGCAGTCTATTTATAAGAGGCGGCAATGGGTTGAGTTGGGTCAAGTTCGGGCGGGTTACTAAAGGCTAAATGGGTTGAGAAAAGATTAACCCTAACACAGCCCGGTAATAAATGGGCTTGAATCCGACCCAACCCATGTCTTTTTATAATTTATTTTAATTTTAATTCCATTCTAATTTTAAATATGCTTATATAAAACTTTATTTAACATATGGAGATTTTAATAAATACTATAATAAACATGATTTCTTTTCAAAAAAAAAAAATTGGTTATTTTTTTCTTGTGAAGAAGTTTGAATTATCTAAAAGTCAATTAAATAGATTTAAATAAAATTACAATAGTTAGTCTCAAATGCATACAACTTGTAATATCTATTAACACAACAATAACTCATATTACCTAGATATTTCATAATCTATAAACAGATATGGAAATTTTATTAATTCTCATAATTTAATGAAATTATATTATTCATAAAAATAATTTAATAATTAACGTTCCAAGCTATAAACTAGTGTACTTCATTAGCTAAGTATTGTTGATAACATAATAAAATATAATATAAATAGGGTATAAGAGAAAAATAAGGAAAAAATAAACTTAAAATTTAAACGCTACCAAAAGGTTGGTGGGTTGGGTTTGCGTTAACCCATTTGTAGATTGGTTGAGAAATTCTAAACCCACCCAACCCAATAAGTAAACGGGTCAACACGAACTTGTTTAATTGGGTTGGTTCGGGTGGGTTGATAGGTTGGCTCAGAAATTACTGGCTCTAACTTATCTAATATCTATGAATACTTGTATTAAGTGTAATGTAATAAGTATATTTAGATATGTAATAAATATTTAAGATATACTTAATAATTTAGATGTCTATTTGTTTAATTAAGTAAATGTGTATAATTAATTAGTGTGTGTATGCACATATAAATATATTATTTTATAACTTCTAATTGAAGTACGCACTTCATACTTTTGTATCAAGCATAGTGCATAATTATGTATAAAATTTTCCATTTTATTAAGTTTATTTAAAAAATAAAACCAAGTCTAAAGCGGTCGTATATATAGCAGTTAACGATAATTATACAGCCGTTTAATTGGTCCTTGGTTTTGCGCTTTGTTGTGCCTACGCGCTGCGTATGCATGGCACAAAATCAGGGAATAGTACGGCCCACATGGAGCCGGATCAAAGGGGCCATGCCATCCTGTGCTCAGACATGGCAAATTAGATCAATTTAAGGGTGTGGAATGGACAGACGATCTTAGTAACCTTCCATTGAAGCCTTGAAGGGACGGAAATCTGACAACTCTAGCAAACACGTTTTAGTGATTCTCGGGTTACGCCCAGCCCACATCCTCTCCTCCAAAATATTTTCTTGGAATGAAATCGTGTATTGCCTTTTCCTCATTTGGTCACTGATGCGATCGTGAAATGCTATTATGTGGAGCATCTTACATTCAGTGTTTTTTCATGTGGCATAACATTTAAAATAATTAAAAAATATTGACCGTGAGATACTTCACATAACAGCATCTCACAGTCGCATCAACAACCAAATTGGGGGAAATGCAACAGACGATTTCTTCCTAAAATCCCTTACTCCATTTTTACTACATTAAGGAGAGAGGACGGCAAATGTCCTCGTGGGTCCTAATGCCAAATTCCTCACGAATGCATCTGTTAGGTTTGCCGTTATATGAGATTGAAGAAACCTAAAACTCAAAACAAAGTCATTGAAGAAAAGAAGGGATTCAACACCTTTTGGCACAATGGAACTTCTTCGGTGCAGAAGATTCGAAGAAGACGATGAGTTGAAGAGACCCAATTCTTCAAAGCCATCTTCTTGAGTTCTTTTTTTTATTTGGGGTGAAAAGCCAAGCTTATATGCATTCAAGGACAAAAACCAAGATTACATAGACACCCTGTCGAAAAATACAGAAGGACCATCTTCTTGAGTTGAGGACAATGAGATGAGTTTATTTATTTCAGAAAACCTTCAAACCCTTTTGTTTGATGACGGCTGGGTTGGGGATTTTTTTTTATATTTGAGAACGTCATTAACGTTTTGCTTTAACGTTAGCGTTGGGACTGTGGCCCATGATGACACTTGGCGTTCTCTCATCAACGTAGTAAAAACGGAGTAGGAGATTTTGGAGGAGAGGATGTAGCTTCTGCATGTATAGCGATATAATTGGCAGAAGCATGGGTTTCCCGTTTCCATGACTGAAACTTTCCTCTGCGTTTCTGTTTCTTGTTTGGTTATTGTCGATTAACGATTCATCACTCTCTAGATTTTTTTTTTTGGTGGGAAACGGGGAAGCTGAAATTGAATTAATCTGGAATATGATTTGTACAAACATATCTAGCAGAGGAGCATCCCAAAAAATCCGCAAGCACAGCGGCATGGATCTCCTTAGGGTAACTATTTAACTAACAACAAGACCAAAAGTTGAGACCAAAATTAGCTAATTGATCAGCACATGCATTTGCTTCTCTATAAGCAAAAGAAAATCGAAAATCTGAAAAACAAGTACATAGCAAAACGGCTTCATTGAGCAGAGCAGCAATCTTCCAAGGTTGATTGTGAGTCTTGCCAAAACTTTCAACTAACCCCTTGGAGCCACTTTCATCACTCTCTAGATGGTGGTGTCCCAAAACAAATGCTCCATGCACAACTCGTTCGGAGAACCTACGCGTGTTCAACTATAGTTTAGTTCGTACATTTCACAAATTATCAATATCAAAAACATTCAACCCATGAGACATATTCTTATTGAGTAATTGTCTGAATCGCCAAACCCTCATCAATTATTTAAGTTCTCTGCGATACGTTTTTGTTCAACAGAATTTGAAATATTCCAAATTAGATGAAATAAATGGAACTTTGATGAAGAATTTTTTTTTTCTTTTTTGGGTACTTCGATGAGTATTTTACAGCACCGAGGTTTTTGAGGACGGAGAAGTCGATGCTCTCATTTCTCTACCAGTCGCCATTGTCCCAGAAAGACTTTCTGAAAGAGGATTTCTTGTTTCTTCAAGAATCGATCAAGGGCCTTATTGTACTCTGTTTCGTAGCCACTCCTAGAGTTTCCCTTTCAATTTTCAAAAACCGAGTGAGGGAAGCATTCAACATGGCGGATTTAAACGATCCAAATCTGGAAATCGATGATGAAGCTCTCCCTTCGTCATCGTCATTTTCCTTTGCAGATTTACCTGAAGACGTTCAACTCTGCATCCTCTCCTTCTTGACTCCCTCTGAGATCTCCTTGTTTTCCTGCACTTCGAAACGTTTCGCCACCCTCTGCCGAAGCGATAGCAAGCTATGGTTCTCCATGTGCAATAGGATATGGGGTTCAAAAACCCTCATAAACAAATGGGGAAGCAGAAAGATTGGATTCAAGCACCTCTACAAAACCCTTCATAGATGGGAGAAGTTGATCGGTTTCTGGCGTCGTAAGGGGCGGAGAAGCGATTTCGTTTTAACGCCTCCGCTTTTCTTCTTCGAATGGGGACCGTCCTCGATCATCGGTTTTAGGGTTTCGTCATCGAAAACGTGTACTTACCAGGTTATTAAGACTCCTTTTCTATGGATGGGTATTTCCCCAGAGGGAGAACCCGAGAATTATCTCGACCCCGATTGCCGGTTCGAGTCCTCGCGCGATTTATCTATAGCTTTTGAATCGGGCGTTTTGGACAATGATCTCGTTCCGGTTAGCGTCAGTTTCATAGGCAACAACCATGTTGTCGTTGAGGAAAAGCGGAGATTCACTTCTTCCCATTATTACAAGGAATTGGGAGAAAGCGCTTCGCGGGTGAAGGAGATGGGAAGGAAAGGAAGAGGGAGATTGAGAGTGGAAAGTTTTGTAAAGATTGTTAACTGTGCGCCCACACCATCACGGCCCTTGCAGGGCCTTTGGAAGGTGCTATGTTCTTCCTTTTTCTTGTAAAACATCCACATGCTGTTTTGTTGCTATTTTCATTCTTTATAAATATGTGTCCCTCTGGTTGTTCATTGTTTTCTGCATTCATTCTTTAGATGATGGATTTTCATTGTTGATTTTGCTGATAATGGAAAAGTGGTCTCAAGAATTCTGATTACTGGCCCCAGTTCATTCCTCTTTAGGCTGTCTTTTGCCTCTTTTATTTTCACAGTTGTGAACTGAGAATGATTCTTAAGAAACCATGATTTACCAATAATTTTCCAATTTGTTCAACTATCACCTCGTATTACAAGGCTCTTTCTGGAAGCTAACAATAATATTTAAGTTAGGATCCTTTGTGTGAATTATTTCTCTTTTGTCTACTGTGTTTTTTTGTCATCTTGTCTTCTTTCCTTCTCAGTCAAGAGTCACAATCTGGAGTGCTTATATGGTAGCTGACTTTAGACAGTTTGATTTGTTCTGGTGAATCAATTTGAAACATGCAGATAGAGTTTTGTTATTATAATATTTTCTTCTTGAGCACACTGCTGTTCTGATTTTTATTCATGGGCTTCTGCATTGATACTTTTAGAGAAAGGAATTTTCTTGGCTATAGAATGGGAAAATTAGTATAAAAAAGATATAGTATTAAATTCCTTTATTTCACACCTATTGATGCTATGAAAATTACCACAATGACTCAACTGATCATTTTCTTGGCTTTGAGAATGGCATCTGATATTTGTTGCATATTTATTCATTTTGAACACTCAGCTCGCATGTTTCTTTGGGGTCATAGCTCACCATAAATTAGCTTCAAGGTCCCTCTAGATTTTTGAGTTGATTGGCACATTAATGAATGTAACTGCTGGATATTTCAAATCCTTAGTCAGTGGCGGAACCACCTTAGAGCTAGAGGGGGCAATTGCCCCCCCTTAAAATTTTATTTTTTAATTTAAAATATTTTTTTTCCTATATGTTTTAATTGAAATTTATGTTTTGCCCCCTTTAAAATTTCTGGTTTGCCCCCCTAACTCATTAAAATTTCTATATTTCATGAAAAGTGTTAATTGAAATTTTTTTTTTTGCCCCCTCAGATTTGGAGTCCTGGTTCCACCACTATCCTTAGTGTGTTCTCCCTCTTTCTAATAATTTATATGATAAATGGCTATTACTTGGTATGATGGTAAAAGCCTTCAGCTACCAGCATGCAATGGGTGTTTAAGTGTGAAACACTAAATATTAGTCTCTTGCTAGTTGTACATATATTTTTGGTCGTTATGGTCCATTAAGCTGAGTTTGAATGTGGAGAGAATGTGGGAGCCATGTTTGGCATCTCGTCAACAAGAAATAAAAAATGGTGGGTTTTTACTCATGTTTTCTCACAAAATGGATGGGTTGCACGCTTTCTTTTATTCTTTTAGTAACAAAATGCTTATAGATGCAATAAACGTAACTTTTCTTTGAACTCTCCCACATTCTCTTGACATCCCAACAAGGTCTTAGTATGCTGCAGGGAGCTTGTGGGACAACTGCAGGCAGTCTCTGGGGAGTTCTTTTCAAGGCTTCTATGATGTTAATTAACTGTAGTCTCTCCTTCTTCCTGCAGGGTATTAGTGAGGATATGAGCTTAGGCTTTTATGTTGTGTCATATGATGATAACAGGGGCATCATCACATGCCGTAGGTTTGCAAACACTTATTCACTAGTTTTCTGGACATCAAGTGCTACATTCACGGAGCCTCCATTTTCTGCTGAGGAAGAGGATTTGTACGAGAGTCGGATACATGTCCAGCCTATTCCTGTGGACAATCAAATTTGCAGGAGCACTCCTTCTCCTTCCATGAATGAAGTTATTTCACGGATTCTTTACATAAACACAAGCTATGATATTGAACTTCCCGACTTATCTGAATCATCTGACTCTGAGTACCCTTGGCCTTTGGAAGGCAGGATTTGGCAGCATAGGAATGGTACTTTTGGCTTTGGGTATCTTCGGAACAATTTCATCATCGACATGAAGCATATTGCTTTAGATGGCTGTCTACTTGATAGTGCAGAATGTTGTCAAAAATAGCTATACCTTGAGCACATAAATGCAGAAATTGTACAAGATACGTGATTATATGCCATTTGATGCACAATTTCTGTTTACATGATTGATGATGAGCAATTTGATTATCTAGCATGTGATTTGTGTCAAATGCTGCCACTTCATTTTCATTAAAGATCTGCCTTTGATTGCTTTTATTTGTTGATCAATCTAAGAAAAAAATGTAAAATTATTTGTTGAGTTGACTGTTGATTAATACCTCATGCAACGGTAGCATGGCTGTGATGTCTGCAAGGAGGCTCAAAAATCAGTACTGGTTGTACGCATGAATTGGGAAAATTAAGCTATCTAGATGGAAAAGATCAAAAAGACATTCTGTTACTTTATCATAACAGTTTTGGTACAGGGTGGTTTGAAATAGAGACAAACCACCTTCATTTCTTGAAAGAAATTTGGTTTAATTGATCAAGGCATGAGTCATCTGCAAATAAACACAGGTCTCACTTTGTCAAGAACAAACAATGTCTATTGCTTTTTCATGTCTGACATTAGCCAGCTGCACCATCAATGTGGTAAGCTCTTTGCATTACTACATCAGCTATACTTTGGAGATTCTAGACGTGTTCAAACTATAGTTTATTTCGTATATTTCACAAATAATTAATATTAAAAACATTCACCGCATGAGATAAAAGCCTTCTTGAATTATTATCCAAATCCCCAAACCTTCATTAATTATTTAATTTCTCTACAATGTTTTTCGTTCTACAGAATTTGAAACATGCTGGAGTTGATGAAATAAAGGGCTGATGCCAAAAAAGCAACATAAAAATGTTATACCAACCTATAGGATGAAACCACAAGTGTATTGTAATCCGTGTGGCCTACTTACGGAACTTTAATGACGAATTTTTGTTTATTTTTTGGGTACTTTGATGAGTATTTTACATTAACCATGTCATGCTTCCACGTGGCTTACAAATTGGTCTGACTGTGACACTGTCACCGATCACATATGTCGGTTGAAATATCTATTTAAAGGGGCCAATCACAACGCTCCTGCAGACATTGTGGATATTTGTTATAGACGATTTCTATCGGTTTCGATGCTCTCATTTCTCTATTAGTCCCCATTGTCCTAGAAAGACTTTCTAAAAGAGGATTTCTTGTTTCTTCAAGAATTGATCAAGGCCTTATCGTACTCTGTCAGTTTCATAGCCACTCTTAGAGCTTCTCTATTTCGCACTCACCTGCTTTTTCTTCTCTTTGAATTTTCAAAACCCGAGTGAGAGAAGCATTTTGCGAAAAAAAACATGGCGGATTTAAACGATCCAAATCTGAAAATCGATGATCAAGCTCTCCCTTCGTCATCGTTGTTTTCCTTTGCAGATTTCCCTGAAGACGTTCAACTCTGCATCCTCTCCTTCTTGACTCCCTCTGAGATATCCTCGTTTTCCTGCACTTCGAAACGTTTCGCCACCCTCTGTCGAAGCGATAGCAAGGTATGGTTCTCTATGTGCGACAGGAGATGGGGTTCGAAAACCCTCATAAACAAATGGGGAAGCGGAAAGATCGGATTCAAGCACCTCTACAAAACCCTCAATAGATGGGAGAATTTGATCGGTTTCTGGCGTCGTAAGGGGCGGAGAAACGATGACGTATTAACGCCTCCGCTTTTCTTCTTCGAATGGGGCTCGTCCTCGATCATCGGTTTTAGGGTTTCGCCATCGAAAACGTGTACTTACGAGGTTATTAAGACTCCTTTTCTATGGATGGGTATTTCCCCAGAAGGAGAGCCCGAGAATTATTTCGACCCTGGTTGCCGGTTCGACTCGTCGCACGATTTATGTATAGCCGTCGAATCGGGTGTTTTGGACAATGATTTCGTTCCGGTTAACGTCAGTTTCATAGGCAAGAACCATTTTATCGTTCAGGAAAAGCGGAGATTCATTTCTTCCTATTATTACAAGGAATTGGGAGAAAGCGCTTCGCGGGTCAAGGAGAAGGAAAGGAAAGGAAGGGGGAGATTCGAAGCGGAAGGTTTTGTAAAGATTGTTAACTGTGCGCCCACACCAGCACGGCCCTTGCAGGGCCTTTGGAAGGTGCTATTGTTCTTCCTTTTTCTTGTAAAACATCTACGTGCTGTTTTGTTGCTATTTCTTTCTTTATAAATATGTTGTCGCTCTGGTTTTTATACATTGTTTTCTGCATTCATTCTTTTGACGATGAACTTTCCTTGTTGATTTTTCTGGTAAGGGAGAAGCGGTCTCAAGGATTCTGATTAATGGCCACATATCATTCCTCTTTAGGCTGTCTTTTGCACTTTTGTCTTTTGTTTTCACAGTTGTGAGCTGAGAATGATTCTTGAGAAACCATGATTTACAATGAATTATCTATTTTGTTCCACCATTACATCATATAACAAGGCTCTTTCTAGAAGCTAACAATAATATTTAAGTGAGGATCCGTTGTGTGAATTATTTCTCTTTTGTCTACTGAGTCTTTTTGTCATCCAGTCTTCTTTCCTTCTCAGTCAAGAGTCACAATCTGGAGTGCTTATATGGTAGCTGAATTTAGACAATTTGATTTGTTCTGATGAATTAATTTGAAACATGCAGATAGAGTTTTGTTATAATTATTTTTTCTTCTCGAGAACATTGCTGTTCTGAATTAATTCATGGTTTTCTGCATTGATGAATTAATACCTCTTGATGCTGTTTAAATTACCACAATGACTCAACTGATCATTTTTTTAGTTTTGAGCATGACATCTGAGTTTTGTTGCTTATTCATTTGAACCACTCAGCTCACATGTTATGTTGGGGTCATAGCTTAACATAAATTAGCTCCAAGTGGACCCTCTAGATTTTTGAGTTGATCGGCCCTTAATAAATGTAACTGCTGGATATTTCAAGTCTTTAATGTGTTTTCCTCTGTCTCTAATAATTTATATGATAAATGGCTATGGGAAGGGACTATTACTCGGTATGATGGTAAAAGCCTTCAGCAACCGGCATTCAATGAGGGTTTGAGTGTAAAAACACTAGATATTAGTCTCCTACTAGGTGTACATTTATTTTTGGTCCTTATGGTCCTTTAGGCTGTGTTTGAATGTCAAGAGAATGTGGGAGCCATGTTTGAGTACAGAAAATAATATTAGAACCCCCCCAAGGAATGCTTTCGCATGTGTTTTGGCATCTCCTCAAAAAGAAATAAAATGGTGTGATTTTACTCGTGTTTTCTCATAAAATGGATGGGTTGCACGCTTTCTTTTATTATTTATGTAACCAAATCCTTATAGGATGCAATAAATGCGACTTCTCTTTGCACTTTCCCACATTCTCTTGACATCCAAACAAGGTCTTAGTATGCTGCAGGGAGGTTGTGGGACAACTGCAGGCAGTCTCTGGAGTTCTTGTCAATGCTTCTATGATGCTAACTGTTGTCTCCTTCTTACTCCAGGGTATTAGTGAGGATATGAGCTTAGGCTTTTATCTTGTGTCATATGATGATAATGGGGGCATCATCACATGCCGTAGGTTTGCAAACACTTATTCGCTAGTTTTCTGGACATCAAGCACTACGTTCACGGAGCCTCCATTTTCTGCTGAGGAAGAGGATTTGTACGAGAGTCGGATACATCTCCAGCCTATTCCTGTAGACAATCAAATTTGCAGGAGCACCCCTTCCATGAATGAAGTAATTTCAAGGATTCTTTACATAAACTCAAGCTATGATATTGTACTTCCAGACTTGTCTGGATCATCTGAGAACCCTTGGCATGTGAAGGGCAGAATTTGGCAGAATAGGAATGGCACTTTTGGCTTCGGGTTTCTTCGGAACAATTTTATCATTGACATGAAGCATATTGCTTTAGATGGCCGTCTACTTGATACTGCAGAATCTTGTCACTAATAGCTATGCCTTGAGCACATATATGTGCAGAAATTGTTCAAGATATGTGATTATATGCCATTTGACGCAAAATTTATGTTTTGCGGCTTACATTTGTAAATAGATTACCAATTTTTTGTTATCATAAACAGTTTTTCTGTCTTGTAGCATGATTAATGATGAGCAATTTAATTATCTAGCATTTGAATTATGTCAAATGCTGCCACTTCATTTTCATTAAAGTTCCGCCTTTGATTGCTTTTATTTGTCGATCAATCTAAAAAAATTGTAAAATTATCTGTTGTGTTGGTTAATACCTCATGCTACAGTAGCATGGGCTCTAATATCTGCAGGGAGGCTCAAAAATTAGTACTGGTTGTACGCATGAATTGGGAAACTTAAGCTATTCTAGATGGGAAAGATCAAAAAGACATTCTGCTACTTTATTATAATAGGGTTTTGTTTGTTCTTTTGGGCTCATTATTATCTTTTGCTTCTCATTTGAAAATGAAAATTTATAATTGGCTGAATCGTCGTACTTCATTTCTATTTAAAGCCTCTGAAAGCTCATGGAACACCAATACGGTTGGTTTTTTTTTTTTTTTAAAGAGATGACTAGTCCGTATAGAGGTTTATGATTTTTAATATCTTTGATGGGGCCACATGTACTGTTTGGCAAGCCACCTTAGCTTTCCTGAATCAGTTCCTACAATTGATACTAACACCTGTGGGTGGTTGCTTATATTGTCATGGATTGCAGTTCTGGTGATGGATTATGCCACTCTCATGACTAGTGGCTCACAGGTTGATGTTTTCTCACTTTGCAGTGGCTTCAAATAATGAATGGCTGCTTGCATATTTGAAAATGGTTGCTTTGGTACAGGGTGGTTTGAAATAGAGAAAACCCACCTTCATTTCTTGAAAGAAATTTGTTTTAACTGTTCAAGACATGGGTCATCTGCAAATGAACAGGTCTCACTTTGTCAAGAACAAACAATGGCTGTTGCTTTTCATGTCTGTCATAGCCAGCTATACCATCAATGTGGTGAGCCCTTTGCATTACTACATCAAGCAAGAAGAGACTTGGGGAATTTTCAACCAGGTCCTTCTCATATATGTACTTCGTGAATTTTTCCTTTTAGACTAGTTTAGGTCATCTCGACTTCTTCACAAAGCATTATCATTTGGGACCACTCAGATTTAATAAATAAGAACCTGATACCAAATGACTATAAAAATGTACGAGCTCATATTGTGCTTGTGCGCAAGTATAGTGACAGTATAAAAATAAGGGGAAATGGGATTTTACTGATATTTTTCAAAACAATTCAGATTCAATCGCCCAATTCTAGGCAATTGAGATTTAGTGGTACTTTTTTAAAATAATTAAGAATCAATGTCAAAGTTTTCCGAAAATACCCTCAAAGACTTTGAAATCTTTTTTACTCATTTTGTGGTGAAGTTTGCAAGTCTTTTGAGGGTATTTTTGGAAAAACAAAATCATTACTAGTAAAATGACACTCATTCTCAATTCTTTTAAAAAAGTACCACTAAATCTCAATTACTTAGAATTAGGCGACTAAATCTGAATTATTTTGAAAAATATCACTAAAAACCAATTTTCCCCAATAAAAATATAGGAACTCATATTGTATTTGTGCACAAATATATCACCAAACACTCTGAATTCCCATAATCTCATGGAGAAACCAAGGACAAAAACCAAGGGTCACAAATTTCGTCTGGAAATATCAGAAATTCCATCTCATAATGACAAGCCATTCTGGTACTGGGAAAAAGGAAATCTGTGATGGACTGCAACAAGATGGAGCATGGAAACAAAAGAAAACAAAGCCAAAAGCAAGAGAACAAGCAGATTATGACTCAGCGGTAACTTCTGTGGCAGTGATTTTCTCAGACATCGGTTCCTTCTCATGGTCGTTTTCAAGCTGGCTGTAGTTGCCTTTCTCTTTGAAGAGTTGGGTGTGGTGGTGCTTGCAGTAGAGTCTACCCTCATGTGCAATGTAGTTGGATGGGCTGATTGTACAACCTCCATGGGTACACTTGAAACAACTTCTGTGGTATGCACTTCCATCCACCGTTACCTTTTACAATAATAGAGTAGCGTTATTTCAAATTTGATGCTGCTAGCAAAACACTGAAATTTTGTTTTATACTAATAATATGGAGATGAAAAATATGTATCTGACCCCAAATAGTAAATATAATGTAAAACAGACAATCACTGCAAAGCTATGCATCCATGAATGGCATGTATAAAAGAATTGGTACTTATGTCCATGAATGGCAATTATATGTCTCCAGCTATGTGTCCATGTATGGCAATTATATGTTAAGAGTTGGTGCTCAAGTCAAAGAGCTTACCTTTTCAATTGGATACACAGTCTTCTTACAGCCCACACATTTATCTCTAGTGCCTGCAAACATACTTGAGACTCTGTTTGTTGCAGCTTTCTGTTCAAATCACCCACGTCTAATATTAGCAGCAGAAAGTTTTAGGAAATCCTATGTGCACTCAATTGATTTTGCAAAATGACTATTATTGAGAAGGTTATTTAGTTTAGTAAGTGGAGTATCTTTCTGCAGAACCAGAATAGATTTCAATATGCAGGGTTTACGTCTCATTACATAATTACTGCAACCATTAGGCAAGTTAGGGTCTACTTTGATATTGTCGTAAATAGCTGCCATACAAATAGGTTTACAACAACAAAATGCCCATCCTATATAGTTGCAGTTTTCATCATGAATCCCATCTTGCCATAACAATCTGCTATGTAGCATATTTTCAGTCAGATCATGTATGATTAAATCATTTTTGATCGATACCATTTATGTTCTTGGTCTTTCGTAAGGCTTTGTCTGATGATTGCCTCCCTATGTCTTCATTTAATGTGACCAAATATTTTAACCTACCACCCTTTGACTCATCTGCCGTTTGAAATATTCTTTAGCACCCTTGAATCTTTTTTTTTTTTAACCTAGTATCTCCCCAACCTTGAACTATTCTTTACTCAAGAAAAGTACCATGCCTTGATCTTGAGCAGAAAATGTATTCTATAAAACTTTAAGAATGCCTACAATTCTTTGTGCAACATTGGTTCTGTATAGATAATTGATTCAAGATGACAGAAATTACCTCCTCATCAATGTGTTTTTCCGCTTTGACAATTTTGGGTGTCCCTGAAAGATTATTTGAAACTAAAGTAAATTTGATTGTCTGCCAGAAAGGAATATGATGTTGCTGATAAATGGAATGTATCTGAATTTATTATAGGTTGTTACCTTCGAAACTCTTGTCCAGGCTGCCAGTTCTCTTGAAGATTTGATCGAAATGAGGTCTGCAGTACAGAACCCCCTCAAAGGAGTTATAGTTACCAAGCTGCAAGTAGGGAGAGAATGTCAGCGGCGTTGTATATCAAATCAGTAATGCTAAAGGTTAGATCTTGGAAGGAAAGCATCTGTTTCTACAGTTCACCCAAATAAATTGATAAAAAGCTACAAAGAGAGGTAGACATGTTTTTCATTAGGACTCATCAAGTGGTTGTAGATGTGAAAGCTTCTGGTTGGTTGATGAGATCCATCATTTGGTACATTGAAGATAGACCAGATCAAAGAGGATTGATAGATGGAGTCATCCTGAACCCAGAAACAAACTTCAATCATGATGAAATTGTTATTTGAAGTAGAAAACTTGGCCACAAGCCATCTGATTGAAGAAGCAAAATTGAGGAATTTTGGGTTATAGGATTCTTACGGGATTATTCTAAAACGTAACGATCTTGATGGTTTAGTCATAAATCAAGTTCCAGATTATAAAAGCACATTTGCGACCTATTTTATGAATAGGCACCTTCCCAATGGAATCTTAACAACATACCAGACATCAACTTTAATTGGATTCAGTTGAAATTCCAGATTTTCATGCTATTTAGAACAATAAAAACAAGTTCAATTGGTTAAGTCCGAAACTGGATTAAAAAAGTTTCGAAAACCATTAAAATAACGAGGTGAGAATGAGATCTAAAATCATGTGCATCAAAATCCTTCCAAATCTCTCTGTACCCTCGAGAGAACTTTGAATATTCAGGGCGAAAGAAAAAAAAGGGGGAAAGAAATCAATCAATTTCCAGAAACACGATGTAAAAAAACAGATCCTTGGATCCTAAAATAAAGGTACCGACGACTTTTAACAAAAGCAAGCAAAGTGAGAGCATATTGACATACCTTGAGGGTTCCTTTGCAGTGATGACACCGGAAGCAGGCTTTATGATATACCCGGTTATCGGCGGTGAGCTTATCTACCAGATAAACCGTCTTGTCACAGGCCATGCATTTCTGGGTTGTTCCTGCAAACGCCATGACTTCAAAAACCCAAGAAGAGCAACTCCGCAGTCACAATCTTTCCCACCTCCTTTCCTTATTTTTCTGTTTCTTGTCTCTCTGTGAATCTACCTGTCTCAGCTCTCAAACAAAACGAAAGAGAGATGGGGAATGAGAGGCGGAAAGAAGGAAAAGGAGAGAAATGCGGAGAACAAAAGCAACGTCACCATAGATAATTAAAGGAAATGAGGGGCACTTGGCAATGATTGTGTCCCCATTTTACAGAAAGATAAAATCAACCACATGCGATCATCAGTGCATAGAGAAAACTGTACTGCACTGATCCTTCTATCGTATTATGTCCTGTTTCTTGCTCCCAATCCTTCAAGGAGAAAGGGCAAGTTAAATCTCGTCCATTAGATGAGTGACCTCAGAGAACATGTGTTCCAATGATGCAGCTTGGAAAAATTTATAAGAAGAAAGACAGGTAGGGATTAGAAAACATTAAGCCAGATATTGCTGTAGACAGAGATAAGAGATGATCAGATTTGCTTCTCTTTTTTCAAAATTGGAGGGCCCAACACCTCAATTGCCAGCTTTTCATCATACAAGGCCTGGCTGGCTTCTTCCATCCACACCCCACAAGAAGTGGAAAAATGAACCTAAGAAAACATTTTTTTCTTCTTTTTATTACTATTTTTCATTTGGGATGACACAGAACCTTTGGTGGCAGTTGGAACTCAGAAGGGACTTTCAATTAGGTTATTGATTGATAGTCTCTGGTTCTCTGAACTTCTGTCTCTGCATAGTGTAAGGGTTCATGCTCTCTCTTTGATATGGGTCATGGATGATCATCCATGCATGTGTTCTCTTCCAGTAGGTTATGATGCAGTTTATATTTGTGGGCCCTCATCAAATTGACCAAAACTTGTAGCTTACTCAAGAATGATGGCAGGAAATAAGTGGTTTCCAGTTTGAGCTCTCTTTAGTCCTTGAAGAAATGAAAGCCCCCACCAGCACCATCATTCGAATTAATTTGGGGTGTGAATGTTAACTTTG